>OV743719.1:112154646-112825618 GCA_928272305.1 Volucella inflata
TTGTTCATTTATTTTTGCTTTAGTATTAAACATTTCAATTATCTAAAGAACTTGGACTTTCATTTTCAGGGAAAGGAACTTTTCGACGGCACCACGTTTTCGGGGGGAAATATCAAATTACCGCGAGTAAAATATTTGCTCTATGAAACTGTTTTCTAACTCACGAAAGCTGAAAGTAAGGCTTCTATTCGATATGCATATGTGATATCAAAATGTCAAGCCTCCCGGCTGTATAGGTACTTTTATATCTACAAATTCACATTTTCCGTGCAAAACCATGAAAGATAGCTGAAAAGCTAGGCGAGTATAACGCCTACGAGAGGACAATTTTGAAATCAAAGTTGAAACTCGTACAAAACACATATGGTGAGTATGGCGGCGATAGTACAGAACGGATCTGGTTGTGGTTGCAGGGACTCAGATAGGAATGGACTGATAAACAGAAATCTTCTGAGACTTGCAACGTTGGCGGCGGTACCAAATAATTTGGCGTAAGTTTAGGAGAACATTTTTTGGAACCGCATGAAAAGATGATGAGGAATGCATTCCCTACTGAAATAAGTTAAAAACTTGAGCAATTTTCGCAGGACAACTTTTACAAATCGAATGCTTATCAGCGAGAAAACTAATACAAAGCAAAGATGCAGTGAATTTTTGAGTGCAGACTTTTTTGTAAGTGGTCCACTAGAGCAAGCAATCCTGAGTCAACATCAGATTGATATATGCTCACACTCTCACATAAGAAATAGACGATGCTACTAAAGGATGTTTCTCATAACTTCTTGACAAAATCTACTGATGACCTCCTGAGTTTAAATCGTTTTATGTTATTTTGACGATAAAATAATTTTTTTTCACCATACATCACTTCTCGTCTGGAGGCGGGTAGGCTTGCGTACGGTTTTCATAACTCAATATTCAGAAGGGACGATTTCGACCAATTTGTCATTAAACCGCCAACTAAATTGAATATCCAACGATCGACTCAAGTTACTTTACCAACATAAAGGCTTAACAACTCTGACCTTACAACAATGGGAAAATGCTCTGAAGAATTTGAAGTTTAAATGGCTACAATCCGCCAGAACCCTTCACTGATCGCGTATTTCTCAACCGTTCGACAAGTCATAGGCAAAACGTGTCAAATGGCATCGATGTTAACAAATAGAAAAAAATGTTGCAACAGATGTACAAACACTCACAATCATTGAAAGCGGCCCGAGGATCGTTCGCCCTCCCAGCACGATGAATGTCGGGTTCTCCAGAGGAAGAAGAATGATCAGGAAAAGCACGCGCTCGAGGAAGTAGTGTTTCAGGTTTGACATTTGGAAAACTGACTAAAAGGTGAATAGAAAGTGTCAAGGCAACAAGATTTGAGCAGAGACTTGAAGAGATACTTCAGAAGATTTAATATAGAATTACAGACGACTTTCAAGGACAATTAAATGTAAAGGTATTGAACGTGGGTGGTGGAGATCAAAATTTTAGTTCATCCGAACAAATTTAATTGAACGTTGCTGTTACTTAGCTAAAGTCTTACAAAAACAATATCATCTGACCTAATTGTACTTATTTCGGACGCGCCATCCATGGTGAACTTGGGTTTAAGCAAAAATGACTCTCTTACCAGAGCCACTGATTGCTACTGGCTTTTAGTTTTACACACCGAATAAGTAAGGATCACTCTCGTCTTGCGGGCGCCATCTGAGGTAGGGTTTTCATCAGCTGCGTTTACATCGTTGATGATTTCGAAGATGGCGCTACATTTTAGAGTGAACCTGGGCCTTAACTAACAAGCCTCGCGAGTTACTCCGGTCCAAATGCCGCAATCGGGTGAAGACCGTTTCTACTTGTATGCCAGAGTTCTATACCATATATCCTACCCATCTCAGGCAATTGATGAGCAGTTTTCTGACAAGGATAGTTGGTAAGCTTGAGATAATCGATACCGCATTTGGCAACGGATTTAGGCTTTTTTCCTTTTTCGCGGGATTAAATATCACTATAGCAAGGAGACGGTTTCTCATCTCAATGCACACAAGAGGACACGGATAATAAAACAAGAATCAAATCGATGACAATGCAACAGATGCAAAGCAGGGCAGCTTACACTGATTTGGATCACCAAAGTGCGAATGCAGATTTCCCAAGTGTGACAGCAAAGAAGAATCACTGTTAGAGGGTTCAACGTAGAGAAGCTGCACTCGCAAGAGTCCATCAGAGTTTTCGCCGAACGTGTACCCCGAAAACTATCGTCAATTCCTATGTCACCAGCATCAAATAGCGAAGATCACAAGCATCGCTGCCAACGTGCCGGAACACCGCAACTGATATGCTGGCTTTCGACCGAGCTGAAATTCCTAGATCCATGAAAAATGCCAACAATCACATGAAGCTTATTAAGAGGCACACACATATAAAGCAGCGCTTCTAAGAAGAAGAAAAAAGAGCACGTGAAGCGAAGATTTACCAACAGGTCGATAAAACATTTTAAAGCACAAAGACTCGCACAGAAGTCTGAAGGGATGAAGAAGGAAACCTTGTAGTAGAAACACTGCAAACTGCATATTAGCGAAGAGCCCTAAAAAGCCAAAACTTCCATCCATTTGACCAAGACGGGGTAAGATTAGTAATATTCAAGCTGAAATCCGAAAAGGGAAGTGGAGTTGATGGCTTAACCACCGAAGTATCCAAAGCTGCTGGAAATCGCTTTGTAGGCAGCTTATTGTACACCAATCTCGTTCGTCTGTGCAGAATGAATTCGTTGCACCTTCAAAGTCGAACACAAGGTAACGCCCTGTCATTTGACATCTCAACATCGTGCTTGAAAGAATTGTACGGAACTCACAAGCAAACTGGAGGCACAATCTTTCAAAAATCTGTGCAACTAGTATACGCCAATTATATCTATATTATTGGAAGAACAGAGCAAGGTGTCACCAGTGCATTTACTAGTATTGAAGAAGAATTTGTCAAAATGGTTTCTAGGGCTAATGAAGTGTATGCCCTCAACAAGAAGGAATATACTACAACATCGGCAACTTAGACAGAACGTCACAGTTGGCAGCTATAAGTTCGAGAAACTAAGGGATTATGTCGGGATGGCAACGATTAGTATAAGGCCTCGTAGAAGTAGCATCTTCCGACAGGTGCTGGTTCCTTAAATGACGAGAATGAGCCTCTGCAGCCGAACATCTTGCAGCTCTGCTAATAAGTCCTACTTCACGCCTCCCCGTGGCGCCATCTGGGAATCTTACTAGAGATTTCCAGGACTTAGTCAGGGTCTTGGAAAAGAGATGGTGGCGGACGAGCCCTATAAGGGCCAATGGCAGCGCTCACATCCCGGAACGGGTTACTGGCTTCGGTGTAACCGACACCTCGTCCTAGGGGCACTCAAAATGGAACTGGTCCTCCAGGTTGGGGGTTGTGCCGCCTGGGTAATGCCCGGCCATTTAAAAAAAGATTAAGTTACGAAGCATCAACAAGCCTCGGATATGGACGGATCTACTGTTAACAACCCACGCAAACGATTTAAGGACAATGAGGACAATTCCACAATGATATGCACGTGGAATGTTAGATCCCTTAATAGACCACGTGCAGCCGAGCAACTAACGGAGGCCCTAGACTGCTGCAAAGCAGACATAACCGCCATTCAAGAAATGCGATGGGATGGGCCGGACAAAAAGAAGATGAAAAACTGCGACATCTACTACGGCAATTGCTATCGATGGCAAAAGCAGCGCTTATTTGGATGCGGATTTGTTGTCGGAGGCAGACTAAGACGAGAAGACCTCAGCTTCCGGCATGTGAGCGAGCGCCTCGTAGCAATCCGCATCAAGGCTAAATTCGCCAACATAAGCCTTATATGCGCGCATTCCCCCACAGAGGAGAAAGATGACGACACCAAGGATGCCTTCTACGAGCTCCTCAACAAGACCTACGAGCAATGCCCTACCTATGACATTAAAATTGTCCTCGGTGATTTTAATGCAAAGCTAGGAAGAGAGGGTATACACAAGAGGACTTGGAGAATTCCTGATCAATCAACAGTCAACCAGATTGATCACATTGCGATCAAAGCAAGACACTCCTCCAGCATTATGGATGTCCGTACGTTCCGAGGAGCCAACATCGACTCGGACCATTACCTTGTTGTAGCCAAGGTACGGTTGCGGATATCCCAAATTACGCCAAGACAAACTAATGCTGTGAGAAAATTCGACGTCAGACGGCTACAATCGCAAGAGATCGCCAAGTCCTTCTCCGATCGAGTGTCTCTTAATCTCTTAAGAGGTCCAATGCCGCCAGCATCAAGTATCGAAGACCATTGGAAACACTGCCAAAACGCCATCAGAGATGCCGCTTCTGATGTGCTGGGTTTCACTCGTGCACCACAACGAAACCCCCCTGGTTCGATGATGAATGCCGGCAAGCACATGCAGCTAAGCAAGATGCATATAACGCGGCGCTGCTTAGAAAGACCAGAACTGCTCATGAGCTCTATGAGCGGAAGAGGAGAGACGAGCACCGGCTTCTCAGGAGGAAGAAGAAAGAGCATGAGAAGCGCGTGATCCAGGAAATTGAGAGATGCTACTCCAGGAATGAGGTACCATTACCAAAAGGTAAAAATAACATGCCACGGAAACAAACCCCGAACCGAAGCCTGTAGAGATGAACAAGGGAACATCGTAGTAGAATCGCAGTCGATGCTGAGGATTTGGAAAGATCATTTCTGCAGACTGTGTAACGGCGATGACGGACCAAATACCGCTGTCAGGCAGAATCAACCTTTCAACCTGGACGATGATGACCAACGATTCCGTCCACCCGACCTGGATGAAGTGAAGATAGCCATATCGAAGCTTAAGTCCAACAAAGCTGCTGGAGCGGATGGCCTGACTGCCGAGCTCTTCAAAGCGGCAGGCGATGACTTGGTAAGGAGCATACATCAACTCATCTGTAAAATATGGTCGGACGAAAGTATGCCCGATGAATGGAACCTCAGCATTTTTTGTCCAATTCTCAAGAAAGGAGACCCTCTGCACTGCGCCAACAACAGAGGCATCACTCTCCTTAACATCGCATATAAGTTCTTATCCGCCGTATTGTGTCAACGCCTGAAGCCGTTTGTCAATAACCTGATAGGTCCATATCAGTGTGGCTTCAGGCCAGGAAAGTCCACCATCGACCAGATATTCACACTACGGCAGATCTTGGAGAAGACCCATGAGCTTCAGATCGATACCCACCACCTATTCTTCGATTTTAAGGCCGCGTATGACAGCATCTATAGAGACGGGCTATATAGAGCAATGTCTAGTTTTGGCATCCCTGCCAAACTCGTCCGTCTGTGTAGGATGACGATGGAGAATGCACGCTGCTCCATCAAGGTCGGTAAAGATCTCAACGAGACCTTTGATGTCCAGAAAGGATTTAGACAAGGCGATGCGCTGTCATGCGATTTTTTCAACATCGTACTTGAAAGAATAGTGCAAAACTCA
Source organism: Volucella inflata (assembly GCA_928272305.1). Taxonomy (NCBI): domain Eukaryota; kingdom Metazoa; phylum Arthropoda; class Insecta; order Diptera; family Syrphidae; genus Volucella; species Volucella inflata. Next base: position 112,160,151 of record OV743719.1, read on the forward strand.
CGAGCAAACACAAGAGGCATTATCTTTCAAAGGTCCGTCTAACTACTCGCGTACGCCGACGATATTGACATAATCGGGAGAAAGCAGTGTGATGTCAGTGGCACTTTCGCGATTATTGAGACGAAAGCGGCGAACATGGGCTTGGCGGTCAATGAGGGCAAGCCCAAGTATATGCTGTCAAGCAAAAAGGACAACCAACACCGTCGTCTCGGGCAAAACGTCACCCTCGACAGATATAACTTTGAGGTAGTTAAGGTCTTTGTCTATCTAGGCTCCGCTAGAAATACAGACAACGACACCAGCGCTGAGATCAAGCGAAGAATAACTCTTGCCAACCGCTGTTTCTTTGCGTTAAGAAGGCAATTGAGTAGCAAAGCCCTCTCTCGGACAACAAAAGTCACCCTTTATAAGACCTTTATACTTCCGGTCCTGCTCTATGGCGCAGGGGCATGGACATTATCAAAAATGGATGAGGGTGTTCTTGGTTGCTTCGAGAGAAAAATACTTCGGGCGATCTTCGGTCCCGTCTGCATTGACGGTGAGTGGAGGAGGAGATACAACGACGAACTGTATGGACTGTACAGCGACATGAACCTAGCCAGAAGAGTGAAGATCTAAAGACTGAGATGGCTGGGTCATGTAGAGCGCATGGACACCAATGCTCCGGTCCGAAAAGTCTTCGAATCCGCCTCCGAGGGACAGCGCAGTAGAGGAAGGCCAAGACTTGGCGCACGCAAGTGGAAAAGGACCTCAGCCAACTTAGCGTGCGAAACTGGAGGCAGCTAGCCAGGGATCGAGTTGGCTGGAGAAGCTTGTTGACTGAGGCCCAGGTCCACCCCGGACTGTAGCGCCACCTAAAGTAAGTAAGTAAGGGATTATGTCGACCTTGGCTCTGCTATGTACAAAGAATTCTACTGGCGAAACATGAATCATGATTCTATCAAAAGTGGATGAAGATGTCCTCAATCGTATCGAGAGACAAATCTTTCGAAAAGTATTCTTTGTGCTGTTTGCGTTGCCGAGTTTTGAAGAATATTCTACCATGAACTATACGAGGTGTGAGTTAAGTCGACCATAAACTGCACATCAGGTGCCTGATGTCCATCTCATGGACATGTAGAAAAGATGGACACTAATGCCTCCCCCCTCGCGAAGACGTCCAATCTAACCCGGAGCAACAACACAGAACAGAAAGACCTCACTTTAGGTGGAGCGTGCAAGTACAAGTGACCCTCAACCGGCTTGAAGTGCGCAAGTGAAGGCAGTAAATTGAAGACCGGTGTAATCTTCAAAATGCGCATCAACATCGTCTGCTCCCTCTAGCTCTATTGCTTTTCTTCTTGACCAGATAAGAACCTACGTTCTTACTTAACATCCTTAAATTCCATAAAAAAAGTCCTTAAAGATCTCTTTAGGATATCCTTCAATACACTGACTTCGGGCGGCGCATGAATTAAATTGATTTCCTGTAAAACTTTAAAATACTCGTACTCATCCATGAAAGTTCTACCCCAAGAAAGACGTCTCTCGGTTTTTCACTTTTTCATGCTTGAAGTGTTTTCCACTTATTTTTTCCAATTTTCATTTATTTTTACTTTTTGTTTTTGTGTAAGTTTATGAGTTGAGTATGAGTATGAGTTTAGAAAAGCTGTAGAGTGTTTTTTTTTGGCAGCATTTTGGCATTTTTTTTAAAATTTATTTGTCACATGGCAAGCCCGAATTTCGACGTCTCCGTTGCATTCTCTTGAATATTGAACGAGTATGCTTATATACGAGCATCAACAGCTACTCGTACCCCATGCTGGTACGGATTCTTCACACTTAAATGCATCCGCGGTTATGGGTGCTAGTTGTGTTGGGCATGTAGTGCATTCGATGGAGTTTTCTTTGTGTTCCATGGTTGGGAATGACTGCCATTAAATTTCGTTTACTTATGATTGTCGATATTTATTTAAAAGGAAGTTAGATGCATGATTTTAACGTAAGCAACTCTCCAGGATTCGCATCATATTTTTTTTATGAGATGCAAACGTGAAGGTGTTTTAAGATTCTGTTCAAGCAATATTTGCTTCACAGACATTTTCTGTGGCTTTCAGTTTGTGTATCGAATCCGACACGCGTACAAACAAAAATCTTTTGAGCGAGATACGAAGATGTGTATCATGGTAAAAGCATGTTCCAATTCTGGGATATTGATTTTTTCTTCACACAAAACTCCTAGTACGAGTATATCATAGATTGGGTTTTTGGGGAAGAGTTGAGAGTGAAAAAAATAATCCTAATGATGTCATCCTTGATATTCTGGAAAATCATGATTGGTTCCTTCCATTAGTTTATTAATGCGACTTTTCCTGTTATTGTACCACCCTTGATGTTATCAAGAAATTAATATCCTGCACAGATTTAGATACGAGTCCTTAGTTCCTATTCCAGGTTTATACTTATGCCAATGTTACGACATAGGATAACCTTTGTATGTTTATCATATTCACATCTGGAGATTACCTCCATCTGGCAGCATCCCTAATGAAGTCTTTGATGCCACAGGTAATTCATATCGGAATTCTGAATGAGACAAGTTTTATTCATGACTTTTTATTGAGATGAATGCAGGATGAAAAACATGCCCTTCAGATGACAAAATTAAAAAAGGTTTCGAAGTACTATGGCACACTCTTAAGAAGCAAATGAGAAGACATATCTTTCCATCTTGGTTGGACCTGGTGCACTCCAGGAGCACCTCTCTACTCCTAGCAATAGAAGTATTTATTAGTTCACCTTACATGCCCTAGCCATTTCGAGCCACACTGGTGAGAATAACGCAAACTATACCAGCAATGGCGAAGGATATCATTATTTACGCAAATTACAAAGACTCTTGGAAAATGTTGGCCCATTAATACCTCATCATGAATCACCTGAGGGTGCATTACATTGCCGTCCTTTATGGTATAGCGAGCGTTCTCCATTATTTAAGTTCTGGAGGGTTTCCAACGCTAGAAATGGCTCCTTATAGTTCGCACTCATAAGTGCTGTCATATGTGCCCTTCAAACAGATAAACTGGTGAGTGTCAATTGGGAATTCTCTGATTTTCTAAAGGATATTCTAGATTGTGAATATTTGGTCAATTATGGATCTGACCAGAAGAACTGCAATGAATGCCCAGATTCACATACATAGTACGGCCGTTAAGGTCTTCTTTGTGACTATAAGGAAACTAATGTTCCTAAAGTTGGCGCAATTTGGAGTTTGAGGAAATAAATTGCTGAATGCTCCCTATAAGTCATCTTATACTGTCTTCAATTTGCAGGTAATCCGCCAAGTCTGATAGCGTTGTTATGTTAAGGTTTTGCTATTGGAACTCCACTCTGGTCGAAGTGGCTTTAGTCGCTTATCTTCAATATTTCCTTCCATATGACAGCAAAGCTTTGCTCCTTTCTACCTTTTAGCTGTTTGCGAAGGGGTTTTTTTTATAATTTCAACACTAAGCGTCTTACAACCCATTGGTTACCTGTTTTGTCACAAGGACTAGTTGTGTTTTGGCTGGTTTTATTCCAAGGGCAACAGCTACGTGTTTGAAAGGAGAAAATGCTTAAGATACATTGAAAACTGAAGAATGTCGGTGGGTGTTTGCCCGACACATAAAGACTATTGCGGTATACGTCAGCTACCACACCACATCCGCCGTCCTTTAATCTGTAAAGTAATCCATGACATCGAAAACTTAACAACAGTTAACAAACTACACTTCAACACGGTGTTTTTTGTCGGGTGGTAATCGAAAATACCCACTTTGAAGGGTTGAAACTGTTAACGACTAACTTTGATGAACTTTCGGAAAGTTTGGGCTGCATTTTGGATCATGGACATACATAGAGAGTCTGCAGGGGTAGCTGGCCATCGCTAAACTAAATTTAGAACACCATTTCCACCAAAGATTAACTAAGCTTTCTCACTTACTTAAGGTGATTGATTCATTAGTCTGAGATGGATTTGGACTTCAGAAAATAAGCCTCTTCAGCCAGCTCGATCATTCCCTAGTTGCCTCCTGTTTCACATGCTAGGTTGTCTTAGGTCCCCATCCATTTGTATTCGACATTTGAGTAGCGATCTTCTTCTATTGTGCTGTCCCTTGGAGGCTGACTCGAAGACTTTTCGGACCAGAGTGTCCGAGCTCTGGCTAAGTCCATGCAGCTGTACAGCCTGCACACTTCATCATTGTATATGTTCCTCCACTCACCGCGAACGATTTTCGTGGGGTGGACCGAAAGTTTTGGTCTCAAAGTAGCCAAGAGCACCCTCATCCATTTTTGATAATATCCATGCCTCTGCGCCTTAGGATAGAACTGGGATTGCTCAGGTCTTAGTTAGGGGAACTTTTGTTGTTTGAAAAAAAGTTTTTGTAGTCAAATGCATTCTTAACCCAGTAAGCGGAGTCTAGGTTGACAGAGTCCCCAACTACTTCAAAGTTGCTTCTGTCGAGGGTGACGTTCTGCCCGAGATGTTGGTTTTTTTTCGTACTTTTTGGTTGACAGCATATTTTGGTCTTTCCCTCGCTGAGCTTTAAATCAATTTACCCCACCCAAACCGCCACTGACTTTCATTTGCAAAGGTTGCAAAGAGTGGATCAATCCAAAAAACAGGCGTATTGTTCGTAACTTTAATCTTTTTTCCATGCCTGGATAGTAACACCGGCGGTAAAATCCCCAACTTTGAGGGTTGGATTCATTACAGACATTTCCAACATGAGAGGTCGATCAGACCGAAGTCAATAGCCCGTTTGGTGATGTCAGCGAAGCCGTTTGTCTATTACCGGCTTCTCCGTCACCATTTTTTTCTAAGGTTCTGATTTAGTAATCGGCCTGGATAAGGACTCGGATTTTACTTCACTATTGATTCCATCTGGGGAATTCATCCACTGTCCCTTCTATAGTGCTCCTATTATTAACTGTTGGTCAGCACTCACCCTTATAAATTTGGCAAGTCCAGTCCAGATGGACAAAAATCAGTAGGTGCCCGATGGTTACCACTTAGAGGTAAAATAAGCCCAATTGATGTGCAGAAACAGTTGCAACAGTGGGTATTGCCATGTTGACACCTCACAGGGCCAATTCTATTTTTACACCACCCAACCATCTGATTTAGCGAGTAGTTCTGTAGATTTCTTGGCATCGGTTCTAATTAGCCAGTCGGAAAAGTGATAACCAGCTGCTTTACACCATTCAATTTGATTTTGATTTTTTGTTCGTTCTTCTTCTCTTGGACAGAGCACTTGTATCTTCCTCTTCCCGGAATTAATCAGTCTTTAGATGAGTTAGTGGTTTTGCGATAAAGCGCCAATAGTTCAGATATCGGGAAGTATTCGTTAGGCCTGCCAACAATCTGCAATAAAGTCAAATAAAACTATCAGTTTAAGCCGTAACTGAGTCCATAAATGCACATTTAGGACCTAAAAACCTCTCCCTTGAACTTTGCTTAGCAAAATCACTGGCGATTTCACCACCTGTAATTCCATTGTGACCTGCGATATAAACAAGATTTATTGAATTAAGCCTTTTGGTCGCATTCAGAAAAGTTTTGCTCCTCAAAGTAGCTAAGAAGCCGCAATGGGGTAGAGGATTGCCTTACGCACCACTTGACTGTCGATACGGATGCAAATGTTTCGCTCCCTTCATCGATTATTCGAAATAAAAATCGTTGTCAGCAGGATTGCGTATATACTCGCTTCAAAACATACGTTGTCGTCCTGCAGAAAGACAAGGCGTTAAGTCCAAGTGGTTTATTTGGCGATACCGACATAGCCGCGTTCTTTTCCTAAATCAAATTCTGGCCGAAACTGTCTCTGTGTACAGGCAAAGTGTATTTCAAAGTTGTTCAGGAACATTATCATTTTATCAGCTGGTCTGTTCAAAAGACTAGTATTAAAGGACTTTGCTGTCTGGCCGAGTAAGACATGAAGGCAAAGGTTTTGAAAGCAGACCTTATGTCGATGCAAATGCTTGGCGCGTATTCTCGAGAGTGCCTTCCATTTGTCCGAAAAGGTTTTAAGAAGCAGCCTCGCAGAAACTTTCGCATTTGTAGCCATGTTTTATCCCAGAGATAGGATGCCTTTGTAAATTAGTTGTGCCCTCATGAATTTCGAGCATTCTCTCCACTCTCCTCATCTTGACGGAAGTTAGATTTGATAAGATCAGATGACTTTGGGGATTTTGTTGATGTGATAAGCAGTTCAACGTGCTGATAAATGTTTACAAATATCTCGTTTCAAGGCCCATTGCGGCAGTTTAAGAATCTTTTTCAAGCGTCGTATTTTTTTTATCTTTTAAACTGTATTCTCACCTGGTATCACGCAATTAATGACGTCATCGTTAACTGTCTTCATAGCCATTCCACTTCGTAGACACTAAACAGAGCATGACACACACTTGCTGTTATAGAATGAGGTCATTGATACTATCTTCCGGTACTCCAGCAGAATTAATTAATACTTCTCTCCGTTCAGATTAGCCTCGCAAATCTGACTCACCCTATGGGACAGGGTGTATATACGGAATTTCCATTCAAAACGGAATAATTAACGCATGCTGCTCGGAGTTAAAACCAGTTTCAAGTTACAACAGCAACTTTTGAGTAAACAAACAACAAATAACCAATGTTCGTGTTGTAATGTCAACCAGATTGATACACATCGATTACAGTTAGTATTCCACGTTACGCCAAAGTGTCACGATCGTACAATGGAACTCCACCATCTAGCATGTCTAGCAAGTGGCATAATTCTATTTCTGTGTCCATCACTTCATTGTGAAGAAACTGACAGACAATGTGAACTCGGACCTTGCACTAGTGTCCTCATCTGCCCAATTTTGAGGCCAGCACTTAGCCTAAACCATTTGAATAGTTCGCAAAAAGTCATCAGCATCATTAAACGTTACCGATGCGGCGGTAGTGAAAGTGTAAGTATCAATAAGCACTGCTAAGGTTGCCCCGGTTTACTCATTCGCATTGCGTACTTACTCGTATTTACTTTTAGCGAAGTATCTGTTGCACTGATCTCGCAGCCGATTTGGTTAGAAACAACATTCTCGCCGATTTTATCGATGAAAACAGCACGAATGTACTGGCTGAGTTGATGACGAAACCATGTGGCCGATCAGATGGATCTTTGCGAATCATAGGCGGTCCAACTGCATTACTCTTTGAATTTCCATGGATGGCATTGTTGAAGTATAACACCTCAAATGGCAGGCAGTTTCTATGCTCTGGATCATTGATCAGCGATCGGTATATCTTGACAGCGGCTCATTGTTTCTTTCTACAAGATGCACAGCTGTAAGTATAAAATCACAGATTAATAGAGCGATTGACGAGTAACTTGTTTCCAGAATCAACGTTCGATTGGGTGAATATGACACCAGAACCGAGATGGACTGTGAAACGGGCTTAGATTACACAGATTGTGCCCCACTAGCTACAGAGTATCCGGTTGAGGATGTTTTCATACACAACGACTTCAAAAGTTGGGAGTTTGCAAACGACATTGCCTTAGTCCGTTTAGCTCGCAAAGTTATTTATGAAGGTAGGACTTGTGTCATCTATCTATTGGGTATCCCCTTTGATGATCGTTTATTTTCAGCTCGAGTCTCACCGATCTGCCTTCCAATTTTAAAAGATTTGGCGGAGAATATTGAATTTGGTGAAACCGCTGGTTGGGGACTTACTCCTACTGGTAGATACTCTATTCGTATTTAAGTGCTTAGATTGATTTGAAAATGTCTTCATGTTAGGAACCGTTTCAGCGAAACTACAGAGAGGAATTCTGCCAGTGTTATCGAATGATGTTTGTGGTCAAGTATTTGGCAGAAACTTTACTTCTTCACATTTATGTGCCGGAGGTAGACCAGGAAAGGCAATCTGCAAAGGAGACTCTGGTGGTCCGCTTTTTGTCCGCTCTATGAAGCAACAATTTTTCGAGTACGTTCTGCATGGGATCTTATCAGCTGGAGGAAAAATGTGCATCGGACAAGATACAATTCCAAGTGTATACACAAATGTTGTCGAATATTTGCCATGGATAGTTAAGAATATGAAACCGTAGTAGTAAAAGGGAGATACTACTGCCTTTTTGAAAAGTGTTTTTTTTATGGATATATATACATTTTATGTTTTTGTTACTAAATGAAGATGTTTCACTGATTTCATAAGATCTAGGGCTGTGGCTGTGGTCGAATCTAAAGAGCTTCTTGCTAAACTGAATAGATAATGGCATTCCGCAGTCCTTCCTCCGTTAACGAAGTGCTTCCAAATTTTGTAGGAGATAAATTACTTGTTTTCATATTATACTTGTATTTAGAGTTGATAAAGTGATGAGTGATTAGAGTGGGCGTTGGGCGGCATCACGTTGATTTGCTGTCAATCTGCCTGTACACCACCGTGTACTCTCGTTAATTCTCGTCCAAAATTAACTCTTTCGGATATAGTAAGCCCTTTCAGGACGATGTTCGTTGAAGGATAAAAACGGTATTGTAAAAAGAGTGACTGCTACTGCTTGGATTTATTGTTGGCCGGAGTCGTGGGCTCGTAAGACGTTTTATTTTCTGAAATAAAAAACAGCTTTTGACATCAATAGGTTTACTCTTAATGACCCCTTTGCACTAAGAGTTTTTAGACTATTTATGGTCCACATGCAGCTGAACTCACAGATACCCGAAACGTTATAAAGGTGATATCGCTGCCATTCAAAGGAAAAGAAGGGAATGGTTGACAACAAACAACTTTTAAAATTATGACATGCAGCAGATGCAGCGCCGATTTTGGTGTGGATTTGTCAGCAGAGGAACACTTATGCAGGAAGTCTTGAGGTTCAGGCACCTGAGCAAAAGCTTGTTTACAATTCGCATCAAAGCTAAGTTAGCAACATAAGAACGAATTTATAAAAGGTCCCTTCTTCGAGATCCTTGACCAACAGAATGAGCTCAGGGTAATTGACTTATCATGACATCATAGCAAGCATATGCTTCCCATTCCTAAACATTCACAAAAGGATCTGGTCTCATCAGAAACTTTCAACCAAATTGACCACATGTCGATTCAAGACACAACTTTACTATTATTCTCGATGTCCGAACGTCTGAAGGAGCCAAATACGATTATGGCCAACTGCCTTAGTTAAGGTACGAGTGCGACTTACCCCGACGGGAGAACAGTGAAAAGTAAAATGAATAAGTTTCACAAAGACTCATACATATTGAAGGGACTGCTAGAGTACTCCCTGAGATTTAGTTTTCGAAAACCTTTTGAAGAACCATGCATGAGGCACACAGTGTGGCGTTTTTTAAAAAATATTAGATCTAATGAATGTCATCGGTCAGACCACATTTCAGGCATTTGTCGTCGTATTCCTTCAATAATATGAATAATGTTGGCTTCCAATTCGTTAATTGCTATTAAAGCGTAACATATCCCTAAAGAAAATTATCTACAGGCGCCAGACGACTGCAGACGTGCAGACGTGTAGACGACTGTCATTCATATATGGAAGACTTGGCCCTGCATTAAATTTTCGATAAGTTTTTACGTTATAGGCCATGGCATTCATACATGTATGACGTGTATGTTGAAATATTTTCTTACTAATTTTTGATTGATGCAGGTTCAAAAATTAGAAAAAAAAGAGCAAGCGACGAAGGCTAACACATGAGGAAGTAGAGGGTATTGTAGAGGACACAGAAAGCGAGCACGATTTCGACTCAGATGATTCCTTTGACGATCCCGTATGGTATCCAGAAGATCCATCAGATGACGAAAAAGATGATGAGACAGAGGCAGAGAATAAAATCGATGAAAACATGGAAAATATTGAAGAAGGACAGTTGACTGATTATGTCGGACGACACAAATCTTTTCCATTTACCGGCAAATCTAGCTTGCAACTTACGCCTCCAACAAGTATAAGCCCTTTGGAAGTCTTTTACCAGCTGATAGACGATGAGGTAATACAACACACTGTCACAGAAACAAATAGATTTGGAGAGCAAACAGTTTTAGCTAAGACAACCAGACAGAAATATGCAAGAATAAATTAGTGGACGAAAACAGATGCTGATGAAGTAAAAAAATTCTTTGGGTTAATGATGTGGATGGGTCTTGTAAGACTTGGCAATCTTACAGAGTATTGGTCAACGCATGACATATATAAAATGGATATACCGCGATTTGTTATGCCGCGAAATCGCTTTCAAATTCTACTAGCAATGCTCCATTTTGCGAACAACGAGACAAGTGATAGAGAAAACCGCCGAAATAAAATTCAACCTCTTATAGACATTTTGGAGAAAAAGTTCAAGCAATTGTTTTACCCCGCTGAAGACATAGTCATCGATGAGACACTCGTTCCCTGGATAGGCCGTCTGGTTTTCAGGCAATACATTCCAAATAAATCTCATGGGTACGGAATTAAGCTTTTCAAATTATGTTTTGTCGTGGCTACACTTGGGCTATTAAAGTCTATTCTGGAAAATCAGCGTCAGGTGAAAGAGAAGTTGGAATAGCAAAAAATGTCTGCGTCGAATTGGTTGAAGGCCTAATCAATGAAGGAAGGTGCTTATTTGTTGATAATTTCTATACAACTTGTGAATGAATTAGGACAATACTTGTTGGAAAATAAGACGCATGTTGTTGGTACTTTGCGAGCAAATAAAAAAATATCCCCAAAGAAGTCCTTTTTGCAAAACTTAAACAAGGTGAAATAGTCTCAAGAGGATAGAAATGGAATAGAAGTCCTAAAATGGAAAGATATCCGCGACGTGAGGATGTTGTTAACCAAACATGCCCTAATATTAGTGCCTAGACCTACAAGTAAAAACCAGAAGGTCCAACCATTGTCTTCAGCAGCCACTACCAACACTGACCAGCGAAGTAAATCTCGAAAGGTTACCACCAAACCGCTTGCAGTACTTTCATACAATGCAGGTAAAGCTGGCATTGATCTGTCTGGTCAGATGGATTCATACGCGACGACTTTCCGGAAAGGTGTAAAGTGGTACAGGAAGCTGGGTGTAGAACTTCTTTTAGGAATTTCTGTTGTTAATGCGTGGGTAGTATACAAGCACATAACAAAAAAAAAGATACCCAGATATCCTGGGTATACCAGGGCATCAGCAGCGGAACAGGCCCAGATTATTAGGAAACACACACCATCTTTCCCAAAGAACCAACCCGGACGGCAAAAAGTTACAGAGAAAATGTATCATTTGCTATGCAAAAATAAAGCAAGAACATGGTCGTGAAGAAGTCAGAAAATATTCAAAAATGGTATATACGTTCTGCAATGTTTGTCCTGGACAGCCACAAATGTGCCTTCCGTGCTTCAACACAAAGCACAAATAATATTTTTTTTTTTTGTGAATTACATTTATTTTCTAATTTTTTCTTTTCTATAAGCACCAGGATTGTGATTTAAGTCAAAAGTTTTTTGTACTGAAATAAATAGAAAATTTTGTCATCATCAATTTTATTCTTTAATAACAGCCACATTTCCACAGATTTGCCTGAACCAAGTAAACTTTAGTGATCACCAGAGGCCAGACTTTTAAATTTCCATTCAGTTTGTTCCTAGTGTCTTTCATTTTTGAGTGCCATGGCCCTTTAGTGGCATGTAGCTGTCATACACATATGAATGACGTGGACCCCACTGAATCATGGGTGTCATTCATATTTGAATGACGCGGCATGCAATGTAATTATGTTTAGTTTTTTAGCAAATCAAATAAAAACACATAAGAATTTTTTTTCCCCACTTTTAGCTATTTTTTCCAAAATTGGTTGGGCAGTCAATGTGTTAAGATGAGGTGGTGAAGCGAAAAGTGACTTCACCGATTTTGTTTGCTCAGTTATGGGACGATAATGGATTGTTTGTGACAAGCACCTCATCCGAAGCCATAGAGCAAAATAATTGCCATAAGACTTACTTACTCACTTTAGGTGGCGCTACAGTCCGGGTTGGACCTGGGCCTCAGTCAACAAGCTTCTCCAGCCAGCTCGATCCCTGGCTAGCTGCCTCCAGTTTGGCACGCTAAGTTGGCTGAGGTCCTCTTCCACTTGCGTGCGCCACCTGAGTCTTGGCCTTCCTCTACTGCGCTGTCCCTCGGAGGCGGATTCGAAGACTTTTCGGACCGGAGCATTGGTGTCCATGCGCTCTACATGACCCAGCCATCTCAGTCTTTGGATCTTCACTCTTCTGGCTAGGTCCATATCGCTGTACAGTCCATACAGTTCGTCGTTGGCAAGAGTTATTCTTCGCTTGATCTCAGCGCTGGTGTCGTTGTCTGTATTTATAGCGGAGCCTAGGTAGACAAAGTCCTTAACTACCTCAAAGTTATATCTGTCGAGGGTGACGTTCTGTCCGAGACGTCGGTGTTGGTTGTCCTCTTTGCCTGACAGCATATACTTGGTCTTGCCCTCATTGACCGCTTAACCCATTTTCGCCGCTTCCGTCTCAATACTCGCGAAAGCGCCACTGACATCATGCTGCTTTCTCCCGATTATGTCAATATCGTCGGCGTATGCGAGTAGTTGGACGGACTTTTGAAAGATAGTGCCTCTTGTGTTTGCTCGTGAGTTTTGCACTATTCTTTCAAGTACGATATTGAAAAAATCGCATGACAGAACATCGCCTTGTCTAAATCCTTTCTGGACATCAAAGGTCTCGGTGAGATCTTTACCGACCTTGATGGAGCAGCGTGCATTCTCCATCGTCATCCTACACAGACGGACGAGTTTGGCAGGGATGACAAAACTAGACATTGCTCTAAATAGCTCGTCTCTATAGATGCTGTCATACAAGGCCTTAAAATCGATGAATAGGTGGTGGGTATCGATCTGAAGCTCATGGGTCTTCTCCAAGATCTGCCGTAGTGTGAATATCTGGTCGATAGTGAACTTTTCTGGCCTGAAGCCACACTGATATGGACCTATCATGTTGTTGACGAACGGCTTCAGGCGTTCACACAATACGGCAGATAAGATCTTATATGCGATGTTAAGGAGACTGATGCCTCTGAAGTTGGCGCAGTTCAGAGGGTCTCCTTTCTTAAGAATTGGACAAACAATGCTGAGGTTCCATTCATCGGGCATACTTTCGTCCGACCATATTTTACAGATGAGTTGGTGTATGCTCCTTACCAAGTCATCGCCTGCCGCTTAGAAGAGCTCGGCAGTCAGGCCATCCGCTCCAGCAGCTTTGTTGGACTTAAGCTTCGATATGGCTATCTTCACTTCATCAAGGTCGGGTGGACGGAATTGTTTGTCATCATCGTCCAGGCTGAAAGGTTGATTGGTTGATTCTGCCTGACAGCGGTATCATCATTTCGTCCAGGTCGAGTGGATGGAATTGTTGGTCATCATCGTCCAGAATCGGTTGATTTTGCCTGACAGCGGTATTTGGTCCGTCATCGCCGTTATACAGTCTGCAGTAATGATCTTTCCAAATCCTCAGCATCGACTGCGATTCTACTACGATGTTCGCTTGTTCATCTCTACAGGCTTCGGTTCGGGGTTTGTTTCCGTGGCATGTTATTTTTACCTTTTGGTAAAACTTCAGAACCTCATTCCTGGAGTAGCATCTCTCAATTTCCTCGATCGCGCGCTTCTCATGCTCTTTCTTCTTCCTCCTGAGAAGCCGGTGCTCGTCTCTCCTCTTCCGCTCATAGAGCTTATGAGCAGCTCTGGTCTTTCTAAGCAGCGCCGCGTTATATGCATCTTGCTTAGCTGCATGTGCTTTCCGGCATTCATCATCGAACCAGGGGTTTCGTTGTGGTGGACGAGTGAAACCCAGCACATCAGAGGCGGCATCTCTGATGGCGTTTTGGCAGTGTTTCCAATGGTCTTCGATGCTTGATGCTGGCGGCATTGGACCTCTTAAGAGATTAAGAGACACTCGATCGGAGAAGGACTTGGCGATCTCTTGCGATTGTAGCCGTCTGACGTCGAATTTTCTCACAGCATTAGTTTGTCTTGGCATAATTTGGGATATCCGCAACCGTACCTTGGCTACAACAAGGTAATGGTCCGAGTCGATGTTGGCTCCTCGGAACGTACGGACATCCATAATGCTGGAGGAGTGTCTTGCGTCGATCGCAATGTGATCAATCTGGTTGACTGTTGATTGATGTCGAGATGTGGGAACCGCGTGCTAGCCATGACAATGTTTCGCCCCGCCGCAAAGTCGATTAGCCTGAATCCGTTATCGGAGGTGGTGTTGTGCAGGCTATATTTTCCAATTGTTCCACCAAAGATACCTTCTCTTCCTAGCTTTGCATTAAAATCACCGAGGACAATTTTAATGTCATAGCTAGGGCATTGCTCGTAGGTCTTGTTGAGGAGCTCGTAGAAGGCATCCTGGGTGTCATCATCTTTCTCCTCTGTGGGGGCATGCGCGCATATGAGGCTTATGTTGGCGAATTTAGCCTTGATGCGGATTGCTACGAGGCGCTCGCTCACATGACGGAAGCTGAGCACTTCTCGTCTTAGTCTGCCTCCGACAACAAATCCGCATCCAAATAAGCGCTGCTTTTGCCATCGATAGCAATTGCCGTAGTAGATGTCGCAGTTTTTCATCTTCTTTTTGTCCGGCCCATCCCATCGCATTTCTTGGATGGCGGTTGTGTCTGCTTTGCAGCAGTCTAGGGCCTCCGCTAGTTGCTCGGCTGCACGTGGTCTATTAAGGGATCTAACATTCCACGTGCATATCCGAAGCTCATTGTCCTCAAATCGTTTGCGTGGGTTGTCAACAGTAGATCCGTCCATAACCGAGGCTTGTTGATGCTTCGTAACTTAATCTTTTTTTAAATGGCCGGGCAGTTACCCCGGCGGCACAACCCCCAACCTGGAGGACCAGTTCCACTTTGAGTGCCCCTAGGACGAGGGGTCGGTTACACCGAAGCCAGTAACCCGTTCCGGGATGTGAGCGCTGCCGTTGGCCCTTATAGGGCTCGTCCGCCACCATCTCTTTTCCAAGATCCTGACTAAGTCCTGGAAATCCTTTCCGGCCTGAGCTCCAAATATGTCGGAGTAGCCCGGATAAGGTCTTGTTTTGTTTTTCCGACACTAATCCTGGTTAATGGCGCAGGAAACTCGCCATTTGCCCCCTTCACTTCGCAACCTCTAGTGAGATTCCCAGATGGCGGCACGGGGAGGCGTGAAGTAGGACTTATTAGCAGAGCTGCAAGATGTTCGGCTGCAGAGGCCCATTCTCGTCATTTAAGGAACCAGCACCTGTCGGAAGATGCTACTTCTACGAGGCCTTATACTAATCGTTTCCATCCGCCCTAAGACGCTATTGCATAAAAGGATACGATCAAATCGTTTCAAAAAACATTATCGAGAATGCCTACAAAAATTTCCAAAAAAATGCGGTTCACAGCAACTTTGTGCTTGCGCATCAGTTTGGAGAGAATCTTGATGTAGATTGACTTTCGCTACGGATGTAGATGCTATGACCTCTCCACCGATTTTGCACAATTTAGTTCTTTGCCATCATAATTGAGTATATTTCTGCTTGGAAGTCAGAGGTTGGTTTTCCTAACGAAGAGGAACATCTTACGTTGGCCTACTCGGGTAATATATAAGAGTCACTTCCTTGATATGTCTTGGCCTCATCGGTGACGGATCGATTATATTTATTTCCTTGCTCCGGCTCAAGTCGCAACCATTTCTGGGCAAACAAAAAGACGATTTTATATTTTCGCAGCAAAAGCAGTTGTTTAGATCAGAGACAACAGCCAGTTTGTTCGCAAGGTTAACAAAATTTCAATGAGTTTTGTACCAAAGATCTGTTTTTTGAAGACAGCTTGCTGGGTGCAGTTTATAATATAAATATGAAGATCAGGCCCCCATGCTGATGAGACAACAGTGTCGTATAGTTGTCTTTAAGAGCCTCCTTGATGACAAGTCTTATGAATTGAAACCCGATGATACGTTAGAGGCCTTCGATGTGTCAAATGCAGTCCAAAGAAGTTTTTTTTTCCAGGTAAACACATGATAAATCTGATGAAGCATCTTCCAACTTGATTGACTGAAAGCCCATTTCAAATTCAGCAACCGTCCAGAACATCGATGACTATTATAGGCATGATCCAACAGACAGTAGAGCTACAGGGCTTGTATACACTCGTATGTACAAACATACATTTGTATAATTGAACCGAGATTTCAAAACAAATAAGGGCGTTAAGCTCTGTGCACCATATTAATAGAGACTGAACCGTGCCTTGCTTTCAACCTCTTTATAGTTCACACATTGGCTTCAATTTACATCCGCAATCAGAGCCTTATTCGATAGGATTTCCCTTATACCCAGAATTTGCATTTCATTTTGACGAGTACAACTTGCCATAAAAAGTTGCATTATTAACAGAGACCTACAGTGTGGAAGAAAATTCTCAGCGCATGCTCCTTCTTGTCGAGTGCGCCTTCAATTTTGACCATCAGATCCAGAAGGGTCTTCTGACTATACTCTTCAGACTATACTCTTCATGTTCTTAAACATAAAGGAATCCATAACTCATGGATTTGAAGCTCCTGGCAAGCGTGAAGTCACCTTTAAAATTTACATCTACGAAAACAGTCCTGGTCTCTAATAATGGAAAATTGTTAAAGTGCTTTAAATGTTTATATGAGTTGATAAATCAGCTCTTGCCATTTACCTTCTAAAGATTATTTTATGCAAACGTTGACCACGACTATGGTTAAAGTAGCCCATACGAGGAGTCAAATTTTGAGCCACTTTTTCGAGAATATTGTCTGGTATCTCGCTAATTATACGGCTGCAATTGTCGCTGGCTTATCGGCATAGACGAGTGATTTGTTGAATCCCCATATCGCACTATCTAGCCAGTCAGTTAAATTGTTCACCATCACCATTGCTCATTTCTCAACTGGTTCATCGATTCGTCGCTGAAGACAATTCCTCGATACAAAAGCGAAACTTCCTCCAGCTCAGTCACAGAAAATTAGACGCTGTGGCGGGTCGTTCGGCTTCCGCTCTTGCACGACTATAATTTGCAAGTTCTTAGACCAAGATCCTTCCGTAAAATCTTTCACATAGTCAATCCAAATGGTCGCGAAACGCGACGAATGGACAAGTGGATACAGCAGCAATATTTTCCCCTGCCAATTTGGAACCTGTGTTGAGAGCACAGGCTACACCCTTGTATGGGTCAAAGCCGATCTAAAACATATTGTCAATATAAGGGTCATGGAACCCAGCGCTTACTTGCTACTCAAAAACGGGTCAACCAACTTGTGGAAGACCCTATCTGCAATTTAAGATTTAAGCTACAACTACCATGGCGCTTTATTAGGGGACCTACCACTTTAAAGACAAGCCCGGGCCGAGCTTCCTGGAGTTCCGACTCACATGATGCCGAGTGTAAAGTTATGAGGACTACCGATAGTCATGTCTTATAATCAGCCGCTTGTAACTAGTTGTAGTAGTCTTCAGTGGCGTCAGTCAAAAAACCTTTACTTTATTAGTCTTAAACTCATACCAGTATTGCATTACCTACGTTTATTATGAGACTACGTCATTGATGACCATAGTCTTCAAAATTTTGCCCTAACCCGCCATAATTAGGAAGGAAGAAATATATGCCGTTTCAGTTCTGGGAGCTTGATCAATTTCAGTGGGTGTGACTCCTTTATCCTTTCTATTGCAGCTAAAGAAGTGGTGTTTTCAGTGCTCGTGGTTTCGGTATCACCTGTCATCTTCTTGCGCTGAACGTTTGCCTTGTGTCTTCTTTTCCTCCTCAACACTATTATCAGAAACCTCTCTCTCATGGAATTTACCAGTAACAGGCAGAACTTCTCCGGTATACCACCTAGGCTTCTGAACGCGTTGTGGAAAAAGTCAATAAAGTCAGATGAATCTAGCAACTCTGCCGTTAGTGCCTTAATCACCGTGGAATTTATTTGTTTAGTTAGCTGAGAAAGAATGTAGAATCACGGGTGAGTGTTACTATTGCGACCAGCACTTGGGGTAAATTCTTTCAGGGTCACCTGCATACTGTTAACCATGTACGGACTAGCTTGCACGTATTTGACACCTACTTCTTTAAAACCTTAGGATTCCGAATCTTTGCCATGACAACATAGCCAAAGAAAGAACGCACAAATAAGCTTTCCCCAACAAAGAAATTCTTATCAGTCAAGATCGTATCGGCTTCTGTAGGGTTCATGTCGTTTAACCAAAGTTGAAAACATTTTCGTGACCCCCAAGTAACCTGCTTGTATTACAAAGTTGACTGCACCATTGGTATGCGAGATTTTGTCAAATTTCAAAAATATCCTGAAATTTCAATGTCAACAAATTTATTTGGACGTTTTGTCACTTCAGTCTAGTTCAATCAGTTGCTTCAACGAAGCTGTGCTTTCGTGAATCGTCCCTTTTCCATTCCATCAAAATTCCTAAAATAATTTTAATTAGCACAATAACGATCTCATTCGGTGACATTTTCATAACGAAAGCTTTAAAAGAGCAACGTTGTCGTTTGCATTTCGAAAATAAAGAGATTTAATGGCATATACTCGTAGTCGGTCTTAACTTTGAGGTACTTAAATTTGCGACAGCGATAACCCGCTCAGTATTGGCTCCATGAACCATTAGGTTTAAACGGATATCTTTCCGTGAGAGCATTATGCACAGCATGCTGTATCCTGGAGCAGATACGAGTACTCGTATTATCCTTCTCAGCAGAGTTTCTTTATTTTTATTATATTTTTATTTCGTCATATAAGGAGCACAATGACATTGTCATTTTGATGTGTGGTTTCAGCTTGTAGTGCACAGAGAAGGAGTCCTGGTAGCATAACACAGCTTAGGAAAGTACAAGCACATAGACATGCATGTGAAAACATCATGATGTGATGAATTCGTCTGTATGAATTTTTACGCTTCACCAATTGTCGTTTTTTCAATTTTCAAGAAGCGTTCATGTACTCGTATTTCAATAGATTTCTCCAACATAGAACTACATGGTTGGGAGGTCTAGAACAAAGGGACATGCTCCAAACGTTTTGCAGTTTAATTCAGTTGGCAGAAACTTGCTGTTGATGTTTTTGAATAAACGATGTACATAGGCTTAATTTAGCTTATAAATCGCATGAAAGAGATATTTTCCTGACACAGACAACTTTAGGCTGCTGCAAACCTGGGTAGTGCAACACTGCGTGTTTTATTTCTATTTCTTTCGATGGAGGGAAACAGCAGGATTTTTCCTTTCTATTCCGCTTCAGTGCTCAAAAGCAGAAATGCAATTGAGAAGTTCCATGTGTATAAGGTGTGTGCTTACTCAGATTTTAACTTAGGAATACTTCAAATACGTGAGGTAATTTTGATGATGCTTCTCGTGATTTTACCTATTGTGGTTCGGCAAAAAGTCTACTTGCTCTCTCTGGAGTTTTTATGTCCACTAGCAGAGCGTCTGAAAAAATGTATTGGATTCCATGTGGTGAATAGTCGTTTGGTTTGATCCGTATTGAGGTGTCTCCATTTGGACTAATAGGTTCTCGACTATCTAGCCAAGTGAAGTACGCAGACACATTTTCCACAACCGTATCTTTAGGTATTTGTTGATAATGTGGATTCTTATCATTGCTGGGTTTTACAAACTCACTGTTTGCCATTTTAAGGTATTGCTGGGATCATAAAATATTAACATCGCTGTGCTACATTAAGTACAATACCACATTGTTCTAGGAAATCTTTCCCAAGAAGAGTTTGATTGTTTCTTGATTTTGGTAAAGCGATAAAGCGGATATTCAGAAATCTCTTTCCAATTATCATGTTCGCTACTGTGGCAGAAACAAAACGAGGAACGCCATCAGCGACCGTAATCTCTGCATTGATTCTGTTAAACTGACATCCTTTCTGTCTGAGTTGTGTATATAAACGGCTTCCTGCGATGCTAGTTCTAGCCGCAGTATCAAGGTATGCTTCTCCCTTAAGACAGTTGATTTTGAAGTCTATAGTAAGCAGTTGGAAGAAAAACTATAGTTGTATCTATAAGGTTAAAGTCCAGGTAAAGTGCAGGTAGGACAGTTGCTCCGCAACCATAGCGTTTTAAAGCAGGTTTCTTGCTTTCTTTACCCGTAGCTGCCTTGCCTAACTCATTGTTTTTCGAACTTTTGAAACATACATCAGCCAAATGTCCTTTTTTGCTACAGAAAGTACACCGCTTCTTTTTATTTGTTTCAAACAAACGTTTCTTCTCCCTGTTAGCGGCTTCTACATCTCTGGCCTGTTCTAAAAGATCTTGAAATGTCTTAATGACATT
Source organism: Volucella inflata (assembly GCA_928272305.1). Classification (NCBI taxonomy): domain Eukaryota; kingdom Metazoa; phylum Arthropoda; class Insecta; order Diptera; family Syrphidae; genus Volucella; species Volucella inflata. The sequence goes on from OV743719.1 coordinate 112,180,482, forward strand.
CCGGTGAACGTTTTCAGGGATTCTCATGTGAATTTGTTGATCTTTATCTCCTCCGAAAGGTAATCTGTCAACTGTGCAAGTAATGACCTCTTTCTGCATATGAATTCATCGATGCATTCGTGTGGTGTTTGCTTATTGTCAAACAACTCTGCATAAATGCGCCACGATGGTTTCGCTGGCGAAAATGCTTAGCCGGGTAGCTTAATTGCATCATCAAATGTTTTCGCTTCATTTTTAACTTCCTGGCACCATGTTGCTGCAAAGCCTTCCGACAGCATTGGCATACCAAGAAGTGCGTTGGCATCGGTGACGTTTTCGATGTTTTTGTAGACAGTGATTGTTGCTATAAGGTCGTCTACTCTGGAAGTTTCTCTCCTTCCTTCGAACTCAGTAGAACATTACTGAAACTGCTGTGATTCTCCTTCTGGTGTATGGCAAAGACGATGCGTTGAAATTGGTCTTCCGTCAAAGCTGAATTCGCATCTAACGACATGTTGACTTCTTGTATCGGACTTGCAAACGATAAAGATGACTAGTTAGTGGACCAGTGTCTGCTGCCTCACTTGGCTAGGGAGAAGTGTCCAATTGGAGAGACCCCAAAACGGAGCAAACCAAACGACTATTCACCACATGGAATCCAATACATTTTTTCAGACGCTCTGCTAGTGGATATGAAAACCCCAGAGAGAGGAAGTAAACTTTTTACCGAATTATAAAAGGTAATATCATCAGAAGCTCGTGTTTGGTTTCAGATTAATTCGATAGATATTACAACTGGCGCCCAACGCGGGGCCTCTGGAATTTACGGTAGAACCCTAAAATTTCAAACAGGCGGGAAAGTCGATGTCTAGAAAAAGTGAACGCATAGTGTCACAATGGAAAAAACATCAAACCACCGAAGGGTGTAGCACGCAGGCTTTCTAAGTCAGCGTAGGCATACAATTTAAAAGTAGAGCTATACTGGCAGTAAGAGTGTTTTAATTTACTTTTTTGAAGTGGAAAAGTGGTCGTTTGGTCTTTTTTTTGGCAAATAAAGAAAATAATTGTTGGAAATAAAAGACTTTCATTAACGTCTTACAAACACAAACAAATAAGGTACGGGGAACCTTTTTTTTGAATTGATCGGAATTAGAGAATTCTAAAAGCAGCAATTGGCATGATTAGTGCTCTGTTTTACTAGTGTGTTACTGCTTGCGACCTTCGGATAACATTATTCTTAACTGCTTTGAAATCTTGGTAACATTCGTCCAATTCGACATCAAACAGATCAAAAGCAAATCTTGGAGTGTCTCTCAGGTTTTTGGCAACACGAATATTCATATGATTTACAGTCCACGTTCTAAAGATAATTCGGGCTCTGTTTAAGTGGGCTTCGGCAGGATTTTACAACGATATTGACTTAACCCGGAGCCTAAGCACCGAAAGACAACCAATCGACAATTTTTCTAGCCCCCTTCAAACTGAGCCACTTGCCAATTGGAACGCACATTAAAGGCGCTCCCATCCTAATACTCATGGACATTCAACCAGCACAGTGTTTGAGCTCAAATCGATTGCACAGGACACAGGACACATAGCAAAAACAAAAAAAAAACACTGTGGCGCTGGCAGCCCGGTATGGGACATGGCCTAGCTTCTTGACACTCATTTGTGTTGCTCATGTTGTCATTCTTGTCACATCTGGGCGGGGCGTACGGTTTATCGCCGAGTCCGAACGGCACTCCTTGGAAGCTTTTTCGTAGGCAATTTTACTTTCGGGAGTTTGCCATTGCCGGCCGAAAGGGTGATGGCGATTTGAAAAAATGTTGGTGACCCAGTCAGAAATCGAACCCAGACTGTCTGCGTGATAGTCCAATGAGCTAACTATCGCGCCATCGCCATCGCCCACACATAGCAGGACACATTGTTATATAATAGCCGATGATCTAGCTGGAAAAAGTTCAGCTGATCCGACCTAGAGCGTTTATGTGACATACCATATTCAGCAATACATCCAATAATGAAAACTTTGTTGAACAAGGTGTATTTTTGAATTATATAGGGTTATTGGGGGAAAACACCAGGTCTTGGACAGAAAAAATAGCTTTGAATAGCTATTTTCTAATAGAACAATGCCAGTTAGACGAGCATAGAGATATTGCTTTTCCAGTTAAATGTTTGTGATGGGAAACTGAATGCTATCGCGATGAGACTTAATCTCATGTTGATGAAGAAAGTCAAGGCTCATCTGGCATCTGAAACTGACGGCTTGATTACTTCACGGCTTCTAGACTCCTTAGCACATCGTGAGGGCGAAGTATCAAGTCGATCCAATGTTGATCAGTCTGTGGTAGTTTATAGAAGTGATATGGTGCAGATTGTACTATCTGTTATTAGGCGTTTCGAATGTATGATTATTAATAGACACTTTCGCTAAGACCTCTTTAGAAAGGGAGAATTGGATCCTAGATACGACTTCGCCTATGTGTTCGCCGTCGAATGCTAAGGACTGCAAAATGACATCTAAACGATCTAAGAGAATACGAGTATTGAGGTGTTTCTTTGTAAATGTTCTTTATTCTTCGAAGAATTACAAGAATATCTGATAGAAAGCCAGAACCGAAAATTTCAATTAATAAAATCAACGATTGTAGGTTTATAAGTTAGCCTTAGCCTCGTTCAAGTCGATGAATATAGATCATAGCAGATGACATCTTAAGGTAAGTGATAATGTTTACATCTTCTGGTCTGTGCATATGGCCAGGAGACAAAATACACCTCCAGGTGGGGTTTATGCGCCATGTTAACAACCCGACTGTAAAGATGAAGATGTCAATTTGTCGTCAGAAAATGACTCAGATTGAGAATTGTTTGTCTTTTACCAAACTAAAGAATCACCAGAGTCAATATTTCGACCAAGTAAGCGACCAATTAAACAATTTGTGCAGAGATTAGACAATTACCCAAATTGGGATTTAAAATGTGAGATGAAGTATTCTCTTCTGGATACGGACAAAGGAGGGTGAGCCTTATTTTTTCTAAGATGATAAAGAATCATAAATTTCGATTTTCTCTGTAGCTTGGATAAAATTAGTTGGAATGGATTTAAGGAGCATTTGGCTTCTAAATTATGGCGCTAAATGCCATAAAACCCATCAAACTATAAATTTTTTGAAGAAAAATCCCATAAATCAGAAAATTTTGCGAAATGAACCAGTGAATTGACCTTGTGACTCCTTTCTTCAGGGTATTCTTTGACAAACTATTTTCTGTTGGGCACTCCAAGATGATTTAAATCTTCTTCCACTTGTGCTATTCATTGTCGATGATGTCTTTCAATGCTACTCGTAAGTTGTCTGCCAGTATATGAATTGGAAGGGCGTTGAAATCTATCTGCTCAAAGTGTTTGTGGTCGGGTGTATTTCACTGTACAGACATTATGTAGAGTGGGGTATTATACATACCTCTACATTGGATCCTGTTAGCTCAAACTTGCTCTGACTTCGGGATGTAGGATAATAAAAGTTCTATATCAAGTGTCCAAAGTGTTTCTTGAATTAAAGCGATTCGCCAGTGTTACACTTTATTTGAACTCCGTTGCGGTGGCATTTGAAGAGTCAATATAGAAGCGAAGGTTAAGCCAAGGCTTTTAAATAAATTATAAAATTATTGAGATATCTCTGAAACCTTTATTGTTTTGTGAAGTAGAACATGGGGGCAGGGGTCTGCAAGCAGAGCCAGGTACGCAGATGTTGTGTTTCACAAACAATCCCCCTTTTTATTGTAGAACGCAATAAACATTTCAGATACATATATTTCAATAATTATATTCTTGTTTTTTTTTTTGTTGGAATACTGCACTGGAATATTGTTTTGCCATAGTTGTTATGGCCCCCAACGTCTGTGTAGTGATTGTTGATCGACAGAGATGGTGGGTAAAACCAGTAAGCTTAGCAGGATAGTGTCACCGGGAAACGCTCTCTTTAAGAACTGCTACGGCAAATCAATTTTGCACTTTGCATTTTAAAATTTCACACCCTTCTTTACCCTTTTCTTGGTCTTGCCATTTGTTTACGGCTTAGACCATTTTTGCCGCTTCTTCCCCAAGCGCACCATTTTGCTGCATTCCGTCAATGATGTTAATGTCGTCAGAGTATTCTATGCAGTTGTTTCACAGATTTTAGAAAACTTTTGCGAATTGGTGATTGTTTGTAGGTTCATCACCTCGTCTTATATCAAAAGCCTAAGTGGGATATTGCTTTCGACCCTTAAGGAGCAGCTAGCGTTCTTCAGCGTGGCTTTGTATAGCCCGTCTCTAAAATAAATCCTGCATTTCGATCTCAACTTCTTAAATTTTCTATTTTATCGGCTTTTTTGTTAGTATTTTGTCAATTGTGAGTTTAAGGCGGTGAAACTACACTGATAGTTGACAAATAGTTTCAAACGTTCGCTTAATGCAGCAGACGATTTCCAGTACACGATGTTAAAGAGATTGATGCCCCTATAGTGTTTCTTTTAAAGCTTGAGAACTTTAAATAATAATACAAGACAGAAATATAATTTGAATGAATTTTTAACTACTATAATCTCGTAGATAATTTCATTAGTTTATTTTTTAAATATAATTTCGTCATATGCCCGCCGCGGCTACGAGTTACATGGTCCATTCGATCAGTCCAATTTTTCACTACTTTTTCCAATAAATCTGGCCGTATGGCGTCAATGGTGGCTTTAATATTGGCTTCCAATGTGGTTTGTCGGCATAAACCAATGATTTGACATAGCCCCATAAAAAGTAATCGAGAGGCGTTAAGTCGCACGAATGAGGGGACCAGTTAACAGGACCACTTCTGGATATAGAGTTGACACCAAATTGATTTTGCAATAAATTGATGGTTAAGCGCGCTGTATAGCAAGTTGCGCTGTCTTGTTGGAACCAAATGTCGTCGATGCTTAGCTGATTGATTTTTGCAAACAAAAAATCAGTCAGAATGGCTCGATAACGTTCGCCTTTCACCGTAACGGCAGCTCCTTCCTCATTTCGAAGGAAATAAGGACCGATGATGCCGCCAGCGTGTAAACCGCACCAAATAGTCAATTTTAATGGATGTTATGGTGATTCGTTAACAGCTTGAGGATTGTCTTCGCAAAAACGATCAATAACTGCACGAATTGCTTGCTAACTACGCCGATTATGTTGACCGTAAAATTGACGAAGTGCTCTATGAATTTCACGAACAGATTTATTTTTTTCAAAGTAAATTTCCACAATTTGGAAGCGTTGTTCTGGCGGTAAACGATTCATGACGAATTGTCAAACCTTACTGAACAGAAATGTCCACACAGTTTGACATTGACAGTTGTCACACCATAGACAACCACCATCGAAACTTCTTATGCAGCTAAAATAACTCCTTTTATTTGGCCCTCTATGCTTTCGTTTCTCAGGAGCGCCTTTACTTTAGCAAAGCATCACCAAGAAACCTCTCTGCTCTTAGATCGCAAGAGCCTTCTTCGTTCTTCTATGTCCCACCGTCTTATCTGCGGCACGCTCGCCAATGATTTTGGGAGTTTATGGCGATTGCCGCCATTAAACCCTAAGTTACTTCGCAATATTTCTCTGTTTCTGGGCATCTGGGGTATCTATAGAGGTACCTTGACTGGAACTCTTTAGTGGCCCGACTCTAGATTGGTCGCTTTGAATGTTCAAACATTTACAGTTCTTGGGAACTTCCTTGTGTCAATCGCAACATGATCTATTTATTTGCTCTTTTAATAATCAGAAAACCGTGTGCCGGCCTCAGCGTTCCAGTCAACTCATTCAGCCTGACTCTATTTTCGGAGGTGGTGTACTGTATACTATGTTTACGGATTGCACTGTCGAAGCCGTTCTCTGTTCCAATTTTTAGCTTTGAAGGCTTTTCAAGGACATCCTGTATCATCCTTTTGTAAAGCCATGTATTCCTTCTGCGATGGCATTAGCGCTGAAGCGTTTTAAAAAAAATGCGCACCCAAATAAACACTGCATTTGTTTTCACTAGCACTAGCGATTATGTACATATAATAGGTCAGAATTTTTTATCCAACACTTCCTGGTTGGCAGGGACATTTACTTGATAACAGTCCATTTCATTTAAGGAAAATCGTTTGTTGTAAAAATATATGCGAGCCTACGGCAGTAAAGTCTTTTCAATAATTAATTGCTTGGCTATTGGAACTGTGGATAAGAAGCCAAAGGTCCTCCTACAAGAGGACCTACAACTACCAAACGATCTAAAGAACATTCGATAGTCGACTTGAAACCATATTGAACAGCTGCCAATTAATTTATGCCATTATTTCAATCACTGCCACCCTGTACGAAGCATAACTGTCAACGAAAAGACGTTGCAATAAGTTCAACGCGCTAGCAGCCTTTTAAGGACCTGAACGAAAATATTGCCACTGATTCAGAGCAAGATATATATACATTCAAAAATAATTTGCAAAATCTATTTGATTGAGCTAAGGAGGAGAGAGTGTCAAGTAAAGAAAATCGAGATCCAGCTATTCATAAAGGACTGCTTCATGTTATATGTCCCATTCTGGATGTACAGCAAGAGCTTTTGAGGTATTTCCCTATTGATTTTCGCATATAAGATCCCAGGAACTCCTTCGTCCACCTGTGTGCCAGTCATGCACCCTATTGTTAATGTGTAATAATACACCATGTAAGGGACTTAAAAACGACTAGTGCCACTAATTAAATCCTTGTTATGTTATTAATAACTTTAACAACTTACGTTGCCCTTTATTGATTTTCTACCCAAAAATCTCTACCTTCGATACCTTTGTTTCGTGTAAACAAGACAATTCTCCAAATTTATGCAAATCCCTTCCAAATTAGCCCATCGTTGAAGCCATAAATGCTGATGTTATCAACTCTGAGCATGCTATTAGGTACAGCTGTAGCATTAGTCTGGGCAAGATATACCAACATGTCCAGGAAATTCGAAGCAAAGTTTTACATCGTAAATATTAAAGTTTCGAAATTTTAGAGGCGTGCCTCGAAGGTGGTCTTCCAGTTTTACGACTTTCATAAACAGACTTGTGTTTAGAAATTGTGAATTTGAGAGATCCCTTAGGCAAATTGTTCTCAAAAGAACAGCTGAGGTTTCCTTGCGAATTAAAAGTACAAGTTGCTCATAATCAGGTTCAGCTTGTTGTTGCACAGTTTTAAATGTTGTTGTTTGATTTATATTAGAATAGACCAACCACTGGACAATGGTTTCAACGGATTGTTAAGAATATGCTGCATGTAGAGTATCCTTCCTGGTATAGGTTGCCATTTTAAGAACGAAAAACCATAGCAAATGAATTGAATTCCCATTACGTTATTCTTGGCTTTGTAAGGTTGGTTAGTAAGTATTATATGGATGGAATATGAGTAAGGTTACGATAAATGTTCAAATTATTACCGACTTTGTCAAGTTTCAGCGCTTCTTCGTTTTTTTATTTATTTTTTATCAGAAATGGCTAAAGTGGCTTAAATACTATGAACTTTCCTAGATTTGCCCTTATCCAGTCAGCGCTATTTAAAATTTTATATTTCATTGTAGCCATAATTATGCCTATTTTCTCCAAAGCCGCAATGTCAGGTACGCAACATGTATTTCAATTTTTCTATCTAAAAACTTGGGGGACAACTTCTGGCCTTATTGGATTCTAGCGCTTTGGGAATAGGCTGGATCAATATCGAGATGACGATATCCTAAAATTTTCATCTCAGCCGCACCAGTTTCGCTGCCTTGTTCTGTAAGTACTTGACAATATCATGTTCTTGCCTTTGCATCATGTAACTGGTACGAAATTTATCCCCAATACTTACTAAGGTGGCGCTACAATTCGGGAGGAAAATGGGCCTCAACCAACAAGCCCCTAGCACGATCTTTCGCCAGTCGTCTTCAGTGCAACATTCCAAGATGGTCCCTTCCACTTATCTGCGCCACCTTACCAGGTCTCTAAGTATAAAACCGGAATTTGTCCATAGATGGCCCTAGCTGTCAATGTAGTTTCAATCACACTGCGTCATTGGTGCACTTTCCTTGTTGACATTTGACAAGGATTTTCACCTCACAACAATACAGGTTCCATGCAAAATTTGTAATAACATTGAACATGACGAATTTGGGCCTAAAAATACGATTTGTGAACAGCATAGATTTTATGTTGTCCTTTGAAGAAAACTGCTGCAGAATCGCATCATATGTTGATCTCACCCAAACACAACAACAGCTCGTGGATCAATTAAATGTGATGAGAGAAGCCGTCTCTATACGTTTGAGTGCCATGCGAAAGGTCCCAGAGCTGCATTCCACCACCACTTGCGCAATGCTCCTCGCCACGTACAAAAGAAAGTCTTTACTCCATCGAACTGTAACTGGAGATTAAAAATGGATATATTTTGAGAGTTCTACCGATTAGAATTTTCAAGATTAAGCTAAAGATCTTGAAACAGAGATGATGGCGGATGAGCCAATACCAGTGCTCACATCTCCGAATGGGTTACCGGCTTCAGTCTTATCTACTCCTCATCCTAGGAGTATCTAAAATAAAACGGGCCCTTCGGGTTGGGGGTTGTGCTGCATAAACAGCAAGTTACACAGCAGAAATAAGCCCATTGTTGAAAACCCCCGCAAACGGATAACAGATATGCGCGTGTTAGGTCCCTCAACGGACCAGGTGGGACTGAACGGCTACCTGAGGCCCTAGACGATGGGATAAATTCGATGAAAAGAGTATGAAAAACTGTTACTAAAGGTAGACTTAGGAAAGAAGTCTTGAATTTCTGGCAAGTGACTGACCGCCTCGTAATGGTTCAGCAATTGATTCGCAAAGCCATCTCTCGAAGAACAAAAGTGAACCTAAATAAGTCCTTAATAGCGCAGTAGAGTAGAACACCTACTCAGATGGTGCATGAAAGTGGAGGGGGACCTCTGTCAACTAAACGAACCAAAGTGGAGGTAGATAGTGAAAAATTAAGTAAGCTGGTGACGCTTGTTGGCCGAGGATAAGGTTCACCCCGGACTGTGGCGCCATTTTAAGCAAGTTAGCGTAAAAGGTCTTAGGTAACTCCAGGCAATCTATCCACATTGCAAGGCCAGATCGCTATATATGGAAGACAGTGCTCTGTAACATGATTGAGGGTATCGAAGTGAAGCCGTTAATACCAGACACTACCGTAAAAAAGTGACCAGAATATTAAAAATTGCGACACAAAGTTGCACACATGCTTACATACTTGGTAGATAAGTTCGTTTTCTACTACGCTGTCCTTAGATGGTAGAGTCGAAGATTTTTGCCTTGACCTGTATTGCCAATTCGCTGAACATGTCTACGCCATTTCAGTCGTTGGATCGCTAGACGGCTGGCTATAACGATGTCACTGTATAACCGAAAATCGCTCGCAGTCTCGTTCTCCCGAAACGGACAAGTGCTTCTTCATCTTTCTTTAAGTCTTAGCCTCTGCGTTATAATTCTGAACCGGGCTTGGAGGAGTCTTGTATAACCCTAGTTCGGTCTTCAGAAAGAGAGTTCTGTTTATTATTTGCCTCCTGAGCTTATAGAATGCAATTTCTGCGCCTATGTGATTGCTACTTGTAACTGCGGGACCGAGGTTACGAAGTCGTTCAGTACCACGAAGTTATAATTCACTATGAAGATAGAGCCAAACAAACGTTGGTATTACTCCTTTGCTGATGAGATAATGTATGTTTACTCCTTGTTTATCGTCAGACCCGAAACTCACAGAAGCTTCATTGGCGGCGCCCTGTCGTCCAATCACATTAATGACATCCGCATGGTTCATAGCAGGGCGATGTTCAAAAAGTGAGATTGAAGGTCTCAATTAATTCATTATGGCCCTTCATGGTTTCGATGAGTTTGGCAGGGATGTCGGTCCTTTACACGCTCTCATATTTGAAGTCGACAACTAGATGATGAGTGTCGATCTGAAACTTCCGCGTCACACTATGAATATTTGCTCGATGTTGGATTTTTTTCGCTGCTCTAAACAGCCCAGTATACAGTCCATTTGGACCAGCAGCCGAATTTTAGCTTCTATAGTGCTATCTTTACTTCGTCTAGGTCAGTTAGAATCCGAGCTAAATGTTTATATCTGGCTTTGTGGTATTTTGTCCATAATCGCCCTTCTACAGTCCACAAAAGTAAACATCAATATTCTCTGCACCGATTGCAACTCTAATACTAGTTGACCGTATTTATCTTTGCAGACTCCAAGTGAGTTTTTGACTCCCTGGCTTCTTCATTTAATTTTCTGCTTAAACTTTAGAACATCATTACTGCTGTACGATCTTTCATTAGAAGCAGCTTCTCTGATGACTAGCAGACAACAAACCTAACCTTTGCTTTTTTGTGACTTTTATACAAGGGCTAGGGCAAGGTCTCTTGTATTCGCAGCTTTCTAATGTCGAATCACAAGACAACAAGACCAACAAAGTCTTTGTTGACTCCGTTGTGGCTGACTGTGTTGTTCGGGGTGTCGTTTTGTGCGCAGCGAAAAGGGACAGAAGTAAATAATTGTCGGCAAACTTATGTACGGACTGCGTCACATAATGGTCTTTTTAATTAGATCAGTAAACCTCATTAACCTACAACTTTTTGGGACCGAGTGTTTATATCCATTTGCTGTACATATCCTAGCTGTCTTAGGCGACTGATATTCACATATCCGACCAAAGCCACCCCTCCTCCTTGATAAAGGTAACTCTTCGTTTGAGTCCTGATGAAACATTATTATCAGAGTAAATAGCAAGGCTGTGGTGGACATAATCCCTATTTCTCGAAGTTTCGCCTGTCTGATGCGATGGTTTGTCCATTTTGATGCCTTAATCCCGACACAGCAACCTTAGTTTTTATCTTATTATCAGCTAAACCCATAAGAAGAAGTAACATGACAACGAATCCACTTGTATTAACACTTTTTAAAATGAAATTTGTAGATGAGATTGGCTCCCACATTTGAGGAACATTGAGGTGTTTCTGTTGTCATCCTATCTACTATAGGATCGCAGTTGTAAAGGCTCTTCAAGTCCTTTACAAACAGTGACAGATGATGGCACATTATTGGAATTAAGAACTTGAACTCGTTAGTTAGGATATTGTTGTCTCTATAGTTTAATCAGTTTTACCTGTTTACCTTCTTGTGGATAGGGTAAACGATGCAACAAACTTAGCAATCAGTGATAGAAAGAAAATTATGCAAATTCTGTTCACAGGATGATAAAGACCACGACACCTGCTGATGGATTACCATTGAAAGCTGAGAGAACTTCAATAACCCTTGACTTGAATACGCCATTTGGAACACTGTGTTCGAAATCTTTTATAGATGTAAACGTTTATATTTGCCAACAATTTCCAAATAAATGTCAATGGACTTATGCCAAGTGCTAAAGGCACATGTTCACAAAGAATTCTTGTTGATTTATTTGAATATCCCAAATAGCAGTAGGCCCATGTGTACCAAACCGAGTATCGACACGAGTTTATGTCGAGTATTCACTTCAAAATTTAATAATGTCGCTCATAGCTATCACGTACATACTCACACATTCATATATACTATAGGTAGGTATACAACTCAAACAAAGCTGCAATTTTACAATAAATTTCAAAGATTCCAAAAATTCCCAAAACCCTCTGACAAATATTTTAGAAATTTATGCGACCGGTCGGATACAATTCTTATTTTTCCAACTGATTTCCTATTCAATTCGCACAAAAAGAAAATAACATACTCGTGGGTATTCGTATCTATAAAAACAGAGGCGAGAACGAAAGCAATCCTCCGGTTATTTGAGTGTCTATCGCAATCCTTTGTACAAAAATGTCTGTGTAAGGATACAAAGCGACCGTATTGAAACAGTACGAATGGATGCTGGTGTGGGTGGAGGAAGGTTTATTTATTTTGCAGCAAACGAAAAAGAAATACGTTACCCGTGTCTAATACTAAAAAAAGTACAAAAATACATACTTGTGTGTATGTGAAAGTGTAAACAACATCCATAAACGTATTAGGGAGGCTTTTGGGCTTACAGAACCCCATGCTCCGTTCCCATCTACTAACGAAGCCGACATATCAACAGATTTCTGGGTATTGGAACCGAAATTTTCGACCGACAACGATGATGTTGGCGAACCGGAAAGAATTGCCATTGCGAAGGAGCAAGTGTGTGTAATAGTGATTTATAGATCCACGAATAGCTTTTATTGGCCCATGAATCGTTCCAAAGAAAAGGTTATCGGGCACGAGTTCTAGATATGATCCATTTTGCGGACACACATACGAGTACAGGTTGCTGATGGATTTCGGATGATGGAAATCAATAGATGCAGCATTTTTGCCGTTGTGTAAGGTTAATTAGAAAGCTCACAGGAATTGTTTACCTCTGGCCAAAGCTCAGCAATTTCTTTTTATGATAACGACTATGTACCTTCGACACTTTTCAGAAAATTGAGTCCCCTTTGTCCTATATTTAGTCTGATTCCTGGAAGTAATTTGACGACAAGTGTGATGAAGTGCCATTTCAGAGTCGTTTGCCTTCAATTGGCTGCATCTTTCCAGTTCATTACATGGACCAGGATCCCATTACATGGAGTGGTGGAGAAATGAAGTGTGTTTATGCACTCAAGTGCGAATGAGTTTTCAATTGGATTCCAAGTCCTTGTACCCTGTGGAATTAGTCATTAAATTCAGAGTTTTTCTGAATGACGTGGAATCAAATTGAACTATGTACCATTATGTTCATTTTCAGAAGATGGCGGAAGGGCCTAAAAGGTTCAACACAGAGATAGAATTTCATCGTAGTCATCTGCACTCGTAACATTTAAAGGGTAGCAGTAAATTCAATAGAAAATTTAATTCCCAAATTGAATTGATGTCGTTTTGGCTTGCGATACATTCAATAGGCATCAATTTTGAGAAAATCCCAGAGGGCCCATACACCATGTGCTGATGGCTGCGGCCGATAGGAAACCAAACATCTAGTGGTGGTCAGGATGACTTATCAAACTTGAAAATTAAATTTTCACACACTTGTAGGTAAGCAATGGTTCGTATTCGTAAGTTCCAATCTTTGAACCTTTTCTTAGAAAATCTTCTTTGTCGAAGATTAGGAAGTGTGAATCTCATGAAGCACTTAAGATTTCAGTTGAATTTTTTATGATTTTCAGATTCACAGGTTCTACAAAGGCTTAGGCCTTTGTTAGGTTATTACCGGGGATAATCCTAAGAGAGGATCTGCGTGTGGAATACATGTGAATTTGTACTAAATATTTGCAAAGTAAAATGCGAAAGTTGAACCTTTTTCTGAGAAATCAATCAGAATTCAGCATCAATTGGAACGATGAACGCGGAACGAACGAGGTATTTTTGGCTTTTTTTTTCAATATATACAAATGATCACTCATGTTATGCAGAAGAGACGTAGGTTGTGGAATACAAACTCTTTCTCCTGGGATAAAGTTTTTGTGTAAATTTATACATCGCACTCTGCACGATATTACCTCCATTTCCTGTAGATACTACAGCAGCGGAGTGAAGTGTTGACATGACTAACACATACTTCCTGCATCTTAATGTTCACTAGACGACATGGAAGACTCTCGATTATCCAACTCTGAACTCCTCAATAAATGTTGGGCACTTGAAGATTTGCACGCAGAATGCAACTCAGTCAGGATTAAGTTTGGAGCGCCTTTAGCAACTCTGGAACTACTGCCACTAGAAAGCCCATTCTAGTGAATCCACTTTGCTTACTCATACTATGTATAATATGAGCAAAGTTAGAATCTGGGTTAAGAATATGAGAGACTACTTCTGCTGATTGTGTTATATGTTAGCTACGTTCAAACTTTGATAGTTATAAGCCTGCTGAAGCGAGTTTACCGAGCAGACGTTAATGACTTGGCAAGAAGTATGCACTAATCTAATAAACAGTTTTCAAGATCCCACTTACATCTTCACAGGATTTCTCGTACATACTTGTATATAATGCTAACAGAACTGCCCTTCTGGAGAGCTCATTCACATGAATAATAGTCTAAACATTTGCATCATAAAGTCGGTCTTATACAGTCACTAACGTCTGTTGACCATATAAAACATTCCATATGACACGCTTATTTGAACAAGAATAGACTTACTTACGAAAAATGGGCAACAGCTTTCCCCTTTCGAGCCCTAAACAGTCCATATTCATTCGAAAAATTAGCGGATGCATAGGACTTTTCCGATGATTATTTAAGCAAGCACCTCAATCAATTTTGTTCAAGCACTCCGTTCCGACTTAGGAAGGGAGACCATCTCTGGCGGGACCGCTGGAACATCAGTTTCCAAAATGGATTCAAGTTAGTATACTTCAGTGAGTCGAAACTGCATCATAGTGTGTACATATTTGCCACACCTAAATACCGACATAGGAACCTGATAGGTCACTTCCAAAAAGACTGATCGCATTACATTCCTTGTTGGAGCCAGGTACAAAGATGGGTATCCCAGACGAAGGGACACCGAACACAAATTTCATACCGAAGAATTATAATTGCGAGATTCTGATCGAATCTTACAAATTCTGTCGAGAAGTCTCATGCTTCCAACATCAGACGCTGAAGAGCAGACCATTAGTTTTTTTACTAAAGTTCGAGGAGTTCTAATACACCTCCTAGGTTAAATCGGTCCTTATCTAGATCCCCCAGTTGCGCATTTAAAGGCGATTGATGTCCCTCTCTACTTATCCGGAACATTTTTATCCATTTGCACTTCATGTCCCTGCCATCCCATGTGACTGATGCGCAGTTTTCTAACTAGGTCGATGTCGCTGCACAGCGCGTGTAGTCCGTCATTGAATCTTTTCCTTCAGAGTCTGTGAACGCGAACGGAACCGAATATTTTTCGAAGAATTTTTCTCGCAAATACTGAGTATATTTTCGGGAAAAGTTTTTTTTTGCCCGAGGAAAGAGCTATTGGAAGAGCTATTTTTCGTCCGACTTTTGCGACGTCTAAGTTGAATAGTCTTTCAGCACCAATTGTGGCTATATAGCGAAGTTGACTTTTTCTCATCCCTAGAGTAGAAACTCTCTCTTTTCTCTAATTTAAAAAAAAAAACCCATGTTCAATGTCTCTTCCCATTTTTGAAGGCGGCTGCGTTGTCACCAGTCTTCGGTTTTTGATCCTATCATAAGAGTTTTTGAAATATCGGATTTTCCAATAGGGACTTGACAACTTTGAATTTAATTTGTGAACGCACTCTTTCACTATTCATCAAACTGTCACTGTCAATTTATTCAGAAAACTCAACATTTTCATCATGGTAAAGTATACGAACGAGCAACGTCTGCAAATTAAAAAAATTTTCTACTGAATTTCGGAGTCGGTGACTGCAACTTTAAGAGAGTTAATTAGCAAATTCATCTTCAGTGACGAAGCTCATTTTTGGCTCACTGGGTTCGTCAATACTATAAGCACAAAAAATAACTGTTTGGTGCGGTTTGCATGCCGGCGGCGTTATTGGCCCATATTTTTTGGTCGACGATAACGATCGTCACGTTACTGTGAATGGTCAGCGTTATCGCGCCATGATCACCGATTATTTTTGGAACGAATTGGAAAATATGGACTTGGACGACATGTGATTTCAACAGGATGGTGCCACAAGCCACACAGCACACGTTACAATCGATTTATTGAAGAGTAGATATGGTGAGCGTGTTATCTCAAGAAATGGGTCAGTCGATTGGCCGCCTCGTTCGTGCGATTTAACGCCGCTTGACTTTTTTCTGTGGGGCTACGTTAAGTCATTGGTTTGTGCCAACAAGCCGACGACGTTGGAAGAGCTCAGGTCCAACATTGAACGCGAAATAGCGGCCGTTTCGGCCGAAATGTGTGGCTGAGTCGTTGAAAATTGGGTCTAACGAATGGACCGCTGCAAACTTGCCCACGGTGGCCATATGAACGAAGTCGAGTTCCGTTCATAAATTTTTTGATTCTACTTCAACTCGATAATAACGGTTTTGAAATATCTCAAATGGTTTGCGTTTTATTTAAAAAAAACAGTTGTTAAGACCTTATTGGAAAACCCTACATTTTACGACAAACGTATAGTAAAAATTCTTTTTTAATTCTTTATTCTCAATTCGGTTATCTATTTTAAGTTGCTTAACAATTCTTACTATTCATAGGTACCTAATTTAGGAAATAGTTAGTGACATATTTTATTTAGTGAAAAAAATAGAGAGAAATGCCACTTCAAAATTTACACTGCATTTTTAAAAAAAATTCAATTGCTTGCAAAGAAATATATATATATCAATAGAACCTAACATAAATTCATAAAATTAAAAGCTTATACGGATGCAGTTTTAATAATTCGTATTCTATATTCTCGGGTAGACTATTAAATGCTTGCAGGAAAGAATTGAGATAAAGTTCTTAAGGCTTGATGTGTGAAAAGGCGGAATATGTAAGGCGGTACCAGTATTGTTTCGTAGATTATGGGTGTCAGGTATAGGGCTCTGCATATTGCCACCTCTTATGAAGAATATTTTGAGGACTTCAAAAAAGTTTAAATGTCTAACAGGCAGGATATTCATTCTTCTAAATAATTCTATGGAGTGGATAAGGCGAGCTGATTTGCATACTTTTCTCAGTGCGGAGAAATTCTACTTTTTCTTCTACGAGTACTTTTATAGAACAGTTAGCTGCTGTATGTATTGAGGTATGTACCTCCCCATATGCTTAATCTGGAGTTAAAAATCCCAAAGTAAATTGTTTTTAGGATCTGTGTAGAGCAGTAATTCCTAAGACGGTAAAAGATGCGTAGAGAAGATTGCAGATACTTTTTCAAACTTCAGATGTGTTCACTCCAACTCAAATTTCGATCAATAATAACACCTAGATATTTATAGTGCTAAACTAATTCTATTTTGAAGCAATTCGAGATACAGCTAATATTTTCGTCATATACTCGTAGGACATTGGAATTTTTCACATCACAAACATACGAGTAGCTAAGCAAGCAATATCTACGACAGGTACATGCATGAAATATAATGTCAAAGTCTGGGAAATCGTTCACTATTAAACTGAAATACATCAATTTAGTCTTATTGCTTACTACTAACTTGTGTTTGGTGAACCAGAGTCTTACCAAGTGAACGTCGTGGTTTTTATCAGCAACTAGATTTAAAAGGTTGGTTGATCCACATGCAAATGCAAAATTGTCGGCAAAAGCCTGCAAAAATAGAGTTGACATATATTAGGAATAAGATAGAGCCAAGAACGAATCCTTGGGGTACACTATTATCGATTATCCTTGATTTAGTTAAATTATTCCCAATTTTTACCTTTTGTGTTCCGTTTTTCCAAGAGAATGGTGTGGTCAACTATGCCGAAGGCTTTTGTTATATCTACATAGAGACCGGCGCAACATTTTTTTTAACATCAAGTCCCTTATAAACAACTGCACAAGAGTCTAGGAGAGGATCTTCCGTAGAGAGGCTTTCTCTAAGCCCAAACTGCCTTTCGCTGAAGAATTTTATATCATTAAGATTTTTTAGATTCTGGCGGCCTTTTGAGACTAAAGCTTATCTGAGTTATACAGGCTGTCCGGTGGAAAATTTATGTTTTTGAACATAAATAAAAAGAAAACTATAAGACCTTTTGCTTTATTCTTTAATTTATTATAAAAGTAAAGTAGTTTTCGAAAACAACATCATTCAAATGCTGTCCGTTTAATCGCACACACTGTTGAAAATGGTCCATAGTATTTCGTGGCACATGTTGCAGTCAGCTAGGCTGAATATCGACAATTTCCCGACGGATATTTTCCTTCAGCTCCACCAGGGACCTCGGATTGTTATTGTAAACTTTACTTTTAAGGTACCTACATAAAAAAAATCTAAAGATGGTTAAGTCTGGAGACCTCTGTGGCCACGGAAAGTCTCCAAGTCGGCTGATCAGTTTCCCAGTTGGTGTTGTTCATTCGAAATTTCTTTTGGTGGGTCAAACAGTGAAAGACCAATATTATTGAAGCATTTGAGGAAGATTATATGCCGAAAAGACCAGAATCGTGGTGGAACAACTACTGGATTTTGCACCACGATAATGCATCATCTGACAAATCCATTCTTGTAGTTGACATTTAGACCGAAAATACTGCCAATATAATCGAGCAGGCGCGGTATTCTCTAGATATGGCACCCTGTCACTTGTTCCTATTTCCGAAACGCAAATAACCATTTCGTGGGAACTATTTTGAGTCGGAAAGCCTGAGGCCTATGAAAAATGTAAGGATGACAGGATTGTTCATGGGAAAACTTAACCTCTTCAAATGAAGTTTATTTTGAAAAAAAAAAACAAAATAAATTTTGATGATTACTTTATTAACTCCCGGTTATATTTTAACATAATGTATAAACCCAAATTTAGTTTTTATAAAATATCTCCTTGATGACGAAATCTGCATCATCTTTTTCGACAATTGCTTCGGAATATATTGAACAATAAGCAGACATATACATGGGTCGTTCTTTGAACTTTTTGACAGTAGATTTCAGAATTGTTAAATAATTTAGAACATCAGCCAATTTTTGTAATTTTCTGAATGGATCAATTTGTGTGGCGTGGATGAAGGTCTCACTGGTGCCCTAATCGTACGTCTCTAGTCTATCCACCAACCACCAACTTTCAGAAGCTTAACGGCTTGCAGAAATAAATTTAAAAAAATATTCCAGCCAAAAAATCGGATATAAAAAGAAGCAGGATGTACATATCACTTCGAAGGATGCAAATTCATGCATCGCTACTTACTCGACGTACAACACGAACTTGTGCACCGAATACAAAATAAATGTCGCACTATATCTGTAGTCTTCAGCTGAAAATAAAATTCCTTATATTCTTATTTCCTGTGCCATGGAATTTCTGGCATTTCACGAATTTAGTCATTATTCAACGCTATGCAGCTCCTATTGTACATGGATGGGAACAATGTTATAAAGCAGGGATTACGAAAACGAAACTGAAAACGAGAATGCCATGTGAAAGTAAATTACTTCTTTTTCAATATAACAAATGCAGTTAGTGAGATGACATTCTTGGGAAAAAAATATCCGGATTTTACTTTCTCAATTTTTTAGATGCTGATATAAACGTGTCGTGCTTGGGTCAGAGTATTGTATTTCATTCGTTTCTTTATTTTTGGTTTTTGTAGATGTAAGAAATTGCCATCATTAGTGAGTAGAAATGTGAAATTGTTTATTTCTGTTTATGGATAGAGATAAAGTTGTTGCCAAAGCACCTGAAATACTCAGTCCTTTTCGTTATAAAATTATTTTCGAACATTCTCAACCTGTTCTTTGTTTGAGTGGAAAAAAAAGTGAATTTGTATTTCAGACAAAGCTATAGAGGATGAACAATGTAATATTGTCCGCCCGGAGGTACGCATTGAAGTAAATTGCTTTACTTACTCGTACAAGTTACTTTGAAAACTTCCAATGAAGGCACCAAATAGAAAGGAACCCTTCAAGGCAAACGAAAAGTTGTCTCTTGGGTCATCGTTGGATAGGAACATATAATCACAAACAAAGCGCTGCAAATAGAAAAAATAAAAACAAAAAGTGAGTGGAAGGACCGGCTAATATTTTCAAATGTTCGGATTGATGTCATTTTTTCCTGGTAAAACCTGCCTTGCGATTAACATACAATCAAGATGTTCAAAGCGCATTAAACTGTGATTAGCCAGGAGTTGATATATGTGTTTCAGTGGCGCTACAGTCCGGGGTAGACCTGGGCCTCAGTCAACAAGCGTCCTCAGTTAGCTCGATCGCTGTCCCTCGGGGGCGGATTGGAAGAATTGTCGGACCGGAGCATTGGTGTCCATACGCTCTAAATGACCCAGCCATCTCATCATAACCCTTCTGGCTAGGTCCATGTCGCTGTACAGTCCGTACAGTTCGTCGTTGTATCTCCGCCTCCTACAGACGGGATCGAAGATCGCCCGAAGAATTTTTCACCCTCATCCATTTTTGATAATGTCAATGCATCTGCGCCATAGAGCAGGACCGGGACTATTAAGGTCTTATAAAGGGTGACTTTTGTTGTCCTTAGACACAATAACTTAAAGTTAAACCTGCCAAGGGTGACGTTCTGTCCGATACGTTCAGTGTCCTTTTTGCTTGAAAGCATATACTTGGTCTTGCCCTCATTGACCGCTAAGGCCATTTTCGCCGCTTTCGTCTCAATACTCGCGAAAGCGCCACTGACATCACGCTGCTTTCTCCCAATTATGTCAATATCGTCGGCGTATGCGAGTGGTTGGACGGACTTTTGAAAGATAGTGCCTCTTGTGTTTGCTCGTGAGTTTTGCACTATTCTTTCAAGTACGATGTTGAAAAAATCGCATGACAGCGCATCGCCATGTCTAAATCCTTTCTGGACATCAAAGGTCTCGGTGAGATCTTTACCTACTTTGATGGAGCAGCGTGCATTCTCCATCGTCATCCTGCACAGACGGGCGAGTTTGGCAGAGATGCCGAAACTAGACAGTGCTCTGTATAGCTCATCTACCTATCCTATCAGGTTGTTGACGAACGGCTTCAGGCGTTCACACAATACGGCAGATAAGATCTTGTATGCGATGTTAAGGAGACTAATGCCTCTGTAGTTGGCGCAGTTCAGAGGGTCTCCTTTCTTGAGAATTGAACAAACAATGCTAAGGTTCCATTCATCGGGCATACTTTCGTCCGACCATATTTTACATATTTTACAGATGAGTTGAGATGAAAGCTCGGCAGTCGGGCCATCCGCTCCAGCAGCTTTGTTGGACTTAAGCTTAGATATAGCTATCTTCACTTCATCCAGGTCGGGTAGACGGAAAAAATTGAAAGGTTGATTCTGCCTAACAGCGGTATTTGGTCCGTCATCGTCGTCATACAGTCTGCAGAAATGGTCTTTCCAAATCCTCAGCATCGACTGCGATTCTACTACGATGTTCCCTTGTTCATCTCTGCAGGCTTCGGTTCGGGGTTTGTTTCCGTTGGATGTTATTTTTACCTTTTGATAAAACTTCAGAACCTCATTCCTGGAGTAGCATCTCTCAATTTCCTCGATCGCGCGCTTCTCATGCTCTTTCTTCTTCCTCCTGAGAAGCCGGTGTTCGTCTCTCCTCTTCCGCTCATAGAGCTCATAGCAGCTCTGGTCCTTCTAAGCAGCGCCGCTTTATATGCATCTTGCTTAGCTGCATGTGCACTTCACATATATAGGTGACAATACATTTGACTGGCTACCTTAAGTGAAGTTAAGCACTGGAAGAGTGCTATCTTATTCATTGTTAAAAGGTAGATCCGATAACAGAAAGAACTAAAAACTACATAGAATCGCACGCAATAAAACTATACAAGCAGCACACCGTTTCCCCACTCCAATATTCATCAGTTGGTGTTCAACTGATCTTAAAACCATTGACTAAGTTGATCAAGCTAAGGTCAAACCCCGGTCAGCTGCCTATTGGCACAAAAAGTTTGTTTCGGTATGGATCAGATAGATAAATGCTATGTTAAGATTAAACCATGAATGTCTGCATGATTTCTACTCATCGTTTGTCGTTCAATCCCAACCAGCCGGTTATGCTAAGAAGAATGAGATTGAGTCATGTGCCCAACGAGCAATGGAAAGGGAAGAAGGTAGAACCAAAGAAGTGAGTGATCAGGGAAATGGAGAAGTGCTATTCAAGGAATACCGTTCGGAGGCTTGGATAACAAGGAAAGAAAAAATCGGTCGATCCAACAAAAAACCCGAACAGAAGCCTGTGAACAAATATACTTGGGCTCATGTCCTTATAAGATCTATAGATGCAAGAATCTGCACTGAAAATGTAAATGGATGGAAACCAAACTCGAAAGGCCACGAGTCTTGGACTACAGCTAGGCTACAACTAGGCTGGGATATTGGCTGCAGCGGAAGCAATGTAATATCCTCGAAGATATTACTATATTTGTTGTAGCCAGGTTGCCATTGGGGGAACGAGGTAGTCGAGGTTAAATCGAATCTTGTTTAATGCTATCGTGAAGAGTTTGAGATTCTTTCGTTTAGTAAATAATTACGCTACCCCACGTCTCTGCCCACAAAGGAATGGCAGGCAATGAGAATGCAGACGAGCTATATCGAATAAAGTTATGTCTAGAAGATGAGCTGGCAGATCAATGTATCAAACATCCACTCAGCACTCTAAGAAGCAAACTGTAAAAATAAAAACTAATGAAAGGTGGAAAAACGTTGAAACTTCAGAAATCTTAAGACAATGATGGCCGGAACTCAGCAAATCCAGAAAAGGTAAGGTTGTCTCGAAAAGCAGAGTTGAACTAAAACGCGTGTTGTATTACGAACAAATCATAATCTTCTGGGGGTGCAAGCACTATAGATGCACTTTACTGACAACTACCTCTGCAGGCTTCTTGGGGACGAGAGGATACCATTCACCTTTTTCGCCACTGTCTCGTAATTCTCAGTAATTTGGGACAAAGAACTTTGGCAAGGTAATACTTCCACGACCTTTAAGAACTATCTGCAGCTTCATTTGAATCCCTTTTCAAATTCGTGGCTGGCAGAAAATGGCTTAAACCCACCCTCAAAGGGACCAAACGACGAGTAATGCAAGACGGAAAAATGCCGCCATTCCGGTATCACATGGGCCTACATAGACTTAAGTGAGGGGAGGTATAGAAAAGACTCGTCTCCAAATAACTCTCATGCTAACCTGTGAAAATGATCTAGAGAATTGAATGCTAGAGGAATTATCAGTGCTGATTGCTAAACCGCGGCCAGTGAAAGATAGAGAAAAAACAGAAATATCTAAACATATAACAAAGCTGCCAAACAATAGTTAAAACCACCATCTCCTCGGTAGAGAGCATACACAAACCCATTTCTAAGATTTGGACGAAGGACAGAATATTAAATGAATTTAACCTCTACCAACGAATGCACAAACCATGTGAAATTAATCTCCTTAATATTCCGTACAAGATCTTGTCTGCCACATTATGTTTACACCTGAATCTATTTGTCAACAGTTGTTAACCTCTATGACTGCGATTCAGGGAGTTGTAGACGTAAATCAACAGAGAACTTAATATTCACACAAAAAATCCCAGAACGATACACACCATGTTTATATCAGGATTGTATCATGCAACAGATCAAAGCCTATTTGAGAGAAGGATATTTCAGGATTTTGTCAATGTTTAATCTGATAAAGGCATCTCATCTGCAATGAAGATATATTAGTCAGAAGGCAATTGAGTAATTATGCATGGTCAAGAAGCACAGAGGAAACTGTATACAATACCATGTTATCCCAGTTAATCTTTGATTGCTACAAGACAGAAGTACCTCGCCGCCTTAAGTGGCACTAACATGTTGTAAG
Source organism: Volucella inflata (assembly GCA_928272305.1). Classification (NCBI taxonomy): domain Eukaryota; kingdom Metazoa; phylum Arthropoda; class Insecta; order Diptera; family Syrphidae; genus Volucella; species Volucella inflata. Next base: position 112,203,944 of record OV743719.1, read on the forward strand.
ATACCTCAACCGTCATTGGGGATTGAACTGGAGGAACTTAGTAAAACTAAGATTATAAGAAAGATACGTTTCGCTGGCTATAAATTTACAATGCGGAAAGAAGTGCGAGTTTATGACAATGACAAATATCTTGAATAAATTGGACAAGGCTTAAATTGTGTGCCTGCAGTCAGACAAGAGCTGTGAATCAACGTTTTCTACTTCGATGAGTCTAAATTAAGGCTACCTGTCTCAAACAGAAGAAATTGGAGAATCATGAAAGGTACATCATTGAATATCTCCGATGGTGCCGAAACAGACCACTCTGGTAAAAGCAGCAGTGACATAGTTTCTTGTTCTAATAGACAACCCTCCTATAGAAACTTGTTGGTTTTGGACATAGCATCTAAATTTTGCTGAAAGCTCTTCCTAACTGCCAATAAACCCAGAGCGCCTTAAAAGTTTCCAGAGCGACATGTTTGCTGCACTGCAACACAAGTTAGATTTTCACATACTTCCCACGCATTCAGTTGGATTGGATTCCATATTCCCATGGTCTGGCATCTCATTTACGACGAAAACTTTATTAATGTTCAGGAGCTTTTCCGTTAAGTCCCGCATTTACGGACGGTGATCGGATCGCTGCGGGACAGCAGTAGACCGAATTTTAGTAGACGTGATTTGGATTTGCTTGGAGTGTTAATTGCAGGGTTTTTTTCTTTTGGCCAACCATTTTCTTGTCACATTACAGAATTTAACAAGTGTTGAGTTAAGAGTCGACCCTAGAATTTACTCAATCTATATAACTTTGATTTCAAATACAGTATGGAAGGTCAAGAGTGATAGTAACAATTATGATGGATTTTAACAGTTTTTGAAATCAAGTTTTAGAAAGTAGTGAAATGAGAATTAGTGGAATTTGGGACTGGAAAATATAGTTTTAGTTGCAAAAGCGAATCTCTTCTTACAGCCTTAGTACGACCACCATCTCTTTATCCAAATCAAGGCTGCAATTGACAGCATTTATAGGGACGAGCTATGTGTATAGAATCACGTCTAGTTTTGGCATCCCTGTCATGCTCGTCCGTCTGTGCGGAATAATCGCTCGCTGCTTCTTTGAAATCGGGGATATGATGACGCGCAGTCATTTGACTTTTTTGGCATCCTACTCAAAACGAATATTGGGAGCTTACAAACAAAGACTGAATGAACAATCTCCCAAAGGTCTGTTCAACAACTAGCGTACGCCGATGACATCGACATAACTGGAAGAACACTGTCACCGAAGCGTACGTTAGGACTGAAACAGAAACTGCTAAAACATTCTTTGCTATGCTAGCAAAAAAATCAAAAAAACGAAAACGAAAACGATGTAGTTATGGACATTGTCTACCTTGGTTCTGCTGAAAATTCTGCAAACATCTGCAGATTTAAAAGAAATAATCACTCTTGACAATCACTGTTTCTTTGAGCTAAGTAGTCAATGAAGTAATAGGGCTAAATACCGAAAAACTAGGAAGGGTCTATGCATATAAGACATTGATTATCACAGTGCTACCTTATAGCGATGAAACATGGACTCTATCGAAAACGGATGAAGATATTCTCAATGCTGTTGGAGATTTAGTTTCGTTGAGCCTTGACATGTCGGTGTGCTTAGCTTAGTCGATCCAAGCTGCGTGGCATTGTTCGAATCACGAGATTCGATATTTTAGGAATTCAAAATGTAATATTTTAATAAATTCGAACTAAAAATAAAATAGAGGAACATTGTTTATCTAAACAAATATTTTATTGAATAATAGTTTAATTTACTGCTTACAAATAGTATGGAATTGTATGGAATATTCATTACAAACGGGCTTTGAACATTTCTCGCACGATTTTCGAACGTCGTTTGTCACACATGAAATACGAGTAATTGCCTTTGTGTTTGATTCTTCCTGATGCATCACATTTGTAACCAGAAGACTCTCCTTCAGATACAGAACTGGAAAGCAAGGACCTAACATGGCCTCTAAACCATTTTTGGAGGAACAATTTCGTGAAACCTGTGCAATGATAGCAGGTTGTGCTGGAAGTCTTTCTTAGAATTTCTATTCCCCAGAATAGATAATTTGTAGTCATCTATCAATGACTGTGCTAAGTCAAAACTTGTGAAAAAGTTATCACATGCGATGTTTCGTCCACTCCCTTTGTATTCTAAGCAAAGTTGTAAACACGTTGACCTTGCTTATGTTCTCTCACATCGTCTGGCCCTAACCCGGTATAAGTAATCCCTTTCAGTGTATATGATTTTATTTATTTATTTATTTATCATTATCCTCGTTTTACAATTTACAAATAATTTCTAAAAAAAAAAACAAAAAAAAGGTATGTTGCAGCTTAAAATGCGAGAATAGTTAGTGACATTTTGTATTATATAACATAAATAGAGGCAAATGTCACTTTATATTAAACTATTAACAATGGGGTGAACAATAAGAAAAAGAGAAAAAATAAGAACCATTTTATTCTAGATGCAAAAAGGAAAAAAATTTCATAAGGAAAATTTGTTTAGAGTATATTAAAAGCTATTAGTCAATGTAGTGTAGCAAAATCTCGATTTCGTTCTGATTGTAGCTAAAAAGCCATTGTTTAACTCTTTTCATGAAAGTACGCAAATTACCTACGAATCTTGTATCTACAGGGAGACTATTGAATAATTTGCAGGATAGAATAGAATATGAATTTCTATAGCAGGTGGTACGAAAAGCAGGAATAGCGACAAGAGATTGTTGATGGCTCCTCAAGTTGTAAGCGTTAGAAATCGGACTTTGCATATAACCACCTCGGATGAAAAATATTTTTAAGACCTTAAAATAAAACAGATGCCTAACTGGTAGGATTTGCATGTATCTAAATAATTCCATGGAGTGGGCCAGACAAGAAGAACCACAGATCTTCCGTATGACATACTTCGGTAGAACAATCAACGCCTGAATTTTACTCAGGTAAGCACTTCCCCAACATCCTATACCGTTTTGCAATTTTGACTGAAATATCCCATAATAAATTGATTAAAAGGAAAAAAATTCTTTAGACGGTAGAATGAGCGAACGGTAGATAACAGATATTGCTTTAAACTTAAAATACATGGTCAATGCAAGTACCTGCAATTGGTCTCGTAATATCATTCATTAAAGAGGTTAAACCATGCTCTGCCATAAGCGCAAGATATAAATCTAACACAGGAATAGCGTTTAGCAAATCCAGATTGAAATCGCCTAAAACGACAAGGTTAATCGATTTTTCATCACATAAAAAAGTTTGAAATTCGTCTAGAAACACATGAACTGACTGGGAATTAAATCTGTACACACAAACTAAAGTAAAATCTTCCTTTCCTACGTTAATAGATATTTTTATTATGTCTGCACTCACCAAATTATAGCGCTTCACGTCACATTCATCCAAATCGTACAAATCTCGTATAAAAATTCCAACTCCCCCTGCAGAATACGAGTCATTGGCATTTGTAAAGAACTTATAACCAGGTATACTATATTCATTAAAGGATTCTAGGTTACTTACTAATAAATCGAAATTTTGCCGTAAGCTTCTAATATTTTGATGAATAATGTAAACAGTTTTGCTATTAGTAAAAGAAAATAGACTATCAGTATTGCTACTTGTAGCTTCAATGGTAAGGTCGTTATTTATAAGATCAAAGCTTTCATTCATATTAAAAAAACATTTCGTAAAAGTGTGATTGATTCAGTCATCAAAAGATCTTATAACAAAATCCTCACCATTTACATCCTTTCTCAACAGAATGTTACAATTAGTAAACCATAAGTATTTGAATATTTTTTCTGCTTTAAGTTTTTTGCTGCCATAAACAATGCACGAGTGTGCTTAGTAAAACAATCGTTGATAAAAATATTTCTTTTACTATCACCAGTAAATAACGAGGAGTTCAGCTTCTTTTTTTCATTTTGTTTGCTTTTCATAATTCTCTGTTTGACATTAAGCGATGAGAGATGCACGCATATATGTAATATTATTGTGCGTACGCTTCAATTCACTTGACGAATTCCTTTTTTCTATGCGCTTTACGTAGATTTTTTGGATCTCATCAGGAGTGACAGAGATGTTTAGTGCATCACCGACAATTTTTTGCACGCATTCCTCAGCATTATTGTTACGAGTATTAGCGTCCGGTAGGCCAACAATTTCAATGACATTCTCCATCAGCTTCTGCTCCCTCCAGTTTAATTTGCTCTCAAGGTTAATGACCTTTAGTCTGAGAGTTTTGTTTTCTTCTTTTAGTTCCTGGACAGTGTTTAGAAAGTCTATGTTTATTTTTTTTTAAACAAAGAATTTCCTTGTAGAGAGCTGCATCGCCGAAATACATCAAAAACGCAGACGGTCGCTTACTAACAAATGAAAAGGAAATTTGTGACCGGTGGCCTGAATACTGCAAGGAGTTGCTTAACAAACAGTTTCCACGTGATATCGTGCCGACAGCTGGTCTATTCAAGGAGGAAGTTTCGGACTTTTCAATCGAAGAAATAAGTATAGCAATTGGAAAAATGAAGCGGGGGAAAGCGGCGGGACCAGACAGCATTCCATCAGAGTTTTGGTTGAAGATGGAGGGGATCGGCAGCGTTTGGCTATCGAAACTTTTAAATAAATTAAAATGTGGACAACCTATGCCGAATCAATGGAGAAGTAGCTTCTTGGTTCCATTATACAAAGGAAAAGGCGACACTCGAGAATGCAACAACTACCGTTCAATCAAGCTTATGCCACATACAATGAAAATCGTCGAAAGAGTCTTAAACGAACGTCTTCGGCAAATAATAAAGCTCGATAATAGCCAGTGTGGATTTGTTGAAGGAAGATCGACGGTGGACGCTATCCAAAGCCTACGAATAATAATGGAAAAGCACCGAGATTCGTCTAGGGACTTACACATGGTATTTATCGACCTCGAGAAAGCATTCGATCGAGTGCCTAGGGATCTCATATGGGCCGCGCTGAGGTCTCAAAACGTACCGGAAACATATGTTAGAATAATACAAGACATGTACTGAAACGTGAAAACTGCGGTTAAAAGCTCTGCTGGACTAACGAGAGAATTTCCAGTTAATGTCGGAGTGCATCAAGGAAGCGTACTTAGCCCTTTCCTCTTTAACGTAGTATTCGACTATCTTTTAAAAGACTGCATGCGCGAAGCAAATGTGACGCCAATTCTCTTCGCTGACGACGCAGTTATACTTAGCGATAACGTCGAAGATTTACAGAACGCCTTAGATTCATGGAGAAATGCGGTAGAGAGAAACGGGTTTAAAATAAGTCGATCAAAGACGGAGCATTTGACGTGCCCATTTGCGCATCCGTTGCGACCTGTTCCGGATATAATGTTAGACGGAATAGTTCTTCCGAAAAGCACTATCTTTAAGTACTTAGGATCAATCGTTAACATGGAAGCGAAATGTGACGACGACGTAAACCACAGAATGAGTGTGGGATGGATGAAATGGCGGGAAAATTCGGGAATCTTTTGCGACCGAAAATTTCCACTTAAATTAAAGGGGAAACTCTACACCACGGTTGTTAGACCAGCTCTCATATACGGTTCACAGTGCTGGACAATGTACGAAGCGTTTAAAAACAAAATTACGGCAGCGGAAATGAAAATGTTAAGGATGTCTAGTGGAGTCACTAAACGCGATTGTATTAGATCTACGCGTATAAGAGGAAGTCTACATATAAAGAATTCGGTAACCGAACAGCTTGAGGCGAATAGAATAAGTTGGTATTGCCACGTTCAAAGAAGATCTGCGGAAAATCCGGTTAAAAAGGCACTATCAACTACGGTCACTCCAACTGTAAGAAAACGAGGTCGGAAAAAGAATTCCTGGATTTCTCAGATGGCAAATGCGCAACAACGTCTGGGGTTAACCACTGAAGCGATCCAGGACCGAGCATTATGTAGACGCGTTCTGCAGTCTGCGACATTAGCCAACCCCATAAGCGGAGCAGCAGCGATGCAGTAAAAATGGGAAACTCGTTACGCATAAGTTCGTATAACGAGGAAAGGGTTAATAAAAGGATAAGAAGAAGAAGCTGCATCGTTATTGGACTGTTATTCAGCTGTTGTTGTTGCTGCTGCAGTTGTTGTTGACTCATGGGCTCAGTCACTAATTGAGATTCAGGCTGTTGCTTGCTTTCAGTCATCTTGCTGGTTTGCTTCTGGGCACATGTAACAGCTTGATGGCCTGGTGCTTTTGGGTGTGATATTGGTATCGCTGCTGCTTGATTTCTTTCTGCACTATGTTGTTGGTGATGTCGTGGCTGTTGCTGTTCTTTAGTTGTAACTGCTGTCTTTTTAAGTCTCTCCGAGTGTGACGGTTGCTGTTTAACGCCGACTGGAGTTACATTTAACGCTTCTCTGGGCTGCTCCTGTAGGGATTTTCTACGCAGAACAGTGCACCTATCACATCTATAGTTAATATTGTTTGCGTTCATATATTCCATGTCTCTAACGTGTGTATTCACACAAGAAGAATGAAAAAAACCAAGGCAATCAGAGCAACTAATTTTGCCTACATCACTGCGTTCTATTTTTTCTTTACGTATATGACAATTCATTTTGGTATACTGCATATTAAAAGCGAAATATTTTCTAATCAATTTTTAAGTTCTTAGAAAAAGCGCGCACCCCACGACACTTTGTAAAACACGTCCGCTCTCTTTGAAGTTTTAGCATCACATGCCCACCAAATTTGTATGCCATATTTGGAGGGCATCGATTGTTATGTTTTCGCCAGGTAAATAACTTTTGTGAAGGTTTGGGTGATGGGTGCTGCTTTATCTTCTCTGAGCCTTTTCATTGTCAAAGCGAATAAACCTTTCAATGGCCCAAAAGCGGTGAAGTCCCATAGTAGCGCGATATAGTGGGTTGACAATATTTCCCCAAAGCTCTTTTGTATGGTCATAGTTTGAACGGCCAACATCAGCAAAAAGTAGAACTCCCATTTAGGCATCTAATTCTTGTTCTGTAACTTCTTTCCATATACGCGGCGGATTGAGAGGATATTTTGTGTTCGATTCTTTATAAGTCTGTGTTGCCCGACGATTAGTTTCCCGTAAGATGACATCGCCGAATTCCGGTGTAATTAAAAAAACACTGTGGCGCTGGCAGCCCGGTATGGGCCATGGCCTAGCTTCTTCACACTCATTTGTGTTGCTCATGTTGTCATTTTTGTCACATCTGAGCGGGGCCTACGGTTTATCGTCGAGTCCGAATGGCACTCCTTAGATGCTTTTTCGTAGGCAATTTTACTTTTGGGAGTTTGCCATTGCCCGCCGAAAGGGTGATGGCGATTTGAAAAATTGTTGGTGACCCAGCCAGGAATCGAACCCAGACTTTCTGCGTCATAGTCCAATGAGCTAACTATCGCGCCATCGCCATCGCCAATTAGCGATGAAATTATGATTTATGCTTAATGATTTGGTGACGTTAGTTGGACCGACTTTTGGGGAAGGGATTCTTAAAATATTATGCTGCTGATGACCGCCTTGGTTTGGGGGTCTTTACGCCATACCTTTCCGTCACGTGCATGATAACACTCAGGTTCGGATGCACTTTCAGAAGTTACCTCTTCAAACTCTTCTTCTGTTTTGGTGAAGTTTTCTTCCTCCGCTTCAATCTCATCTGGGTATTCCTCAATGCCGGATTCTGGGTCGATGCCTTCATTTCGAAGTCCTCTTGTTTCATCGACCATTTCATCAGGGTCAGGATCATGTTCAGGAACGCAAAATGGAAAATGTGCATACATGGACTCCCTGTTACTTTATTACCGTCATCCTAAATTGGACCTGTGTCAAAAGGTAACGCTTAAAACCCTAGGCATTGGTTTTTAAAACATTTATTGCCCAGTTTTATAGCTACAAATTATATAATTTCGAAATATTTTATAACAGAACTAGACAAACTACGAGTACTTTTCCGGTTTTTTGGAATACACTTACCTTACTTTACACTTTATCCTGAGCAGGTAAAAACAAAAGAGAAACGAATGTTGTTTTGTTGTAACTTATGCTAGGAATGTCCTCCGTTATTTTAAATCACATATTTTCCAAAGAATGTTAAAATACTAGTTTCCATAGCCATAAACTTTTATGAAAAGCCGTCACCAAAAAATTTCAATATTGTTTATAAAGGGTGGTCCATAATTAACGCACGATGTTAATTGTAAATAAAACAAAAAGTTTTCAGAGAATTATCTCAATAGTTTTTATTATGATAGAAGGATCTATGACAATTATGTGTGAAACAAAATATCGGCCCAATGCTCGCCACGGCTTTGGTGGCATACCTCTATCCGATGGTCCATATTGTCAATGACTCTTAGACATAATTGAGGTTCAATGTCGTTAATGTGCCGAATTATCTCATCCTGTAGCTCTTGAATTGTTATTGGCTTATGGACGTACACTTCTTCTCTTTAATATCCTCAAAGACTGAAGTCCAACGGTGTCAAATCACATGATCGTGGCGGCCAATTAACATCGCCACGACGTGAGATAACACGGCCATAGAATTTCTGGCGCAAAAGAGCCATTGTTTCGTTGGCTGTGTGGCAAGTCTCACCATCCTGTTGGAAGCACATATTGTCCAGGTCCATATCCTCAATTTTTGGCCACAAGAAGTCCGGTATCGTCTCGCGATAGCGAACACCATTTACGGTGACTGCTTGGCCTACCTCATTTTCGAAGAAATACGGCCCGATGACGCCGCTAGCCCATAAACCTCACCAAACAGTCACTCTTTATGGATGCATCGGCCTTTCAACAATCAATCTCATTTGCCCAAATGTGGCAATTCTGCTTGTTAACGAATCCACTGAGATGAAAGTGTGCCTCGTCGCTGAAGATGATTTTCTTTGTAAAGTCACCATTCACTGTCTGTTCAACCAACCATTCGGCGTATTGACGACGCTTGAAATGGTTAATAGGCTTCAGCTCTTGAGGCAGTTCAACCTTGTAAGCATGTCAATTCAAATCTTTATTCAAAATTCGCATCAGTGATGTTCGTGAGATGTTCGATTGTTGGGCACGACGACGAGTCGAGGTTGACTGCTCTTCTGCCACACTATCGCGAACAACAGCAATGTTTTCCGCAGAACGAACTGGGCATGCACAGATGTTTTCACATTTCCTACAGACCCGGTTTGCTGAAATTTGCTCACAATTCTCCCGATTGTGGACACATTTGGTCGATTATGCTGACCAAAAAAATCACAAAGTGCACGAAATGCATTTTGATTTGATCGCCTATTTTCGTAAAAGGCTTCAACAATCTTAACGCGCTGCTCAAATGTGTATTTCTCCATGGTTGAATTTGTCAAATACTGAAACAAAGAAATGTCAAATTAAGTTGAGCAAAAAACTTGACGTTAAGGTGTGGCACACAATTAACAACGTTCATTATGGTTGGACCAGCCTTTATATTCGTTGTTCATATAAAATGTATGAAAATCCACGTGCATACCCGGGTATGTTGGGTGTTGATCATAGGGTGCCAGATTCGGATGGTGACACAAGGGTCAATTTGAGAAGGAGAGATTCTCTTGTTTATCATGATTGACTCACTAGCTTAGGGTACATCTTCAATGAATTAATGCCAGTTCTCCTCTGAATCTGCCATTGGAGCAGCTTCTGATACCAACTCTGAATAGGTAGTTTTGGGACAATTCCAAGTCGACTTTCTTATACAAAATGATTGCACAGTTTACAGTTAAAGTTTTCGATAAGAATATGATAGTTTACGTCTGCCTCATAATTCGTGTAACCCTCATCCATATCCAAATCAACTAGCTAAACTTGTTTATTAACCGATAATCATGCTCTCTTTTGTGGCCAGAAATCTTCATCCTTTTTGTTCTTTCAGAAGATTGTTGATGACGAAAGCGAAGTAGCTCTCCATATAGCATATTCGAAAAATTCTTGTTCTCTCAAAGAACAGAGTGTTTAAATTTTTTCAAATATTATTGTCGGGATTATTGAGGCACAAATACGTCCGTAATTCCTGATGACATTTAGGCAATAAGGCACAAAAGTTTGCGAAGCAACATTGGTGTGTACCTCAAAAAGATGACACGATTTACGCACTAAATGTCAAATCTATTGCAGTTATTGATGGGCTTGTGGTAAGTTCTGCACTGTAACGTCCTTCACAGAGAAGGAGGTGTAAATTGATTTGACACATTTCGTTCTACCTATATTTATGACGTTGTAAATGTCCGAAAGAATAACCTACCAGGCCATCAATCAGCAAACAGTGTTCTGCGGTTTTGGAGTTACCGCAAATCTAGCCACACCAACTGCTTCAGTTTCAATCTCAATTACGAGTAAATGTCAAAATGGGAAAATTATTACCTCGTGCTAGATTTATAACCGCAAGCGTTGAGCAGAATTTCAATTCCGACTTTTAAATTGTTCCTTCATCAGTGGTTGTGCCTACCAACATGATTTCATTGGCATTACGCGCTTCGAATATTAATGTGTAAATCTCCTGTAATTGTCCTTTATTAGACGGTTTACCAGTTCCATCCCAAAATTCGAATGTCCTGCATTACTTCCTCGCGCCATGTTCTACAATAAAGTTTGTCTCTTCGATTGTCCCGTGTAGACGAAGGCTATTCATAGGATTCGAATGGCCTTATTAAATTACAAAAAAACAACTTGGCGTCAATATAGCGTCGCGACAAGCTCGACGAGTACGAGAACATCTTCCCAACAACAAAGCTCATCATGAAAGATGAGCCGCCGTTATTGCCAATGTCCTTATGGGGCATGGTGTCTTGTACACTCAGAGATTATTCGTATCTCAGCAGAAAAGCTGTTACAGACAATTATGGTACTCGCATGACAGATGTCTGTGGCGGAAGCGGAAACTCTTTTTATCACGACAATAAACAGCCACCAATTTGATTATCATCAAGCGTACCATAGAAAGGAAGGAATAAAAAAAGGGTTTCAATGGATTTCTCTGTTTTTCATTTGCCATCCGGATATCTCTTATTATGTATGTATGGGGAAGTGTTCGAGCTTGAGTTCCGTGTTAATACCGAAACCCAAAGGGTATCCCTGCAATTGTCATTATCCCCATGTTGGGATTGCTATAGACCCATAATACCCATCCTGTGCTCTCAAACAACACAACAATCGGACAACAGTCCATACGCTAGGGATTGTAATCTCTGGGCCGTAAAATGTTTGATTCCATCTTCATCCCAACAACCACCATCGCAGATCTGGTGTACTCTTACACGTATACTGCCTTGGGTTGTCTCACCCTTTAGGCAACCGGAGAATATCTTTGCTCATCTGATGTCGGTGGGTCGTCGGCCAATGTTTTCGTATCCCGAACCGCCTTAGCGTGTGTATATGTGGGGGTTGAAAACAGTTGAAAATCTGGTATGAGATACCATCGAGCTTTTCATAGTAAAAGCTTACAGTGGGGTACAAAAATTCAGCGTCATGCTCAGTTTGGCGCCAAGTTCCATTCATGATGGACCATTACCATTCCAAGACCAAGTTGGTGGATGGTGCGTTTAGTTTGATAAAAACCTCTCGCGCGTGAAGTTCTGTATCAATTTGTTCTTGCTACGTGACGTACGTGTCATAAGCATCGTAACGCAGTGTTAACGTTCTCCCAAAAAAAAAAAAAAAAAAACGAAAAACCAAAAATTGACGGTCTTTACGGGCATAAGCGATAATTAGATTGAAGTTCTTCGGACGTAACGGTAGAGAACTTAGTTTGGATCTGATAAAGTGGATCAAGTGTTAGTGTGGTCTTGCTGATTCGGTTCTTAGAAAGATTTTCTCCTGGAACAATAGTTGGCTGATTTTGTGAGCGTGCACCCAGTCAGTGTAAGAATCCAATTTTCTGATAATACTATGGGGTATCGGGTATCAATACTACGAGCTGAATAGGATGCTCCTTCGGTTTATGACAGTAGTTTTTTCTTTCTTTTTTTTTCTCCTCACCGAGGGTGGTCTGGAACGCTCATTTTGTTTGGATTGGAGTGGTGATAGACGTAGCATGATGTTTTTATTTCAATTTTGGTTTTATGCTTTTATGAGATGAATATGTGGATATTTTGAGAAATGAATTTACATCAGCTATCGATGTTGGGTAATAAAAATTCGCGTTCCATTTGGGAAAGTGAGGTCTTTTTTTATCGGCTCTTCAAGATCTGATTGTCGTTAAGGGGACCAAAAATTGTGTTCGTCTTGTGCTGACGGGCATATGTTTATCTGGAGGAGATAAACTAGCTAATTAATCTCGCATGACCCCCCTACATAAGAAGAGGCAATCTACTGAATCAGCCAGAAAGAATGAAGAGTTATATGGTCCTTGACAAGGAATTGGGTTAAGTGAACTGTGATTATCTTGGGTAATTGATTGTTTCATTCTGCTGTCTAGTTGGAAAAATTGTTGTAAATTCGATTTGATGGCTGTGAGTGTATGTTTTTTTTTATTCTATACGACTTTAAGATAAATCGACACAGACTTGAAGGATGTTTTGTCTGCCATATTGAATGATGCTTACCTTCCTTACAATCATTAGTGGTCATTCATTCTCAGTTCTCTCTTTGACTCAATGAATGAATGAATTCTTGCATTTGATGGATTTGTTATACCATATTGAATACGTACTTAGGATACATACAAGTCTTAGACAATTTTTTTTGGTTGCGCATTTCAATAAAGACCTTAAAAGTCTCAGCTTTCATCTAGATATAGCAGACACAATACTTATTTCATGTCTGCCCTTCGATCCTTTTTAATTATTTAATTGCGTAAAGAAAATATCATCGTACGAAGCTTTTACTCGTAGCTCCTCAAAGCGACTATAATTATCAGTGAACGTTGGATGGTGGAAGCAATTTGTGTACTCAAGAATGCCAACATATCGTAAAGGTTTCGTAATTTCCAGGAAAGTAAAAACAAAATGGGAAAAGTTATGTCTCTATCATAATATCAATGTTGCACTTTTTCATTTTAAGTACGACACAGACGACCTACTGAAACTAGGACCACTGAATTAAATTATTTTTACTGTATCCCCATTAAAGATTACATCAATGTCTTTTTAAAAAATCAGGAAACACGAGTCAGGGACTAAAATTGAAGAAAAAAAATCTCTTTAGAGTCTGGTATAAGTTCCCTCCCGGCAGGATCCTTTTGAGACGTTGCTATAGGTAGCCATTAGCATCTCCAGACCTTGAAAGTAAATCGAATCAAATTGTAACAATCTTCGAATGAAGTTAAGATTGTATCTTATTGATAGATACCACAACTGCCACTTAACATTTTTCTTTTAAGACAGAGTACTCTTTGTAAGGGGTGTTTTATTTTAGTTAGTACCAACTTTGATCTTGAAGAAAACCTATGATATTTCATTATGTATCCGTAATTTATATTCCGTAGAGAGAGCCCATTTTTATATGCAATTTTGACAGTATGCCCACCACAGCTCGATCCATCGAACCATCACTAACCTAACTGAGTTCGTGTGTAGGACGATTCAATTTTCACAGATTTCAGCAAGGCTTCCGATAAAATTTCCATCTTCAATTTATCATTTCAAACTAAAAAAACTTGGGTTTTCCCATCCGTTTTTTAAGATGGATCAAATCCTATTTAGAAGACCGAGAATACAGAGTCATCTTCAGACCTTCAATCAATCTGGTGTCCCTCAGGGTAGTCACCTTGGACCAATCTTCTTTATCCTAACGATTAACGACATGAAATGAGAATTTCCAAAGTCATTTCAAAGCCTTCTGATTCCCATTGCTTGCAAGATGACTTAAATAAAATTTAAGGTATGGTGCAAAATTTTTTAGAGCTTAATGTCAGCAAATACCAAGCGATAATTTATTCCCGCAAACGTCTTCCTCCCCCTCCAGGAAACTAGTTCATCTGCGATGAGCCTATTCCCTCCACTGTCGTAGTAAGGGATATAGGAATAATCTAATTTTGGACAGAGAATTTAATTTTGACTTACATATTGACAGCATTATAAAAAAAAAAGCTAACTCTCCACTTGGCTTTATCAAACGCTGGTCAAAAGAATTTTCCAACCCCTACGTTACAAGGTCTATGTACATTACTTTTGTAAGTCCTCTTCTGGAATATTGCAGCCAAGTTTGGTCACCCTATAAACAAATCCACATTCAAAGAATCGAAGCAGTCCAGCGCAGGTTTATCCGTTTTACACTTCATGGTCTACCTTGAGCGATCCATATGGATTACCTCCCTATGACAGTAGGTTAAAACTAACTGTCATGCATACCCTACAAAAATTTCGTAAAGTCGCTGATGTACTTTTTATACACCAGTTATTGACAGGAAACATCAACTGCCCGGGGATAACACAAAATATTTTATTCACTCCCAATACTTGTAATCTATGATCTGTCCCAGTTCTCCTTATCCGAAACAGCGCACCAATTATGGTCACTTCGAACCATTCTCAAGAATGTTGCGTATAACAAACAACTATGCCGAAGTCTTCGATTTAAATATCAGCAAACATGAGATTAAAAGATCTCTGCTCAATATGTCACGTCCTTAAAATCTCCCTCGACTTATATTTTCCCTCGCCCCATTAGGTTAAGAATTTGTTTTGTTAGTTTTGAAGCCTAAAAAACAAAAGTTTTCGAACACTTTTTCAAGCATCTGTAGCCGTATGTCCTCAAAAAAAACGAATAGTGTTGGCTTCTATTGCTCCAATTGTTATTAGTTTGTTAGCGTAGACTACCGACTTGACGTATGTCAAAGGAAAATAATCAAAAGGCGTCAAATTACAAGAATTTGTAAGCCAATTTACAGGTCCATTACCGGAAATTATGCGTTCTTTAGATGTTTCCTTCAATAAGTTGATTGTTTCGTTTGCTGCATGACACGTTTCGCCATCCTATTGGAACAACATACTTTCCATCGTCATTCCATTCAACCGGGGAGCCGAAAAATCATTAATCATGCCTATATAGCGAATACTGGAATAATATTTTGATTAGCTTCATTTTCGAAAAAATATGGCCCGATGTCTCCATCAGACCACAGATCGCACCAAAATATGTATTGTTTGGGATGTTACGGCGTTTGAATAACCTCATTATTATTAGCTACGCTCCAAATGCGGCGATTTTGCTTATTAAAATAACAATTGAGCCAAACATGAGCCTTATTGCTGATCGCAAAGCCCATTCACCGAAATTTCGACCCATACAATGGGCATTCGGCTACAATTTTTAGATGAGCTGAATCTTGTAAGCATTGAAACTTCACAAAGTGCTCGGATGAAAACCAAGCTCTAGTGAACGATTTGGAATAAATATATTTGGATGTTCTTCAACACTCTGCTCACTTCTGAACTGATGCAATATTCTCATCAGTTCGCACTCTTCTTATGCTTTTTTGTGACACTGCATCTTCCGAATAAAATGTTGTTCGAAAATAGGCAATAAAATAGCGAATAGTGGTCTCAGATGGTCGATTATGTCGGAGTGCTCTAAAAGTTTGGCGCACAGACCCATAATCTTGGAACAAAGCTTGTAAAGTTTGGTATCTTTGCTGAAGGGTGAATGTCTTCAAGATGAAATTGCTGGGAGTACTCAATAAAAATGACACTGACAGTTTGCAATCTGGCAATTGGTTTGACAGATATAAATGCCTGAAGTTAGTATTTGGCTAAGGAAACACACTTAATGTTCCTTTTACTCCAGTGGTAATGTACCTACAATATCAGCACCTACCCTATTAGCGGGAATAATTGCAGTCTTAACCAAGAATAGGCCCGAAACTCACAGAAATTATGTTCCGCGGTTTTATAATCACTTGTATCGCTGGACAGTCATGTCATCTGTAGTTATTCTTATATGAAAGCTAGTTGCAAAAAAAAAGCCTCAACTGGGTTCAAGTTCTGTTGCCCTAGACCATCAAGCTCATTAGCAATTTCATTCTCTGTGATTCCATTGTAACCTGCAACCCAAATGCGTTTGAAATGCAAGTCTTAAATCTAACTTCAGATGCTGACACATCTCCCTACATTCTTCACAATACAAACGGACGCAAGTTCTATTATCGAGTAGTAAAAGCAAAGTAGAAAGACACAAGCTCCGCATCTTGAGCAGGGTACACACCATAATATTTGAAATGACATTTCCAGACTGTCATTTCTTATCATTTCATTCTAGGCTTCATTCGAATATTTTTTCAATTTTTCGTGTTAATTGTTGAATTTATCTTGTTTGGGTGGGGACGTAAAATGAATGAAACAACAACAAAAATGTTCTTGGAGAAAGGGGTTTTGTTCTGCATATGCATATGTACGTTAAAAAAAAAAAACTAACACCATGATAAATGGTAATGGATCATGCTCCGTCATTCCTAAAAAATCTACAAACAATTTCAACCCTCATCGCTTTCGCTATCATTTCAATTGTCATTCTTCATTCCAAGCTTCACACTATCATTTTAACATCATTCTAGCAAGAGTGTCATTTGAAAAATGATAGTGTGTAGCCTACTTTAAATCGGTTTAAGAGCCATCTGTGAAAAGTCTACTATGTACATTAATTTGCTGAGTATAACTCTAGCTGAAACCAACCTTGGGCGCAGGGCATGTCGATTTCTTATTTTCGTAGTCGTATCTGATGGAATGTCAACAAGATTGGACTCAAAAGGGGTCAAAATCAGTCAGAGTGCAACTAAGGTTCGTATTTTACAAAGACCATTTCTTTTTGAATGGAATGTGACAAATTGAGAAAGATCGGTCTTCTCATGCGGAATACATTCTCAAATTTCAGGAGTCTTCATCTAGTTTAGCAATCATTCATTATGTCTAGGGGTGCCTGCACTTTACCAGGTCTGTAAGTATAAAATCGAAACTTGCCCATAGATGGCCCTTGTTGTCAACATACGAGTAGTCACAATCAAACTGCATTATTGGCGCCATTTAACATCTGAGAAAGATTTTTAACGTTGAAAATATCGAATTGTGAGCCTGGAAACTACGATTTGCGGATAGTATTAATTTTCTGTTACCATTTACCAAGAAAACTGCTACAGAATGCTACGAGGGCGGGTCAATAAGTCCGTGACTTTTGGATTAAAACACAGATTTTTTGATAAAAAAATAATTTTATTTTTCAACGTAGTCTCCCTTGAGCTCTATACACTTTGTCCAACGCTTCTCCAATTTTTTTATCCCTTCCAAAAAAATGATTTGTCGAGGTCCTCAAAATAGGCCTTTGTTTGCGAGATGACTTCATCATTGGAGTCAAATCTTTTTCCACCAAGCCATTTCTTCAGGTTTGGGAACAAGAAGTAGTCGCTCGGAGCCAAATCTGGAGAATAGGGTGGATGAGGGAGCAATTCATAGCCCAATTCATGGTTTTTTGCCATGGCAACTGCACATGCGTTTGTGGTCGACTGTGAGCAAACGCGGCACCCATCTTGTGGAAAGCTTTCTCATGCCCAAGTGATCATTCAAAATTGAAACCACTGAGCCATGCGAGATCCCTACGGCTTCCACAATCTCTCGCACTTTCAATCTTCGGTCGGCCAACGCCATATCGTGAATTTTTTCGATTGTTTCGGGTGTAGAGACCTCAACTGGGCGTCCAGGACGTTCGGCATCTTCAGTGCTTGTACGGCCACAACGAAATTCAGTAAACCACTTTTTTACCATTGAAATCGATGGTGCAGAGTCCCCATAGTATTTATCAAGCTTAGCCTTGGTCTCGGTAATGGTTTTTTTTTTCGCAAGAAATAATGCTTAATAAGCACACGAAATTCACTTTTTTCCATTTTCTCCTCAAATTAGTGAGTAGTCTGATAAAAAAAAGCTGTCAAACACAAACTAACTGACGCAGCAAGTTTAAATTTTGACAGGAGTCAACTGACAGATGCCTGTTGACAGGAGCAGTGTTGCTGTTTCAGTAAAGAGGTCAGAAATTCAAAAAGTCACGGACTTATTGACCCGCCCTCGTACATCGAATGCTTGCCGAAGGTGACGATGCTCTTGCTAAATCACAGTGATTTGAGTGGTTGAACAAATTCAAAAGTGGCGATTTCGATGAGAGAAATTAAGACAAGTTGGTCGTGTAGGACTGACAAAAACACTTTTTCTAACGGTCACAGCCTCTTTACAGTTCGAGTCGAATCTAACCTTTATTTTTTGATCTCCGGTGAAGGATAAGAAATCTCATTTCTACGAGAAAACTGTTTGTGATCATATCAGCACCGGCATCCACCTCGTTATCGAGGAAGCAAAACGACCAGCTACAATTTCTAAGGGAGATCTTAAGTCGGCTCTAATTGGGTTTTGCGTATTACCATTTGGAACCTTTGAGAATCTCTTCTCGAACTGTATACTATTTATGACTACCAACGTCTGGCATTTGTATGGACTCACTTACATCCTGGTCGTGTTGTTTTCCGCTGCGAAGATCTCAAACTACCGTCTTTTGTGTTTTGCCTGCTCAGAATGTCAAACCACTCAGTATATTGAAATTAAAAAGGATACAATTCTTTGTATAGAATCAGATATCAAAGGTCGAATCGCTGTCCAGATTGGGGCTTCTGTAAATAAAGCAATAGAAGCCAATTTCTTTAGGAAGATGGAATTTCAACCACATGTAATTGATTTCCGGATTGGAGCAGGGAATTCCTTGCGGTGGAGTTCCATTAGTTGCAAGTAAATGGCGCCACTACGATGAGAGAAGATAATGGCTCTCTAGTTCGTAGTTGGGAAGCTTTGGATCTGAGTGATTCACAAGCACGGATGTACGCAGAAAATTGATTATTTTTCAGCCCACGAATATTTGCTATGTTCACTCCAAATTCCAACATCACTGTAAACTTTGACTGAAGGGCAAATATTTGGCCATTTTGCTGCAACAACATATACATCAAGCCAGCCTCTTCCTCTTTCTCACAAGAACAAGTCAGCTAACGTGGTCTTTCAGGGATCTACAGTCAATATGATCACTCCAACATGAGATGGGCAAAGTGTCTCCTCCGGATAGGTATTCATTGTCAAGGATTTCGAAGTGGTGCTTGAGCTTAAGTTAACACACTTATTCCTGATAGTATTTTGATTCTAAATATTGGTTATTGAAGTTGGTCGGCAAAGCGCTTTCTTGCGACTTCCGCGTTCCACGTAGCGCTGTTTTTTTTTTAGCCGGATCACATAAAAACAATTAACGAACCGATCGTCTTTCTTATCAATTCGGGCTTTCGCACAATTACACTAACATCTACAAATTTCGTCTAGATTCGGCTCTCGTTCATATGTCCACATTCAAGTAGCGATCTATACACCGTAGTACTCATCGCAATGCTTGAATGGCACTTTTATCAGCTTTATATACAGGCAAGGGTATCCGCGAGTTATGTGCAGCACATGGTCTATTAGACAGCCCAGTGTTCTGCATCCTTTACTGAAATTAAGTTTCTTTTAGTGAGTAGCCAAAGGTGTCAATAGCCTTTGGTCGCATTCGACAAATTTGCTTACGAGTTAAAGAAGCAGTTGAGCCAAAACTAGACTTCATCACTAAAAATGATTTTGCGATAAATACTGAAACACATCGGAAATGGTTAAATTTTCTTGAAGTCGCTTTTGTGGTTTTTTATTCTGCTCATTCATACTATTAAAAGAACCTTAACGTTGTCATTATATGTGCAAAAAACCATTCCGTTTTCTTAAGGCACGGTATGTCTATTCAAAAGCTGCCTAAAGTTAACAGTAAGAGTACCATTGCACTTCAAATATTGATGACGATCTGTTGAAATTACTCCCGATTCGAAGCACACACAGAATACGAATTTGTAATTCAAATGTTTTCGCAACCCTAAGCCGTTGACTTCAAATCTTCTTATACTGTTTCTTTCCCCGATTTTGTACCATGGAAACAAGTCTCTTAAGATGTATCTATATACGTATGTAAACAAACCTCCTATCTAAAAAGGTTCCTTCCTTTCTATCGCTCTAAGTACAGACAGAAAATAAGCACTCATTCGTATGAATACTTCACATGTCCCAGGCCCAGCAACGCCTATGTAGTATTGATTATAATTGCAATCACGTTAAAAGTACCTAAATGCTTTGAGTATTTTCTACAAAATATTGTTTGCCAAAGAGAATTTGATTTAAGGTTTCCAGGTACAACGACGATTTCTGAAGAACCCGGTATCTCATAGCAACCCCCTAATTAGTTCTGATTACGAGTACTATCAACATTTTGTTTTGCAATTCTCCTTTTTTGATTTTATTTGTTTTGATTCCATTTCAAAGATTTTTTTCGTTTCAAATTAGTATCTGGTAATTTGGCGCCAAATAAGTTATTCCTAGATACTGTTTTAATTGCATGGAATTCGTTGTTGTTGAAATTACATGGCTCAGTGAAGCCACCATAAGGGGGATAAACATTTACTCATACTCCAGCAACCAGAGTTTTTCATAAATGGGCGCTTCGGGGTGGCAAAGCATTTGAAGCAGAACATACTCGTATTCATATTTTCGAATATTCAAAGAGTCAGCAAAAAAAGACTGTTTACGCCTTTTGCCGATATCAAAGGAGCAGTCGGCTCCATAACGAACAACACCTCTGGGGATCGGATCTAGGAAAGTATTTCCATTCAATGGAATAAATCATCTCTGGCCTTCATCTTCATCTTGAGTTCCACCTCGATATCTTTTCCCCATTTCTTGGATAAATATGATAACATTAGCCCTGAAGCATGTGCGTTTGAAGACGGTGAGTCTATCTATAACAAAAACATGCAGTGATTGAATTTATTTAACTCAGCCCCCCCTATATCCTATAGAAAAATAAATAGATTTTCCTGAAAACGAGTAGATACAGAACATCTAGTTAGATGTTCCAATGTGGTGAATCTATCTAGTCTTCTCCGCTTGTGAAGGACTACTACTTCGAACAATCGTTACTTTTGACAATCGAAATGTTGCATTAGAATATTGAGTTGTGTTAGTTTTCGCAAGGATTTTCAAAACAACACACATAAAAGGATGTTCCCATTCTATGTAAAAATATCTCATCTCATCTGGGGTTACTTTGCATGCACGTGAGGATTTTTGCTCATATTTTCTTCAAATCTTTTTACCTTCAGTAGCTTACGGATGCCAGTGTTTGAGGTATGTTTGCCCTGCGGTTATCCACATCATCACTGTTTGAGGCTTATATAAATTTTGTAATGGTTTCGAAATTCCGCGCTTATGTAATTTTTTAAGATATTTACTTTAACCAAGTCAGTTAGATATTATATTTTAAAGTGAATATATGGAAGTGAATGTACGTAGAATTGAGCTGTTATGAAATTAATGAAGTGAAAAGTTTGTTAACGCATGAATGTATGCACAAATTCAGAGGCACGGTGTTCCATTTTACTGGAATACTAATAAAAATACTCAGAAGATGAAGTTATTGATTTGCTTGCGAAGATTCTCTGAGATGTTCATTCATGGAGCTTGCTATTCCAAATCGTACCTCTGATAGCTCGCAGACAGTGGATAGGCTTCAATATCTGCTAATAGATCAGCCTCTAAGCAGACAACTAGTTCAGTCACCTATCAGAAAAGGAAATCGGACAATATATTGGTTTCAGCGCACCCCCTTTTATGAAAGTAGCTTCAGTGGTATAATCAGTGATTAGATGATTCGACGACGAAATCTGTCCATTAAACTGACAGTGACAACATTCTAGTTTGTAGTAATAAGCTCAATTTAAAAATGTCTTACTCCCTTACTTAGATGGCATTATAGCAGAAATGAGCCTGGACTTTAAACAAATTATCTCTCCTACCAGACCCCTTATTTTTTTGCCGGTATCTAATTACAAACTTAAAGTTGGTTGAGATTCCTCTCAACTATCACGCTGCACGTAAAATTGGACTGCTTTCCTCGGTGATGAACTTGAAATTTTCGGTGTACTGTTGCTGGTGCCCATCCGCACTGCCTGCAAGGCATTGTATAGATTAAAAAATTTTTGGTTGAATATCCTTCTCCAACCTCTGTCTATGCAGACAGGAACTAAGATCTTACTTATGTACTTTATGTGGCGCTACAGTATGGGGTGGACCTGGGCCTCAGTCAACAAGCGTCTCCAGCTAGTTCGGTCTTTTGCTGAGGTCCCCTTCCACCAACGTGAGCCACCTGAGTCTCGGTCTTCCTCTAAAGGGCTGTCCCTCGGTTTCGTATTCGAAGACTTTTCAGACCGGAGTGTTGGTGTCGGTGTTCAGTGTCCTTTTTGCTTGACAGCATATACTGGATCTTTCCCTCATTGACCGCTAAACCCATTTTCGCCGCTTCCGTCTCAATACTCGCGAAAACGCCACAGACATCACGCTGCTTTCTCCCGATTATGTCAATATCGTAGGCGTATGCGAGTAGTTGGACGGAATTTCGAAAGATAGTGCCTCTTGTGTTTGCTCGTGAGTTTTGCACTATTCTTTTAAGTATGATGTTGAAGAAATCGCATGATAGTGCATCGCCTTGTCTAAATCCGTTTTTGAAATCAAAGGTCTCGGTGAGATGTTTACCGACCTTCATGGAGGGGCTTGCATTTTCCATTGTCATCCTGCAGAGACGGACGAGTTTGGCAGGGATGCCGAAACTAGACATTGCTCTGTATAGCTTGTCTCTATAGATGCTGTCATACGCGGCATTAAAATCGATGAATAGGTGCCGTAGTGTGAATATTTGGTCGATGGTAGATTTACCTGGCCTGAAGCCACACTGATATGGACCTATCAGGTTGTTGACGAACGGCTTCAGGCGTTCACACAATACGGCGGATAAGATCTTATATGCGATGTTAAGGAGACTGATGCTTCTGAAGTTGGCGCAGTCCAGAGGGTCTCCTTTCTTGATAATTGGACAAACAATGCTGAGGTTCCATTCATCGGGCATACTTTCGTCCAACCATATTTTACAGATGAGTTGGTGTATGCTCCTAACCAAGTCATCGCCTGCCGCTTTGAAGAGCTCGGTGGTCAGGAACTAAAATCACTTTTAGCACATTTCACCCAGTCAAGTCAAGATCTTTTTATCCTTTTCGATAAAGTTCATACTTCCGCGTCATAGTGAGGAACTTTGACGGTCACTATAAATCGATTGACAGAATAGTGCAGTTGTTTATATAAGTGACGGAGCCCAGTCATACACAGTCCTTGATTGCTTACTGTCTATTGTGACATTGTGTTCGAGTGGTCGATGTTGTGAATAGTTTCTCGATGACTACAGATGACATTTTCCCTCGTTTACAGCTGGATCTTAGGCATTCTTGCTAAAATACTCGCAAACGCCTCACGAAAATCTGCCTCATAATAATGTTTACGTCACCTGCATAGAAAAGTAGTTGCATGTACTTTTGAAAGATTAACCTCTAATCTTGCCTTGCCTTGGTTGTTATAGGTTAAAAGTCGGGGGTGATGTAAAAATATGGTAGACTTTCGCTACTTAAAGCCACATTGAACAATCGGTTGTTTAGCTTAGTAGATAGTAAGGCAGAGAGGAGTTTCTATAAGATATTCATACTATTGCTTCTAGGCTAAGGGAAGACAATAAGATCTCCTTCCTTCAGGATCTGGCATATAATGATGAAATTTCAATTGACTGACATGCATTCGTATGAAGAGATGATTTGGTGTATGTTCTTAACCAAATTATTTGCTGCCATCGTCATTACTTGAAGTATGGTTGAACTTAGGTTTAAATACAGATATCCCTCGTCGAGGTTGGTTAGAAGGGATTGTTACACATCATCGACCTGGTTAAATGGTTGATTTTGCTGACAATGTCGAAACTCTTTTGAAACGGACACCTATTTCTCAGTATAATGATTAAACAGTTCCAACTCCGAGACATTCAGGGAATCTTTAAAAGTGGTACAATCTTAGTCATTAAGGACACAGGGAAGCCGCCTAATACGAGTACAATACCTACAAATACATGCTCGAACTATGTACGATAGGAGGGATCAAAAACAGGGGGTCAGTTGAAGTGAATCGAAACGGTTGGTTCTTCAATAGACAAAGAGTCTCGCATCTTTGAAACAGTCACACTTAATTGACAGAATTGATAATTGATCTACGCGTCCCTATAATAAATTTTACAGGACAATCGCTGTGGGCTTTATTAAGTCTAAGATAAGAGAAGACAACGGGTTTCTATTTGCCGTGGCTCAAGTGGTAGTGAACTGGCTTCCAAATCAAAAGGTTCGGTGTTTGAATCTCAGCCGTGCCCGACAAGCACGATGTGTAGTTGACTAGAATTCAACAACAAGCCAGCTCTCACTAACAATTAAGTCTCCCCATTAAATGTTGGATGCCACTTATGGAGCAAAATAACCACTGATCCCAAACATCTTTCTTCTCTCTCTGTCCAATTTTCGGTTTTTTAAAACTCGGAATGGATGCAAATTATATTTTTCACTCGTATTTCAAAACAGGGGCAAACAGATTCCGTTCACTAAGAGGTGTTCAGTTTTCGCCCGTAATGATACCAAATGATCAATTTTCTGCCCATCACTCTCAATATTTCCACCATGTCCGTCTAGATCTTTATGACCTTTTACCTAGATTGTTTTCTTTAGAGCAGAAAGGCTTGCACCTACAACAGATTAAAATTGAAATTGAAGAACAGGAAACTGACTGGGCTGATTCAACAAATTCTAAAGGATATCGTTATACCACTTACCAATGGAGTCTGTTGGCCTACTCGTGCAACAAAAGTAAGGTGTATCACGAAAAGAAGTACTGAATTTTTGCAGGAAGGTAATCAACTAAATCGCTGCGATTTCCATTGACAATGGACACAAAAGTCTATGCCAGGACTCTGTAACTTTCAGAATAATTTATATGTGGTCGGGAATCTGTAAATGATTCAAGGGTTTGCTTTTGGGTCTCAGAAGAACTAACTTCGAATGAAACACTTGTTTTCCTAAATGTGCCAAGTATAAGCGACGTTAATATCTGCTCCTCCTAAAAATGAGTGAAGACATAACGAAAAATGTTCCCACATGCTTTGATCAGTAGCGTGTTTGGTTTTAGCTTCCAATCTATTGACATGGATCCTCGCTCCTTAAGATAATTTATTCGCGGTAACAGCGTTCCATGTGTTAAGTGTGGATAGAGTGTCAGCCACACTTGCTTATTTTCCCCTTTTTCATGATAGTTTGTTGGAGAATCAAACGCCACTGAACCATAGCACTACTTTTCTACGAAAAGATATAACCTTTACCAAAAAATGCCAATTTTTTCCAAAATCACTCAGAACAAGCTAAGGATAAGTATTCGTGGTTTTGAATTAGTAGATGATTGTCCATCTATCCGCATTTGATTTCACCAAAATATTGTTTCTCGTTAAAATAGGGGAGCGTGGCGCGAGAGCTCTTTACAGAAATCTCGGAAACCCCACAGCAGCAATAACTTTAGCAGTCGCCACTCGGTTTAAAATCCAGGAATGCGAGTTTAGCCGCAGTAT
The DNA here is from genome assembly GCA_928272305.1 of Volucella inflata. Classification (NCBI taxonomy): domain Eukaryota; kingdom Metazoa; phylum Arthropoda; class Insecta; order Diptera; family Syrphidae; genus Volucella; species Volucella inflata. Next base: position 112,229,498 of record OV743719.1, read on the forward strand.
ACACAAAAAGTCCACTTGAAGATTGCACAGTCGCTCTACTAACTTGACTGTCCTGAACTACCACTGTGCCACAATGGCCCACGGTCAGTAATTCTTGGGAAAATATTCGTCGACTGTGATTACCTGGTTTCCCTTCTCGATCGGCTTCACCTTCTCAAACAATTTGGGTCGTATGTTCAAATTAACATGGGTACATAGGAGCTCATTTGAGAATACTTCCAATTGCGTCTCAAGTCGGTTGAGAAGGTAAGACGAGAGAGTGCCTTGTCCTCTGCCGATTCCAGCGACAAAAAAGTAAAGGGTCTTTCATTAATGGCGTTTTCTACTTCAGACTTAATTACTCAGAATAATGTGGTATAAAACAATTTTGATCGACCGCACCAGACTTTCCCAGGCAATGCAGCAGTTTAAGGGTTAAACTTCTAATTTGTGCCCACATAGAGAACTCCTTACCCACTTGATCTAAATTTTTCTTTGCCAAAATTACTGGCAGGTTTTTTCCGCGCCTCGAAAACTCGTGCCATTGTCACAATAAGCTTTTAGCGGCATTCCTTATAGATCTACAGGCATATGGTGCACAAATCCACACTCGGACTATGTGCCAGCTCGTTATGCACAGCTCGTATCGTTAGACTCGTAAATATAACTTCTAACTTCTTTCATTTCGTCTCTTTACGGTTACTAAAATAGAACCAAAATAGTTTAATCCAACTAAGGATATGAGTCGTCTAAAGGCATCATCCTCCAATATTCAGGCTAGCCATTTCTGGTACAATAGGGTGAGCTGTTTCGATTTTATACAGCTGTTCACCAATTTGACTGTTCCTCATCAAAACACCGTCCGCGTCTAGAAAGGGTAATAGTTTGGCTATTGCTGCTTTTTGAGAGACGATTCGCCTCTTTAGCAAATGACTTTTCCGTAGTTAGCCATATTTATTCAAGTAAGCGCGGCTTGGGCCTGGGGAAATATTCCCGCTTGCGTTTGCCTGATCATTTCCGAGGTCAGTCTAGTGCTAACACTGTGCTTTTGGTATCGCCAAAGAACGATACATACTTGTCCATTTATTTCGGTAATATGTAGCATGGACGGTCGGATGAAACAATATTGAAACATAGTGTACACTGTCTCCTTAAGACTTTTTTTTTAAATGTAACAGACCTAACAGCAATACCTTTCTTGCTTTCAAAACATAGGAACAATATTTATCTGAGATATTTTCTGTAACTGTTAATATTGTCCATATTTGTTTGACGTGGCTATGTCAATTGAGTAGACGTGCCTGTAATTACTCCTGACATTCGAAGCCTTTTTAACCGGTTAACGCTATAAACAAAATAAGTCCGTTTCACTTTTCATTTTAAGTATCGCTTGTCTTTTTATTCTTTCCCCGATATTTGTGCATTGTTACGCAATCATCATCATAAACACAAGTAACAGATAAATTGTTAAAAAAGTGCATTCCTCTTCATCATGGCTACTAGATCGCAAACTCTCAAAGAGAAAGAGAAAACCTGTTTGGTTCTCACTCCAGACAAGCCATCGTCTAACACACCAAAGTCACTACAGATTTTTCATCCACTAACTGTGACGCATTGCAATTTAACACTCAACGTATACCATGGCATAACATATATAACATCCCCAATGCAAATGAGAAAGCTGATTACTTAGAGTGTCAATTATTTGAACTTTTTAATCAGCATGTCCCCATCAAAACTGTTACAATTCGTAACAAAAACATCCCTTGGTTCACCGCGGAAGTACACAATGCAACTCGTATAAAGCACCGTAGGAAAAAGTATGCGGATTGGAGAAGAAACCCAGATGATTCACATTGGAGAGAATATTGCCGTGCCCGAAATCAGGGTTCAGCTATTACCCGCTGTTCAAAGAAAAGGTACTATTTTTGCAAGCTGAATCCAAATCAAGCAGCTAAGCGGCTATGGGGCAATTTGCGCACCATTGGTGTTGGCAAAAGAAATATATCTTGTAACGTACCCGATTTAAATGTGTTGAACAGCGCATTTTTATCATCTGGTGGAGTAAGCCGTGAGTTTGTCCCAAATTCTCAACTTGTAATCCATCCCCCAAATGAATTTAATTTTCAAGTTGTTTCCGAAATTAAGGTTGTTGAGAGTATTCGCTCGCTCCGGTCTGAAGCTGTTGGTACAGATGGTATTCCCCTCCGCTTCATCAAAATGGTGCTTCTTTATATATTGGCTCCGCTCACGCACATTATAAATTTTTGTATCTACTCTGGTATATTTCCGGCTTGTTGGAAGAAAGCGTTAGTAACTCCTGTGCCTAAGAAACCTGAAGCATCATCTCCCTCAGATTTTCGCCCAATTAGTATTTTGCCATGTTTATCTAAAGTGTTGGAGAAAATTATTGCAAAACAAATTAATACATATCTTAATGGAAATGCACTGCTGTATCCATCTCAGTCTGGTTTCCGAACCCATCATAGCTGCTCTACAGCAATGGTGAAGGTGCTTGATGACATAAAGATTCAGTTTGACAAAAATAATGTCACCATTCTGTGTTTATTAGATTTCTCTTAAGCTTTCGACAATGTTGACCACAATATTTTATGTCGAAAACTCAGGCTATTTTTTGGCTTTAGTGAACTAGCTGTTCGGTTTATGATGAGTTACCTGGGTAACCGAACCCAAAGGGTGAAGTTTGAAGACAGTTTTTCCGATTTTATGGATGTTCGCGTTGGAGTACCCCAAGGATCGATTTTAGGCCCAATTTTATTATGCCTATTTATTAACCCACTGTTTTTAATAATTTATCTCTACACCTTTACGCCGATGATGTCCAATTGTATCTATCTAGACCTATTGGATTAATTGAGGACTTAGTATATAGGTTCAATGAAGATTTATCTTTTATATATAATTGGTCGCTAATGAATGGGTTGAACCTTAATCCTAATAAATCTCAGTGTATTGTGATATCTAAAAAACAGCATGATATCGCCTCAGTCTAATATATTTACTTAAATGGTGTGGCGCTTCCTAATGTTGATGGTATTATAAGTCTGGGCTACAGAATAAATCGCTCCCTTAGTGCTATCGATCACATCAACCATGTTGTGCGTTGTATTTACATGGTACTTCGGAAATTTTGGCTTTCCTCTGAATTTACACCTACAGAGGTTAAGATTAGATTAATCAAAACGCTACTTTTACCAATTATCGACAACTTCGCCGTTATATACTGCTAGCTCGACTCTCAATCATATCACAAACTACTTGTTGCATTTAATGACATGATAAGATATGCTTATGAGCTTCGCAGGTATGACCATACTTGCAGGTTTTAGTTTTAAATGCATTTTATTCTATTAATCAATAACTCTTACATACTAACAAAAAATGCTTAAATGCTAGCTTAAAATTACTTAACAATCTTATACTAACTTACTGGCCCCACATAGGCACTCTAAGCTACTCTAAATTCTTACATCTATGTCTTTCGACTTCATTATTATTTTGTTAAGGAATATTTATTTTCTACACTTAAGGCTAAGAAAAAAATTGCTATCAACAAACTTAGCATATGGACATTCTTTTTACTTTTAATAAAAACATAATATCTAACTTAAAATAAACCTTAGTCTAGCTAACCTACGTACACAATACACACATACACACACATAGACATTATACACAATAATATACATATATTAGTATATACCTTTGTATATATTAATATATATATATATTTCTTAAATGCAATCCTAAACCTATGTAAGCTGGCCATCGCTATTTACAGAGCAAATAGATTGGTCAGCTCTGCCTCATAAGTGAGGCTGGTCCGTAATTGACCACCATTCAACCACCAGAAATGCTGGTGCTGCCGAACGACATCCCTCTTATCGCGATTCCCCACCGCCCTACTGAACCTGAGACGATCCACCCTGCCGTGTGCGACGTCTCTGTTGTAGTTGAGTCGCCTGTCCCCAGATGTCCGAGCGCCATGGAAGATTAACGGGACCGCTGATCTATCCTGGATCAACCCTATCTAATCAAGGTAGAGGAATGCTTCCGGTGGAAAGAAGCCGTTAGAGCGCACACTCCCGTGATAAAGGTGATTGAGGTAGTAAGCCCCAGATATCAGGTTAATCGTCGAGGCCATTGCTCTTGCAACGTGCCTTCGAGTCAGCTTAATTACGAAGTTGTCCACTCGTATTAGATTCGCCCTGTTGTAAAGGACCTCATTAGGATACAATTTTTTGTACTCCGACTCTGGTGCTCTGTATAAGCGAAGACAAGCCCTGAGGCAAGCCCTCTCAAACACCTGAATCTTTTCCATTAAGCTTGCTCGTACATTGAACCACACGGGGCATCCCAATACCAGCATGGGCCTGATAAGGGCCATGTAGCAGATTACCTTTAGCCTCGCATCGAGTTGGCTGCTATAAAACAGTCTCTTTGTGAGGGCAAAAGCGCCTTTAGCTCTGGATAGAGCAGCATCTACATTTTTGTTAAAATACAGAAACTGATCTAGCCAAATCCCAAGGTATCTGACTACATTTCGACAGGCAAGAGGCTGTCCGTGTTGTCCAATGATCGAGAATTTCGCCAATTTTTTCTGGTGTCCCTAGAGACTCCAGACAACGGCGTCCTAAAAAGAATGGTTTCCGACTTCAGAAAGTTGATTTTCAACTTCCAGTCATCGCAAAATCGTCTTATCTTATCAAAGTCACGCTGTAAGAGAGTATTAATGACCTCGATTTTTGGACCTGTTCTGTACGCTATCAGGTCATCTGCGTACGCAATAGTATGGGGAAGTGAACCTATCAAGTCGCTTGTATAAATATTGAATAGGATCGGCGAATTGACCGCGCCTTGCTGAAGACCATTTTTAATTTGAAATATTCCAACAGAAGTCACATCACCATTTTTCACGATGAACTGTCTGTTGGTTAGCATATTATAAAGAATGTACAAGAGAGGTTTACTGATCCCCAAACTAGCCAGCTTGTAGAAAAGACCTTCTAACCATACAGTGTCGAAAGCCTTCTCCAAGTCAACTAGGCAGGCACCAGTACACTGTTTTTTTGGCGTTATTCCATTGGATATCGGACACCAGTTTAGACGCGGCATGTGAGATACGAGTAGCATGTCCTGCCTTAAAACCGAATTGATTATCCGGAACTATATGTTTGTCCTCAACCCACCTAGTCAGAGCTCTATTGATTGCTTTTTCGAACACCTTACTGATATTCGGAAGGAGACTTATAGACCGGAGATTCGCCGGATTGGATATATCCTTTCCCTTTTTGGGGATAGGTTGAACCACCGCCGTTTTCCAATGCGCTGGATAATGTGCATTATTCATTGCATTATTAAACAGGGTGGTATAAATGTCCACCGCTTCTAGAGAAAGATGTCGAAGCACGATGTTCGGAATACGAGTACCATCGGTCCCCACTGATTTCTTACTTCTGATTGTGTCGAAGATCTCATGGAGTTCTTCCTTCGAAATGAACGGGGGTAGCTCACCTTCTCTGGCAATGACATTATTTGCCATATTTTCGTCGCTGAACCGGGTGAAACCAGAGTCCTCGGATCGCCAGTTCTCTACTTCATTTCGAATATAGAAGTTGTGCACCAAGACGCGATTGTCCAGGTCATAATTAGGGCCAATGATATCATTGGCCTTGTATACTTCCTGGAAAGTCGCCCCTATGGCCTCAACCTTCTCCTGTGGATCCTCGATCACAAAGAAGTCGTCATCATCAGCGGCCTCATTTGTATCAATGCCTGCTATCGTTTGGATTTTTTCTCCCAAATTGTTTATTTATTTGCGCGAACATATTCGGGTTGCTGGTGTTTACAGCCCGTACCTTATTGTTCCAATACAAACTTACAGCAATTCTGTAATTCTCTTTGATTAATGTTTGAATATTTTTAATCGACGACTTCAGTGTCCTAATCTCTGGGTCTTGTCTGTCTGTGAACTGTCTGTATAAGTTTTTAAGTCTTGTCAGAAGTCTACTTTTCTGTCGGTGCAGTGCGTCAATAGTAGGATTGCGGAACACATCTTCGTTAGTCGTTTGTTTATACCGCGGTATTGTAGTATCCATAGTTTGTTTTATTGTCTCGTCCATTCGTTTAAGGTACTTATCGACCTCCTCGTTTGATAAATTCCTATTGGACGGTGGGTGGAGCGTGTTCGAGGAAAGTGCTCTTGTCAAGGTTGCGGAGAAGCATGTCCATCGCGTCTTACTGTAGTTGTAAGAATATCTTTGGACAAACTCCTCCAATTCCGCAATTTCGTTGGGAACTGTGATTTCGGTGCTAAAACCGCAATGTCGCTGTCATACACGAATGTGCGCAGACAGTTAAGCGTTTGTAAATTCGCACCTGTCAGTCGTATACGTTCGTCGTACAGTAATAGATCCAAATAAGACCCGCCTCTGGGAAACGACGGGTTATCCGTCGCTTTAAGACCGAGTCTATACATGGCATCGTGCTGACCCCACCAATCGAGTAGTAGGTTCCCTCTAGTATTTGGCAAATTATTTCCCCAATCTCTGTGTCTAGCGTTGAAGTCCCCGCCGATTATAAAATAATTCTCCCCCGATTCCAGCCTCAGAAGTCGAAAAAGTGTGTCGAGCTCTGTAATGAATAAGGTGGATTTTGAAGCCCCAGATGCATAAACAGAGGCCAAGTATAGCCGCTTTCCACTGCGGAGCGGGATGTAAATGACGACTGCCTCTAACACCCGGAACCTGCGTAACACTCCCTTGTACATTCTGTGGAATTCTATGCCTTCTTTAATGAAGATCGCGACACCGCCTCCACGTTTGGATCTGGGCCGGTTTCTTCTTCTAACAATATAATTATTGTACTCCAGTTCGTGCTCATCGGTTAGCTTGGTTTCGCTAGCGAAAAGCACATCAGGAGTTTGGTCTTGTAGCAATTTAAACATCGCGGCTCTTCGTTCGATCCTAATCAGTGAATTAACATTCACCGCAAGGACCTTCAAAGTTTGCTCCACCATGTGCGTACCCATTACGACATGTGTTGCGTTAGGCCCGGCATCAGAGCGTAGATCTGGTCCACCCGCTTGGCCTGTTCTTGCGCCTGCTGTTGCAGCTGTGCCATATGCCCTTGGATTGCGAGCAAAATGGCCAGCATGTTAGGTGCAGCTTCTGTTGTTCTCGGCATTGGCGCCGGAGAAGCAACAGCCGCTTGCTGTGCCGGAGCCCCCCTACCTGACACAATTTGGGCGTAGGAGATTTGGGACGTGACGGCTGGAGTTTGAAACCTTACAGGTGAACGTTTGACCTCCACCTTCTGTTGCCGAGCCAGTTTTTCTTTTTTAATGTCGGCGAACTTAGGACAACCCCGATAGTTTGCGGTGTGTCCCACGTTTCCACATAACACGCACGAGAGCTGCGTCCTATCGGATGCTCCGTCCCTACCCAGAGCACACTCCTCGGAACTGTGGTTCTTTGCTCACTTCACGCACCGAGGCTGCATTTGGCAGTTCGACGCGGCGTGCCCGAACCTCTGGCAGCGAACGCATTGTATAACGCCTTCGCTTCTTTTTAATTTCTCCCAGTGAACCACCTGGTAGTCTAGGACATTGATGCTCCTTAAACTATCCAGACGGCTTTCTGGACTGAGCTGCACCAGGAAGAACGGCAGACCCCGTTTCTCCCGTCTGGCTCTAGCTGTGGTAAATGGCTTTACCCCCACAAATTTGAGTCCTTCGCACTCCTTCTCTTTGAGCAGTGCCAGGATCTCCTCAGGATCAGAAGACGTTTCCAACCCCTTCAGCAGCATCGATTGCCGCTTTTCACACTTCGGTGTGTATGAATAGTGCTCCGTCGTCGTTTCTTTGAGGAGCTCTTTAACTTTCGCATAGCCCTCCACTGTATTACAGTGGATGGCATGGCGATCGTTCCCCAATCTCTTAATATTAAAGTTATTACCAATGACCAACTTACATAGGTCCTTGGTTGCATTTACCTCTAATTTATAAGTGTTGATGGGAGGTACCTTTTCCTTCTTCTTCTGCTGCTGTTGTTGTGGTTGCAGCTGTTGCTGTTTCTGCTGCTGCCGTTGTTTCTGCTGTTGCTGTTTTGTTTGCTGCAGTTCTTGTTTCTGCTGCTGCTGATCTTGTTGTTGCTGCAGTTGTTGTTTCTGCTCTTTTTGTTGTTGGGAGCCCTCCACTTCGGATTGCTCCCTCTGCCTGCGTGCAGTTTGTCTTTGCTTAATTGCAAGCACTTTCTTTTTCAGCTCTTGAATGCTGCTGTTTATGTCTGTTATTGCTTCATCCTCATCTTCCGATTCAGACGCAGCTAAAGAGGCAAGGTTGTTGTTGTCCCCCACATACTGCACTTCATCAGTGGTGTGCATCAACGCATCATCTGATTTTCTCTTACGTTCTTAAGTGCCAGGGGTTGTCTTTTCATGCACAAAATTATCAATACACATCTGCCATTGTACTTATATGACAAAGTTCAATTCCCACAATCTTACCGGACTTACACAATCTCATCACTCCCACATCAATTTACATGAACACATCTTGTCTATTTTACGTACATGTCGCTAGACTATGGAACTCTCTTCCCAGGGAGGTAAAGCAATTGACAGGACCAAAGCAATTCAAAAAAGAAATATTTTGTTTCTATAGCTAATTTATATTTGAGTACATATTTGAGTGTCCTAATCCCTTCCTCTTTCCATCGTTTCCCTCTCCTCTTCCCTTAGATCTAAGTTTAAACTATGTAAATATTCCGGATGTACTATGTAAATATAGTATACTGATTTTGTACTATAAAAGATCCATATCTTACTTGTACACCGAATAAAGAATTGAATTGAATATTGGAAACTTTAAGCAAGAACTTTTAATAAAAAAAAAATTAAGGGTTTATCTGTCCTACGAGTACAGCAATAAGGAAATGATAATGATACTTGCATGTACTCTTAACCACAATTAAACTGTAAAGCAAATAGTCGAAGCAATGTCTATATAACATTTTAATATTTTTTTTAATTTAATCTATTCAATTTATATTTTATTTAACGAATATGAAATAAACCCTGTACTATTCATGTATGTACATATATTTATGAAAAAAGCATTTTGTAAAAGTCAATTACATGCAGAACTTAATTTGAATATTTCATAACATAAAAACAAACTACAACTAACAAAAAGAATTAATGGAATATTCTCTCTGATTCGCGGAACTTTTACGTAACGTGGAGGTGATTAAATTAATCTTTTTATTGTATTACTGTGTTGTGAATAATTTTAACCGGAATTAATCAACAGATTTTTAGACTCAACATGTCAGGAAACGGGTTTCAATCAAATAACTGTTTCACTTCATTTCTATGGAAAATACGTCGTTAATAATTAATAATAATAGTTAGTGTATTGGTTATTTTTAACTAATTTAAAATTAATATAAGATAAACAAATAATTCCCCTGAAAATTTATAACACCATCAACGGAAGGACATAAACCTGGTGTCATAATTTTCGAGCTGGCTGGCCGTTCTTGATTGGATTAACCTGAACTAGTACTTACTTACTTATGGTGGCGCTACAGACAGAAGTAAACCAAGGCCTCAGCGAACAAGCGTCTCCAGCCTCCAGTTTCGCACTCCAAGTTGTTGGCAAGTGCCACTTGCACTTGCGTTCGCCACTTGAGGCACAGTCTCTTCCTACTGAGCTGAACCTCGGGGGCGGATGTGACGACTTTTCAGACCGAACGTTGGTATCCATCAGCTGTGTATGACCCAGTCATCCAAGTCGTTGTACCTTAACTCTTCTGGCTCAGTCGATATTGTTCTATAGCTCTTGCATTTCCGAGTTGTATTTGCTTTTTTTACTCAACATCTATGCAGACGGTACCAAAATTGCCCGAAAAATTATCCTCTCAAAGCAACCAAGAGCACCTTCATTCATTTTTCATAATGCTCATACCTCTGCGTCATAGAGGAGGACTTTGATTATTAAAGTCTTATACACGTAAAAGGTCTTCTTTATTATTCCAGAGAGGGATTTGGTTCTAAATTAGCTTCTTATCCCAAAGACTTAGGCACCATCGGTTGGCAATCTGCCGAAAGTAAAGTTCTGTCCAAGACGTCAGGGTTGGGTGTTCTTTTTGCTTAACATAGTATACTTGGTCTTGCCTTCGTTGACCGTTGAAACTATTTTCGTCGCTAACATCTCAATATCGACATTGCGCCGTTTTCTCCGATTATGCCAATATCATTGGCAAAGAATGGGACAAACTTTTAAAGATTGTGCCTCTTGGGTTGCTGCATAAGTCCTCCACAATTGTTTTATGACCGATATTAAAGAAATCAAATGGCACCACATCGCTTTGTCTAAATCGCTTTTTTGCTCTGTATTGCTCGTTTCTACAGATGCTCTCATAGGCGGCCATCAATGAATATGAGGTGTGTAGTGTATCGATCTAAGGCTCATGAGTTTTCTCCAAGATCTCTCGTAATATGAATTTTTGGTCGATGGTGGACTTTCCTGGTCTGCAGCCACACTGATATGGACCTATCAGGTTGTTGATGAACGTTCACATAAAACGGCAGATAAGATCTTGTATGCGATGTTAAGAAGACTGATGCCTCTGTAGTTGACACAGTTCAGAAGGTCTCCTTTCTTGAGGATTGGAGAACAAACAATGCACAGCTTCCAGGTATACTTTCGTCCGATAATATTTTACAGATGAATTGGGGTATAGTCCTTACCAAGTCACCGCCTAGCACTTTAAAGAGCTTGGCAGTCAGGCCGGTCGCTCCAGCAGCTTTATTGGATTTCAGCTAAGATCTCGACTATCTTCACTTCATCTGTGTTGGATGGATGGTATTGTTGGTCCAGGTGGAGAGGTTCATTCTGCCTGACAGCGGTATTTGTTTCGTCGTCACCGTTACACAGTCTACAAAAGTAATCTTTCCAAATCCTCACCATCAACTGCGATGTTCCGTTCTTTGTCTCTACAGGCTTCGGTTCCGGACTTGTAAATTTTTTATAGCTTTAGTAAAATGTCCGAATCCTATTCCTGGATAAAAATCTCTTAATTTTCTTGACAGCTCGCTTGCTTCTTATTTTTGCTCCTGAGAAGCCGGTGTTCGTCTCTCATAGTATACTTGTGGAGTTCGTGAGCGGCTCCAGTCCTTCTGTACACCGCTTCTTTATACTCGTATACATGTTGCTTAGCTACATGTGCTTGCCTTCACTCTTGTCAAACCACTGGTTTAAGCCAAGCACACCAGAGGTGTCATCTCTGATTGCTTTTTTGCAGTATTTCCGCTGGTTTTCAATACTTGAGACTGGTGGCAGACCCCTTCTCAAGAGATTAAGGGAAACTCGATAAGAATCTTTCAATTATAGCCGTTCAACGTCAAACTTCCTCACAATATTAGCTTACTTATGATTCGATATCCGCAACCCGACTTTGGCTACTACAAGGTAGTGGTTCGAGTCGAGTTTCCGACCGAATGATACAACACATGTTTTCTCAAATTTTTGTTTTATGTTTCGACATAGTCTCCTTGTAACTCTACACACTTCTCTCAGCGATTCTCCCATCTCTCTAACCCGTCCAAATAATACTTGGCGTTTTTATCTGCAAAATAATTGTTCACGAAGGTGATTGCCTCTTCATTTGACGAAAATGTCTGCCCTCCGAGCGCAGTTTTTAGATGAGGGAACAAAAAGAAGTCGCTTGAGGCTAGATCTGGTGTATAAGCAGTTCAAACCGTAATTCATGGATTTTCGCCATGGCAACCGCTGAGCTGTGAGACGGCGCGTTGTCTTGGTGAAACAGGATTTTCTTTTCCTGCAAATGTGGCCGAACCTGTAATGGTTTTTCCTTTTTAAAGATAATCGACTAAGATACTCCTTTACTATCCCAAAAAACAGTCGCCATCACTTTCCCAGCCGAAAAAATAGCTTTAGCTTTTTTTGTAGCCGCCTCGCCCTTTGCAGACCACTGTTTTGACTGAATTTTTGTTTCAGGCGTATAATAGTATATCCAAGTTTCATGTCCAGTAATTAATCGGCGCCAAAACTCGAATTTATTGCGCCTAAACTGCGCCAACAGAGCGTTGGAAATGTTCATTCGAACACGTTTTTGGAATAACGTAAGCAAACGCGGCACCCAACGCGCGGACAGCTTTCTCATGCCTAAATCTTGATTTAATATGTAACAAACACATTCTTTGGACATTTTCATAACCTCTACTATCTCTCTCACTTTAATTCGGCGGTCGTCTAACACCATTTGGTGAACTTTAGCAATGTTATCGTCAGTGGTTGCAGTTTTTGGACGTCTCGAACGTTCATCATCTCCCAAGCTCTTACGGCCACGTTTGAATTCAGCTGCCGAAAATTTCACTGTTCACTGTGGTAAATGATGGTGCAGAGTCCCCATACACAGAGTCCAACTCATTTTTGATTTGCGTAGGCGTATTGCCTTTCAAAAACAATTATTTAATAACAGCTCGATACTCAATGTTTTCCATTTTCACAAGAAACACTCACATCGACTCACTCAAACGACTGTCAACTAAAAAGTGCGCGTCCAAAATGACTGAAACTTCGGTAAGTAACTGCCAAAAGATGCACAACCAGTATCCACTAGCTTTTATTGACGAGTGCCGCTATCTTTACGTTGCGGTCGGAAACTTTTCAGACAACCCTCGTATAAGGCTGGAGGAGTGCATTCAGTCAAACTGGTTGACAAATCGCAAAGGACAATTTTAATGTCATAGCTAGGACATTGCTTGTTGGTTCGGGGAACAGGCTATCGTTGGTCCATTACGAGCTCATCCGCCACCATTACTTTTCCAAGACCCTGACTTATTCTCGGAAATCCTTACCCGCCTAAACTTTAAATATATCGGAGTAGCCTGGCTAAAGTCTCATTTGTTCCGGGATTTTTCTTCACCGTTGATTAAATTTGGGGGATACACAGATCGATTTCGATGCCGCATTCTTAGCTACGAGTTATTTTGAATCATGTCTAGTTTTGGTATACCTGTACACCTAGTCACATCGTGGATGAATGCACAAACATTGCTTGCTGCTCCATAAAGTTTTGAAAAACAATGTGATTGGCTTCTTAAACTACACCTCCAAACGGATAGTCTTCAATTCCTACCCGTAGGGGTAATGCAGTTGAGGAAAACCTCGCCCTAGATGCCGGACACAAATCGAAGATTACGTCCATCACTTTGCCTAATGACAGCGCTAACTGAAGAGATGATTGAATTTCAGATCCAACCCAGGCTGTTATATCATTTGTCCAAATAAGTAAGCATTTTTGCTGTCTCTCAGATAAGGTTTACTTGCCGACATCGTCTGAAAGCATTGCGTTGGGTTAATCATGTGACCACTATGACATGCAGTAACATTGCCAACTTTCATTCGCATCACATTAGCAAATGAGCTCTGATCTCGGCTGCATTCTATTACTAACGCGACTTCCAATTTAAAATAACATACAAGGAGTGCTGTGGGATAATTCTATGACTGGATGCTATACCTTAACGGATAAAAGAACTCTTTAAGCAATTTGCAGTGCTTGTTAGTAAAGTTATTTCATCCGAGATACCCCTAAAACCCGTGTACATGCAAACAATGGGAAAATGTTGCTAGTTGACTTTCGTTACAAATTGGATGGGGTCTTCGGTTACCTGTGCTGATTTACTCGTACCTTTCATTTTATACTTTTCTTTGCCATTGTTGCATGGTTTTGTTATGCCTTTCTTCTGAAAGAAAATCCATCGATGTTCCGTTTCTATGAAGTCCACCATGTACTCTACGATGTCTGCTCTATACTCAGTCGTAGAGAAAGATTCTGCACAACTACTGGTAATGTTCGTGGTGCTGTTAACTCAAATTACAGCAGGGGACCGATTTGTATCAAGAAATTTCTACGAAAGATTTCAAAGTTTAAATTCATCGATCTGGCGATGCTTGAGGTTTATTTATCTCCAGTGGTCAGCCACAAAGTTTTATGAATGTAAAATGTGTTTGTATTGTACAATCACTGCAAACAAACACAGGTCATTTATAACCAGAAAAAACCCCAACGAAGGGTTTAAGTGTTGTGTAATCCATGTTGTCTTGAGGACCTGCAGGGTGTTGTTTTTGAGTTATGTCCGTCAACATTCAGCCATAAATAATTCTTGAAAATTTCATACCTCTCCTACATCCCTTGTTTTTGTGTTTGAAAAACAGCTTCAGTAAATCTTTCCTGTCACCAATCATGACACCAAAAAAGCTATTGCTACAAATTTATCGCCTGGCAATATGAAAATGGATATCAGAATTGGTACAGTGACGGACATTTAATAACGAACGAAGGCGTCATTGATACTTCCCCAATCAATGATCTAATTAGTTAATACATTGCCTCCTAACTAACTTGATTTATTTCGTTGTTTATGCTGGTTTACCACATTCAAAACCAGGTTAATTCCCGCAAATTCTCATTGGAAAACACCACGAATCTGATAGCTTTAAACGGAAAATATCCCCCAAAACTACACTGTGATTCTGATGAATATGGTGCGGTCACAAATGATTGACTGTCATCACATGAAACAGACTAATTAGTTTTGATTGCCGTTTTCACAGGAACTAATTCGAACACAATTACATCCAATTATCGAATTGATATCGGTACTAAGGCCGTTTCAGGGACTCATCAATGTCATTCAACACCCATATCTATTAAATATGGTTTCCACAATTTATAATTTGAGGAATACCTGACTTAGATACAAAGAGAATGATATATCGACAGCGATATTTATTTTATGATGAAATTTGCCATCACTTGAATTAACGGTTATTTATCGGAGCGCCAAAAACTCGAACCATTAATCAATCATAAATTGCCTTACCGCTTTCGAAAATCGTCTTTTTAAAATTAGGTCATTGACTTGGGAAAAGAAATTCCTCCACAAGTCAAACTACATCCTACGGATTGGTATTTCTCCAACCTCAACACCAGGAATTCCACCTCCGTCGTCATCTGTCAAACTTTCTCCTAATTACAGCAGCTTATCGAACGATTTATGGGTTTGTTCGTGTTGATAGTCATTTGGTTCAGCTGCTTACTAGATAATTTGTGGTGAATGAAGAAGGTCAAAACCGACTAATTTCGAAATGAATGCATTTTGAATAACAGTTTATACGAGTATTATTTCAAAAAGACGATTACTTTGTACAATTATTGAAGAAAAACAGCAGCTTTTTCGAACCGGAAGTTATCCGAGGAAAATAAACTGCAAATGACTTTGCCGCGGGATGTTTATTTATCACACTGACAGCTGCAGGGTTATGTTCACAGAACTTTAGTTGAAAAAGCAATTTTCAGTTTGATGAGATGTTTTCATTGACCTTACTCCCACAGAAGAACAGAGAGGTAAACATTAAATTTAAGTTGAAACTCTGTTGGAATTACTTTTTTTTCTTAAAAAACAAAAACAAAAAGGAATTTCAATTTAAATGCTACACAGCTTATTATTAAATCCTTAGGCGGGCTATAAGAGATTATTAGTCAGGATAAATGGAACGGTTCGCATTTCAGTTGCTCGGAAACGGATGTGGAATAGAATGTTATAAAAACAAATTAAGGTTATGGAAAGAATAATTCTGCAGCAGATACGAGCATTCGTGATGGGTTTTTACTTTAATCTCAGATTTAACTTGTTATAGTGTTTTTCGTACAAATTTAAAAAAAAAGTTTATCCCTTCAATTGACGCAAATATGTACCTATGTATATAGTATGGCCTGAAAGCTAATTAAAATGAATGGCGTGCAGCAAGGGCTTATAGGATATTGCTGCAGTTTACTCTTTTTCTTGTCAGATTACTCTTGCGCCTGAGGCGCATCGACATTGTTCACTGTTTTAGTTTTCAATATTGCAATAAAAAATTTAAATCCAAGTATACCTAATGGTTTGGACATCCATTTATCTAGATTTACGATTGTATGTCACTTGGAATCTACACAATTTTTGGTTTTGTTCCATCAGCTATTTTGACATCTAATTTAAATCAATGTATTGGTACTCCGAGCTTGCGAACTGCCTCCAATACAGAGACAGTTGTAGCACTATCTAGAAATCCACTGAATAATTCATTAAAAAATTTATCACATTGTGTTGTGGTGTTTCCTTATAGAGGTTCTGGCTGTTCTGGCTCCGCCGCCTAGCTAGTGCAGATGAGGTCGGTATCCGGTGGAGATATTGCTATCAACATCGACAGCCAGGCCACTCTTAAGGCAATAGAATCGACTATCATTAACTCTGATACAGAACCGCGTGAGACTGTACTGCTAGAATATTGCGGTATAGAGAGAAATGAACAAGCGGATGAGCTTGTAGGAAGAGGGTGGCTACTCGATATTAGTGAGGTTGCCAGCATCAAACCACCCTTTGCATATTAAGAGGCACTATGGAGGAAAAAACCATTAAGACTACTAACCTGTAGCTTTAAGGAGGCTGTCAGGTTGAGAGAAATGTTTTTTCGGTCCTATAAGACCAACCCGACAGAGGTAAGCCGGAAAAAATTTTAACGAGCCAGGAATGACTGCAACGTCTATCTTAAGCGTGTGAAATTTCTATACGACCAAAAACTGAGGAAAAAAAGACTACAACGTCCCAAAGGTAAAAAGTAAACATTTTTGGTCGTTCGTCAAAAACATTAGAAATTCTGCCTCATCCTCCATCCCAAAGCTCATTTACAATGACATGCCAGCTGTCAGCTCTTTGGAAAAGGCCAATCTGCTTGCTGCACACTTTGCAGCTAGCTCAATTGTACTTTGTCTCCGCCTACACTTGAGTGCGTCGAATCTTCAATGGGATGAATCCACTTTCGCACTCATGTAGTAGCAAGAGTACTTAAAGATCTTGACATCTACAAGTCCGCTGGTCCAGATGGTATATCCCGTCCCTAAAAATGGCCAATCTTTTTCTCTCTCCTCATACAGACCCATCGCACTTACGTCCCTTCTTTCCAAGACCATGGAAACGCTGATAAATCAATCAAATCAAATGTACCCCAGGGCTCCGTTGTGTCTCCGACACTCTTTTTAATCTTCTTCAATGATCTCTTGTTTGCTACTTCTAATCCAATTTATTTCTTTGCTGACGACAGTACACTCTGCTTTTCCCGGACCCACATCCCTGCTCTTCTGCTGTAGAACGGGAACGGCAGCGTATGTTAAGCTCATTAAATTCCGATATTAACAGCATAACCAATTGGGGAACTATCAAAGAATAGAATTTAATGCTTCCACAACACAATGCTGTCCGTTGTCGCTAAAGCGAAATTCAAATTCCCAGCATCGTCGAAACCGAAAAATTTTCCATTCTCGGTATGTGTGTCAATGACAACTTACGTTGGAATGAGCAGCTATTCGAAGTCGCCAATAATGCTGCGAAATTTCTAGTTTTCCTCAAGCGATATAAGAAATATTTCACCCTCTCTGATCTGGCTTCAGTATACGAGTATAAGGGTTTCATTCGCCCAAAATTGGAGTACAATGCTCACATCTGGTCAGGTGCCCCCAAGACATCTTTGCGCCAAAGAGATAGGATTCAAAACCATGCGATAAAGCTTATAGGTGATGTTAATATTACCCAGTCGATTGACACCGTCGACCACCGAAGTAAGTCTCCTGCTCACCTTGTTCAATCGCTATTTTCACCACCAGTAACACGCGTCTCTCTATGAATACTCATCAATACAGCCTGAAGCCCACTTTTGGACGTCCCTGAAATATCGTGATTCTTTCCTAAGCCGAACAACTCGCTTATGGAATGCCCTACCGAGCTCTTTTTTCCCTAGTCATTTGCCCTTTGAAGTTAAATTCAATTGGTCCCACACGGATCGCGATGGGCCCGTTTTGGTCGTACCTAACCTAACCTTGTGCGATCGAAGAATCTACTTACTTGCTTAGGTGGCGCCATAGTTCAGGGAGAACCTGGACCTTCAATAACAAAACTCTTCATTTTTCAGAAAATTGCTACCAATTGGGCTCTTCAAGTCGATTGATGTTCCCTTCTATTTGTGCCCACTAAGTGAAATGAGGTCTCCATTTACTTCTTTGTCTCTCCGGTTAGGTTTGAAGACTCTGTGGTAGGGGCATTGGCATTGCTCTACATATTATACCCATCTACTATAGGTTGATATTGATGTAGAGCTCATATAGTCCTCTTAGTTGTCCGGGATAGGGCTTTACTCATAAACTGCCTTCATAACCCAAGGAAACGACGGCAAGTGTGTTTGTTTATTGTAGTTTTGACGACGTGTTATTGGCAGGGTTTATAGCAGAACCAAGGTAGACAAAGTCCCTAACTACCTCGAAATTAAAGCTGTACCAGCAAATGCACGGTGACAGCCCCTGTTTTTCCACAATTCTGAGTTCCGTACAATTCTTATTTGAAATACGATGATAAAGAAGTTATATGAAAGTGCGTTACCTTGTCTTAAGACCGTTTTTGACATCAAGGGGCTCGGTTTAGTCGATACCGAATGTGTCGGTTCAGTGAGCGTTCTCAATCGTCATTCTGCAGAGCCAGTCAAGATTTGAAAGGATGCCAAAACTTAGCCTGGGTATATAGAGCTCGCCTGTATAGAGCTGCCATAT
Source organism: Volucella inflata (assembly GCA_928272305.1). Lineage (NCBI taxonomy): Eukaryota > Metazoa > Arthropoda > Insecta > Diptera > Syrphidae > Volucella > Volucella inflata. Next base: position 112,248,169 of record OV743719.1, read on the forward strand.
GCGGCCTTAAAATCGATTAAAGAATGGTGGGAACCGGTGGATTTCGGATCAGCCGGAGTTAGACGATTGTAGATTTTTCTGGTCATCTTGTTTGCGATGTTGTGGGCAAACGATACTGTGAATTGTAATTCATGAATTATTTACTCTCCTGATCAGATCTGAGACAGTGTATGCTGCCCAGCTACTTTGAATATATTGTACGGTAGGGCGTCAGGTTCAGCTGCTTTCTTTGGTTTTAGCTTTGATATTTCTACCCTTACTGGATTGTCTCTTCTGCCTGACGGCGGAGTGTTTAGCTTTCTCTGTCGTTAAACAGCTTGCAGTGAAAGTTTTTTCAAACTTTCCATATGTTATTTCTGAAGTACGATCCGATGATCTTCGTGTCACTGCTTCTCGTAGAGCTCACGAGCGACTCATATCTTTCGCTTTAGTGCCGCTTTGTATATTTCATGTTTGGCTGCCCGTATCTTCCTCTAAGCAGAGATTTCTTGGTGATGATCGCACGATTCCAGCGCATGAGTTGCGACGTCTCTAATAGCACTAAAGCAATGTTTCCATATGTCTTCGGAGGTCTTTGACACTGGCGGCAAAGAAGTTGTTAAACTAGTGCTGTTAAGCAGTGTTTTGTGGTTTCGGCTGTACTATATATTTTCAGATTTTGTGGCGCTTGGGAAATCTGCACTATTCAATGTTGGCTATCCGGGACGTGCAAACGTGCAATATGATTAATTTTATTAAGCGTTTAATGATTCAGAGACCGCCCTGCCCCCTTGTGTATATTTACATAAGGAATCCTTGTGTTTGCTACAGTGATATTTCGTTCGACCGAAAAGTCCGTTGCCAGAAGTGGTACTAACTGACCAACCCTAGACGTCTTTCTTTCATTTCCTTCGGGCTTTGCCAATGTGTCTTGTAGACGAGCTCATAGACATATTCCTTAGTGGCATTGCCCATGTCTTCCGTAGATGTCATCGGCGCATGTGAATCTTATATCAGCGAATTTAGCCAATAATACCAAATGATATACCACGTTTGGTCACTCGTTGAAAGCTTAGAATTACTTGCCTTAGGCTGCCATAAATGGCAAGCGCTTTTTATTTTCTTAATGTCTATATGTATGTTTCATAGTTTTTCAATCTACTTTTGTTCGACACATACAATTGCACTTCCTGGATGAAGGGATTTCCCCCCATCCTGCTGCACGAGGCCTATTGAGGGTCGAGCATTACACGCGTTCATCTGAGAATATCGTCCTCTGAACGCTTGCAAGGCTTGTCAATAGTGAATCCATTAATACCGGAGGTCGTTAGTTGGTTTTACACATCTTTTTAATTTATTTCGTAAAGGGTTGTAGGCCATATGACAGCGCAGACCAATATCATTCTCCTGGGTGAGTTTGCCATTTCCATATTCTGGGGCACCGAAAATTCACGTATAACCCTCGTGAATGGCGAGTGCTACAGAGCCATACTCATTGACTTTCTCCTTTGCCAATTGGTTGAATTAGGACTGGAGAACATGTGGTTCCAACAAGATGGAGTAACAGCCCATACTGCACAAGCTACGACCGAAATTCTGAGGGGTGCATTTCCAGGTCCCCTAGTGTATAGCCTGATTTAACCATTCCGGACTTCTTTTTGTGAGAGTTTTTGAAATCATGAGTCTATGTTAACAAGTCTAAGATTCTTAAAGCCCTCAAAGGGAATATCCGTCAAAAATACGAGGACCTATCGCCGGAAATTATGGGAAGAATGATCGGAATGGAATGGAGCGGAATGGTCATCAATTCTGGCAGCGGCCACTCAGCCGATATCAACATCTCGTCTTAATAGAAAAACATTTTATGACATAAGATAAACATAATCCAAAAGCAGAATCAAAGAAAATTACAGCCAAAGAACATTGGGTGACAACTCTTGCACCACCTTGTAAAAGCGAGTTCCAGACAATCGACACAGAATATTATTAAATTCCGTGGCAGCTTCCGGAAAAACGAACTATAAAATCACATCAAGAATAACCGGAGAATTCAAAGTCAGTCATTGTCAAACTCTGTCCCGATTTAGTGTTGTGGAAGTTTTTCTCTTGATGTACCTCATTCGCGGATTCGTAACGACTTCTCTGTTTTTTACATTAGATATTACTATCAAGTAAACTGAGTAAAATCGCTTACAGATAATGGGTTAAAATTTGCTTATATCTTCAATATCGTTATATAGTATGTGCTGCATGTGGTCTATCTTCATGATGTAGGTTAGGTTTGTAGGATGGGGACACACTTGTTTAGAAGTAGGGACAATTTTGAAACGATTTTCTGTGCTTTATGGTGATTCCTCTACTGTATGAGTCTGCTGTGATGTTATCTGCAAGTGAGTAATGAGTATTGTACTCATATCATTCCAACACACGTTTACCATACTGTCATCTTTACATTTTTGGAGGTAAGTTCTGCTCTGGTGAGACTTCTCTAACTTATTCGTAATATCGTACAGGATTCACTATTCATCCATAAGTGATAGCTCGATGTGAATCTATTTCACACGGTATAATCAAAGATATTGCAACTCGCAAGCGTCGCAACATATTCCCTAGCAGTAAGAGGCAGCGTAACTAAATTTAGGTTGCAGTTGAGTATGTGGGCCCTGCAAATGTTGGGCGGTGTATGATGAATTAGATAACAGCCATCGAAATCAAATCGATAACACATCCGACGAGGAAATCAGGTGGTCAGAAAAGGCCGTACGAAAGTCTCAATGATGTTCAAGTTTCAGTCAAGATACTCGTATAGACAAAACTATTAACCTTATTTGCAAGATAATCCCATAGAGAGCAGCTGATAGAAAAGTTATTATTTAGGTAGTTCCATAAGCGATGTCGTAAAGCTTAAAGAGATGATAGTGCTATTAAGGTTTTTTTTTTTAGACCGATCGCAGGTATGAGCATTAATTCTCTTCGCTGACGACGCAGTTATACTTAGCGATAACGTCGAAGATTTACAGAACGCCTTAGATTCATGGAGAAATGCGCTAGAGAGAAACGGGTTTAAAACAAGTCGATCAAAGACGGAGCATTTGACGTGCCCATTTGCGCATCCGTTGCGACCTGTTCCGGATATAATGTTAGACGGAATAGTTCTTCCGAAAAGCACTATCTTTAAGTACTTAGGATCAATCGTTAACATGGAAGCGAAATGTGACGACGACGTAAACCACAGAATGAGTGTGGGATGGATGAAATGGCGGGAAAATTCGGGAATCTTTTGCGACCGAAAATTTCCACTTAAATTAAAGGGGAAACTCTACACCACGGTTGTTAGACCAGCTCTCATATACGGTTCACAGTGCTGGACAATGTACGAAGCGTTTAAAAACAAAATTACGGCAGCGGAAATGAAAATGTTAAGGATGTCTAGTGGAGTCACTAAACGCGATTGTATTAGATCTACGCGTATAAGAGGAAGTCTACATATAAAGAATTCGATAACCGAACAGCTTGAGGCGAATAGAATAAGCTGGTATTGCCACGTTCAAAGAAGATCTGCGGAAAATCCGGTTAAAAAGGCACTAGCAACTACGGTCACTCCAACTGTAAGAAAACGAGGTCGGAAAATGAATTCCTGGATTTCTCAGATGGCAAATGCGCAACAACGCCTGGGACTTACCACTGAAGCGATCCAGGACCAAGCATTATGTAGACGCGTTCTGCAGTCTGCGACATTAGCCAACCCCATAAGCGGAGCAGCAGCGATGCAGTAAAAATGGGAAACTCGTTACGCATAAGTTCGTATAACGAGGAAAGGGTTAATAAAAGGATAAGAAGAAGAAGAAGAAGAAGATCACAGGTATGAGCATTACTTTACCGGCTTACATTCTTTTGTTGAGTGAAAATTAAATTTCTTTCTCATGCATATAAGTGTTTGGTTTTAATATAGCAAGCGAAACAATTGTTCTTGCTTCTCACAAAAACTGTTTCCAAACAAACAAGTCTTTGTTAAAGTGCCTGCCGATTTATTTTTATTTTTTTCTTGTTACGATATTGATACGAATGGGGAATCTATCAAATGTCCTTACATATTCCCGTTTCAATGTTGCTTAAGCTTTAATAAATGCCACAAAGAGAATACATTACAGACATGTCAGCACCGAAACGAACTCCATCGTCAGAACAGAACATGCTACACACCACCCTTGTGACATAATGAAAAATATGACATCAACAAATACACAAGGAGAAACCAACAGAAAAAAGGAGAGAAAATAATAATAAAGGAATTATGTTTCCGCACTCGTTTTTTTGTTCACCCCAAATTCACATTTACAATGGAAAGCATCATTCTGAATTGTCAGCGGACACATTGTCCTTAACCGGACTTTTGATTTCCCAAATGTACATACCACGGACGGATGTCCGATCATCAGCTGTGGAGAATCTTTGACGAAACAAGTACCATCTGAAATCGGAATTGTTGTTTCTATTGTTTAGATTGCAACTTTTTGATTGGAAGCCAGGGGGTTTGGTACAAGTTGATGACATATTAAGACTATCTGTGGACCTTTGTCAGTATTACCTTTCACAAGTTTAAAGGGATTAAACATAAACCCTTTATTTTCCAACATACAAAATCAATTACACGATACATACTATAAAATAGTGCCGTTATTGTGTGCTATTTAAAACTGACGTCAGTAAACATTGACAAATTGAAATATTAGCAAATGAGGGGTACGTATCCAGATGGCCAACATTGTTCACCAATTTGTCACGTTGATGTCACCTCATGTTGCAGAATATTGTTAGATATTGGCATGACAGGTGCAGGGTTGTTTAATTTCCTTGGCCCTATCCTGTAAGCGCCAGTAATAATCGTTGGCCGAACTCTATAGTCTTTTGACATAATGTGCTCTCAGGCAATAACCTGCAATGACATTTATAATGATTCAATTTACGTACTTCTAGATATTATATACGAGTAGATGCATAAATCGAATGGTATGACACGTGATGACTGGCTTGTTATAAGACTTAAAGTTGCATTAGATACTCTCAGGAGTTCGTGTCACCAGATTTGATAAGTGCAGAAAGTCTATAAGTACATAGGAGTATGTCAGTCGCATTACTCGAGTGTCACAGCTGTTAGAAACCCAACGGGGATGAACATTGGTCAGCTTACTCATTTCGTCAAGAGATGTGGCTTAGTTCTAAGTAACTTCGGCAAATACTCTTATATCCATTTAAATTGATTCGATTCAGATGTGCTTTTAATATATTGTAGTTATACATACTCGTATGTATGCAGGTCCTTATATCCGCATTATGTTGGACAGAGATATTTTAAAATAAAAAAATTACATAGCACACTGAAAAGTGTGTTATGAGGTCAGGAGTGGCGCGTTGAAACATCTGAATGATAAGCAGATACTGAGTATCACTTCATAAAACAACAAGAATGGGGCAACGTTCTGCTGGTTTCTTTCAAAATTTCTGTATAAAATTATAAAAAGTCTAAGCTAACCGGTTAGTTTTGGGATACAATAAGATACACGCAATTAGCTACTTCAGCTGGTTTTTGTTGTACACTTTGGATGGTGTGATGCTGTACGAATTTTGGAAAAGCTCGGAAAGCAGCTAACTCGCTTCGGCATGGCTAGCATAACATCAATAAGGTCCTATAGCGTCAAATCGCAGCTTCGAGAAGCCCAACTCAGATTGCCCTTCGATTTCAATTCGCAAGAAAATTGAATATTCGGTTTTATTTACTTACTGTGTTGGCGCTATAGACAGGGGTGGCTCAACCAATAGACCTCTAAGTTCAATGTCTCTGACTTATTTATCTTCAGTTGTGCATTTCAAGTAGGTGCTGGATTTGTGCTCCACCTGGAGCGAGGTATTCCTCTGCTGCGTTGTTCGTCCGAATGAGAACATAAGACTTTTCGGACTGGAGCTTTGATATTCTAAATAGATATCCAAGCCAGCTTAGACAACTTATATGCAATTTTCTACAAACCTTACAGAGTTTATGATGGATATCTTCATCTATTATTGCTGTATTCCATGCTGCCGCATCATAAAGCAGGTGTGGGATGATGAGGGTCTTAACAAATCTCCTCTTCGCCAGATATCATTATCAATTTCAGCAGCTAAGCGTTAATGTTGTGTTTTCTTTATTGTGGCAAGCAAACATTAAGTTCGGTCCTCATACTGCTTTTGTTTAAAATTTTCCGAACGCACCACTGACAGCACGCTGAATTCTGCCAATGATGTCAATGTCACAATCGTATGCAAGTTTTTCGAAAGCAACTTACTTCTGTTGTTGTTGCCACCTCTGATGTTTTTTGTGTTGTGAGAGACTCAATGGCAGAGTTCATTCAGGTCCTTTACAAAAACAGTAGGAATCGCAGCTACGTCTCCGGGGAAATAGGCTTAGGCACACACAAACTCTTGAAGTCCATTTCCCTGAGCCATATCGATTATCGCTCTTACCAGATCTCTGGTGTTAAAACTAACCCTTGGAAGAAGTATGTGAACTCTATTCTTAGGTCTATTCAGAGCAGCTGATTTTTCTGTGAAACGGTTAGTTGAGGGAGCTCACATTCTTTATTACCCTAAACTGTAGCTGTATTAATGGTGTTGCATCGTAGTTTTTTGGCAAACTATTGGTGTTGGTTGTGGTGGAGGTAGCAAGAGTTTTTTCAGTGCTCTTTATAATCAGCCTCAACTTAGCAAAACGGTACACGAAATGATCTTCTAAGTTGTTTAGCCGTTCCATTGCACTGTTATTCACAGCAAAGACCATGAGGATTCCTAAAATGAATCCTCCTCCACTAAAGTTGCATTTCTCCTTGAATTCGAGCATTTGCAGTTGCTTCATTGGAGTAAACAAAGACGACCCAGTCAACACTGATTGTAGAGCCCTCCAATCATGGTTTTACCTCTTTTTTCGCTCATCCAAAGCATCGATAACTTCCTTCTGTATTTCAGAATTTGGAACCATGTCACCTGTAGCATTTTTTTGTCCAAACTCTCTTTAGTTTTGTCTTCGGGGGAGTGGAGTCATCGGATCGAATTCATTTATCTTAAACCACGTTCTGTGGAGTTACCTCATTTTAAGGTTTGTTTGAACCTTGTCCTCTCCGCAGATTTTTGTGACATGTTTACTGAACTGACGGCTAGTTTTCTGCTTACAGATGGTACACATTTGTATCTTCACAAAAAGTGTCTGAGTTTGAGTCCCTCAGTATATGTATAGTTCATCTCTGTAAATCCTGTTATATATGGCCTTCATTTCTAGGTTTTTTCTAAGAATTACCGAAATGTGGACATTTAAACTATAGTGGACTTTTTTTGGCCTAAATTCGCACTGATAAGGTCTAACAGTCTAACTGAAACGCTTACAAGATGCCACAGAAAGGTTTTTTCCTGCAATTTCGAGTTGACTTATGCCTCTCTGAAGTTCCATTCTTCGGGCATTCTTTCGTCGATTGTATCCTTCGTATCCAATCCTCACCTTTTGCTCTAAACAGCTCAGCAATTAAGCCATTAGGACCAGCAGGTTTTGATGGATTCCTGCTTCGAAATGACTGTCAGGATTTCATCTTTGGCAGGTAGATGTAAATGTTGTCTGCTCTTGTTCAAGTTAAATGATACATTCCAACGGATGGTGGGATGTTGCTCGTAAAAACTGTAGTGTCCGTGCCCAAGATCGTGGGATCACCTGTAACTATCCTTAAATAGCTCGCAAGGCAGGGAATCTGTCTCAGTGGATTTATTTCGTTCAATAATATACCTTAGCTCCTTTAGGATTTCGTTCTAGTTTAGTGAAGCAACATCGAAGTTATCATCAGCTACGTAGTCATTCGGCTCAATTTCATTTGGACTATATTGCTCAAAACAAGATTGTGATCAGAATTGACATTGGCGCCTCGAATTGGCTTAAAGATGGGTTTTTTTTTCAATCAATACATAAAGAATATTTCTACGTGTCAGATTAACCCTCCGATCAGCGACAGCTTCGATAGCGTTATATAAGCAACAAGGTCCATGGGAACCTACAAGGATTTGTGCACAATTTGTCTATAGCTAGTGTAGTAGTGCAGGTTTGGCACCGATATAAAAGTGCTGAGCGTTCAGCATAAACCGCACTATTGCAGCAGCAGCAATACGCTCGGGTTTTCCGCTGGCTTTTGTACTCCGCACGACATAAGTGGCATGATGGCCGACTTGAATGCGCTAAAAACGAAGGAACAGGTCCTAGTGTTGGTGTTGTTACTTAATTTTTTTTTACGTAGCTTTCAGTTCAACTTAGCTCAACATTAAACGTGATTCCATAGCATTTCGAACTCTGGGATAGCACGTTACTCATAGATTGGTGGGTCGTTCTTCGATGTTTGAAATTGGCAATTGTCTCGTCAACAATTCCAAAAACAATAGGTGTTTGTCCGATTTTTGAACTGGATTAATTTTATCGTATATTATGATTGAGGCCAATGGAGCAATATCGATTATATTCCATCATAAATCATACATTTCAAATCACACAACTACCATACTTTTATTCCGTACTTGACTGGCTTAGATGGAATGTATTGTGTGAAACCTACCCGTCCTCGATAAGGAAAAAGTTGTTCGTCTACGGTCATCGAATCGTACGGAGTGTAAGCTGCTGCCAAATTAGCCTGTAACATAAGCCACAAATCATCAATACTGCTATTGTTGCAGTTGCAGTTTTACTAATGTTTTGCTCTCCGGCCTTGTTATCGCATCATGAAAGTCAATTATCTTTGTGATAGATATGAAACGATTATATGATAAGGCGGCTTCATATATTGGAGCATTTGTTGGGCCCCATGGTTCCTTAGCAGACTCGCAGTTTAATTTACCCATTCCAGCATACAGAATGATAGCCAAAAAGCATTAAACGATTTTAGAGTCAGCACTTTATTTTGTTTCTGCTTAGTTAAATTTGCTTCATTCTATATAGCTGTTATCTGCTTGCCCTTGCGATTTGTTTCTCGAATGATGATGTGAGCCATATCTTCGGTGATTAGAGATTGAAAGAAGGTAAATGGATCATGAACCAAGTTTTTCAATGGCCCTGGCTTGTTTCTAGTGTAATTGACAATATTATGAGGACGAGTGCGACTACTCGTTGGTGGATCTTTGTACCATTTCGCACCATTTTTAGAAATAGTCAGTCTCAGCCTGATGACGGGCAGCAGTGGCAGTAGCGGCTTCTTCACCAAGCTTTTCTATCTCATCATCGTGGTCTTCATCGAAGTCATCATAATCCATTTTCACATTCACTTGACTTTCGACATCGGACACATCAATAGCACCTTCTGGATAATTTAGCATATGGCACCCAAACCAGGAGAATTCGAGATGCATGACCTGGCCAAAACAAGTCCCGTAAGCTAACCCTTTTTTTAGACAAAATGCAAAAACTGAAAACAATAAATAATTTTCGTAGAATAACCATCAACGGATTCGCTAATGCTGTTTGCTCTTTGCTGTTCGACTGTTCACCTGATCTCCTCCTAATCATTTTATTGGTCATACGACATACTAAGTGGTGTGAAAAGTAACCTCCTTGACCGACAGAATGCACTGCTACTGTAAAAAATGTTATGGTGCCTTGAAGTCCGTTCATATTTAGGCAGACATGCCAAATTTTAGTGCGATACTGTCTTTAGTTTTGTTTTGACAGCTGATTGGATAAAAATGAATTTCGTTCTCTCATAGTTGGATAAATATTATGGGGCTAAAGCTCCGTCAGATTACACCGTCAAATATTTGTTTCGAGAGTTTCGTGGTGGCCGCAACTCCACTACCGATCAAGTCCGCCGCGGCAGGCCCTCCGATGCGGTTACAGAGAATAATGCCAAAAAAATACATGAAATGGTGTTGGCTGACCGGAAAGTGAAGATGTGCGAGCTAGCAGATACCACAAAGATTAGTACTTAGCGCACGCGTCATATTTTGGGCAATATTCTGCATATGAAAAAGTTATCCTGTCGCTGGGTGCCGCGCATGCTCACTCCTGACCAAAAACACGAACGCGAGAGCACTTCGAAAGAGTGTTTGAACTTGCTGATGCGGAATCGGCCGGACTTTTGGCGTCGATTGGTAACTGTTGATGAAACCGGGATCCACTATTACACACCAGAGAACAGAATGAGTGCCAGGTAATGGACTAAAGCTGGCACGAGTGCTCCGAAGCGGCCGAGGGAGGCTCAATGGGTCGGAAAGGTTATTGGGTCAGTTTTCTGGGATTGTCATAGTATACTCTTCGTGGACGACCTCGAAAAAGGAAAAACCATCAACAGCGAGTAAAACTGTGCATTATTGGAGCGATTGAAGGCCGACATCACTGCAAAACGGCCTCACATGAAGCGAAAAAAATTTTGTGTTTGCAAGACAATGCGCCGGCGCAAAAGAGCATCGCAATGACTTACGGCTCCAATTGCTGTCGCATCCACCATATTCGCCTAATTTGGCTCCCTCGGACTATTATCTCTTCCCAAACCTCAAAACATGGCTCATCAATAAAAAAAATTCAGTTCACGCGAGGAAATCATCGACGCCACGGAGGTGTATTTTACAGACCTTCCGGAAAATTACTTTTCGGACGGGATCAAGAAGTTGGAAAATCACTGGAATAAGTGTATCAAGCTAAAAGGGAACTATATTGAATTCCCAAGGAGGTTACTTTTCACCCCACCTAGTAGATGAGGATGGTATATGAAGAAGAACCATAAAAAAACTATTTTTTTGCCCAATTAGACAGTACTAAATGTCTTCAAAATAAAAAAAAACTCGAAATGTAGTGCACGCATCGATTCAAAATAAGTTTTAATCGCTTTAGCATTGTTTTTTTTACAGAACGCAGTAAGCATCGAGCTTGTATAAAAATATCTGTAAGCATTCAAAATATCAAAACCCTCTCGCTAATCGGAGGGTTAAAAATGCGACAATATCTTAAGAGTAAACGCAATTTACCGACCACTTCATTAATGAATATTCCTCATTGACTCCTTCACATCGAAATAAAATACAACAATTCAGATTGAATCATGTCATGTTGCCTCCAACTCGTTGATGATGACTGACGATGATTACATAGCTGTCATACCTCTGTTCAGATTGTAAATGACTCCGATTATCTGAGATGGAAACGAAATAATTACGCCACGTCATTACAAACCCTACCTAATCGTAGGATAAATGTAATATATATAGGTACGTACACAAGGTACCAATTCCAAGAGTGTTTATTAAACATTAACAGGAGTCGTTGCTCCAGAAAAGTTGCCACAGTGATTCGATTTGGCCTCTATCTTCGTAATCCGTGTTTCTCTTCTGCATCATCTCTAATTCAAATTCCCATTCTAGCACAACTTAACTAAATGATGAGCTCCATTAATTCCCATGACTACGATTCATTCATTAAACGATAATGCGGATCATCCGCCGCCTGCTCAATCAGAAAATCATCTTTTCTCTTGTCTGACTAAACACCAAATTAAGCTACGGGCTGTTACATTCTTAAACATTTAGCCCACCTTTTATTTTACTTATTTCCTGCCGGTTATCTGCCGGTATCTTGTCAAATAAACCATTTGCCATTTGTTATAGGATGTACTTACGTTGTACACGCTGTACTCGTATAATACAATACAACTTCCCACTCACAATTGGATGGTTCCTCTTCTGTAATTGTTGCCGGGAAATATTTCTATTTCGTGAACTTTCTTGATATCCTTGTCCTCTCCCTAAATAGGTCATTTACGAAAACCGACACCTACGCCATACACCCACTCACCCACTCTACACTTTTAGACTATAAAATCTCAATGAACAAAATAATCCCTTAGAATTGGAAGCATCTGGGGTATTATTGATTCGTATCCTCCAGGCGATTAATCAATTACGATTTAATCCATCGGGATTCGATTTTTGCTATGAATGTCGCCACCAGCAGAATGAGAAAGTGATTTTAACGTGATTCCTTCGGCTATTGGGAAAGTCATCCTCCCCCTGAAAATTGAAATAGTAGAGGGGGATGCTACGACAAACTGTGTAATAGCAAAATTAAATTGAAAATTCGCAACCACAACCAAACATCAAGACTGGTGCTTCTATTTCCTAGAAACCAAACTTTAACAATTACCATTGATTTCAGTGAGGTTCAGGTTACATGACAACCCTCTTACAAGTTCGTTGGGTGTAAGTACGAGTGCCGCAAAACTTTTAACTTAATTCATTTGCACTGAAATCTGATAAAGTAAAGTGTATCAGAGTATCAGAAACGTGTGTGTGTGGGCTCCGGGATAAGAACTTAAGCCTCTTGGCTGAGAACAAAACTTTTGTTTACCTAACTTCCGATTGTGGTTAACCTAATTAAGCGTGACTACTCGTACATTCAACTCCCAGGCATCATGTCATGAAAGCCCTAATCCTTAAGATATGTATAGGTACATTTGTATTTGAGAGAAGAGGATTACCTTTGGGATTTGCACTTTCCTTTCCTGATCGCAAATCAGTTGTTTACCCGTACTCGTATGTATCAATATATGAATAGTTGAAACGTCTGGAGAATTTGCAAGCAAATCTTTCACATATCCTCGGTTACCTAAATGTGTTATGTGCTACAGGATCATGGATTCCAATTGCATGCCATGAATCTACTCTGCTAACGTCAGTGTATCTTGTGAACGTGATGTTTTTACTCGTATGCAATTTTAAGATGAAGTGGCAGGGTATCAAAAAGCAACGTTCGAGGACACACAATCAAAAGGTTTTGGATGCACATCGTGCGAATCCGGGATGAATGTTCATCCTTGAGGTACCTGATGGAGGAATGCTTCTGGGAGCAGCATTTTTGATGAACGAAGTGAAGTACGGTTAAAAAGGGAAAAAGCATCATTGGATGCAGTAAGTGCATTTTATTACTGATTGTGCCATAAACGGTATTAACCTGAAGACACTGTTACGAAAGGATTATTTTAAAATGAAGTACAATGTGCTCTTTACAAGGAGTCATCCATTTCATGTTGCAATTTTCTCTCAAATGTTGTAAGCTTTCGAACAGAAGGGTTTTTTTTTTAATCCTTTACGACAGTAAATGAATTTGAATGTCACCATAGGTATAAAAGCTCTGCTGGACTAACGAGAGAATTTCCAGTTAATGTCGGAGTGCATCAAGGAAGCGTACTTAGCCCTTTCCTCTTTAACGTAGTATTCGACTATCTTTTAAAAGACTGCATGCGCGGAGCAAATGTAACGCCAATTCTCTTCGCTGACGACGCAGTTATACTTAGCGATAACGTCGAAGATTTACAGAACGCCTTAGATTCATGGAGAAATGCGCTAGAGAGAAACGGGTTTAAAATAAGTCGTTCAAAGACGGAGCATTTGACTTGCCCATTTGCGCATCAGTTGCGACCTGTTCCGGATATAATGTTAGACGGAATAGTTCTTCCGAAAAGCACTATCTTTCAGTTCTTAGGATCAATCGTTAACATGGAAGCGAAATGTGACGACGACGTAAACCACAGGGTGAGTGTGGGATGGATGAAATGGCGGGAAAATTCGGGAATCTTTTGCGACCGAAAATTTCCACTTAAATTAAAGGGGAAACTCTACACCACGGTTGTTAGACCAGCTCTTATATACGGTTCACAGTGCTGGACAATGTACGAAGCGTTTAAAAACAAAATGACGGCAGCGGAAATGAAAATGTTAAGGATGTCTAGTGGACTCACTAAACGCGATTGCATTCTACGCGTATAAGAGGAAGTCTACATGTAAAGAATTCGGTAACCGAACAGCTTGAGGCGAATAGAATAAGTTGGTATTGCCACGTTCAAAGAAGATCTGCGGAAAATCCGGTTAAAAGGGCACTATCAACTACGGTCACTCCAACTGTAAGAAAACGAGGTCGGAAAAAGAATTCCTGGATTTCTCAGATGGCAAATGCGCAACAACGTCTGGGGTTAACCACTGAAGCGATCCAGGACTGAGCTTTATGTAGACGCGTTCTGCGGTCTGCGACATTAGCCAACCCCATAAGCAGAGCAGCAGCGATGCAGTAAAAATGGAAAACTCGTTACGCATAAGTTCGTATAACGAGGAAAGGGTTAATAAAAGGATAAGAAGAAGTCACCATAGGTATATGACTCGCATAGGGCAGACTTCTATCAATTTTGCTTTTCAACATCGTTTTGACTATGGGTGCTTTCAAGAATTCAGCCGGCTGCACAGATAGGGCAGCTGACTGTTCAAATATTCAGACTTAAAGGCGGCTACGTGCATCCTTGCTTTCAAATATTCAGATAGTAACGGCAGCGCTCTGCAGACGAGAGAATATTTACAGAAAACGTAAAAAAAAAATTGCAGCAGGCTAAATTCTTGAAAGCACCCTATGTCTAGTCTATCTAGTGTTCATCTTAAGTGGTAAACAAAAGGTCAAATGAGGAAATAATCAAACATCGAGGTCTGATTATCATAAACGATTGAAGAAATGCTCAAATCAGGTATGTACCGCATAATATACCTAAGTCCGTTTCAGTATAATAGGTATATAGGTTGTAAAAGGGCCGCGTACCTGCAGCTTGATGCGAATGCAGTCCGGACACTCACAGAGATAGTGCTAAGCAGGGTAATCATTTTTCGAATAACAAACATTGTGTCATTTACGCTAGATACACATTTAGTGCTTAACAAAAGCGTTGTATGGTCTCTCCTTTGGTCTATCTCAATCCTGCATATTTTTGCAATGCGAGCTTTAACTGAAGAAGCAGGTAGTGCAAGGGCAGTTTCGGGTCTGAGAAACACGCTTTTAAGCTCTGCCTTACGATTTCATCAGCAATCTCATATCACGTGAAAAGTAAGAGGACTCAGTAGCGACCTAAACGCAGCCTGACTTTCGTATTTCGAAAGTATTCTCACTTCCATCGATTTACCACAGTATAAGACTATATCTCTGGTTGGAGGGTAGATGCTAGTATTCCTAAAATTTCATTGTGTGTTTTGCCAAAAATTACATTTTTAAAAAAAAAAAAAATGGCCTTTGAGAGTGCAGCTCAAGATATGAAAATCAAGGGGAAGGAGATCCATCAGTGGCTGTGTAATAGATTAGCTACACGGAAGATGCAGACTGTTGGCCGAAGTCTGATAAAAGCAGCAGTGAGGAAATGTTCTATTGAAGCTTGATCCAGTAGACCATCGGCCCATAGTTCACAATTGGTCTCATCATAGCAATACAGATCAAAAAGATACCCTTGTCATAAGGCCCGAAATTTTTTTAAAAACTGACGGAAGGCTGACAAAACTTTCTCGACCTGGCATGTTTAATCCAAAACGAGATCAAAACACTTAGCTTAGCATGCCTTAAAGCGCTAAAAGAGTCAAACCAACCATCTTCTCTTTTCTCGTAAAAAGAGCAACCACAATTCACTCGAATACGATTGAACCGCTCAGGTTGTGCGCTTTAAAGGGGATTGTCGCCAGGCAGCTAAATTGTCTACATATATCAGAGCATAAGTATTAGTATGTAACCCAGTACTGGAGAAAGGACACAGAGCTTTGCGCGGACTGCTCTCTGCTTGGTGACTTTAAGTTTTCAAAGCAAACAGCTGCGTTTTTGATAGCCTCATCCGTCACCACAAGGGACAGCAGACGTCAGCTACTGGAGAATGTGTTCTTTAGTACTTTAGTGTTCTACTTTCAACTCAGTGTAGGTGTCATAACATTTCTTTGTATGTTATTACCAGTCTGACTGATTTGTACCTTTTGATGACTTTTACCAAACTCTTGGTTTCACTAGGGATTTCAATGCATCCACATCCATCCGCAAAAATCTTCATAAACACTCAAAAATATTTTGCGAAATCGGAATTAGACTCCTCTATCCCTTTATTTTTCTCCAAAGATTACAGTTTTCATTTTTATGATTCTTAGGTAATAAGTTTAGAAGTTTTGAACATTTTTAACTGAATTGCGAAGAGAATGTATGGAAAGAGCATAATCGGTAAACTGTATTGTTTTTGTTCGGAAAAAAACTAGAGTGGAAGTACCGCCACTAGAGAAAATGGAAAAGGGCTGGTGTGTTGCATCGAGAAAATACATTCTGCAATTAATTTTTAAACACAACTTTGGGCACATCCCCTATCCCAAAAGAAAACAAACAAAAAGCGTTCAATAACAAGAGCTTGCAGGCCTATTTACAGGTCCATTACGGGCCACGCTTTCTTCGAATATTTCCTTCAATAACTGAGTTAAGAAAGCAAACCACACTTTATATGAAGAGAGTGTTCCTAGAGAGTCCAAGTTTTGGCGTTGGTTTCCCGTTGAACTTTTGAAGTTTTGAAGAAAAGGAACGAAACTCCAGATAAGCTACACCACCACAAATTGATACTTAATAAATATGTTCTCAAGTTGGGAAAAGGGTACCACACTATCTATAGCAAGATTAATATCTTTAGGAAAAAATCAAAATATTATCAAAAATTATGTCTTGAAGATATTGTAGATCAGAACAGAAATGAACTTTACCTGCTCAGGGTGTTATTGTCTGTATGGTGGCTTTAAAACAGACTATCACCGCAGAAATCCGCTGTCAAAAGATTTGCAGGATAAAGTCAGCACTAGACCAGAAACGGCTAGATCTTGTTAATCGAAGAGGTGTTCTATTCAATTAGAATATACAGCTAAGACCACTTGCATAACAGTTACAGGCAGTGGGCTGGGAAAAAGTAATTTATTCGCCTTTTTCTCCAGATTTGGCATCTTTCGATTTCTACTTCCACTCGTTCCATAGCTCGCAAAACTTCTTTGATGAAAACAAAATTAAGACCTCGGGATGACATCCAAGAGGGTCTTGTGTCATTTTTCTCATTAAGCCAAACAATTTATTTAAGAAATTGCCTGAGAATTGGGTAAAAGTGTTGTGTAATGAGCGAAATTACATTGACGACTAAATTTAATCAGTTATTGCAAACAGACATTCAAAAATCGCACAATACTTCTGCTATAACCTGATACCATAGCCGTACATCGGTCGGCTGCATTATTATTTGAAAAAATGTATTTTTTGCCAATTTAATAGCGTTCGTAACATACTCCCCTAATTTCTGTCAAATTCTAAGCCTAGGCAGGACACTAACCAACTTGACGAGTTCTCCTGTAGAACGAAACTTGTCATCCGCTTCTAAAGTACCTACTTTAGACTCATAGGGCCAGCACACACTGGACTAATTACCCCGGGGTTATCCCGGTTTAAAACTGGTTTTATAGAAGAGGAAGATAAAGTTCGAAGAGAAAACGGGGTAAAATTTTGAACCAGAGATGAAGCGGTTGAACATCGGGGTAAAACATATACACGCATAAATCGTCAATTTTAAGGGTGAGAAAATTATCAGAAATACCACCACAAACGAAATTGGTTAATATTTATACACAATTTTACCCCGAAATATTCATCCCGTGTGCGATTGAAGTAAAAGTTACCCCGGTTTAACCCCGGGGTAAAATTAGTCCAGTGTGCGCTGGCCCATATGGAAACCTCCGATAATGCATTCAACTAGATAGCTCTTGGCTTTGTTGCCTTTTGTAGCAAATGCTGGCTAAGAGCCAACATTTTTATTTGGAAACAAAGTGTCGTAACTTTCAAATTGTACTGAAAAAGATGTTCTTTTTTTCATTTTGATATTTTATTTAAATTTGATTTACTTCGGGAATTGCTCTTAGGCTTTATTGTGGGGCATGTAGGCATGATCTATTTATTTTCCGAGGCCGTCATCGCATATCAAGCTTTACGTGGATTGCTACAAAGTGTTAGCTCACCCAAATTCACATAATTATTGCTTTATTGAGCAGACATTAAATATACAATTTTTTACCTTTAGTCTGGTCTATCCAACTTCCTGGATATAGGCCATTTCTTCTTTATAACAGTTAAGGGACTATAAGGGATACAGTGTCTTGAAGGTCCGAATACAGAATGTACAAATCTGGATATCGTAGTCATTCTTTCAATTTATAGGATCGTCAGCAATAAGGGATGGATCATGCAAGGATTTTGATTGCAGCGCTATGATGTAGCCAAGTAGTTAACTTCATCTGTAGAGTCGGACCCCGGAAAATGGTGATAGCTTAATCTAAGCAAGTAACCCATTTCGTCGAGTTGAAAGCTACTTTTGATTCACTTAGGATTCATCTGCTTCCAAAGCTATTTCAGCACTGTCGTTTATGCCATTTCCGTTTTACTTCCTAATAGTAATTTTGGAGGCTGAGACTGCTTAGTGCCTATTCTATTCACTGAACATCCAAACACCTACATAGATTTTGCCATTGAAAAGGTAAAGTTCCGGCCACCAGCGTTTCCAGGTTAAAGGTCCGATGAAGCCTTGAAAATACCACTCGTATATCTATGATTCTATCCTGACTACTCAGGAGTAAAAGTCAATTCCGTAGAGAAAATTCTTCGGCCAAATGTTAAACTTTCTAGGAACTCTTGTTTGACTTGATATTTGTTGCAGTTTGCAAAGTATTTCTCAGTCATTCACGCCAACAGGAAACGTCTTAGCTTTTTTCACAAAAGTACATGCAAATGGTTATGATGCGATTGCTTTCTCACGGCTTAAACTTAATTTTATCTCAAAGGATGTTAAAAGTTTGAAGAAATTTGTTCCTTAAATTTTGGCTCTTAGTTGGAATTTTGAGAGAAAAAAAATTAAATCTTCCTCATTTTGTGATTATTATTTAAGATAAGCTTCAACATCATTTACATTACAAAAACTAGATACAGTTACAAAATAAACATCATTTTGAAATTCATTTTTGAAAAACGTTGTCTTTAAAGCGACCTTTGAATGACAAGATTCAGTGACGTGTATTAAATTCGCCCTACAATAACTGAAATACGAGTAAAGTCTTAACAGACAAGTCTTTCTGCTTCCTTTATTTATAATTGATAAGCGATAAAACTGTCAATCCTACCCTATATTATAAGGGAAGGATATTTGAGAAAGCACCCCCAAAAACATTACTAAATAATTCATACACAAACACTCTCCATTAAGGTCGAAGCAGCTTCTTGGCTTTTATTTTGTCTCATATCACTAACGCATCAGGGGTGAAATTCAAAGGAAACTAAAATCTCACTACCTCGAAACATAGAATTAAAAATGCAGTGTTTACCGCATTCAATTGAAAATGTATTAAAAAATGTTTGAACCATGCTGTGGTACTAGATTGGCCAAAAGTTATAATCCTATCGGAAAGCGCCATGGATTTTACGAATGGCATCGAATGACAATTCTGTTTTGACATTTGTGAAGCAAACGAAATAAGAATACGGAATGGAACGCTACAATCATCACACCGTCAATGATGTGTCCCACTGTTCGTTTAAAAAGTCATACAGCCACAGAACTCTTAGAAATTCGAATAACACGAGCAAAGCAAGCTCTTGAGGGCCTCGTCATTATCATTCGGCCAAGAATATAGCTGCCGTGACTGAAGATATCCTAGAGGCTACGTTGAAATCGACCAGTCGAAGTACCATACAATTGGTCATTCTACAGACATCTCAGATTTTTGTGAATGTCTTGAAGATGTTTTCTCGCAAAATGCAGACAATATGTCAGCTAAATGGTGTTGGCTCACGCTCTCCTGAATCTGAGCAATAAAGTGGGCGATTTTGCATCAAAAAGTATCATGAATAAAAACTCCCACTTCCAGCTATGCTCTGTAGATACGTGAACTAGCAAAATTTTGTGGTTCTGAAGCAACGAAAATCTGCAAGTACTGCACGAAGAGCAATTGCATCCACTCAAAGCTATTGCTATTGCATGGTGTGCATGATGGAGGCGTCATTGGACCTTTCTGTTTTCTGAGAACGACATGAGCCAAATTGTCACAAATTTTATATTTTATATATTTCAATTGGATAGATTGGGATGGGAGGATATATGGTTCCAGCAGGACGGAGCAATGAAGCATACTGGACGAGCCATAATCGACAACCGGCCTTATGTGAACGAGCCCCAAACTCTTTCGAAGAAAACATCTGTCAAGTGGGAATCCTATTGACTGAAGTTCTGAAGAAAACCGTGAAAGATACCATAGCAAATGGTAATCAACGATATGAATTTTGTATTTTATTCCAAATATATAGCGTATGAAAATAGGGTGATACATTATGACTAACATTGTACTCATATATTCGGAGCACTTTTACATCGGTCGTTTATCAATCTCAAGATGAGGAATAATGATTGGCACATGGAGTGCCACTTAACCACTGGGATGTGTTTGCCACATTAAAAAGTGCATTTTATGAGTCCTTTTCCAGGATTACCCTACATTCTCTGAAGGGTAGTGTACTTTTATGATTTGTTCGTTTATTTTTCCCAAAATGCCATCCTTCTGATACTCGTTCGTATTTACGAGTATCTGAGAGTTTTTCAAGTTCGTTGTCCGAGGTGAACATTAACGTGTTCTTATGAGCACCGAAACGGTGAGCAATCAAATGTATATATTACCACATACTTCAAATAATATAAATAAAAATCCTATCATGAGATTTTAAGCATTACGAGAATATTTATGTGTATCCCAGCGACGCCACCCAGTGGTGGTTTGGGTGATAAAGGATTTCTTCAAAGTTCAAGTGCTTGCTTTACTCAGACGGATTTAAGTTTTATCGACTGAAGTAAGAAAAACAACGGATTTTATAGAAATGGATGAATTTTTAATGTCCACATACCCATACACACTTATGTAGCAACTCAAAGCCAGTTAAACTTTTCATAAAAAAGTTTATCCCCAGAAAGGCCAACTTTATGCTTAAACTTTCATCTGAATTCTGATGAAGTGATTTGCGAATTCACTTTTTTTTTCCTTCCAATCTATTTCAGACTTTACAGACTTTATGGCTTATTTGAGAATGAAGACATAATATTTCGTAACCCTACTCCTCGTAAGAATATAGTTTGAATGAAGAGGTAGTAAAAAAAGAAGGTTTGCTTGTAATATCCGGCAGCTCAAAGCAATTGTCGTTTCTACAAAATCCTTTTTGCGGGTAAATTTGAGTAAACGACTTCATAAAAAGTATTTAACTTTCCCCTTGAGTGTGCCTGAATTGACTGTTGAGAATATTTTTCTTTTTTCCTTTCGTCAATAAACAAACTCATACAAGTTTGCTTGTTGGTGAAACTATGAATTTGCAACGTTTCGTCGTAGGGAAAAGAGGGTATCCACAATAATACTAAGGTACAATAATAATACGAGTCTAACTATCTATTAAAGTTGTGCTCTCATCAGAGAAAAGCAACGTTTCCGCTAAAATGTTGGTTCTCTGCTAATCTGATATCTTGAAACATAACATACAGGGTAGGCTATTTAAAGTTGGCCCATCTGGCAACCCAGTAACTTTTGACAGCGCTGACAAATCGAAAAATGTCATACCGCGTTGAAAGCATCATTCGAAGACAATTTATACCATGGAACAGTACACTCCAAAAGAACGCGCGGAATTTGAACTTGACTTTCGGCGAAAAATCATCATGTCAGACGAGGCACATTTCTGGTAATATTGTCGATTTTATGTCATCTTTATGACCAAAAAGTTACAGTTTGGTGCGGTGTTTGTGCAAATATGATCGGACCGTATTTTTTCGAAGACGCTGATGGAGCCACGACAACCGTCAATGGTGAGCGTTATCGAGCCATGATAACGACGAACGACGCTACGTGCCATACAGCTAACGCAACAATCAATTTCTTGCGACTGTTGCTCATCGAGCAGTTGATATCGAAAAGTGGTGATTTTGACTGGCCACCGAGATTACCAAATTTGACACAACCAGACATTTGTGGGGTTATTTGAAATTCAAGGTATACGATAATAAGCCAACGATTTTAGCTCAACTGAAGGCCACAATTAGACGTGAAATAGCCGCCATATCGTCCGAAACATTGACCAAAGACATGGAAATGCCTAAAAAAGAGTGCATTTGGCGGTCAAAACCTATTTACACGATATAATTCTTAAAAATCAGCTGAAACAAATCTTCTAAGACCACAATAAATGTTTTTTCAATTTTTTTATGTTTATTTTTTTTCAGAAACAAATGGGTCAACTTTAAATGGCCTACTCTGGACTTTACAATAGTCCACCTTAACTAACAGTATCGTACAAGATTTTGAAGTCATTCAGGAAGTGTGTATTAATCATACCTGCATGCGCATGCATCAGTCTTATATTGGCTCAAGACCCAGAGACGAAATTCAGACGATGCAACAAGCCAATGGTCAAACCTACTAGTATTGCCGTAAGCATAATGTTAAAATCAGAAAACATAGCCTACATCTCGTTCATCACGTCTAGAAGCTAACAGGCAAGTTGACTTTACTGGGAGAGAATGTAATGTAACGTCGTTGCAAGTGCTCAAGACCCGTTCCGTCGCTGTCAAGAAGCCATCAGAAATGGCTCAACTGATGCTCTAACGACCACTTACAAGAAACCATTTGTTACATATGAAGTTGAACAACTGGGCAATAAAGTTCAGCTTTCCAGGTCCGACAGTGATCCCCTAAGCTCAGGACATAACAGAAGCTAGAGGAAACTAGTCAGACCGAGAACGGTACCCCACCAAACATTTTCACTCAAAAAATCGTCCGTCTCTTGGCGAAACGCAGACCTGCAGCGACTACGTAAAGAAACCAGAGAAATTCTTTGTTTTACAATACATTTAGAGAAGGCCAAACTTACAAAGAAAATCTGGTAACTCCTACATTAAGGAGACTTATTTTCCAGTTAACTTAATCAAAATAACTCAATCTCTCTTCGATTGTGGTAACAGATGAGGCAATAAACGTGCTGCTGCTTCTTTGGATGACTTGAAGTCATATGACTTTCTTCATTTTAAAAAAACTTTGAGAAAAAATGATCGATCGTAATGTGGGCAAGACTGCTTATGTGAATGGGTCCTGTATTTAAGATGCAAGCTTACTAATATGGGAAATCCTGCAAAGGAATACGCGCTGGGCATTTTCATCAACGTCAAGAATGCTATCGACAATGCACGTTTGACTTTACGTTTAACTTGTTCACTTGTTCACCACACAATATGGACTTATCACTAGACTTGTGCAGGCAACATGGCGTTCTGCCTCAAATCATTGACTTATGCTTTCAAAGTTTCCAATTTACGCATATGCATATTGAAATGTAGATGCAACGTCTGTTGAATTAGGCTTCTGGTACAACACGCACTGGAATTTTCATGACCATGCGTTCCGACTATCTTTTGACTCTGACCTTATTGAGATGTCATTTGGTACAATAACACCAGAACTGGTGTCTGCACAGGAATGGTTTCGGCCAAAATCTGAGCCACGAATAAAGTCGAGTCTTGGCGGATGGTTCCAAAACCAATCTAGGATGCAGCGCTACTACCTGGCATCTGGCCTTCAATCAGAAAAATACTCAATATAGTTGGCAAAGAACTACGTATGTGTACGAGTATATAACCTCGCTGAATCTTCTCTACTTCCAAGCAAGTAGGTAAGGAACGTTTAATTCATTGAGTCTTGTGTGGGTTCCAGGTCGCAGTTGGATCACGGCAAACGAAACCGTCGAAGATCTTACCAGGAAAGACCCGGTTCAACGTTACAATGCAATACAATACACATCTAAGGCAAGTACCTCCAATTAAAATGGATTAGCAAAGGGACCGCATTTAGCTTCTCCCTCGAAACAAAGTTCTTTCCGCTTGAATACCGCTGGGGACCATATTATACTCTTGAATAGAATGAGAAAAAACCCGGCACAACCACTTAGTGCCAGAAAATGCATTTTCAGAACTGTACTACTCCTTTAGTAAGTCGCTGTGTGGACAGTATATTAGATATATCGCAGATGATGGTGAAACCTGTCAGTATTCATTGACTTCAAATCTTTGAAAGCTTACCACTTTAGAATGTTCTTTCGTTCACTTTTGGTGGTGTTGACATCTCTGGGAGTCATCATGAGGTCAAAGAGGAACCACCAATTTATTTAAGTGTCCAACGTTCGAAGTTACCACAGGAAAGCACTACGCCATTAGCTGAATCTTTGAATACCTTTAGTTCCTGGTATCTACTAGAGCTTGACTTTGTTTCTTTCAGATGAGTCGTGAGGAATATTAAAGCAGAGCAACACCAATATTAGTGTAACAAGATTGAGCTTAATAATTTCAGTGGTGCTGGATTGTCCGAGAGTACTCGTATATGAACAGAGGCGTTTTTGATTCCTATCACTATTACATTCTTGAATCAAATGAAGCTCAGCTTAGAACAAGCTGAACCACCTTCTTACCTTAAAGGTTAGATGTTGGGTTTGTAAGTCCTAGGCTCGTCGGTTTGGTATCACTGTGTTGAATATTATTTCGAACCATAAGGAGCGCAGGCATTTACCACGCAAATCATGTTTCGTTCAGGAATTGTTTTTTCTTCGCACAATGATCCCTCTGGCATTGTGTGTGGCTTTAGTTAGAAATAATAGGTCTACTTGATTTGTTTGTCAAATTGTATCTACAGTTAGGTCGGGTACTCTATTAGTGAAAGCAGTAGTGGAACTACATTTGTGTTTTAATCTTTTCTTAGTGTTGCTGGAGAAATGAGCAGTTTCTTTAGTCTTAATTGAGATCTTTATTCTGATTCGCAGCTTTCCGAATTCTTAGTTGACATGAGCCTTTAGGTACTTTCATCGATTCATGGAACTGAAATTTTTGGCAAAACCATATAAAAACAATTTTTTACTTCCACGATTTATACAGTGTGGCGATGGCGATGGCGCGATAGTTAGCTCATTGGACTATCACGCAGAGAGTCTGGGCTCGATTCCATGCTGGGTCATCAAGAATTTTTCAGATCGACATCACCCTTTCGGCGGGCAATGGCAAATTCTCGTAAAATTGCCTACGAAAAAACTTCAAAGGAGTGCCATTCGGACTCGGCGACAAACCGTAGGCCCCACTCAGATGTGACAAAAATGGCAACATGAGCAACACAAATGACTGTCAAGAAGCTAGGCCATGGCCCATACCGCCCCACAGTGTTTTTTTTTATTTACAGAGTGTTTTGTGATTTGAATGACACGTGAATTATTAGGTTGTTTTGTAAGTCCTACGTTTTTTTAGGGTTGAAGGTAAATACACATTTTTGGTATAAGAATTTAATTCATCAGATATTGTCCATCATGGTCTATTACTTTCTTCCAACTTTCTGCAAGAGACATAATGCTTCTTTTGTAAAAGTCAGCAGATTTATGGGTAAAAATGCTTCCCAAGTACGTTTTGATCTCATCTTCGGAATTAAATGGCCTTCCGTTCAAATTGTTTTGGAGAGAAGGCGCAAGATCTGGAGAGAAGGGTGGATGCTGCCTGACATTCCAGCCAAATTAATTCAGCTTTTGTTTTGTCTCTAAGGCTGTGTGTTGTCTGGCGTTGTCAAGATGGAAAACAACGCTCTTCCTGTTTGCCAACTCTGGCCGTTTTTTTTCCTGCATCGAGCTGAAAGCAATATTTAATGGCATTTATTGTTTGATTGCGTGGAAGCAACTCGAAGTATACCTCGCCAATCTCACAAAAAACCCCACATGACCTTTATGGGATGTAACCCTTGTTTACTGACTGATTGTGGTGTTTTAAGAGGAGCGCAACATGACCTCTTACGTCGAATATTGTTGTAAATGACCCACTTCTCGTCTCCCGCAATTACTGTTTTTAGAAAGACCTCAAGCAAATTCCATCTCAACAAAGACTCACAAACCTTTAGGCGATCCATAACGTTTCTTTGACTGAGTTCTTGAGGAAACCAAACATTCACCTCTTTCGACATTCCAAGCATTTTTAGTCTCTGCGAAACGGTTGTTTGGAGGATGTTAAACCTCTGAGCGATCTCCCATGTCGTCAAATTCCTGTCAATGCTAACTGCAGCTAATATTTGATCGTTGTGTTTGGTGAGTGTACGTCCGAAGCGAACAGCGTCAGCAAGGGCTGTATTTCCCAAACGAAAGCGTGTAAACCACCGCTGATAAGTATCAGAGCATGTAGCTAAATTTCCATACACATTGCAAAAATCCCGTTGCGCCTCGTTGCGGTATACACAGAGGTTTTCTGAACCGATCAAAACTACAGGACTCTATGTTTCGGGATAGCGCCGGTGTTGATTCTTTTCTTGCACCATCCTTAGGAAGTCTTCACATAATGAATTCCAGTCAAATCCGCTTAAAGGGGACGTACCTAAAATATTTCTTTCTCCGCTTCTCACCTCGATGTCAAAAACCGTAGGATCAGTCCAATTATCGTTATACTGCGGAGTATTAACAGGCTGCGTTTTGAAATTTATATTTGGTTTTATTGGATACACTTTGGGTTCATTTCGAATTTGGTCAAGTTAATTCTAAGACACTAGTTTGTTCCGATTAAAGTGGCCTCCAACAATCCTATCCGTTTTCTAGTGTTCACTATACGTACAACTGATTTTGCGTAGGTTTTTAACTTCTTTTGGTCTTTAAGGCTCTGAAAGTTCAGATACAGTGAACTTGCACTTGCTGTTTCATGGGTAAGTCGACTTCGTCCATGATAGGTAGTTACCTCCCTTTCCTACGACAGTCGCGTGTGATGCTATGGGGATTCGGATTTGTGAAGCAGTTCGTGGTTATCTTCACCAGATTCGTTAGGGCTATGCAAACAAAATGGTTAGGTGGTAGAAAAGCACGCTGAAGGCCAATCCTGGCAAATTAGTTTACAGATTTGAATAAATTGTGCAAATGGACAATAATTTAAATTGGGTCTAGGATAGATGACGCTTACGAACTATGTAATTATCCTATCTTTTATCCTTTCTAACCATGCCGAGTCACAATATCGATTTTGATCATCTGGGAATGCACCTTTCTAATGATTTAACAAAACCACACAGGCTCATGTGGGAGTTCAAATCATCACATCCCAGTAATTAATTCATAGGCAAACCCAAATTCCCTTATAATAGTATCTGTAGAGCTAAAATCCATTCGATTCTCCTAGGTATGGCCTAGTAATTATTCTGAAGCATATTTCGTGGGCTATCAACAGCATACACACCTTGATCAATTTCAATTTGAAATCTGCATTAGGACAGAGGTAATTTTCGGTTTAATTTAATCCTTCATGTACTGGGTTTCGACGCAACCACGAAAATCCTTAAAGAGATGTATGGAGTGATATTGGAAAAGCATTTCCACAATTTAAAAAAATAAAAACATAAATTAAGGATACATACTCTTAACTTTCATCTCAAATGCAACTCTGACTAAATGCCAGAAAACCAAGCTCGTGCTTCCATTCGTAACCACAGCAGAAGCAACTTTTCAGAAACACAACAACCCCTTTAGGGATCCATTTCCTGGTTGCGGTATAAATACCCGCAATGAATAATCTGAATGAGAACCATCCATATGCTGCATGAATAAGTACAAGTGTACATCCTGATAATGGGCATCAAACATATGGAAATGATTCCTGGAAGCGTACACTATCATTTGTTTTGCCCGATTCACCCCAAACCCTGGTGTGTGCCTTGCGGTTCCGCTGAAGATGTCCAATTACGCAACCAAATAAATTTTCACTATTAATTCACGATACTGTAGCATTATTCTCGTGCCTCAGACTTAAAACTTTGGGCAATGCAAATCGGACCGAAAAGTATTTCTACCGCAATGTCGGATGGTGGTTCTTTTCACTTCTGCAATCAACTAGATATCTGTGGGTATGTACTCGTAAACTTCCTTTATATGATTTATGGATTTACAAGGAGCATTGCTGATTACATTTAAAATTAATATCATCCCATTCAGTTGGGCCTTGGTGGACCTGTGTGATTGGCAGCAAATGTAATTGAATTGAAAGGCATCTGACTTACTCATATAAGGGTAAGTGTCGGGCTTATTCGATAAAATAATCCACGTCAATCTTGTAATCACAAATATTTTTTCGGTTCTGTCAATGACACAAAAGTGTCTCTGATGTGTCGAAAATTTCATCAAACAAACAAGCAGTCGAAGAAAATCCTTAGACAGACAAGTCAAAGGTCAAAGGATATACTCGTATTTATTCAGACGAGGGGATGTGAGCCATACATGGTGTCACAATGGGGTAAGTTCTCTGAAGCTCAAGAACTGCGCAATTGTCGAACTCACACCATGAGTACATTCAGAAAGTGTCACAGGTGACATGGAATTTCCAAAATAAAATTAAAAACTTACGAGTATCAGAAAATTTCTATGAAACCATCTAGTTACGTAGAAATGAGTTTTCTAATTTTATCACAAACGACCTTGATGAAGATAATTAAGAAGGTAACTCAGAATCCACACCTCCTCTCATATTCAACAATGGAAGAAATTCTCTGCGAAGATGTCAGGAATGGGTTTCAGTTTAGTTAAACTGTTTATACATGGAAGAGGAGGAGATTTTCGAAAGGATTACAATGAAAGTGCAATTATTTGGCCAACAATTTCATGAGCACAGTTCTTGTTTTCAGTAGAATTGAAACGAGCTTTGAACTACCAAAGTTTTCGCATTTGACATTGAAGATGTAAGTTCAGGGAGTCGCGGCCTGTCTATCGGATATTACTCATTGGATACATGGATTCAATTGGAATGCACATCTCGCAATGGGATAGTCTATGTACCGTGTGATGCGACTAATCCACTGCAATATTAGAATATCTTAGAGTTCCTAGCCCGTAGCTGCATCAAGTTAGTCATTCGATATATGTTTATATGGCTCAGCCAGAGGACTCCATGATGTTGAATGACAATAAAGACTTGTATTCGTCCAGGAAGTGTTACTATGTACAGTCTACCCTTGGTTTTACCACTAAAAACACTGCCTTTCAGCCATGCAACCGAGCGCAGATTTTGCTTTATTTATCATGTCCAAATTCGTGCTTTCATTTTCCGACAGTATCCTTCCATTTAAAGGAATTTGGCTGCCTTTTCGACTTGTTGTCCGGCTATGCTCATGCAATTTTAAGTGTTTCTGCCTTATTTATTGTGAGACTAACTTTGTGAGTCTCTTCTTTTAAATTAAGATCATTTGGTGTAGGGTCATTATCTTGTATGAAAGCAGGAAGGCATCATCGGCATTCAGATATTTCATATATACTGTAAGTGTACACCTTAGTCCGATATATGTGCCCGACAGTGTTGCATAGACCACTTCGATGATTACAACAAGGAACAGCAATGGCAAAATAAAGCAGTGTTGTAGCACTCTGTCGTGGGCTACGAATTTATCTGACTTTTATAACAGTAAAGAGTGTTTCTGGTATAAGTCTCTTGCCCGAAGAACGATATACCATCACGACTCAAGTTGCAAATGGCTTTGTACAAGTGAATAAACTACAAATGTAGCAGGGATCTACTTATACTTCACTAGTTTCGATTCGAAAATTCGCCTGTTCGTGGTTGAGTATTAAATCGAGGGTTTATTTCGTTGTATCAAAAGTCTCCCACAAGGTTACATTTCGAATGTATGCGACATTAGTTTCGCCGATCGGTTGTTGTTAAAATTGTTCACCTTTGCCTTTCGTGACTGCCAATGGAGTGGTACCGTGTGCAAATTCTTCTTTGAGTGATGCTTCAAAATACTTTGTCCACTTACTACAGATTGTTGTACCGTACTTTCAGGAATCCTTCCTCGTCTTCGATAAAATTCGGCAATTAAGTACCTTGTGAGTGCTCCACTTGCTGTTCTCTTCGTCCCTTGCAACGTTCGTAGTGTGAGTCAACGAGCATTCTATCGATGTCGCTATATTGAGCAGAGTTGTTTTTCCTCTTTTACATTTTGCTTCGAAATTGTATCACAGACTTCGTGTGCTTTTTTTTCGTTGAAACAGAGTAGCCAGATAGGGAACTAGTTCATTGCACCCTTAATGTTTAGCAAAAGCATTGTGTCGAACTCGTTTGCTTTGCTGGCAACCTCAATAGTAATGCTATTTGCATTTCTGCTTATATGAAATCCAACTGTCAATGCAATCTGGTACATTTACTGAAAAATTATTTTCGGGGGATCATTTTCCGTGAAGGACTCAACTTGTATTAGATCTACGCATATAAGAGGAAATCTACATATACAGAATTCGCTTGAGGCGAGTAGAATAAGCTGGTATTGCCACGTTCAAAGAAGATCTGCAGAAAATCCGGTTAAAAAGGCACTATCAACTACGGTCACTCCAACTGTAAGAAAACGAGGTCGGAAAAAGAATTCCTGGATTTCTCAGATGGCAAATGCGCAACAACGCCTGGGGCTTACCACTGAAGCGATCCAGGACCGAGCATTATGTAGACGCGTTCTGCGGTCTGCGACATTAGCCAACCCCATAAGCGGAGCAGCAGCGATGCAGTAAAAATGGGAAACTCGTTACGCATAAGTTCGTATAACGAGGAAAGGGTTAATAAAAGGATAAGAAGAAGAAGAAGGCTCAACTTTTCCTAATCAGGAATTTATTCTCATGTTGGCGTCTTCTAGAAAGACATCAGAACGGCATCGTCAATTGGTTTTAGAGTAGTTTGTGAAGATTCGTCTGCATTCCTTTTCTGGCTCAGATTCTCTCCAAATCCATTACAGGTTACACCAACAGGAGTTCTGGTGTCACTGCATCAGATAACAGAATCATAGGAGTAGAGTCAAGAAACAAGCAATTCGATTAAAGATCCAGTGCGTTTTGTACGAAAACATTTCTCTGTAAGCAGAAGATGGCTTTGAAAGTGCATGATATGCGTATCAGGGGAAGTGAAGTTCGTCAATGCGTCCAGAGCACAGCCAGGTTTGCTGGGCCAAACTTCCACGCAGCCTAGACAGAGCTTTCTTTGAAGTTTGGTAGAAGCAGCAGTGAAGAAGAACTGACTCATAGGATATCATTGATCGTATCACAGGTCTGAAGATCCTGAAAATACTCCTCGGACTAGCTCTACGTTTTCCTGTATGTGTAGTCCAAAGCAATTATCCAATATGACACTTACAACATTAGGTTCGTTTCTGGAACGTTTGTTAACGACTTTAATTACCATATGACCCAGACTAGTCAGTAAGGGGAGCACCAACCGCCGATCACATCTATGGCTGCCTGCCGTGTGAAGCTAAAAATTATCTAACGCATATCGTCGATCATAAGCTACTCGGACAGAATCCTAAGCAATTTTTCGGTTTCAACGCCTCACCATCAAAGAGTAGTTGAAGACAACAACGGTTTTTCTGAGTTTGGCATTCTAGGTGCTGGAGTACCTAAGGGGTCAGCTCTTTGCCTTACCTTATTCTATCTCTTCATTAATTTGTCTAAAGTATGTTCGAATGTCCAGATCCACCTCTATGCTGACGATGCCCAGATTTTTCACTTCAAACTGATCGCTCTTGCTCATGATCTAATCTTCAAGTGACCTCTCAAAAATATACTCGTATAACTAGTTAATATGTATTTGACTTAAATCACAGCTTAACTTCATAAAGCACGAACGAAGCATATTGATAAGAATGGAATCCCATCAGTGTTTCTGAAGAGTAGACAGATCAATTTTGTATATACGGTCACTAATCTTCCTTACAAAATATAAGATCACTCTCTGCTGTTTAATGTACTAAATTCATCGTTGGCCGATGCTAGACAACACAAGCTTCGGTCATCCACCAAGCGACATACACATATCTGCGTTTCAAAAAAAAAAACAAATTTGTACTGTTTGGTTAAGTTTTGTGCTTACAATTGTTGTTCGAACATGGACAATTTTGAAAAGCATATTCGCCAGAGGCCTATAGTTTAAGGCAGAAATGTCATCGAAAAACCCTAGTGCAAGCACTTATTCACTCAATTCCATGATAATGATTTTTCAGTGGAAGGCGCCCATCGTTCCGGTAGACCTTCCGACATTGGCGATGACGATTGTTACAAGCAAATAAATTGAACAAAAATTCAACGATCCAGGAGCTTGTTACCGCTCGAAAAGAGTTATTTGAAATCGCTTAAATCCGCAAAGGAGCTCGAAATTTGCGATGTAAAAGAGATTGTGTACAACAATGGCAGCCAAAAAAATGTTTCAGTTAGTGAGATGAAGCATCGAAAATGCAAGCCAAGGCGGACATCCATCAAAAGGAGGTGATAGAGTTCTCCTATTAGCCGCCTACAAAGAACAAAACGATTTATTCCGATGTGTACCGTAAGCAGTTACAGAAATGAGGTCCTGAGTTGATCAACCATAATGATGTGGTGTTTTACTATGATACGAGACTACATGTAAGCTTGGCAAGTTGGTAGAAATTGTTGCAGCTTAGTGGGGATATTTTGGCACATCCCCGTATAGCTAAGATCTTGTTCCTCCTTCAATAGAACCACGTTTGCTTTCAGAGGAAGATAGAAAGCTTACGAACTCGCTATTATGAAGTGGTAGAAGGTTATCGAGTAAACCAGCAAAAATAAAACTGATTCACAATATACATACACATATAATGTCTTAATCATATCAGCCAAAAAATGCCTACAGCTCATATAGTTTAGTTTTTTGTGAGAGGACCTTACAACCCACCCCAAACGGCAGGATGTTGGGCTTCTTCGCCTTTAAACAGTTTTTCCAAATCCTAAGCACTGACTGGGATTCTCCTACAAGGTTTTCTTCCTCATCCCCACAGGCTTCTGTAAGGATTTTCAACACGTTGCTTTCCTTTGTTAATAAAACATTCGCATATGATTCCTGAAGTTGTTCAACCGCTCAATATTTTCGATTGCTCACTTCAAGTGTTTTTTGTTTCTTTTTCCTGAAGAAGCCAATGCTTTCCAGTGTCTTCTATTCGCTGAGTTCATGAGCTTACTTCGTTGCAGGGCCGCTTTGTACTCTTTTGGTTTAGCCGCATCTCCTTACTGGCACTCTTCATCAAACTAGGAATTTCTTGTTGATGGTTAGATGAAACCCAGCTCATCTGTTGCGATGTCTCTGATGACACTTTGACAGCATGATCACTACCTCAACAAGATAGTGACCCGAGTCAATGTTGGCTGCCCAAAATGTGCGCATATCTAGAATACTGGAGGCGTACCTTACATCTCTCGCACAATTTGATTTAGCATTTCATGATCCGAAGACTGCCATGTCCCCTTGTGCATACTGAGATGAGAAAGCCTTGTGGTAGTTAAAGTCTTGCTGCTTGCTGCTAAGTCAATAAGCTCAATTCCATTCCCAGACATAGTATCATTCTACCAAAGATGTCCTACTTTCCTATCCTGGTCATACTTCGGGCATTGCTGATTTATCTTATCAAGGAGCATGTTCATATATAAAGCTTGCATTAACGAATTTAGCCTTGATGTGGATTGTCACAAACCGCTCGTTCAAGTGTTGGAGGCTGAAGATTTCATGTTTAAGTCTGCCGCACATGCTAATTTTCATCCGAAAAAGTGCTGTTGCTCTTCCCTACAGCAATCACTACAGTTTTTCAGTATTCTCATGTTCGGCTCATCGCAATTTCTCTACCATTGTGATACTCGTATCAGCTAGTCCTTTAATCGTTTTCAAGAGTCGTTAACACGAACCTACTTTAACAAAAGGGCATTTGTTTATTCGTCAAATCTTTTCAATATCTTCTGCTGTGAGGGTTGTTAGCCATTGCCATATTAGCCTGGGTTTTCTGCGACCACCACTGGGTGGTAGGGCAAGCACTTAGTTAAGTTCTTGATTATTGCTTTGCTGACTCAATCCAAGTTAAAGGACAATCAAGAGTTTCCCGATTAATCGCGAAGAAGATTTTTTTTTAAGAAAAAAAATGAATTGTATTGCCTTTCGAGGATCGAACTGCTTTAGGCAATATTCTGCCTGAAATCGAGGTGGCCGTAGGTCTTGTCTGTAGATCAATGCTTTTCTCGTGCTTTTTCAGACACTCCTTTCAAATCCGCAAATCCTCCTTAAACTTTTTTCTACTTAAAAACTCAATTTGAATGGTATCCATAGAATGGGAGTAAATACCTGCAACTTGGTAAGCTTTAAATAAGCTAGAATCCTGCCACAAATCGGTTGCTGTAAAACGTCCCCTAAATTTGTTCGAAAATGCTTAAAAATTCTATTTCCAAATGGCTTAAAAGGCAACTTTGTCTGTCTCTCTTCTCTCTAGTCCGTCATGATGCCTATTTCTACATTGTGCCTTGAGGTACTTTTTCATTCAATTTAACATGATTACAAGTTTGTCTTACTCGATTATAAATGCAGACAAAAGACGTTGGCACGTTCAAATTAAGTTTAAGTTTTTCTATTTGCCCGTACCCCCGGCATTAAGCATTTACAGAATAGACCAACAAGAAATGGAGAATAATTTTGGGTCTCAATCCTGAAAGTTCCTTCAAGGCAGTGACCGAATCTATTGCCTTCAACTTTTCAACTTTTTCTAAACGCTCTCGTAAATTTTTACATTTATACGAAACACTGTACGAGTTTGAAGGGGACATAAACACTTTCACTGGACAGTTGGACGCCATGTCTGAGATAACGATTGTTCTTCCTTCCCCCTTTGATAGGAGGACAGATAATCACTCAATTGTAATCAAGATTTGGGCGGACATGGAAACAAAAAAAAAAAACACATCTTCCTCCTTCCAAAATAAACACATACTCGTACTTGTACTCTATTCCTTCCTCAAACTGTTTACAATAAAATCCTGAATGTTGAATCAAAGTTTCATCCCCTATCATGAATTTGAATGTTTCTGCCAGGACAGTTTGTCGTCACAAATAAATATACATTATCCAATTGTTGATTAAATTTCGTCTCTACGAGTATAAAAAAGACTGGTACTCGTATACGAGTAATAAATTTCCGACAAACACTACAGGGAATCCTGAAAATAATTCGAACTTCCATATGGGAGTTCCTATCCTTCCCATATCCTAGTCCCTCCATCAAATTTATTCAACACCAACTTGAGGAAGGAATGAAACTGCCAAAAGCCACAAAACTTCGTGCATGGAATACGGAATCCTGAATTTGCCTGCCGGAAAAAAAAAAAAAAAAAAATTTACACGTAAAACTGAAAAACAAGTTCTAGGCTCTTCTGGAGAGCCTTTAGTCATTGTTTACCCGTACTTTGGTACACTGGTACTTATAGTTGTGGTGGTGCTGTCCTTAGAGGTTTCATCATTTTAATAAGAGAAAATATTTTCGTCGGGGGACTTTGGATGTTCAGCAAATAAACAAAGATCTGGTTCTGTGGGATATATTTTTGGGACATCAAAAGCTCCATCATTCGCAAACACACTTCAAAGAGCTCAAAGCAATCATTTGAACCTCAGATCCATGTAGGTGGGTGGGTGGGGTTGGTTTACATTTTATTTCCTCCTGTTTTCACTTTTATCTTTCGATACTAAATTTATCGTGACCTTGCTTTAATTTTAACACACAGATACTTTCCGAAATTGTTCTTTCAGATTCGTTGGAGCTTGCCATGACTTGTTGCGGGTTTAATTAAACATCCTGATTTGCAGCTACCGCCGACAAACGTATCAAAAGCAACCGTCATCCTCCAACAATCCACCAGCCAACTGGCAGCCAAGAAACAAATTAACATCAAAATGCCGGTGGGAGGTAGAACTGCTGGAAAATTCGGATATTCGGATAACAGTTATTATAGCGGTAAGTGAGGTAATCCAATTATATGGCAATTACAGGATGGTATACAGTCGGTCGTAAGTGTAGATATATGCGAGCATACGAGTGGATGTGCATGAGTAATCCGTCATCCGAATTTATATAAAGGATGGCGGAGCATAGTAAATCTCCCTGAAGGCTTGTTTGTCGACATAGACATAACTACACGTACTGACAGGACAAACATCTGTCATGGTGTTGACATCCTTTTAAATATTAGGTGTTGCTAACACGCACTGGTGGTTCTGGTAGGTTGAATGGTGAAAGTGAAAGGTAAGTATCTGTACATCAAGTGGGCCATGAAGGCCCATATTTAAGTGATCCGCAACGTCGACGACAGATGATGGCGAAGGACCATTACAACAACGAGTGAGTATATCCTAATATCGTCAGATACGAGTATGTAAAAGCAAATAGGTTTACCAAGTGCCAGAGATGTATAGAGTACACTAAGTGCTGTTGAAAAACATAACCCATGGGGATTAAAGTTTTAGATAGACATTGTGGTGAAACAGATGTGCTCCACGGATAACCAAATAAATGCCAACCACAATGATTGGCCCAGTGGCGTGTTGAAATTGTTCTCAATTTAAGTTTATCATAATTCAAACTTCAGTTTCTACAACTGACGTTTGGCAATCTGCAAAGCTTTTAAAAATTTAAAGGCAATTAAAAAAATTAGCTTTTGGTCTCCGATAATTCACAGAACATGTAGATACGTGTGTGGTATCATCTTCTATTAATCTGGAGTCGAAACCAGGTGATTACAATGCAATTTGGAACGTAGTCTGTTTATTTTTTTTTTTTTTTGGATAATGAAAACCTTGCACTGTACGTATATAGTTCCATTGTTGTATCTGTACATTTAACGCTTGACTCTTTAATCATCTTAGGTAGATGGGCACAATTAAAATTTTTTACAAGCAATAGTCAGATTTTCTTTATTCTGATGCATGACGCCGCGATAATTTTCGGAGTGGATTTCGTATCGTGGATAGATTGCATTTAAATAGGTAAATACTCGCTGATACATCCATCGCTGTAAATCTATTAAATCCATCGATCAATTAATGGTTTGGCGATGGCGATGGCGCGATAGTTAGCTCATTGGACTATCACGCAGACAGTCTGGGTTCGATTCCTGGCTGGGTCACCAACAGTTTTTCAAATCAATCGCCATCACCCTTTCGGCGGGCAATGGCAAACTCTCGAAAGTAAAAAATTGCCTACGAAAAAGCTTCTAAGGAGTGCCGCTCAGATGTGACTAAAATGACAACATGGCCCATACCGGGCTGTCAGCGCCACTGTGTTTTTTTTTTTTTTTTTTTTTTCAATTAATGGTTTAAGACGATGTGTCTATCTGCTTTTCCCCTTCTGCGACGCTTTCGCATTCCAGCTTTTTGTCATTTACTCGGTCACTTTGGGCTCGCTCAAATTTGGTTGTTAAAAACTAATACGACTGAACAAAATAGGTCCGAGATACTCGTCACAAAGAAGGTTTGTCCGCTTTGATTGCATTTGTTGAATGCTAAGGTATTAGAGACATAGCTCATTAAAATTTTCCGGCGATATTAAGGTATCTCAATCCGGTTGAGACAGTTAGTAATCCGTTGCCGCTGGATTAGGTTTATTCTTCATGTTCAGGGTTGTAGTCACGCCGTACATATTATTGCATTAATTGCAACCAGTGGTGACCATATTGCACGAAGATCGTACTGGTGTTTCGAAAGATTTCCTGCCGTTTCGAATACGTACAAGAGTCTATTGAAAAAGATGATATCTCACCGAAAGGTGGAAGCAACGGATATATCAAACTGGCAAAAGCAGGATAGTTCCACCTGATATTTCAAAAGCATTCGACAGAGTTTAGCATCAGGCTATTTTGTCGAAAATAAACTGACTTTTAACTTTTGGAATGTATAATCTAAATTGTCTTAGAGGAGTTCAAGTCTGATATTCATGAAAAATAAAATCGGGTATGCCCTAGGGGTCCGTTCTATATCCGATACTCTTCATGATTTCTTGACTGCTACTTCTATTCCAATATATTCCGTGGAGGATGACAGTACACTCTCCTTTTCATATTCCTTTCCGGACTCATGT
The DNA here is from genome assembly GCA_928272305.1 of Volucella inflata. Taxonomy (NCBI): domain Eukaryota; kingdom Metazoa; phylum Arthropoda; class Insecta; order Diptera; family Syrphidae; genus Volucella; species Volucella inflata. Next base: position 112,285,987 of record OV743719.1, read on the forward strand.
CCCTGCACTTATTTACATAAGAAGCTATACAGTTTCAGGTCGACTTGGTCCTCCAAGCCTTCCCAGACATTTTGATTTTTCCCTAGCTAATTTGACTGAGGTCCCACCTGAGACGTGGTCTGTCTCTACTTTGCTGTCACTAGCAGTGGATTCGAAGACTTTTCGGACCAGAACGTTGTGTCGCTGTACAGCCCTTACAGTACCGTATATGCAGACCGAAAATAACCAGAACGGCACACTCGTTAATTTTTGATAAAGTCCATACCTTTGTGCCACAGAGCAGGTGTGGAATTAAACTATAAAGCGATTTACTATTCAATTGCCTTTTACGCAGAGACCGGCAGCGCTGGTGTCGTTGTGTGAATTGATAGTGGAACTTAGGTAGACAAAGTCCTTAACTAATTCAAAGTTGTATCTGTCGAGAGTGGTGATCTTTCGAAGGTGTCGGTATTGGGTGTCCTTTCTACTTGACAGGATAAACTTGGTTTCGGCGTAGTTTACCATTTAAAACATCTTCGCCGCTTCCTTCTCAATATTCGCGAAATCACCACTGATATAACGCTGGTTTCTTCCGATTATATCAATATCTTATCGGCATATCATGGTGAGTCATTGGACGAACTTTTTGAAGATTGTGCCTCTTGTGCCTCTTGTGCTTGGGAGTGAGTTTCGCATTATTCTTTCAAGAATGATGTTGCAGAAATCTTGACATCAATAGTCTCGGTGAGATCTTTGCGGACTTTGATGGAGCAGCGTGTATTCTCCATCATAATCCTGCAAAAACAAGGGAGTTTAATAGAGATGTCAAAACTTGATATAGCTCTAATCATAAGCGGGCTTAAAATCAATGAATAAGTGATGCGTATTGAATTTAAGTTAATGGATTTTCTCCAAGGGCTGTGGTAGCGTGGGTCAATGGTGGACTTTGCTAGCCTAAAGCCAGGTTGGCCTGGACCAATCAGGTTGTTGAGAAACGGTCTTATAGATGGAGCAGTTTAGAGGGTCTCCTTTCTTGAGGGTGGTATTATCAATGCTGAGGTTCTTTTCATCGAGCACACTTCGTCCGACCATATTTCAGACATGAGTTGGTGAATGCTCCTTACTAAGTGCCCGCGTGCCACTTTGAAGAGCGCAACGTTCAGGCTTCCCGTATTTTAGCTTAGATATGGAAATCTTTGTTGATCACTTGATCGTTGATCTACATAGTCCAGGTTGAAAGGTTAATTTTGCCTGTTATTGTCATTTGGTTCGCAATCGCCGTAATTCAATCAACTGAATAGTTCAACATCCACTGCGACTCTACCATAATATTCCTTTGATCGTCCCTATAGGCTTAACACGAGGAGTTTCATTGTGTTGATCGAATAACCTATAAATCCAAAACATTAGAGACATCAGTGTCTGTGCTACCACTGGCCTTCGTTACTTGATGCTGGCGTCAAAGGACATCTTAAGAGATTCAATCGGAAAAGGAACTAATTATCTTATGGTTTTGTAGCCATCTGACGTCGAAATGCGTCACAGCATTAGATTGATTTAAGCTCCTTGGAACGTAATGGCAATCTGGTTAACAATAAGGAGTTTTCCATGTCCCTTTGTGAATACCGAGATGTTAGAATTACGTGCTAGCTTCGACAGTTTTTCGCCATGCCGCAAAGATAATAAGCTCGAATCCAAGAATGCTCCCTCTTCCTATCTCCACATTAAAATCGTCGAGGACTATTATTTTGTCTTAGCTACGGTATTGCTTATAGATCTTTTTCATAAGCTTGAAGAAGCTACCTTTGGTGCCATCATCTTTCTCCTCTATTAGAGCATGCGCGCATGTTGGGCTAATATAAGCCTTGAGACAGAGTGCTTGGAGACGCTCATTCACATGCCTCCGCTAGTTGTTCGTCTGCACGTTGCCTATTAAGGGACCTAATATTCCACGAGCCTATATGATGCACGCTGTTCACGATGGAAAAAAAAAACTTTTAAAACATTTGAAGAAAACGAATTAATTTTATTATATTCTTTTCCAAAGATATAGCCTAGGAAAATAGGGTATTACGTTATGGCCTACATTGTACTTCTAAAAAACCGGAGGAGCCTGCTGTCCTCCTTTTCAAACAGTTCGCCAAGTTTTCTGAAGAAAAAATCATCACATGAATAGCTTCAGAATATTTGTTAAGTACTTGCCTGCTCTTCTTCTTAATTCAAAGTCAGATTGGACTGAATCTGTCTGGTAAGGTTGCATGTTATACATCTTAACCACCTGCTATTGCAGTAGATAGGATCCAATGGCAATTTTCACAAATTTAAAAATCTTCATGTGTTGATGATGCAGACGTGTTTCAGATAAAGAGTCATTTATTTTTCGATTTCGAAAGTAAAGCTAAATAAAACACACATAGCGATACATTTTTGATGAAAATTTTCATTCATTACAAAGTTTGGACTTTGCCATTAAGTCTGAAAAACAATATCATTCAAATAGTCCCCTCGGGAAGATTTGCAGCATGCGATTCTTTTGAGGCAATTCTTAACGACTTTTTCTTTCGCACATTTCGGGCAGTATCTCGGCCATAACTTGAGTAATGTTGGTATTTAATATGTTTAGAGTTCGGCGATTGTTCGCGTAAACACGGTCTTTTGAGTAACCCAACAGAAAAAATTGAATGATGTTAAATCGCATGAACTTGGTGGCCAATTGACTCGCAAGAACGTGAAATTACGCGACCAGGAAACTTCTCACGCAATCAAGCCATAATTGGTCATGTTATGCGGCTTGTTGCCCCGTCTTGTTGGAACCACATATCGTCATAGTCATTATCTTCAATCGGCGGCCAAAAAATTGGCTATCATTCGACCATGTCGCTCCGAATTTACTTTAACCGTCCACCCATTGGCATCTTCGAAGAAGCACACCAAACAGTCACTTTGCTGGATGCAACGCCACCTCTTTGATCACTTGTGGATTTTCTGAGCTTCATATGTGGCAATTTTGTTTGTTTACAGAAATGTGCCTCATCACTGAAAAAAATCGGTGTTTATTGTCTGTTGTTCCAACACCCAAGAAGCGTATCTACGGCGTTGTGAATGGTCAGCAGGCTTCAATTGTTGCGTAAGTTTAACTTTATAAGAATGGAGTTGCAAATCCTAATGCAAAATACACCATAGTGAGGTGTTTACGACACATTTAATTGCTGCAAACGCCGGGAAATCAATAAATTCCGATCATCAGCAACACTTGCACTTACAGCAGCAATATTTTCGACTGAACGTGCATTACGATGATGCACAGGTCTTACAACATCAGTAACGCTACCACTCTCTTCAAATTTCTTCTCAATTTTGCCGATTGGTTTCGTAGTCGGTCGATTATGATGACCATAATCATCGTGTAATGCGCGAACAGTGTCTACGTTTGAATCACCACTTTTGTAGTATCTTTTAATAATTTTAACGCGTTGTTCGATCCATTATTGTTAATGGCAAACATTGAAATAATATTTTGACACTTCGAATGACAGCTGAGTTTGGCAGGTGTCAAATGCCAGCGCTACCAACTTGCAACTACGACATAAACCACCCTGTACTTATAAATTGTAACCGTGTAATGTCTTGATGGAGTCTTACGAATGAGCGCGATGTTGGCATGTTCCTTTTCCTAAGTAGAGTCGGTTGCAGAGAATCTTATCCTAAATTGTATATAAATTTTGCATTGGATATTATAACATTGTTTGGGCATAAAAAAAAAATCAGTGCTACATAAGAATAAAATATACTTTCTACGAGTATTATACACACATAAATTGGTAGATTATTTCGATATCCACAGATAGGATTTCTTTAAGGCGAAAATCCTTTTCAAGTTAAAAGGAAAATTAAACGGATTTAAATTCAATCGACTTTAGATTGAATATTATTTTTACCCTTGAAAGAAGGGTTTAATAAGCCAATCCTACCGGCCTATTTTTCCTCAGAGGGATTTTATTTTTATTTTGTTCACCTCCCTGCCATATAATGGGCAGCCAAGTTAGGCTATCCAAGGATGTGGGGGGTGGCATTTTCTTCGTATAATATTCATTCTAATTATATGTCAATACCTATTGCCACACATAAATGTCAAAGGTTCAACGGAGCAGACTTAATACTGTCATGGGTAATCTAATTTGTTTAAATCCGTTTGACTTTCTTTCAATTTTTGAAAAAGAGAAAAAAAAAACATCGAAAGCCAAAAATCTTTGTCTGATAAGTTTGTAGTTTATTGGCCAAATAAATCGTCCATAGGTTCATGAATATTTTATTTAAAACAGATAACCGGACTAAGAGAAGCATTTTTTTTTTTGGAACAATCTCCTTCTATCTTAGCATGACCAGTCGTCCACGTTATAACAGAAATCCATTCAAATGAGATAGTATCCCGTTTTAATGGCACCATCACAATCTGGTTTAGTACGCAATCATAAAAACATTGATAGGCATCGAGCGGCGATACGGATAAATATACGTATGTATGATAGCATCGTTCTGTGTTGGTTTTTATGATTTGTGTTTAATCGCTTTTTCGCCCACATGAATGCCACCCCTCTAACAATGAACCGTCTTTAGGATAATTTACTTTCCATGAGGAACGCAGATTTATTTTGATTTTATTTTTAATATCTCTGAGGGAACATTTGGTTGGTTTTTTTAATTAATCAGGTACCGACAGTATCTCAATCTCACTATTCACTCGTTTCAATGTTTATAGCATTGTACCTATAAATTCGAAGTGGGTGGATCTGCTGAGGTTCTCCATTAATTACACTTTTTATTTAATTACGAAGTATGTAGAAGCAAAGACAACCGCAATGGCAGTGTTTGCGATAAATGATTTTCTAATGCTTGGTTTGGTGTTAAATGATACAGAGAAGAGTCATAAGCCTTGACGTTAGCCCCTCTCGTCACGGTTAAGAGTATTGACATGTCATAAACGTCTTCATTTAGCCATATTGCAAGAGGGTGTTTTGAAGTGCATGGATACCAGATACTCCCTCAGTAACCAAGAGGGTGATGAACACCATTTAGCACTTATTACTATGAGTAGTTGAATTCATTTTCATAGTAATGGCTTGTGTCAAAGGGAGTCCTTTTTTTGACTCAAGGATATCTAATAAAATATTTCAACAAAAACGCAACAAAAGTGAAAAGTTAAAGGAGAAATGGATCAAAATTGAATCATTTTTCCTTGTTTGTGAAGATATTTTCACAAAATATGATAATTGCCTCTCTGCGTATATTCGGACAATGAATCCAGATAGAATCGTTACAAGTGAGGTCGGTCGTCTGCCATGTACATGAGTACAAATAAAATGGAAAATATGAAAAATCATTTGAATTATACCCCGACAATAAGAAAAGGACCATGTGGGCGGTGGGTTCAAAGAGGATACAATTTTATTTATTCTCGTTCATCAAAAAAAAAAGAAAAATTACCAGCAAAGACAAATGGGCGGAATACTTCATTTGTCATTCCCGGAAATGAAGAAGGACACTATAGATGTATCCTCTACCTATGTACTTTACTAATAATATTTTCCTCTTCGGTCTTAATAATTTAAATATTCAATAATTCATTGGATATAATCGGCTTTCTTATAGAAGCAAAGTTAAGAGCTCTGATTTAAGGTAGAGTTCTTCAACTTTTAAGAGGAGATATGTACATTTTCACTTGCTTGCAAAATCAAAGATTCTCAAAAACATTTATAAAGCCTTCCGATTATGATAGCATCTATACAGATGAGCTACATGCGTGTAGAGCCATGTCTAGTTTCCAGGTATCTCCAAGCTCCTCCGTCTGGGCAGAATGACTATTAAAAACGCTCACTGCCGTCAAAATGAAAACGACTTAACAGAGACCTTCGACATGCGCTAGTAAAATGGGTTTTGGGGTAGATGAAAGCTAAACTAAGGAAAAGGTGTTTTTATTTTAAAGGCAGGACTAATTTCGACTTTTAGCAAAATAAATGAGATTCCATTCAGTATTTCATTTTCATTTCCATATCTTTTCATTCAATCGAGAGAATACATTCTAAAATTAATTTTTAAACATAACTTCGGGCATTAGTTCACCAGAGCTGGATCTAATGAATCTCTTCAGAGACACAACATTTTTGACTACTTCTTTAATCATGAATAATGTTGGCTTTCAATGCGTCGATTGTTGTTGGTTTTTCAGCACAGACAAGCGAATTTATATATCCATAAACAAATAATTAAGGAACGTCAAATCACAAGATCCTGGATCCTTGTTTTTCTCTTTGCTGTATGGCATGTTGCGTCATCCTATTGGAAACATACGAGTATATCTTCCATATTCATGCCATTCAACCAGGAAACGAGAAGTCATTAATCATGGCTTCATCAAAGACTTAAAAAATTGAGAGATCTTTACGTATCTTGCAGGCTTGACAACCCAACAAATTTCTAATTATTCACTATGCAAAGCTATGAGTGGAATTAAAAAACACCAAATTCAATCGCTGCCGACACAATGGCGAGTGAGCATCTAAAATAATTTTTCAAACCATTTGGCGAACAAACGCTAACAGAAGATATTGACATTGGATTACGACACCTGACTACTTTAAAATAAAGAACCTGCCATTGGTCGAACTTTGCCAAACAATAAAAATCTTTAAAGTAACAAGACCCCTGGATATGAAGGGGCCAAAGAAAGCCCTAATCAAGCTCGTGCACATTATAATTGCCACACGAAATACCCTCCAAGGCAATGGAAAGTCGCCGAGGTTATAATGGTTCCAAAACCAGGAAAACCTTTAAATCACACGAAATCATACAGACCGAAATCGCTCTTGCCGATAGTATCTAAGGTATGAACGACTTTTGTTAAAGCGCGCACAACCCGTCATTATGGAAAGAAGTTTGATTCCGGACCAATAATTCGGCTTTTGAACAAAGCATTCCACAATCGGCTAGGTTTATAGAATAACTTTAGAGGAGAAAAACGTATGTTCTAGCGCTTTCTGGATGTCTCTTAAGCCTTTGACAAGGCCTACAGTTTTTAGGATCCTGAGTTTTTGGAATCCTACATCGCGAAAAGACTTTTCCGTGTTAAACACGGAACGAAACACTCTGAATTTCAGAAAGTCGTTGCCGGAGTACCACAAGGCACAAGAAAGTGTTCTTGGTCCAGTCTTGTTCTTAATTTACACTCTGCTGCTGCTGTTGTTGCTACGTTCGAGGACGATACGGCTATATTAACAACAGATAAATTAGTTGAGTTTACCTTGTTGTAGCCAAGGGAGCCAAGGTACGGTTGCGGATATCCCAAACTACGCCAAGACAAGCTAATGCTGTGAAGAAATTCGACTTCAGACGGCTACAACCGCAAGAGATCGCAAAGTCCTTTTCCGATCGAGTGTCTCTTAATCTCTTAAGAGGCCCAATACCGCCAGCAACAAGCATCGGACACCACTGGAAACACTGCCAAAACGCCATCAGAGATGCCGCTTCTAATGTGCTGGGTCTCACTCCTCCACCATAACGAAACCCCTGGTTTGATGATAAATTCTGGCAAGCAAATGCAGCTAAACAAAATGCATATAAAGCGGCGCTGCATAGAAGGACCAGAGCTGCTCATGAGCTCTATGACCCGAAGAGGAGATACGAACACCGGCTTCTCAGGAGGGTAAAGAAAGAGCATGAGAAGCGTGCGGTCGAGGAAATTGAGAAATGCTACTCCATGAATGAGGTTCGGAAGTTTTACCAAAAGGTAAAAATAACATGCCACGGAAACAAATCGCGAACCGAAGCCAGTAGAGATGAACAAGGGAACATCGTAGTAGAATCGCAGTCGATGCTGAGGATTTGGAAAGACCATTTCTGCAGATTGTATAACAGCGATGACGAACCAAATACCGCTGTCAGGCAGAATCAACCTTTCAACCTGGACGATGATGACCAACAATTCCGTCCACCCGACCTGGACGAAGTGATGATACCTATATCTAAGCTTAAGTCAAACAAAGCTGCTGGAACGGACGGCCTGACTGTCGAGCTCAAAGCGACAGGCGATGACTTGGTAAGGAGCATAGACCATCTAACCTGTAACGCCTGAAGCCGTTCGTAAACAACCTGATAGGTCCATATCAGTGTGACCAGGTAAATCCACCATCGACAAAATATTCACACTACGGCAGATCTTGGGGAAGAGCCATGAGCTTCAGATCGATAAACACCACCTATTCATCTATTTTAAGGTCACATGTGACAGCATCTATAGAGACGAGCTATACAGAGCAATGTCTAGTTTTGGCATTCCTGCCAAACTCATCCGTCTGTGCAGAATGACGATGGAGAATGCACACTGCTTTATCAAGGTCGGTAAAGATCTCACCGAGACCTTTGATGTCCAGAAAGGATTTAGACAAGGCGATGCGCTGTCATGCGATTTTTTCAATATCGTACTTGAAAGAATAGTGCAAAACTCACGAGCAAACACAAGAGGCATTATCTTTCAAAGGTCCGTCTAACTACTCGCGTACGCCGACGATATTGACATAATCGGGAGAAAGCAGTGTGATGTCAGTGGCACTTTCGCGATTATTGAGACGAAAGCGGCGAAAATGGGCTTGGCGGTCAATGAGGGCAAGACCAAGTATATGATGTCAAGCAAAAAGGACAACCAACACCGACGTCTCGGACAGAACGTCACCCTCGACAGATATAACTTTGAAGTAGTTAAGGACTTTATCTACCTAAGCTCAGCTATAAATACAGACAACGACACCAGCTCTGAGATCAAGCGAAGAATAACTCTTGCCAACCGCTGTTTCTTTGCGTTAAGAAGGCAATTGAGTAGTAAAGCCCTCTCTCGGACAACAAAAGTCACCCTTTATAAAACCTTAATAATCCCGGTCCTGCTCTATGGCGCAGAGGCATGGACATTATCAAAAATGGGTGAGGGTGTTCTTGGTTGCTTCGAGAGAAAAATTCTTTGGGCGATCTTCGGTCCCGTCTGCATTGACGGTGAATGGAGGAGGAGATACATCCATGAACTCTACGAACTGTACAGCGACATCGACCTAACAAGAAGAGTAAAGATCCAAAGGCTGAGATGGCGGGCTCATGTAGAGCGAATGGACACCAATGCTCCGGTCCGAAAAGTCTAGGAATTCGCTCCCGAGGGACAGCGTAGTAGAGGAAGGCCAAGACTCCGGTGGCGCAACCAAGTGGAAGAGGACCGCACCCAACTTAGCGTGCGAAACTGGAGGCAGCTAGCTAGGGATCGAGCTCGCTGGAGACGCTTGATGACTGAGGCCCAGGTCCACCCCGGACTGTAGCGCCACTTAAAAAAAATGTAAGTAAGTAAGTAAAAGTAAAAAGTAAAGTACGTAAAGTAAGCCAAGTTGTTGTATACAACAAGCCAAACTTTTGAGAACAGCTTTGAATCGATTACTCACGGTCATCCCGTACACTCCCCGCTACTGCAGCTATATGTTCTTTAATACATGCTAGATGTTGGCAGCGAATTATTCAGTGATGAAAATTGAGTTGCAAACTTTTCGATGGTATAGCGACTTTTCCATTCGGTAGGCCGGTTATGAAGACCATAAGTTGCTTTAAGTGCACGAAGTTCATTCATCGTAAAATGCTAATTTTCTTAATACAGCATTTATTGTGGACGCTATGTGACACGACGCATGCGTGATCTCCCATGAAATCCCCACTGGAAAAATTACCTCTTAAGGAATCACCCTTCAAAAAGTCTTCTTACTTTTAGTTATCCGATTGGAATGAACTTGAGAAAACCGTTGCTACTTTCGTATGGTAAGGCACTTGATTCAAAATTATTTCAAAGCGACAGGTTCTGAGCGATAAACTTTGTGCTGATTTCGTTGTTTTAGAAACCCTAAATGGCTGGCACTTAACTAGTTTTGATGAATGGATTCATAAAGACATGGTGGTGTATTGTCACGGTAATGGCAATCTACGTGAATAGTTACAAAAATTGAAATAATAGCGGTGCATGGTGAGAGTTATAGCCATTAGTTCAAACGATCAGATGGTCTCGTAGCTAAAGCTCCTTCGTTAAATTTTTAAGACGAGAAAAAGTACTACTTAAACCGTAAAACTATAAAAGAGATACTATTGCGAAAATGTCCTTAAAAGATATACTTTAAACAAACGCTTTATTTTTAAGACACACTGCTAAAAAAATTGCTTTTTCGTCCTTGTTAAGATTGAAACCAGCTTCGCAGCAATGGGTAAGAGAATGAGTATGTGTAAGACAAACATCCGTAATGCAATTGCTTTAAGTTTGTTGTTTCTTTATATCTTCCAAGGCTCTTTGCGATAAAGCGGAAGAAAATACATCCCAAACCCTGTTAGTTATGTTCCTTGAGCAAAGATACTTCTCTCTTGTTGGCATATTTAAAATATATTTCAGTAGGAGTAATCAAAACAAGTTTACAGAAAAGGATTAAATACTTTTCAAAAGTTAAGATAAAGGTATTCAAACTTTTTAAGATGAACAATAAATCCTCATGATTGTGTCTGCATATGGTTTTCACACACGATGTCCTTAAAACAAGAAAAACCCTCTAGAAAATCTAGATAGAAGGCAATAGAGTGATAAAATTCATATAAATTCGTAGATACGAGTATGTACGAGTAAGTCTTTAAAGCGACAAACGAACACCCCCAAGGGTATGTTTCGCCTTATTTCCAGAAATAAAATCAAAGACCATCCTGTCTGTCTTGTGGATTAAATCAAACCCAAATCCCCAGAGAAGCGACATCAAACATTGTCATTTTTGTAATTTTAGAAACCATTTCATCCCCGAACCGATTTATGTGTGAATATTGTTCATGTTGTGGTCCTATTTGAATTTCTGTGACTTTATCAAGAATATTTCAAGCACTTTTCATTCGATGAAAACACTCCCCATTTAATGTGCAAATATTGTGGCCAAGGATGATTCGAAAGCATCTGTCAAGGAAACTGAAACCCAATCTAATCCTAGTGTTACAGGGAATGCCCCTTTGGAATTTAATTCAGTTTCGAGTTTTCCAAATAATTTTAGACTTTCAGAAGGTAAATACTTGGAATTAATTGCCTAGTTCTGAATATTTTCATCCTAATTGCATCCTTAACCGGTACAGTATCGTTTTAAGTTTTTCATTTTCGGTTTTGAAAATTGAAATTTGAATAAAATGCTTAAGGATATCCAGAAACCCTTCACATGCGAGTCGTTTTCGGATGTTTGGAAAAGAATTTACGAATCTGCTTCCGGTGTGAGAGATGTTTGCCTGACAAAACTAACTTTAAAAGTATAACTTTCCATAACTTAAAAATAAGTTTCGTTTCAGTCAGCCTCATATCGGTGGCGACCATTGTTTTCAATCGCCTTTCCATTTCCCTCACTTAAGTTGAATAAAACTCCGGGAAAACTTTTATGCCACGTGCTTTGGGCGAAACCATTATTATCGTTAAAGAGTGATGTTTAAAAAGGACTTTCGGGTGGCACAATGGGGAATGGTCTATGGGATTGTAAGATGAACAAAAAATAGGAAGGTTTCTTGTGTGGTATGATCTAAAGTGACAATAAGTGTTTGTTTGGGTGCTTTTGAAACGTTTATATCCAATTTTCAAGTAAAAAGTTTTTGAACTCGAAACTGACCATGAAATATTTGGGGGAGGCTTACCAAAAGTGAGATATCCACGTAGGCAGAGTTAAGTGATTCTTTAGCAGTTCCGGACTTTGATTAAATCTGATATTGTAATTAGTTTTAAGGAATTCGAAGAATGTTTAAGAATCTTCAAATCTTTCACTGAAAACAAGTACCCATTGTAGTTTTTTTTTTTTTTATAATTGACTGCCTAAACAACTTCTACTAAGATGCTTCTAAGCTGAACTACTTGAAAAAAAACATTCCATAGGCATGTTGCGAGTTAGTGAATCCGGGAAGGAATATGAAAATGATTGAGTACTTTCCTTAGCAAAATAGTACTCGTATGCTGTACTAAAGGCGATGAGAAAGAGTGTCGGGGATAAGGCGGAACCCTGGGGAGGACCAATTTTTATTGAGTGAAAATTGGGCTTAAAGTCTTCCAATACAAATTTATTTTGAACGTCTCAATGATCGCTAATGAACGCATTATCGAAAAATATCCCGGTGGTAAACTTGAGTTTTTTTTTGTAGAAAGATGCCTTATAGCTATCTTCACTATCGAGTACTCCGCTAGGGGGAGTGGAGCTGTTGAAGTCAGGTACGTCCCAGGGCTCTGCACTGGGTCCTTTTAAAGGACTGGCTCTTGCGCTAATTGACCTTAGAGATGATGCCAGCTTATCGTTACGGTGAGATCCCATGGGGAGGCCGAGCATAGGTTACGATGTGCGGTGGGGTACTTGCGGCCGAAAAAACGGGTTTCTTTACTAGACATCGATGCTTCAGTAGGGACTTCCATATGAACGGCAAGGGTGCAGAAGTCCACGCGAGCTCCGTACTTTTCTATTTTGGAATATACACGTTGCAGCCACAATTTCTAGGTTTGAGCCTAATGTTGGCGGCCCGATATAGCCCAAACAGAAGGATACTAGCGTCAGTCGCCGTGTTATTTACACGAAATCACAAATTCTTTCGACGGAATCTGAAGAAAATAGCTACTCATTGCTCTGTCATAAAATTGCGTGTGAGTTGCATGTGAGCTAATGAATATTAGGCTTCTCTTCTTAGGGGACAACGCAGTAGAAGAATTCCTCGCCGAATGTGGTGCCCATGCTTGGCAGAGAACCCCAATTATCAGTTCCATCTCCGAGAGTAGTACAGTCTAGGTAAGTAAGTAAGAATGCTAGTGGTCTTATTTGTTATGTGAATTGATCAAATGAAGTCTGGTATGTTGAATGTTAATTTCATAGTAACAAGTCGGAAGATATATCGGTTAGATTTATACCCAAGGCAGGGAGCAGACCAACTGATTTACCTTTAACATGCAGACTAATTAGCTTCAAGTCATATCATTGATAGTACACTAAATAGGAACCTACTGCATAAAAACAAATATACCTATAAACCTAGAAAATCTCTTACACACGCTCTTCAGAAACTCACCACAAATTTCGAGAAATGTCTGAGGGGCAAGGAAATTACGGTGGGTTGCTTCTTTGCCACCGAAAGGGCTAAACAGATGCATCTGAAACACAGAAATACTGTTAAATAATTCAACATGTAACTGGATTGAACATATGCATTAAGGTAAAAATATTAACGCTGCATTAGTCAGTGACAGAAACAGAATTACGGCTGCGAAAACTTGCTCCCAGGGTGGTGATCTCTGCCTATGCTATAGTCCATCTTAGTAAATGAAATACTAAATATACTCAATAACGACGATTTCTATGTTCAATTGTGATCCGTATCAAGGGAAAATTCGAAGAAACTATCTCGTTGCCCCTCCAGAAAACTCAAACTTATCGTTAGCTGGCGCAAAAAATTGACACACTTCCCGTCACCAGGAGAAGGAAATTGGACAAACTTAAAATCCAACACTTTTTATGAAACCATCAAGATTTCAACTAAAGTAAAACTCTTGGAACACAAATATCAAAAAGAACCATTAAAAAAGCCAGGACTTCACTATGGACCAGAAAAAATCTAGGTACAAACAAGTAAGCCATACCTTTAGACAGAAGATACAACTTTTAGCTCACTCAAATATGTAGTCGATTTTATTAAAGTGTTAGGCATCATAGATGAGCTCTAAATCGAGGAAATTGCGATAGGCCTAACCTGGGCGGAATGCTAAGAGTATAAAATGCCAACTCTCCTTTTAATCAAATTTAATCCAATCCTTCTACGGCAGTCCTAACTCTCAGGTAAAACCTCCTTTTAATCGGGTGGAAACACAATAAATATCTAACATACTGGGGAAATATCGCCGAATTTTTGAAGCATACGATGGTCGTTCAGCCTTCAAACAAAACTTTTCATTTTTCATGCAATATTCTCTTCAGTATGTACTCTTTTTATGATTCTCGACGACACTGCATTTTCAAAATAATATGTTGCGCACAACGGTGAACTATATGGCGAATAGCGATCTCAGATGGTCGATTATGTTGGGTATTATATGGCGCAAGTGCTCTATGTGTATAATTTTACCGCACAGAACTATAATTTTAGAATCGAATTTCTAAAATTTGGTCACATTGTTGAAGCATGTACGAGTATGTCATCATGATAAAATTAGAAAGAACTATTGAATAAAAATTCTACTAACAGTTGGTTTGGCAGATATAAATGCCTGAAGTCAGTACTAGGTTAAGAGAACACCATGTACGAGGGCGGGTCAATAAGTCCGTGACTTTTGGATTAAAACACAGATTTTTTGATAAAAAAATAATTTTATTTTTCAACGTAGTCTCCCTTGAGCTCTATACACTTTGTCCAACGCTTCTCCAATTTTTTTATTCCTTCCAAAAAAAAAAGATTTGTCGAGGTCCTCAAAATAGGCCTTTGTTTGCGAGATGACTTCATCATTGGAGTCAAATCTTTTTCCACCAAGCCATTTCTTCAGGTTTGGGAACAAGAAGTAGTCGCTCGGAGCCAAATCTGGAGAATAGGGTGGATGAGGGAGCAATTTATAGCCCAATTCATGGATTTTTGCCATGTCAACTGCACATGTGTGCACCCTTGCATTGTCTTGGTGGAAAAGAACTTTTTTCTTGGCCAAATGAGGTCGTTTTTTTTCAAATCGTCATTGAATCGGTCCAATAAGTTGGCATAATATTCCCCATTGATTGTTCTTCCCTTTTGAAGGTAGTCAATATGGATTATCCCGCGTGCATCCCAAAAAACAGTCGCCATAACTTTATTGGCTGACAAACCCACCTTGGCCTTCTTTGGCGCCGATTCACCCTTAGAAACCCACTGTTTTGACTGTTGTTTGTTCTCTGGTGTGTTGTGATGGATCCATGTTTCGTCCACGGTTACAAAACGGCGCAAAAACTCCTCCATATTGCGATTAAACAACGCCAAACCTTCCTGTGAAGTTGTTACACGATTGCGTTTGTGGTCGACTGTGAGCAAACGCGGCACCCATCTTGCGGAAAGCTTTCTCATGCCCAAGTGATCATTCAAAATTGAAACCACTGAGCCATGCGAGATCCCTACGGCTTCCACAATCTCTCGCACTTTCAATCTTCGGTCGGCCAACACCATATCGTGAATTTTTTCGATTGTTTCGGGTGTAGAGACCTCAACTGGGCGTCCAGGACGTTCGGCATCTTCAGTGCTTGTACGGCCACAACGAAATTCAGTAAACCACTTTTTTACCATTGAAATCGATGGTGCAGAGTCCCCATAGTATTTATCAAGCTTAGCCTTGGTGTCGGTAATGGTTTTTTTTCGCAAGAAATAATACTTAACAAGCACACGAAATTCACTTTTTTCCATTTTCTCCTCAAATTAGTGAGTAGTCTGATAAAAATAGCTGTCAAACACAAACTAACTGACGCAGCAAGTTTAAATTTTGACAGGAGTCAACTGACAGATGCCTGTTGACAGGAGCAGTGTTGCTGTTTCAGTAAAGAGGTCAGAAATTCAAAAAGTCACGGACTTATTGACCCGCCCTCGTATGTCTCTTTTACTAAAATTCTTCAATATTTCTTAAAAAGATGAGTTAGCGCATAAATGACAATGTGGCTGCATACACCAAACAGGCGGGAATAACTACAGTCCGAGCCGAGAATAGGCCAGACATCATAACTCTTACAACAACCGTTGGAAGATATTGTATTTCTGGAGAGTCATATCTGTATTTATGCTTATATGAAGGTCTCAATAAAGGCCCCAAGCAGAGTGGAATCCTGCTACCATCATCAGCGATTTCATTCTTTGTGATCCATTTTAAACCGCGACCACACAAGACTCAGTGAATTCCGTCTTTCGACTGCGTTCAGAGAAAATAAAGCTTAACTGTTAGTTTCCACGCAGATGCATAGTTTCTTACATTCTTCACAATACAAACAGAAACAAGTTCTATCAACGAGAAGTGAAATTTAACATTGTCATCCTCCAGAACGACACAAACTCTAAATCGATTTTGGAGCCATCCGTGAAAACGCAACTACATTCATTTGCTAAGTCAAATTCTAGCGGAAAACATTTTTGGACACAGTGCAAGTAGAATTCTTATAATCGTTATTGTATCCGAAGGCATGTAAATACGATTGGACTCAAAAGGACTGCCAGCCCGCATGCCCAGTGCGTACTGTACCTAGTCAAGTCATAAATACTGGCACACAACTGAACTCACTCATTGAGAATGCAACACTGGGCGCATCCATTTCGTATTGATTGCGATTCGACAGTTGATATTTTTGCTTCATTGTGACGTAAATAAATTTTTGACATTAATTGCTTACAATCATGGAAAGGGGCGACATCGAAAATCGTATTGTTGTAGTTGGCCTACTTATGTAAATGCAACATGGAAAAAGGCGATATCTTTAGGACGTTGCGACCGCTTGGAATCACTCGCAATTTTGTGAATCGTGCTGTGAAGTTGTTTGAGGATACTGGTGGAGTACGAGACCGTCAAATATCCGGCCGTCCGCGCACTGTGAGAACTCCGAAAGCGATCAGAGCCGTGAAGAAACGAATCGACGGAATACCGCTGCGAAAACAGAAAATCTTGTCGCCGGAAATGCATATTTCCCAAAAATCCATTTCTCGCATTATCAAAGAAGATTTAGGACTCAGCGCGTACAAGCGACACACTGGACACCTGCTCACGGCCGCATTTAAGGAAAAACGCAAGCGGAGATCGAAAGCGTTACTCAGCCGGTACGTGAAGAACGCTCTCAGACAAATTCTGTTTACTGACGGGAAAATCTTCACCGTAGAAGAATCGTTCAATAAGCAGAACGATCTTGTGTATGCTCGGTCATCCAGAGAAGCATCCCAATCATCCCGAGGGTTCAAGGAGGCCACCATACCGCTTCTGTAATGGTATGGTGGGGAGTGTGCTACGATGGTATTACCAAGCTCCATTTTTGCGAGAAAGGAGTCAAAACATCGCCCAAAGTATATGAATCGAACGTCTTGGAACCCATTATGAAGTCCCTCAACCAATCAATATTCAACAACAAGCCATGGACTTTCTAGCAAGACTCTGCTCCAGCTCAGAAAGCAAAAACGACTCAACTGTGGCTCAAAAACAACGTTCCGGACTTCATATCAACGGATGATTGGCCAGCTGGTAGTCCAGACCTCAACTCGTTGGAGTACAAGTTTTGGTCCATATTAGAGGGCATGGCTTGCTCTACTCAACACTCAAATATTGAGTCGTTGAAGCGAGCCCTTGTCCGTGCAGTGGACGATTTCCCCATGCATGAAGTGCGTCTCGCAATCGATGAGTGGCCACATCACGTCTTAAGTCGTGCTGGAAGGCAAATGGAAGTCATTTCGAATAAGTTGTTCTAATATTTGTAGCCACAGTATTTATGACTTGACTAGGTACAAATACCACTGCTTTTAAACGAGGAAGTGCTACCTATCCTTCACCAGGTCTGTAAATATGAAACTAGAACTTTCCCGTAGATGGCCTTAGCTATCAATGTAGTTACCATCAAACTGAGTCATTGGCACCCTTTCCTTTTTGACATCTGATAACGATTTTCAACTCACAACAATACAAGTTTCGTACAACTGCAAAGTTTGTAATAAAAAAGCATTGAGCATGTCGAATCGCGACTACAAATTGCGGCCCGGATTGATTTTCTGTCATTATTTGAAGAAAACTTCTGCAGAGTCGCATCGACTTATCGTTGAAGTTAACGGTGAGCATGCTCTTGGCAAATCACAGTGCTTTGAGTGACTTAAAAAATTAAAACGTGGAAGACTGCCAACAAATTTTGAAACATCGAGCATTTTTGGATAAAGATGATGCTCAAGCGGAACAACAATTTGCGGTTCAATTAAATGTGGCAGTAGGAAAACCAAAAATCAATTTGCAAAATGCTGCTCGCCAGGTACAAACGAGATTTGTTTCTACATCGGTTTGTGACTGGCGATGAAAAGTGGATATATTTTTGGAAATACTTTCGAATGCGGCCTACTTACTAGACTTGGCTCCCTCCGAGTGTCATGGGATACGCATTTGCTGAACAGCGCTTCACTTTTAAAGAAAATGGCTCGATGACTAGTTCGCCTAAAAATAGCAGTAGTTATTTCGGCGTGGCATCTAGAAATTATCGGACGGTGGGAAAAATTTACGACTAGCGGGTGGTAAGTTATTAAGTACCTTATCGTGAATTTTCAATTCAAAAATTCCAGTTTCCTACCTGGTAAGAGAGAAGTACACTTACACTTATGGATGCGTATCTGTCTTCAGAAAACTTACTTCTTACGTTCCCAAAGGTCCTATGTATCAGCAAAAAATCAAGAAAACTCAAGAAACCTTTCTTTAGGGGGCTTGCAACGACAATTGATCGATTAATAAAGGTGCTATGAACAATCCAGCTAATGCAGCTTTTACACTATCAGCAACGGCTCTGAAGCATTGAACCACTGTAAATCCGGCGCTCTAGGCGTCTTTTACTACAACAGCTTCTCCCAGATCTATTGCTGCTTAAGCCATATGCACGCAAACAAGGCGTCAATAGTCCTTATAACGTATTTATCAAATTTACACTAATCCTAGAGCACATAAATTTAACTGTGATATTTAGATTCTTACTTCAAAGAGCAAGTTACAAAGTTCTGCTACTTATCCAATTTTTGGTCGATGTATGGTAAAAACTACATTTTGGATAGCAATGGGTCTCTGATCCATAACGAGGATTCAAGCGGTATTATCCGATATTTTCAGTTAAACAGAATCTTGACAGAACGTTGTTTAACTCAGAAAAATCTAAAACAATACGATAACTTAAACATTAGTTTGGATCCACATTATTATATAATGCAGACTGGATTCAGATCTAAATTAAGACGTCTGCGGTTTATAGTTTACTAAACCTTCAATCCACTGCTGCCCTTCTCAAAGTATCAAAGCAATTTAGCCCATCTTTGCCTCCGTTAAATCTCAAAGAAATATTCACCTTCAAGTCCCCTAGAAAATTATTATAATTAACGACAATTTGAACAATTTTCGTAGCACGAAGCAGACGATAATTGACTCCATAAAATGGAAAAATAAAATAAAGCTGTCCTTACTTAATGGGGTTTAACTTTTCCAGCAAATGTAGAAATTGAGCACAGAAAATCGGAACCCAATCGATCCAACAAAAATGAAATTAAAATAAAAATTTCTTTTGTTGTTTGTCAGATAGATACACAGATACTCATATGTAAACAAGTGCTTCCTTCAACACTTTTCTGGCATCATCATCTCAGAGACATGAGAACTTTGTTGCCATATCATTTCGGATCATTTGTCCATGCGAATTAATGACCTGACATTTGGTGGTGGTAGAACGAAAGCTCAAAGAAACAAGTCGTCCCTGAATGATGTTCAGGATTTTATCCCAACAGTGATGGGACTTTCTCTGGCTTACGTTTTATTGAATAGATACATTCTCACATGCATACATAACCCTTACAAACTCATAGGGAAGGATGAATGACAAATGAAAACTAATGTTGATGCGGGCAAAGGTTACGTTTATAAATAGTGCACCACCAGGGGTAAAAATGGAAACATCATACTTGAAAAGGGCTCCAAAGTGTTCCAAAGTTTATTATGTCAAAGGTCGATTTAGCAATTTTATTTCCCTTTCATATTTCAAGCGAATTTATTAAATTTTATTTTCTCCAATGACACTGGGAATATGAGAGAAAAATGGATTCTGTACAGCAACGTCTTGTAGTTATGGTAACCATTACCATGAATCTTAAATATGCTTGACAAAAATGGATGGTTGGTGCTTGAAAATAATTTCGCGGGAAAATATCCATAGTACCATAGCCAAGGCGACAACTAGTTTTAGGTGTACTGATATGTGTTCTTGTTTTGGGAAAGCAGACTGCCACAATGAGTGGAAACGCGTTTTTTATTGTCGTTACCGAGAACTCAGATAAAGAAAGACCCCGTTACTCCTCGTAAGTTAATTTTAATGGAATTTTGTAGTCTTTTCAAGAAAATTGAGTAAGCGTCCCAGTGATAAAGTGCAAAGAGAACCAACACCCACCACGTCTACGCCAAGTACCAGCAGCCTGATGCTAAGGTAAGACGAAAATTCTTAGAAGTAGAGTCCCGCGGTGTTGCCATTAATTTCACAGGAAGCAGGATCACTTATATTCAGCAAATTAAAGTTCTTAGCAAAAGTGTAGTGTTATGTCATGTAGCCCGCTGACTTCATATAGGCGTCGGGAAGCAGGCAGGCGTATAAAGCCCAAATGTCAATAGAAGCCCTAACTGAGGATACAGGCCTTACCAACGTTGGCATATGACCTCTCCTCTGAGCCTTGCCCAGGAAGTTCATTGGCGAATTAATTTTCCGTGATCCCATTGCCATATGGAACTGGTGTGTCATAAAAAGACGCCTAGCTCCCCCATCGATTTGACACAAAAGAATTCACTGCCATCAGGATTGCGTATATCTCCACTTGGAAGACAACAATTTCCCCAAATCTAAAGTTGTCTCCTCTAGAAAGGCATCAGCACCGCACTTTATATAGACAAGACCCATGATGCCGTTAAGTTTTTTGCACTGCCAGCACTTTAGAGGCCTTTGACATAACGTGTTTATTGCACAAAATATACAGGATAACACTTACTTATTTACCTCCATTTCTAGAGCACCAATCGTTTATCAAGTCTAGTGCGATTTAGAACAGACAGTCGCTAGACACGATCAGCTACATAATTTGCATATATTTCTGCAAGGATGTGAAAACTACTGAGCACATTGAGCAGGAAGTTAACCAGCATGCACTATAGCAGTGGAGACAGATCGCCAACTTGCGCAAAACCCCTATTTATCCCCGCCCCGACATATTGGTCAAAGTTATCACCCGCAATCAATGTCTTGTTCACCGAAATTGCTTTATCAGTTACACCTGCTGTATTGTCAATAGCACTTTCAGTGTGATCAAAATGTCCACAGCATTTTTTCTAGAATTTGTGTTGAGTTTGTGTTAGGTTTTGGAACGCACTCCCACGGAGCATTCCGCGTCAATAGGCGTTAAGCAGTGGATGCATTCGCATAAGCAGTTCTGCGCATATAAGGATCAACCATTTCCCATGCTCTTCAACAGAGCAGTCCTCATTCAATTTTCGGTATAAAGCCTATTATTACTATTCACAAGAATTTCTATGTTATGCGAGTGTGTGGGTACTATCAAAGATTCTCTTCAGAGCTGTCAGCAGCTGATTTCTATAAATTTGTTATATGTGCCAGGCCAAACTTAAAGTCTTCAAAAGAAGCAACAGATGGTTTAATGGCTTCACAAGTAACCACAACCGATGAAAAATACCAGCGTGGGCGCGTTATTTTGAAATATTAAGCTCACTAGCAGCTTTGTTTATAGGAACTGGTTGTAAGGCGGATCTGATTAAGTTACCTGAGAAGTTTCTCTCAAACATGAGATGTTGTTGTTCTTTGAACCTCGAAAATCGTAGTTTCCAGCTGTGGAATCCTCCGCACAGACTTGTTCAACTATTTAAGAGTTTGCTGCATGCAGAACTTCACTCGAAGAGATCCGTCTTTTACATTGGTGTCATTGCCAACCTTCCCATTTTGGAGCTTTATATACCCTTCCCGAATTCTGATCTATTCTGATGGATAGACATCCATAGGCAGCGATGGCACGATAGTTCCCTCATTGAACTATCACACAGAGAGCATTTTTCAAATCGCCATCACCTTTTCGGCGGGCAATGGCAAACTCCTGAAAGTAAAATTGCCTACAAAAAAGCTTCTAAGGAGTGCTGTTCGGACTCGGCGATAAAAAACCGTGGGCCCCGCTCAGATGGGACAAAAATGACAACAGGAGCAACACAAATGAGTGTCAAGAAGCTAGGCCATGGCCCATACCGGGCTGCCAGCGCCACAGTGTTTTTTTGTTTGTTTTTTTTTAAGACATCCATGGGTGCTCCTGTACTCCTAGCGTGTCGTAGAAAGAGCAGCAGGAGTTATTGTAATCACGTGATGCAGCTTTGAGCACTGTGACGAAAATGGCAGAAAGTTTTTTAAGTATCTTCGTTGGGACCTTTAGAATCCGACCCCCGGCCACTCTTAAGAAGACCAAAAGTGTGGATAGTCGCTATTTTAAGAACCGCTTGCAACACAATTGATTGGGGTCAACTTCGTACTTTATCAAGTTTAGTTTGGACGTCTTTTGCTCTTAGTTCGAGGTCGCACTTATGTTCCTTTTAGAAAGTAAGGCTGTTTGACTTTTAAGCCTTCCTCCCACCACAAGGCAACCAAACAATGGACAGAAAGAAGCAACTCTAATACGAAGTGGTCAAGTGATTTCTTTTTGCATTCTGCAGGAAAGAATTGTGCACCAACTTTCAATGCAGAAATAACACAGTTTTCCGAATTTATGTAACCAAAGCGAGTGTTTTGAAAGTTTTGGATACAACAAATATCTGAAATAACAAACGGTCCATAAACGGATTGGAATGTATGTATCGATGTCTGATAATATGAGTGTGGATCAATAGATCAGTGACTTTCTGATTGAAGGATAGGTTTCGGGTATACTACGGGGTAACGTTTTTTTCATTCATTCAGATAATAAGGCGATTCTAATCCCAGCTCATAAATATTTAGCCGTTGGAACTATGCTGATATCGACCCTGGATTTATCTTGCTTTCTCCTTGGCTTTCATGTTTCCTTTACATCTTCATTGAAATGGTCTAAGTTTACACACATAAGGATCACATGACATTTATATGCAGGCAGTAGACCCTTGCGGGCTTTACACCTATCTGCTCTTTTGCAGATGAAAGCAGGGTTACTCGTATATGTATAAGTTACATAAGGCTACTACAACTTCTTGAAAAATTCCACTTCAAGAGTCTTGATGATTCTATGCACTAATTTATGAATGACACCTGGAGGCTTCCACGCTGCAGCAATTTCTAGTTCCCCGCTCAAAACAAAATTCCATTTCAATATGCCCTCCCAAAAATAACAATTTCCACTTCACACTAATAATGTAAGCAAACGAACTTCCAAATAAACACAATCACCCCAGTTTCAGCCCCAAAAAACATTTTTTAATAATAAACTTTATGAAAATGAAATCGGTTTTGATAGAATATATGAGTGCCAACGAGTGGATGCGAGAAGTGCGACAAATTTATCTAATTTAAAGGACAAGATCTGAGGGTTGTCTTATGGTGTATTCCTCCCTATTTCCTCGTTTCAATAGAATCTAGAAATCATTAAAAAAAATTCATAAAAAAAAGTTCACTTACATATAAGAGTACATATGCGAAGCTAACATATGGTATGTACATGGGTGCCGTTGGTGATATCACATCTCGTATTTCTAATGGACGTCCTTTCTCCCTTTTCACGTGTGGGAGAGCTGCCTGGGGAATTAATTAAAATTATAATCGGCATATGATAGCATTAATTTTTACACGCACGAGCCATTTGAGACACGTCCTTTCGGAATATTTTTTGGTGTGTAATTACAATGAGATAGTGAGATGGGAAACAAGATGTTGATTTGATTAAAATGGGTGGTCCATGGTTGATCCAATCAATTCAGATTAATTGAATTCAAATTTTGAATGACATATTGATTTGATAGTTGGTGTTTGTTCATAAAACTCTATGTTGAATCGTGTTTTAGCCAAAATCACAGATACTTGTACTCGAATTGTGGCAGATTTTTCTTTATTCATCGAGCGAACAAGTACATTTTTTTTTATACAAAACAAAATTAAATTTATTTATTATTTTAGTCATTTCAAGAAAAATAAAGAAAGGCCACCCAATGACCCCTGTTGCATACACTAATTAAATTTTAACTAAACTGAGAGTCTACTTCATCTATGAAGAGACAAATATTAGGTTTGCGTGCTTAAAGTGACGTGGGAGCCTTGGCCTCAACCTTTCGTTTCAACCGAGTCATGCGGTATTAAGTTGAAGTCGCATGATATCGGTTGATTTCCATTTTAGGGAATGACTCTGCCAGTTCACTTTTCTCGTAAAAGAGTGATGATTTCGATGTTGCACATTCATTTTGCAAAGCCTTATGAAATGTGGGAATATCAAAATTCACTCCAATATTGAAGAACCATATAAATGGTGGGCCACACTGTTCAATATTTTTCAACGAAAAAGGAGTGAACTCTCCGACCAATAATGCAATATTACTTCGTTCAAAGGAATGAATCGTCTGTTTTGGGCATTTTTTCTTAAATACCATCGGTCGAGATACACGTGTGCAAACATCTGTTGGGCATGCAATACCTCTCCACATAGTTGGTGTACCTGTATGCATTTCGTGCCAAAATTAACTATTACTGTTTATGTTCTACTTTTTTCTTTAGTTTTTGATTAAAAATGGATTTCGAAATTAGAGAAAGGCGACTAAGGTCCATGTTGGAAGAGGGGTTAGAAGATACTTCGGTCGAGTCGCGCTCTGACAAAGAATTCGACCATTGCAGTGAACACTACCTTCAAACTGAGACGGTGCGTGGGGGGGGGGGTATTGATGATTCGGCGGACAATATTCCACCGTCAGTTCTCAGAACACAGCGTCTTTCATCTGTTCAAGTGCGTGCACCATACTAAACGTCGAAGGATAACCAAAGATGGTATAAATATATTCCACGAACAAATATACATACTCGTGCTGAGAACATAACAAATATAGAGACTGGAGCAAAAGGAACAGGAAAAGAAGCGAAGACTGAAACCGAATGCTGGAATATTTTTATCACCAAGGAAATGATGAGATGCTCTTCGTACGCGGAGATTTAAATGGCCATGTCGGAGAAAAAAATGTTGATTATGAGGACTGCCACGGCGGTAAAGGCTTTGGAACCAGAAATTCAGCTGGCGAAGACATCCTTGTAGCGTGTAGGGCTTACGGCTTAACCGTCTTAAATACAATGTTTATTAAACATCAACGACATCTTATCCCTATAGCAGCGGAGGCCGCGAAACGCCAATAGATTATCACCTCTGCAAAATGTCAATGAGAAACCGCTAGAAATCGCTAGTAAGCCAACACCGTCTGCTCATTACAGAATTCTTCACAGCGGAACCACCGAAAACACGGGCATCGTTTGGAAAGCCAAAAATCCGGTGGTATAATCTATCGAAGGAACGAAGCGCAAGATTTATCGCACTGGCTAAAGAAGTACTTCGACTATATCGAAATACCATCACGTCGACAAAGAAACATGATGGTGGAATGACGAAACCAAACGAGCTGTGGCCGATAAGAAGAGTGCATTCCAAGCGTAGACAAAATGCGATCGGAGCGACGATATCGAAAAAGTTCGACTGGCTCTTGAAAACGAGCGCCTTAAAAAGATCGCAAAGAAAGTCTTGGCTCGAACTCGAGCGGCAGAAGCGGAAAATCTGTACCAGGAGTTGGAACAAATATCCTCACGATCGGCAGATAGAAGACAAGCTATACAAGAAGTTCAAACGTCGTACAATACTAAAGTGCCAAATATTTTTAAGCTCGCTGCACAGAGGCGAAAAAATTCAATGGAAATAACCTCGCCGAAATACATCAAAAACGCAGACGGTCGCTTACTCACAAATGAAAAGGAAATTTGTGACCGGTGGCTTGAATACTGCAAGGAGTTGCTTAACAAACAGTTTCCACGTGATATCGTGCCGACTGCTGGTCTATTCGAGGAGGAAGTTTCGGACTTTTCAATCGAAGAAATAAGTATAGCAATTGGAAAAATGAAGCGGGGGAAAGCGGCGGGACCAGACAGCATTCCATCAGAGTTTTGGTTGAAGATGGAGGGGATCGGCAGCGTTTGGCTATCGAAACTTTTAAATAAATTAAAATGTGGACAACCTATGCCGAATCAATGGAGAAGTAGCTTCTTGGTTCCATTATACAAAGGAAAAGGCGACACTCGAGAATGCAACAACTACCGTTCAATCAAGCTTATGTCACACACAATGAAAATCGTCGAAAGAGTCTTTAACGAACGTCTTCGGCAAATAATAAAGCTCGATAATAGCCAGTGTGGATTTGTTGAAGGAAGATCGACGGTGGACGCTATCCAAAGCTTACGAATAATAATGGAAAAGCACCGAGATTCGTCTAAGGATTTACACATGGTATTTATCGACCTCGAAAAAGCATTCGATCGAGTGCCTAGGGATCTCATATGGGCCGCGCTGAGGTCTCAAAACGTACCGGAAACGTATGTTAGAATAATACAAGACATGTACGGAAACGTGAAAACTGCGGTTAAAAGCCCTGCCGGACTAACGAGAAAATTTCCAGTTAATGTCGGAGTGCATCAAGGAAGCGTATTTAGCCCTTTCCTCTTTAACGTGCTGGACAATGTACGAAGCGTTTAAAAACGAAATGACGGCAGCGGAAATGAAAATGTTAAGGATGTCTAGTGGAGTCACAAAATGCGATTGCATTAGATCTACGCGTATAAGAGGAAGTCTACATATAAAGAATTCGGTAACCGAACAGCTTGAGGCGAATAGAATAA
Organism: Volucella inflata; assembly: GCA_928272305.1. Lineage (NCBI taxonomy): Eukaryota > Metazoa > Arthropoda > Insecta > Diptera > Syrphidae > Volucella > Volucella inflata. Next base: position 112,312,650 of record OV743719.1, read on the forward strand.
GCTGGTATTGCCACGTACAAAGAAGATCTGCGGAAAATCCGGTTAAAAAGGCACTATCAACTACGGTCACTCCAACTGTAAGAAAACGAGGTCGGAAAAAGAATTCCTGGATTTCTCAGATGGCGATTGCGCAACAACGCATGGGGCTAACCACTTAAGCGATCCAGGACCGAGCATTATGTAGACGCGCTCTGCGGTCTGCGACATTAGCCAACCCCTAAGCAGAGCAGCAGCGATGCAGTAAACATGGGAAACTCGTTACGCATAAGTTCGTATAACGAGGAAAGGGTTAATAAAAGGATAAGAAGAAGAAGAAGAAATGAAGGGTGTCATATTGTCACACCCGAACGCAGAACTAGAAATACTGCAAGGCAAGCGTAAAGATCCTGGAATATTACATATGAAAGAAACAACAACTACGGAACTGTATGCATTATTTGGTTTGCTGTATATTGGTGGTCTCAATAAATCAAGCCGCCAGAGTGTCAACGATTTGTGCAGAACGGATGGAACAGGAGTGGATATATTTCGTACAACCATGTCACTACAACAATTTTACTTTTTGCAAAACTCTATTCGCTTTGATGACAAATCCACGAGGGAAGACCTCAAGAAAAAGTGATAACATAGCTCATATTAGATCTGCTTTTGATCAGTTTGTTCAATGCTGCCAAGAAGCCTACATTCCTCATGAATGTATAACGATTGACGAGATGCTATTAGCGTTTAGAAGGCTCTGCAAATTTCGCGTCTATATTCCAAACAAACCTGCAAAGTATGGTATTAAAATACAGAGCCTTGTAAATGCAACATCTTTCTACACTTTTGATTTAGAGGTGTATGCAGGAAAGCAACCTGCAGGACTGTATGCTGTTAGCAACGCGGCTTTTAATGTAGTGGATAAACTTATCTAGCCCATATCCCTATCGAGCTGCAATTTGACGTTTGACAACTCGTTTTCGGACTTTCAGAAAAATAAAAAGTGTATCCCGGCCGATTTTTGTAAGACCGGACAGGAACCGGGAAGTGCTTTGTTCTAAAAAGAATAAAGTAGTCATACCACTCTCACAGGGTTAAATAACTTCAGGCAAATTTCATGAAAAGCTTGATCTACAATGTTCTTGAGTGCCTATATCGTCTCCTTATTGTTCGCATACCGTCGGTCTTTAAAGACGCCCCACAAAAGAAAAGTCCAGGGGCAACAAATCGCTGCTCCTTAGCGGTCAAGCAACATAACACGATTATTGAACTAAGTGTGCAATAAATCGATTGTTGGACGGTTTGTGGCACGTATTGGAATTCTGGAGTCCAAGCTCGCCCATGTCCCATTCATAAATTTCTGGCAAAAAAAATCGGTTATCACGCCTCTCTAATTGTTGTCAATCACCACACCAAACAATCACACGTTGACTACGTGTGGATTTTTCAAGACCCAAATACGACGTTTTGTTTGTTTACGTAGCCGCCAAGTTATAAATATGCCTCGTCTGAAAAGATGATTTTTTGAGCAGAATTATCGTCAAGAACTATCATTACGAGCACAGATCGTATACGGAAATATCTTCAGTTATCAGTGAAGAAACTACTCTCATGGACGTTCTTCACAAACCTGCTTAAACCGTCTGCAGTTGGTGCATTTTTCCGACAGAAAGCATCCGCTTTGGAAGTAATTTTGCAGTATTTCCCAAGGTTGTTCAATCAATTCTGTCAATTCTTAAGGCGTATAAGAACTCAGTGTCAAAATAGCATATGATTCAAGAAGATACCAACAGCTGACCTATCCTTTATCACATAAATGTTGAATGGTCCTTTATTTCGAAGTTCAATAGGTTACTGATAATATTTTGTTTCATACATTTTTTGGGCGGTCTCCCTTAGGTATCCACATTAATTTGTTTTCGTCAGCTTCGTGATATTTTTGTATAATTTAAATATTTTCCTGGATAACTACCTCTTACATATACTCTTAATGGTTACATTTTACATTTCACAATATTACAACGACAAGGAGACTAGCGCTGCACCGGCCTGTAGAAAAATATGTGCTCCTTACAGGCAAGGAACTATATCCATAAGTCGGTCCCTTTCATTCGTCTTTGTATAAGACAAGATTTTAACCTCAAAATTGTCTAGAACCATTTAAAGGAAGCTAAATAATAATATGATGGACGAAGTCAACGTCTTTTATACGTTGCTGACATGAAAAAGATTCTAATCATTCTTACGGTTAAATGCGACTTTTCTTAATACTACTGTAAACAACTCACAACAACGAATTAAGGTATGAAGATGAAACAGCCACACAGACAAAAACTTAAGTATATCGTGTGAAGCACCCAGTGTCAATGATATAAAGGAGGCTATAATGAAAATGAAGGGTAACAAAGCAGCGGGCGAGGATGGTATCACAGCCGAATTGCTACCCGCTGACAGCAGAACATCAGAAGAACTTCTATACACTCACACCTGAAAGACATGGGAAGAAGAAAGACTACCCTCATCTTGGAAGAAAGGCATAATCGTGAAGTTACCAAAGACGGGCGACCTGAAAGAATGCAGCAACTGGTGAGAAATAACTTTACTTAACTCCATATACAAGATACTTACAACAATCATTCAAGGGAGACTTCAAAAGAAAATCGAAGGAAATCTACGAGATGAACTGGCTGGCTTCCGCCGACATAGAAGCTGCGTAGACCAAGCCAACACTCTGCGCATAATAGTTGAACAGTCTAAAGAATGGCGTACAACTCTATACCTGCTGTTCATCGATTTCCAGAAGGCCTTTGACACCATCAAAAGAGTTGCAATATGGAGAGCAACAAGTAAGAAAGGAGTACCCCAAAAAAAATAATTAAAATCATCAGAGCAATGTACGAAGATTCGGATCTTGCGGTACTACATAATGGAATCATCAGTGACTCATTCACTACAAAAACAGGAGTAAGGATGCCCACTCCACCCACTCAACTGTTCACAATTGTACTGGATGAAATTATGAGAGAAGTCTGCACGCAAAGACGTAGAATAACTTGGAGTCTCACACGACAACTCGAGGACTTAGATTATGCGGACGATATTTGTCTTCTATCACATAAGCTCAGTGATATCCAAGCTAAAGCACGATAAGCACGATGCGCCAGATTGGAGTTAAATATCCAGAAGACTAAGGCCATAAGGATCAACACCTGCAACAGAGCAGATATAACCATCGAAGGAAACCCCGTCGAATATGTAGATAGCTTCTGCTAAGCTTCTGCTATCTACTCGTAGGTAGTATAATAACGACAGATGGGGGCGCAGAAGCAGACGTTAATAACAGACTTCGAAAAGCAAGAGCAGTATTCGGCTTGTTACGACCTATATGGAGGAGTTCTCAGATTTCCAGGAACACGAAGCTCAGAATATTCAACTCGTGTGTCAAGTCAGTACTGATATAAGGCAGCGAAACCTGGTTGGTTTCTAACAACATCGTACAAAAACTTCAGGTATTCATCAGCAAATGTCTCCGTACCATATGTCGGATATGCTGGCCAAACATAACCACGAACGTGGATCTGTCGGAAATGACAGGAGAGATCAAGAGACGCAAATGGAAATGGATCGGACATACCATCCGCAAGAAAGCCGACAACATTACCAGCATAGCGTTAGAGTGGAACCCTCAAAGCAAAAGATCCAGAGGCCGTCCTAAAAACACCTGGAGACGATCGATACCTGGAACTAGGAAAACTCAACCTCACTTGGAACAGTGTAAAGATAACTGCAACTAACCGAGTGAGATGGAGATGCCAAGTGGAAGCTCTATGCTCCCATGTAGAGTGATAAAAGAAAAGAAAAAACTGTAAGCAACTCAAGAATTTACTCTGAGCAATGGAAAGAGAATGGCCCACAAATTATGAGAGCTTAGTTTGAAAATTTAATACACCTACCGTATAGTTCAAACAAAGCACTCTTTGATTTATTATTTTTATTTCATAATTAACAGTCACTCAAGGGACTGTCAGCACCCTTAAAATGTTTGCACACATCGTGAGCGATTGATAGAAAGAAGGTAACCGATGTACGTTGGTTTTGAATGTTTGGAGGTTATAATGACTAGGGAATAAAGAGGTCGGTAAGGTATTTCATAAGCGAGTTGTTTCGCTAAGGAAAGAACACTTCAGAGTACGTCCGAAAGTAGGCTTGAGGATGTACTGATGAGCATTCATAATGAGACAGATGTTACAGTTGAAGGGGCGATATGCTACAGACAGTTTCAGTGTAGCATTGGAAGGGGACCCTCTGATGACACTTGCTTCTTTTTCTGAAGAATGAGCATGTGAAATATTATTTTCAGTATATTGTTTCGATCTTATTATTATGAATGAATTACAATATAATATCATGCGAATGTCCCCCACGGAAGTTCTTGCAAGACTTGATTCCGACACTTTAATTTTCGACCCAAATCGGCCAATAACTCGACCATTACTTGACGAATATTCGTTTCCAAAGCGAGCATAAATACCATACTTAGCATAAATTTACATAGCCAAAACTCGAAATAACTCGTCCAGGAAATTTTCCTGTCAATAAAGCCCAAACGGCTTATGCTGTGTGAGATGTGGTACCGCCTTGATGAAACCACATGTCTTCCACAACCATATCATCAATTTGGGGCCAAACAAAATCAGTAACAATTGTCTATAGCCATGAGAATTGATGGTGACTTTGTCGTTTTCGAGGCAGAACTGTCTAATGACACCACCAGACCTACAGTGTTTCTTTTTTGTGCAATGGTCCTTCTGCAGTTACATGTGGACTTTCACTTCCTCATATAGAACAATTTTGTTTGTTAACGTATCCACCGATTGTAAAATGAGCCTCATCGCTGAAGAAAATGTTGTGTGAAAATTGGTCATTGGACTTGGATCTTCTGCAACATTTTCACTAGCGGCAGCTATATACCACCTTGATTCCCGGTAAAACCACCGTGTGGCACTCCCATTCCCATTCCAATTTGAGTTTTTTTTTTTTTTTTTTGTTAAGTTGGTACATCTGTTGTTGATATTCCTTCTAAATCTTAGCATCATAGCTTGACATTTGCAAAAGTTACGTAGCCAAGAGTACATCTATCTCTGTTTGTGTTGGCAATTTTTTACAATTTTAGAAATGAATTTAAATTTGCAACGAAATTATATTAAATTTTGCGTAAAAAACAGACTTAATGACGCGCGAACGTTGGAAATGGTCGAAAAGTGTTTCGGAAACGATTCTCTAAAGAAAACGGTCGTTTACCAGTGGCACGAGAGATTCAAAAGTGGTCGTGCGTCAATCGAAAATGATGAACGCAGTGGCAGACCGTCTACATCGAAATGTTGGTCAATACCGCAAATTAACCATCAGAGAGATAGCGGCGGACTTGAACATTGCCTATGGATCCGTCCAAAACATTTTGGTTAATAATTTGGGTTTCCGTCGTGTAGCAGCAAAGTTGGTGCGAAAAGAGATGATTTGCGAGGCTAAATCCGATCCCACATTCATCAAAAGGTTTATGAGTACGACACGCAATCCAGACATCAGGCAAGTGAAGGGCGTTTACCAAATGAGCAGAGACCAAAAAAACCACGTCGTTTTCAGTCAAAAAAGAAGGCAATGCTCACGGTTTTCATGGATTACAACGGTGTAGTGCATCATGAATTTTTGCCAGAAGGCCAGACAGTTTTATTTGGGCATTATGAGACGTTTGTGTGAAGCAATTCGCCGTAAGAGACCAGAATTGTGGGCAGAAAATTCGTGGATTTTGCACCATGGTAACATACCGTCGCACAGTGCCATCATTATTCGTAAGTTTTTGACCATCCAACAGCCATCGAATTCACCTGATTTGGCTCCTTGTGACTTCTTTCTGTTCAATCGAGTTAAAAAAAACCACTACGGGGAGCGCGTTGCAGCAGCCGAGAAGAAGTAATGGAAAAATCGCAGGAAGCACTGATGGACATACTGAAAACCGAATATAAAAAATGTTTCGAGGATTGGATCAAGCGCTGGCATAAGTGTGTTGCAGTCGATGGGGATTACTTTGAAGGGGACAATATAGATTTAGATGAATAAACTTGTAGTTTTAATTTTTTTGATCAAGTTGGTATTTTGTAAATCGTTCATTTCGACGAATGTTAGGAATGTTATGACATCTGTAACAAAGCAAGTCTCTTCGAATTTTTTTGGTGCACCCAGATGGACAATTATGTCAACCATAATCTGCTAGTAATGCACGAAACGTATCTACTACTAATACAGAATCACTGTTTTTTGTTTTCACAATTTTAACAAGTTAGGCAACTTAAAACCATCATAATTCTTCAAAGAAAATCGCTTAAAGTTTAAATTATAAACATTTAAAGAATGCTAAGCGAACTCAAAATAAGCATAACTTATTTATACTACAATAAAATACCAACTCGAAAGAAACTTGATCTCCGATTCCAAGCAATAAAGTCAAGATAACTTAATTTAAGATCTCCATAACATCCAACAGCATATTTACATGACATTCACACTGGATTTTAGAAAATTCCCCTTAGCAGTTAGCACATCAAAGAAAAGCACAATTTACTTTTGGACAAAAAAGCTATTTGTCACCCCACAAACTCCCAACATAACGAAGGACACTTCCCGAACATCAATTAACAAAATCCATTTAAATAGCGTCCTCATGAAAATTCACTTAGCCTTCAGCGATAAGTCTTAATGGCTCCACTCACTTTTGTCCCTTTCCGATATGCCTCTTGTTGATAAAATAGAATTACTAATTAACATTACTCAGTACACATGTTTCCACCGCAATAATCATTATCAATTGACTTTTATTTCGTTAGCTTATTTCCGATTTTTTTTTCTTTTGTATATTTCACAGGACGTTCCTACAAAAGCATCAACGATGAGATAATCTGGGTAAGCATTGGAATGGGCATCACCATTGCTGTTCTCATCACCATCGCACTCTGCTATATTGTCTACGAAAAATGTCAAAAGAAGCGGGAGTACTACATTAACGCATAACCAAGGAGATTCGGCTCAAACCCGCTCATATCTGTCGGATACAGCGGGCCAATCTCCAAATCGGTACAATTTGATTTTTGTGTCTTAATTTCATTCAAAGCGAGATGTGAACTAACCGAACGAACCAAATGACGCAGCGCACGTTTTCCCGACCTAATTGTGCGTACATGGAAGTTACTGATTTGAAATCTTATGCCACAGTCAAAGTACAAGCGGAAGCAGGAGCGAATACAGAAGGAGGAGCAGGAATAAAAGCAGCAGCTATAGCATCGAACACACGCCGAAAGAAAGATATACATTTATGTGTTGTATATTCCGGGACCAAAAGAACACAAAGGAAATAAAAAAAAATAAAAAAAATAATATAGTAATAATAAAATCGATGTTAGATGTAAAATTACTTATATGATATACATTTGAATGTTTAACACTATTTTGTACATGTGTATAGTAGAACTGTGTTGTTGTTGAAACGTGGACCAGTGCCGCCAGAGTTTTATGTCAAAATTTCCCACTCGTTTGGCTAATAAAAATCCCATACTCCCCCAATTTTTATGAACATTTTCTTGTACACAGGTTAAAACTTATTAAATAAAAATTTCAAAAAACATTTAAAGATAAGAATTACAGTTGCTTTAGTTGAAGTGACAAAAGATACGACAATGATGCACTTAGAAACAATTTTTTTTTCTTACATCGACGGTGGAAGTTCTCTTAATGAAAAATCGTTTTCACATTTAGTGCTAATATTTGGATGGGCTGTGGACCACAGTCAACTCGATCCTTCGCTTGCTGCCTCCATTTTCGTACGCCAAGATAGCTTAGGTTACCTTCCACTTGAGTGCGCCATTTGAGTTGCGGCCCTGGGGGATACATTTTGGCACCAGAGTCCATTGCTGTCCATCCATGATCAAGCCATCTCAGTCGTTGAACTTTCACTCTTTTGGCTAAATCAATGTACAGCCCTTGCAGTTTGTCGTTGTGTCTCCTACTTTAACCAAAACCTATGCGGACAGGACTAAAAACCAACCGGAGAATTTTCCTCTCAAATAATGTGTCATATTGTTGATTCCGTGTTAAAATAAAACAAAATGGAAGTGATGGGGTATTTAGATTCAGATAGTGACAGTAATACTGGTGACTATGCTTTAAGACGTGTGCGAAGGGCTTTGCGATGCAGTTCAGCTGATATTTTGCAATTGAACGACAAAGATTCAATTTAATACAAAAAATGTATTTCCATTGGTCTAAGCTTAGTTTGAGTTTTCAGCGCAACTTTCGCCTTAACAAAATTGCGTCCCAATACGTGCTTATGGAACTGGAGCATTCGTTCAGCCAAAGAAAAAGACAACGCTCACTTTCCACCAAAGAAAGTTGGCTGACTGTTAAAACTTTTTCGCGGAAGGCAGCTATTAGCTCGATGTTGGAAAAGACATTGCGCAATCCACATTTTCTCTAGTGCTGTCCGAGGTGTAAGAATCAACAGAAAATATTCTTCGCACCAAATGGATATCCCTTGAAATGAATGTGGACGAAGAGAGGGAAGCTTAAGTAAACTTGTAGTGGTTGGTGGTTAATGGAAGTCATTTGCGCATACAAGCGCCTTCTTCTTCTTCTTCGTATCCTTTTAGTAACCCTTTCCTAGTAATACGAACTTATGTAACTGATGCGCAAATGTGTATGACAAATGCTCTGTCTTTGAACGACTTATTTTAAACCCTCTCTGCAAATCTTCGACGTTATCGCTTAGTATAACCACGTCGTCAGCGAAGAGAATTGGCATTACATTTGCTTCGCGCATGCAGTCTTTTAAAAAAAAAGTGTGAAGGTGTGTGCCATTGAAGTATTGGCAGAAACATTAGCGGCGGAATATGCTGTGGATGTAGAGGCCACATATCTGAAGCAGGCGACATTTGGGATACCGTCGACCAAGTGCTTCAAATTGAACATCTCACTTACGATCTCCTCTATGTCGCTTAAGGGGATTTCTTTCGCACCAAAAGTCTCGCACCTCCGGCGGATTCCGTTGACTGAAACCTTGTGCGATGTCAGGATTTATTTTTAGCTCACTTACCATTAAGTTCAACTGGGCTTTACTGGTATATTATTCCCTTTTGTTCCTGTAAAGACCTCAATTTTTATTTCTAAAAAGCACCACAAATACATTTCGAAAAAATTTCCACAGCGAAACTCTCACGGAAAGAAAGTAAACAAAAATATCGATAGTACGGAATCAACAATACAGAGATATGTGCGGAAAAATGGGTACGTAAAGTAGTTTTCCGTGTAGGAAACAGCAATGCAAAATTTTTTTTCCCCCACGGAAAGAGTGCGGAACGGAATCAACAATACGACCGAATAATTATGCTCAGCTAAGAGCACCCCCCCCCCCGCCCGCCCCCCATCCATTACCAATAAATTCCATGCATCTACGGCATAGACTGGTTTTATTACGCTTGCTTGTCAATTGTCTTCTTAGAACAAAGAAACAGTGATTGGCAAGTGTCATTTGTCGGTTGATCTAAGGGCTGCTATCGTTGCCTACATTTTTATGTCATTGGGAGTGATGTTTTGTCGAAGATGTCGGTGTGGGATGCCCTTTTGGGTTACTTTCTCGCGCCACTGCCATCATTCTGCTTCTTCCAATTGCGACCTGAGTTTTGCAATATTCTTTCAAGAATGAACATGACATGACAGGACATCGGTTGCCTAAGTCCCTTTTTGACTCCACAGGCTTCGGTGAGATCTTTACTGATGTACGAGTTTGGCAGGGATGCCAAAACTAAACATTGCTTTGCATAGCTCGTCTCTATAAACACTGCTATAAACGGTCTAAAATTCGTGAAATGGTGATGTGCATCAATCTGAAGCTCATGGATTTTCTTCACCATCTGCCGTAGAGGGAATACTATATTTGGTCGGCTGTACACTTTTTTGGCAGATAGGGTCTTGTAGGTAATGTAATGAGGACTGATGCCTCTGCAGTTGGCGCAGTTTAAAGAATCTCCTTTCTTGAAGATCGGATAAATAATGCTGAGCTTCCGTTCGTCAGGAATGCTTTGCTCGGAACACATTTTACAGATGAGTTGGGGTATGTCCCTTACCAAGTACTTGCCAGCCGCTTTGAAGAGTTTGACACCTGCTCCAACAGCTTTTTGGTATACATCGTCCAGGTTGAAGGGATCATTTTATCTGACAGCGGTATTTGGATTTACATCGCCGTAATACAGTCTATAGAAATGCCCTTTTTAAATCCAGAACATCAACTGAGACTCTACTACTCCTACGATGTTCTTTTGCAGGTCTCTACAGGCTTCGTTTCAGGGTTTGTATTCGTGGCATGTTTTTTTTACATTTTAGTTTAATTTCTGAACCTCTTACCAGGATTAGCACCTAATGAGAAGCTGGCATTCGTGTCTCTTCTCCTGCTCATAGATCTCGTGAGCAGCTCTAGTCTTTCTATGCAGCGCTGCTTCATATACATGTTGAATGTGCGTTCTGACACTTATCGGCTAAGCAGGGATGGTGGACAAACGAAACCCAGAACATCTGATGGCTTTTTGGAAGTTTTGTCACTGGTCTTCGATATTTGATGCTGGCGGCAGGGGACCTCTTCAGAGATTAAAGAAGACTCGATCGGAAAAAGTGGTTGCTTTGCCGTTGAAACCGTCCGATGTCGAAACTCTCCACATCATTAGCTTGTCTTTTCGATGTCCCAGATATCCGCAAACATACTAGGGCTACAATTAAGTAATAGTCCTAGTAGATATTGAGTCCGCCGAGAGTTCGCTGGAGGAGTATCTTGCCCCGATTGCAAAGTGCTTAATCTTTTTGACTGTAAATTGATCCGGACCTATCCATGTTCCCTGGTCAATATCGAAATGTGAGAACAGCGTGCTAGCTACAACAATGTTTCGCCACGCCGCAAGTCGTTTACGCTGAGTTCGTTAACGGAGATGATGTCGTACAAGCTATACCTTCTAACATTACTACCGAAGATACCGAGAAATCTTTTGATGCCATAGCTAGAGCATTGTGCGTTGGTTTTGTTCTGGAGACCCTCTTTGGGCTGCAATCCAGAGCCTCTGCTGGTTTAAGTGCCCTAATGAGAAGCTTAGCATTCCACGTGCATATCCAAAGTTCCTTGTCCTTGTTTTAATTGCAGAGATTGCAAACAGTTTATCCGTCCGTATCTGAGGCTTTTTGATGCTTCGTCACCTTTTTTTCTTTGGCCGGGCAGATGCCCTGGCGGTACAACTCCCAGGTTGGGCCAGTTCCATTGTTGATAAGAGGAAGCGGTTGGACCTCGATCAAAGATTTGAGCGCTGCTTTTAATCTTTTAAATGCTCATCGGCCACTATCACCATCGCCAACCTAGCACAGAGAGATGTGTTTTATATTTCATTACCAATTTAGAGTTATTGTGAATATTATCATAGCAGCTTGAACATTGAAGTAAACCAGAATGAACCCCTTTCGTATTGGTTCAAATGAAATCCAGAGTGCAGTTCTTGGCCGGAATAATGCTGCAGTACCAAAGTAAGTTTCAGATTGAAGATATTTAAATCACGAAGCGCAACTAAGTATGGCTACTGTTGTTCCTAAAACAGTCAACAATCAACAATTAGTGGCGGTCATTTCAAGGTGAATGACCATACAGCTGGGGAACTTCTTCACTAAAAATCAAGAAACGAGTTTGGTTTTACAACTTCATCGGGTCAATTAAAGTGTTGTATCGAAAAGATGTTAAATAGCCAAGTGGTGACGCAAAATTTTATGATTTGTACTCGTATCCACCTACATCTCAGATATTTTATTTGCTTGCTTCTTCTTGTTATTTTTATGGTCAAAATCAATTTAAGCAAAATTCCTCGGAAAAAGACATTTTACACCGAACTGGTAGCACTGGTGTTGTTTTGTGTAAATGTGTAGTCAGTTCCGTTGAACCGAAAGTATCCTGAATACACAATCGAATGAACGTACAAATGTACACATGTACTTGTGTACGAGTATATTCGCACGTTCCTCTTCTATATGGTTTAACAAAATTTCCAAATCTCTATTGACAGCTCACAAGTTTTTTTTATTAAATTACTCCCTCGTGAGGCGGCTCAGTCGGGTACGAGTACGAGTATATATGAATAGGGCTGTCGTCCCGGCGGTGTTCTTGAGGTGGCGGTGTTGGTTGAATGACGATAATATCGCCAGCATCTACGGAGCATCCCCAAACAAATGAGGACTGTTTCTCCTCCTTATTTCCGACAAAGTGAAAAAGACATGCTTGCCGCCTACATTATTTGTCGGTCGTATGAAGCGATATACGGGAATCATACTTCTTTGTAGTAAATCTTTTGGTACTTTGGGTTCTGCCATTCTTGATTTATAAAGATCCATTTTGTTTGGTGTGAAATGGTTCCGTGGAGATACGAGTATGGCCATGAATGGGGATTCAATGTGGTTTTCAATGCAGATCCTGTGAGGAAAATTTATTTGTTTAGTATAACAAATGGTGAGCGTTTTCCACTGCCACAGGAGTATATTAGACCGATGAAGAGCTCTATGTTCCTTTCAAGAACACCTCTAAAGCTCCCCTAAGGAGAAAATTGTTGTTTATCGCATTTTAAGTTTCGAATTTGGCATATACATACACAATGAATGAAGAAACTTTGTCGCACTTAAAACATTATTCACTAGTACACACGTTTCGCAGTATTTTTTCTTTCTCCTAGAGAGAATGGGGAATGGGTTCTTGTCAGAGAGGTTGAAGAATGGCAACAATTCATATAGCGACGCCAATAAGTCTTGTGCAGTCGGGAAAATGTTTCAAAGTTTTCGGAAAATACATCATACAACTTCTGACAGTAGAGAGCACTTCAACAAATTAATTAAAGCCCGGACTTTTGGCACTATTGTACTACTTATGCAGTTTAACCAAACAAAGAACCCGTTTTCCTCAGGAAGGAAAAAGAAATTAACTGAATCATGATATGCGTTGCATTGGCATTTATTCACTAAACATCGTCGATTCGTACAAATTTATCAAATAGGCTCTCCCCATGGGGACACCTGGCAAACGTTTTGTAGCAATCCACCCCTTTTTTGCCCATCACGAAGGCATCCTTGTAGTGGTCTTCCATAAGGGCCTCCGGCCTATAGAACAAACAAAATCCCAATTCATTCTTCAACTTTCAACCCCCACTGCTGACTTACGTTAGTAAACGTTGATAAATTTCGTCAAAGGTTCCTCCAACATATTGCACCTGTGCATTCTGGCAAATTGCCCGATGTAGGCATGCTCTGCCGTTTCGACCTTTGTTGTTCATATACTGCTCAAATATCGCATACAGAAACATTGCTGATAGGTCTGTCGGGTCTGTGGGTTTTAGTGCAAAAGGTGGTGCTCCGTTAGCTTGACGTCCTTTAGCTGGGAACGTGCTGCTATTCCACCAATATTGAACTGTTGTCGGGAGGTTATGTTGCCATTGCAAGTTCCATGCACTAGCCAGTCCCCGCCAGGGCTTTTTGTCATACATATCGACCGGCATTGCATAATTTACAAGCAGCTATGAGTGAAATTAAAGGAGTTCATTTGAAAATTGACCAGCTATCTGATGGATTTAACATATTTACCTTAGAGACACCTACTCCATCGAATATGAGGAAACGTTTCTGTCTGCTCTTTGCCCAAAGAGTAACGTTGTGTGGGGCCTCTTGGTGGCTCCATTTAAAACAATAAAGATATACTACTGCTATGGCTAGGCTTAGTGTTCTGTAAGAATCTTAATTAACAAGTGCTCAGAGGGGTACAATCCAAGTGTGAATGCTTACGCAGTCCTCATGATGTGCGACAACCTTTACTTAAAGTCATACTGACATCCAAAGGGATTTAAAGTTACTTTTAATGATAAATAACATACATACGAGTATCTCGCGCATTAATAGACGTACTAATTAAATTAGAATGTGTTCGGTTGCTTATATATACGTGCGAGTATATACGTATTGACATGCAGTAGTTGTCACGGGAGCGTTACCATTGTTATGTAAAAAGAACCTCACAGTGACTTGAGATTTTACATTTATCATCTACGTCACGTTTTTGTGGAAGGAAATCATTTTGTGCTTTACATGTGATCTATGTAGGTCCACGAAATTTGCTGCCGCTGCAAAATGCCAATATTATGACGTAGAAAGAAATTAATGATTTCCGTATGTTTATGACTAAAGAGAGGGTTTTCGTATTCTGTGTCATAACTTTGAAAGTTCAGATAAAACAAGAAGCAATTATAAGTCCAGTTTTGACTAACATGAGCTTAAAATAATTTTTTTTTAATCTTTGACGAAGCATAAAAAAAAATGTATAGGACCTTCAATTTCATAAAAAAAAGATTTTTCATATTATGTTGTTTGTAGAACCAAAACGACCTTAAGATTCATGTAATACCAGTTGGGCTCTTGCTCTCCCTAAAGATATTGTCCTGGTTTTAAGGTACAGACTTTTTAGAGACCTTAGGGGGCAATCACATGACTTATCTGCAGAGTCATTCGTGAGAACTCGACTGGATTTTTTTCTGGTTTCAGTTTCCCAAATATAAAAAGTTGACTTTATATCTTCGCAACGGCAAAAAAAAGAGTCTCGAAGTTGACATGACTTCTTTAGATTTTAGAGTGCCCAACCATTATCTTAAAAGTGTAACCAAGTATGGTGTGGACTGCTTCAATGCAATGGAGACACATAATTTTGGGATGTGGGAAAATCAGCTCTGACTTCCCCCTTTTCCTCCCATATAGTGGCATCGATTGCAAGAACCCGTCAGGAATATCACAACTATGAGCCCCGTGAAACCTCTGAATCGATGCAGAGTTCAGAAAAGCAAAGGCAGCAAAGCAACTGACGCTGCATAGAAGAAGCGGCTTACACCCTTTTCGGACCAAAGAGAAAGAAAACCGCTGGCTTTTGAGAAAATAGAAAGAAAAACCAAAAGAGACAAGTGATTCAACTTTTAGAAGTTTGGCCTCTATCAGTAGACAATTGACCAAATATTCGCACCACGGTAGATCACAGAGTAAGTCATAGACGAATGAAAAATACAGAGCCATGTCAAGTTTTGGCAAAAAAAAAAATAATTGTGCGAACCAACTCCAAAGGCACTTACTCGGACATGCAGACGACATTAACATGATGGTAAGAACACATCGAGCTGTCAATGAAGCATTTGTGAATACTGACACAGAAGGCGGGAAAAATCCAGATGTTGGCGCGTAAAGTAGTGACGTTTGCAATGACATGATTTAGTGATTTACAGTTTAATTCAAATAAGTAGCTACGTACATCAAGTAGCCCTTTAACAGAGTTCATCAGATGGATTTAACGGTTAACAATGGAAGAAAAGGTATATGCTCAAACAAAATCGACACCTGGGGCCACGATAAGCACTTACAACTTTCATGTGGTAAGGCACTTAATTTACTTTCGATCCGCTATCACCTAGCTAGCCCTAAAATCTTTTAAAAAATTACTCTTGCTTATCACTGCTACTTTGGACTTTTATACACGACCTCGATCAACCCTGTCCTGTAGTAGGGTGCGGAAGCTCAGATGAAAGTTCCCTCATTAGTTTAAAAGGAATGTTTTTCGTAAAATTTCCGGCCCAGTTTGGGATAATACAAGGTGGCGCAAAATTAATCATCCTATCAGAAGACGTTATAATCTTTGCAAATGGCGTCGTACGTCAATCATATTTGACATTTGTGAACTAGATAGCTGCACTATATAAACAGATGAGCAATTGAGCGCTATACTTTGCAAGAGCGTGGAATAATTATCTCAATTTTTTCCACCAATATAATCGGTCGGAGGTGTTAGCGCAGCGTGAATTTCGACATCCATTTCCTAATCGTGTCGCGCCAATTGGGCAAACATTACGGCGCTTAGCTATTCGAATCAAACGGACTGGAACCACAGAAGACTGGTCGTCCGGCCGAGAATATCGCGGCTTCGGCTGCCGATCGCTAAGGACGAAGAAACATCAACCAGACGACGGGCCATGCAATTCTGCATCACCAGACAGACCCTACAGCGAATTTTAGTGAAAGACTTACACATGTTCCCATACAAAGCGCAAACAGTGCATCAATTAATGCCTCCTGGCCGTCAGTCACGAGTGAATTACTGTCAAGCCATCCACAATCTCACCGACGAAGAGGACGAAGAGCCATAATATCCACTCAAAGCCACTGTGTGGTACGGCGTTCACGCGGGAGGAGTAATTGGGCCGTATTTTGTTGAGGATTCTATCGGCAATACGGTCACTGTTACAGGGTCATTATAAACGACGTCTTACTGCCGGAATTGGATGAGCGGGGCTTGGTGAACATGTGATTTCAACAAGATGGTACAATAGCACACACAGCACGGGCCACAATGGATATTGTGAAGAAAGAGTTTTCTTTTCGTGTAATCTCCCATTTTGGCGATTTGGCATGGCCACCAGGATCGCCCGATTTAACTATCCCGGACTCCTTTCTTAGGAGCTACGTGAAGTCGTGAGTTTATGCTAACAAGCCTCAGACAATCGCAGCCTTTAAGGAGAATATTCGACAGGAATGAGAACCGGAACCGGCACAGATGTGTATCAACACCGGCGGCAGCCACTTGGCGAATATCATCTTTTCCACTAAACAGAAAAAATTGTTAAAGTCCAAATACAGATTTCCATCACTCAAAATCATTTTCTTTAACTTTACGTGATGTTCAGCGATGCGGACCTCGTTAGAAGGCGCCGATAATCAGGTTGAGATACTTAAGTCAAGAGCACATGGATATCAGAGTTCAGGAGAGCCCTCAACTCCAAACAATAGAGACAATGCAGTAGACTACGACATCATAAGAGATGACACACACAGCGTGCAAATGGAACCAGATGATAAATGATTGCACCAGCTTGAGAGACATTTTATTCTAAATTAATAATCAAGTGAGCTACCTTAGTAAGAGACTAAAAGACCAAATTTGTTGCACATATCGTCGACTAGGCGACGGGTCGCATCCGGTATCCTCATACCCGTTTTGTTTCACTAACCTACGATTTAGAGGGATTACAAATATTCTCTTACACTGTTTGCAAACAGCACGGGATCAAAATGTGGCGTGTTACTGAAATGAATAATTTTGTTTGTAGTGATAAGGAAGTACAAAGTTCTGGGGTAGTTCCCTAAGGGTTCTGTACAAAAATCGAATGCGCAGCGAGACGGGTGCTGCGGTCGCAGGTTTGAAAGAGTTTAGTGCTACTAGCTTTCTTTTGTAGCATTCCTGGAAAGTCCTTCTATTGTTATAGCCTGCATACATAAAAGCTTTTTCTTTCTTTCTTTAGGTGGTGCTACAGTCCAGGGTGGACCTGGGCCTCAGTCAACAAGCTTCTCCAGCCAGCTCGATCCCTGGCTAGCTGCCTCTAGTTTCGCACGCTAAGTTGGCTGAGGTCCTCTTCCACTTGCGTGCGCCACCTGAGTCTTGGCCTTCCTCTACTGCTCTGTCCCTCGGGGGCGGATTCGAAGACTTTTCGGACAGGAGCATTGGTGTCTATGCGCTCTACATGACCCAGCCATCTCAGTCTTTGGATCTTCACTCTTCTGGCTAGTTCCATGTCGCTGTACAGTCCATACAGTTCGTAGTTGTATCTCCTCCTCCACTCACCGTCAATGCAAACGGGATCGAAGATCGCCCGAAGAATTTTTCTCTCGAAGCAACCAAGAACGTCCTCATCCATTTTTGATAATGTCCATGCCTCTGCGCCATAGAGCAGGACCGGGATTATTAAGGTTTTATAAAGGGTGACTTTTGTTGTCCGAGAGAGGGCTTTGCTACTCAATTGCCTTCTTAACCCAAAGAAACAGCGGTTAGCAAGAGTTATTCTTCACTTGATCTCAGCGCTGGTGTCTTGTCTGTATTTATAGCGGAGCCTAGGTATACAAAGCCCTTAACTACCTCAAAGTTATATCTGTCGAGGATGACGTTCTGTCCGAGACGTCGGTGTTGGTTGTCCTTTTTGCTTGACAGCATATACTTGGTCTTACCCTCATTGACCGCTAAACCCATTTTCGCCGCTTCCATCTCAATACTCGCGAAAGCGCCACTGACATCACGCTGCTTTCTCCCGATTATGTCAATATCGTCGGCGTATGCGAGTAGTTGGACGGACTTTTGAAAGATAGTGCCTCTTGTGTTTGCTCGTGAGTTTTGAACTATTCTTTCAAGTACGATGTTGAAAAAATCGCATGACAGCGCATCGCCTTGTCTAAATCCTTTCTGGACATCAAAGGTCTCGGTGAGATCTTTACCGACCTTGATGGAGCAGCGTGCATTCTTCATCGTTATCCTGCACAGACGGACGAGTTTGGCAGGGATGCCAAAACTAGACATTGCTCTATATAGCTCGTCTCTATAGATGCTGTCATACAAGGCCTTAAAATCGATGAATAGGTGGTGGGTATCGATCTGAAGCTCGTGGGTCTTCTCCAAGATCTGCCGTAGTGTGAATATCTATATACGGCAGATAAGATCTTGTATGCGATGTTAAGGAGGCTGATGCCTCTGTAGTTGGCGCAGTTCAGCGGGTCTCCTTTCTTGAGAATCGGACAAACAATGCTGAGGTTCCATTCATCGGGCATACTTTCGTCCGACCATATTTTACAGATGGGTTGGTGTATGCTCCTTACCAAGTCATCGCCTGCCGCTTTGAAGAGCTCGGCAGTCATGCCATCCGCTCCAGCAGCTTTGTTGGACTTAAGCTTCGATATGGCTATCTTCACTTCATCCAGGTCTGGTGGACGGAATTGTTGGTCATCATCGTCCAGGTTGAAAGGTTGATTCTGCCTGACAGCGGTATTTGGTCCGTCATCGCCGTTATACAGTCTGCAGTAATGATCTTTCCAAATCCTCAGCATCGACTGCGATTCTACTACGATGTTCCCTTGTTCATCTCTACAGGCTTCGGTTCGGGGTTTGTTTCCGCGGCATGTTATTTTTACCTTTTGGTTAAACTTCCGAACCTCATTCCTGGAGTAGCATCTCTCAATTTCCTCGATCGCGCGCTTCTCATGCTCTTTCTTCTTCCTCCTGAGAAGCCGGTGCTCGTCTCTCCTCTTCCGCTCATAGAGCTCATGAGCAGCTCTGGTCTTTCTAAGCAGCGCCGCGTTATATGCATCTTGCTTAGCTGCTTGTGCTTGCCGGCATTCATCATCGAACCAGGGGTTTCGTTGTGGTGGACGAGTGAAACCCAGCACATCAGAAGCGGCATCTCTGATTCCGTTTTGGCAGTGTTTCCAATGGTCTTCGATGCTTGATGCTGCCGGCATTGGACCTCTTAAGAGATTAAGAGACACTCGATCGGAAAAGGACTTGGCGATCTATTGCGTTTGTAGCCGTCTGACGTCGAATTTTCTCACAGCATTAGCTTGTCTTGGCGTAGTTTGGGATATCCGCAACCGTACCTTGGCAACAAGAAGGTAATGGTACGAGTCGATGTTGGCTCCTCGGAACGTGCGGACATCCATAATGCTGGAGGAGTGTTTTGCGTCGATCGCAATGTGATCAATCTGGGTGACTGTTGATTGATCAGGAGTTCTCCAAGTCCCCTTGTGTATGTCGAGATGTGGGAACCGCGTGCTAGCCACGACAATGTTTCGCCCCGCCGCAAAGTCGTTTAGCCTGAATCCGTTATCGGAGGTGGTGTTGTGCAGGCTATATTTTCCGATTGTTCCACTAAAGATACCTTCTCTTCCTAGCTTTGCATTAAAATCACCGAGGACAATTTTAATGTCATAGCTAGGGCATTGCTCGTAGGTCTTGTTGAGGAGCTCGTAGAAGGCATCCTTGGTGTCGTCATCTTTCTCCTTTGTGGGGGCACGCGCGCATATGAGGCTTATGTTGGCGAATTTAGCCTTGATGCGGATTGCTACGAGGCGCTCGCTCACATGCCGGAAGCTGAGGACTGCTTGTCTTAGTCTGCCTCCGACAACAAATCCGCATCCAAATAAGCGCTGCTTTTGCCGTCGATAGCAATTGCCGTAGTAGATGTCGCAGTTTTTCATCTTCTTTTTGTCCGGCCCATCCCATCGCATTTCTTGGATGGCGGTTATGTCTGCTTTGCAGCAGTCTAGGGCCTCCACTAGTTGCTCGGCTGCACGTGGTCTATTAAGGGATCTAACATTCCACGTGCATATCCGAAGCTCATTGTCCTTAAATCGTTTGCGTGGGTTGTCAACAGTAGATCCGTCCATATCCGAGGCTTGTTGATGCTTCGTAACTAAATTGTTTTTAAATGGCCGGGCAGTTACCCCGGCGGCACAACCCCTAACCTAGAGGACCAGTTCCATTTTGAGTGCCCCTAGGACAAGCCAGTAACCCGTTCCGGGATGTGAGCGCTGCCGTTGGCCCTTATAGGGCTCGTCCGCCACCATCTCTTTTCCAAGACCCTGACTAAGTCCTGGAAATCCTTTCCGGTCTGAGCTCCAAATATGTCGGAGTAGCCCGGATAAGGTCTTGTTTTGTTTTTCCGACACTAATCCTGGTTAATGGCTCAGGAAACTCGCCATTTGCTCCCTTCACTTCGCAACCTGTAGTGAGATTCCCAGATGGCGGCACGGGGAAGCGTGAAGTAGGACTTATTAGCAGAGCTGCAAGATGTTCGGCTGCAGAGGCTCATTCTCGTCATTTAAGGAACCAGCACCTGTCGGAAGATGCTACTTCTACGAGGCCTTATACTAATCGTTGCCATCCACATAAAAGCTTACTAATGCATTTTCTAGGGGACACCCCAAAAGGAAAGTAAGTAAAAAACAGGAAAGTTACGCTACTATCCTAACCCATGTCTAATACATTCAGTAGATGTTAGGTACGTCGTAGTACAGACCCCGAAGTTAAACTACTGGAAGCAATTTTGGTGAAATTAAAAAGTTCCCCGACTTTGGAATCGCTGGTCATAAATTTTAATTGGATCTCTTCCCATACCAAATATTCATATCCCTAGCCTTCACTCCACTTAGCTGTTCAAACCTTACACACTAAAATGCATGAAAAGAAATATTCATTTTGAAACGACAGATTAAAATTTATTAATTACGTTTGTGGCAACGTTCACAAATGCAGGTTGTAAGCCATATGACTGGTTCAACTGTTATTCCGGTCATGTTAAGACCCAGATTCCAGGCTTCTTACCGGCTATTACAAGTGTTGACAACGTTTAGTTTTTTGATGATTAAAATTTTTGAAACACCCAACAATTTACGGAGAATTTTAAAAATTATCCGATAGATGCAATCAAGTACGTATACTACACTAACAGTAGATTCATGAAAATGAATCTGGGTCTTATTGGAAAGAATTTGAAAGGATAGGGGTTGATCAATCGATTTCTAAGAATCTAACGAAACTACTTAGAATGTATGTACTCTTTGAGGTTTCTTGGATTCAAAATAAGTGTAGCAATACAATAGTCTCCTTAAGGTTACCTTTCCTTGGATTAGAAACCCATGTTCCAACATTCAATTCCTTTCAAGCAAGACAAATGTATCGTGAACATACATTGCCAACAGCTAAGCAACTAAGCATTAAGTAACTGACATAAAAAAAAGTGCGTCAGTGTGGCAACATCAAAGCCAAAGTAATTACTCGTACACCTACTGCATCAATGATCGATCAGCATCAAAAGCCGAAAGTTGAATTGACCTGTTTTACCGAATAAAAGATGAAATGGTTCAAAAATTACATCTTCTTAATAAGCTGCGTCACATTCAGTACGCCCAAAACACGCAAGATATCCTTGCTTGTATATCCTATTTTTGAAATCGTGTGACTATGCCCACTGAAGCTCATTTCACATTGTATGCAAGCGATACTTACTTAAGTGCCGCTACAGCTCGGGGTGAAACTGGGCTTCAAGAAGCAAGCCCCTCCAATTAAGCCGGCCTTTTGCTAACTGCCTCTATCTGTCTAGTCCAAGCCACCCAAGGTGGAAGCTTTCTCTACTGCCTTATCCCTTCGGCTCAGATTCGAAGACTTACGACCTAGCTATTTCAGGCGATCGATGTAGAGTTTTCTTACTTGGTCAATGTTGCTGTGCAGTTCGTCGTTAAATCTTCTCCTCCAATTACTGCCGACTCAAACGGGATTGCATATTTTTTGAAGGATTTTCCTTTCGGAAAGACTAATAATTTCTTCATCTGCTTTTGATAGAGTCATGCCTCATGATTCAGCAGTAAAACTAGTATGCTCAAGGTCTTATATAGAGCTTCCTTGGTTTTTCGGGATGAACTTTACAATTGTCTTTTAAATACAAAGAAAAAATATTGGCAAGAGTGATTTTTCGTTTTATTCACGCCTAAGTATTGTTGGCAGAATTTAAAGCAGAACCGAGGTAGACAAAATCCTTTCCCATCTCGCAATAATAGCGGTGGACTGTGACATTCTGTCCAACTCTTTGATGTTGTATGCCCTTATTTTTGACAACACATAGGTACTTAGTTTTGTCCTCATTTACAGCTAAATCCATTTTGGCAGCTTTCGTTTCAATACTAACGGACGCAGCTGTGTTTCCCCAATTGTGTTAATATCATCGGCCTACACTAGTCGTTGCGCAGACTTATAAAAGATTATACCTTACTTCCAGAGATTGTCTCTCAAACGCTGTCATACGCGGCCTTAATCGACGAAAAGATAGTGGGTGTCGATTTGGTCCTCTTGAATTTTATCTAGGAACTATCTGAGCTTGAAGATTTAGCCGATTGTCACGCTTTTTGGGTCTGTAACAGCACCGCGGTCGTAGGAGAGCTTTAGGAGTTCACAAATATGACAAATAAGATCTTTTATCCGTTGTTGAGGAGACTTTTATTTCTATAGTTGGCGCAGTTGAGGTATGACAAGCAATACTGGGACTCCTTCCATCAGATATGCTCGTATAATCTTTTGACTAGATCTGTGAAATCAACGCACGCTCATCACAAAGTCATTTGCACTAGCCCTGAGCAGCTAATACCGCGTAGCATGATTTTACCATTATACTTCGGACATTGACCATACATATAGTATGTCACGTCCAGGATCTCGTAGAAACATAGGTGTACACATATAGGGCTTATCTAAGCGAATTTAGATTTGATGGTGATTGTGAAAAGACGCTGGCTTACGTGTTGAAAGCTCAAGTCTTCCTCTGGATAGGCCCTCTCAGGAGGCATTAATAAATTCAGAATAAATTTTTGCAGTGTGGGAACATTCACCAAAAGTTACTATTTGATGCGGTTTAAATGTAAGGAACAATATTTGAATTTTATGTTTGGATTTAACTCCTTTCCAACAGAAACTAAGTAGAATTCCAGTCTTATAAGGCAAGTTAGAGCATTGCATATTTTCTTCTTATTTTATTGCAGTTTTGCGGGCTATTTTAGTGCAAATAAACCAAGCAATGCAAAATTAATGTACATATTGCCTTGAAGAACATTCATAATGACACTATCTGAAGATACAAATCTTTAGAAATGGATCGAGGGCTGGCGTTTACTTGTGATATACGAGTAATTAGAGACTGAAATTATCACCTAAGACCTAAGTTAAGCCTTCACATAGTTTGTGCCAGGTGACAACTATCGCCATGCTTTCCTAAGGTTTGACTCATAAATTACATTTGTGCGTTTGTATAAATTTTTATAGGCACATCTGTATAGTCGACTGATTTGGAACACATCACATGATATATTTTTCTTTACCTTTTTAATTCACAAAAAAAAAATTGTTCGATACGAAAACGCGGTGACGATGCCGCTTTACAAAAGACAAAGCGATTTAATGATAAATAGTGACGCTCTATTATTCGCTTAGCTGTGTTAGTCGAGCTTAATTAAATCAGAACATTACAATTTAATAAAATTTATATCATTATCGCTTATATCCGAAGGAGGAAAAATTTTTCCTATTGCAACTTTAAGGCAATGCATTTGGTGCTAAAGGCTATTCCGAGTGAAGTGGCAGTAAAAAAAAAAATTGAAAGTGAACGCGTAGGATGCCGGAAAAGCACCCCATCCGAGATATAGTGGTTTTAAACAAGACAAATGACTGTGTTGCCTTATATGATACTTGTACATACTCGTGATATCACAACTCTCTAACTGAATGAGCATAGCGTGCGATGGCTCCATCCCATGGCATTCGTATTGGACTTTGGTTATGCATGCATCCTGTTATACTCCATAAAATACATTTGCCTCAATACTTTCAAGTGTCAGATGTACAGAATTGTCACTACAGATGACATTTATAAAAGGCGCGATAATCAGGCTTGAAATTATCTACAAGGTGGTCCAAATACAAGTTTTATTTTTAAAATCAATTTAAATGAGTTAAAGTCAGTAATTTACCATTTTTTTATAATTTCATTAAAAAGAAAAAACATTCCGATAAGTTACGAAAAACAAATTCATTCGCGATTTCCTCGTTTGTCATCGGAAAACACATCTTGTCAATGCAATTTTCCAAGTCTTTTTCTAGCTCCATCTCACAAATTACTCAAACGATTTTTGCCCCAATGGCTTGACTATGTGTATCATCGGTACTCCACATTTGCATAGCATTGGCACTCCACAAAAAAAAAAATCTAACTGGCAGTTCCGAAGTGGCCAATTCACATCGCCAAGTCGGGTTATAACACGATTACCAAACTTAGCACGCGAATGATCGATTTTTTAATGGGCTGTGTGGCATGCCTAGCCATAGTGCTGAAGCCCAGGATCGTCCAGATGCATGTCTTCAATTTCGGCGTTCGAAAATTAGGAAAGCATGCACTCACTGCTATGCTAAATGGAGTTTTCAGGGGCAATTCCGAAATAAAATGGGCCAATGGCGCCACCACATCAAACTGTACTATCTGCATACGCATTGGCCTCTCGGTAATCACGTTCGGATTTTCGGTCCCAAGATTCGGAAGTTTTTTTTGGTTAAAAGTCCACTATCGACCAGATATTCACACTACGGCAGATCTTGGAGAAGACCCATGAGCTTCAGATCGATACCCACCGCCTATTCATCGATTTTAATGCCGTGTATGACAGCATCTATAGAGACGAGCTATATAGAGCAATGTCTAGTTTTGGCATCCCTGCCAAACTCGTCCGTCTGTGCAGGATGACGATGGAGAACGCACGCTGCTCCATCAAAGTCGGTAAAGATCTCACCGAGACCTTTGATGTCCAGAAAGGATTTAGACAAGGCGATGCGCTGTCATGCGATTTTTTCAACATCGTACTTGAAAGAATAGTGCAAAACTCACGAGCAAACACAAGAGGCACTATCTTTCAAAAGTCCGTCCAACTACTCGCATACGCCGACGATATTGACATAATCGGGAGAAAACAGCGTGATGTCAGTGGCGCTTTGGCGAGAAAATGGGTTTAGCGGTCAATGAGGGCAAGACCAAGTATATGCTGTCCAGAAAAAGGACGACCAACACCGACGTCTCGGGCAGAACGTCACCCTCGACAGATATAACTTTGAGGTAGTTAAGGACTTTGTCGCTATAAATACAGACAACGACACCAGCGCTGCGATCAAATGAAAAATAACTTGTGCCAACCGCTGATTCTTTGGGCTAAGAAGGCAATTAAGTAGCAAAGCTCTCTCTCGGACAACAAAACTCACCCTTTATAAGACCCTAATAATCCCGGTCCTACTCTATGGCGCAGAGGCATGGACATTATCAAAAATGGATGAGGGTGTTCTTGGTTGCTTCGAGAGAAAAATTCTTCTGGCGATCTTCGGTCCCGTCTGCATTGGCGGTGAGTGGAGGAGGAGATACAACTACGAACTGTATGGACTGTACAGCGACATCGACCTAGCCAGAAGAGTGAAGATCCAAAGACTGAGATGGCTGGGTCATGTAGAGCGCATGGACACCAATGCTCCGGTCCGAAAAGTCTTCGATTCCGCATCCGAGGGACAGCGCAGTAGAGGAAGGCCAAGACTCAGGTGGCGCACGCAAGTGGAAGAGGACCTCAGCCAATTTAGCGTGCGAAACTGCAGGCAGCTAGCCAGGGATCGAGCTGGCTGGAGAAGCTTGTTGACTGAGGCCCAGGTCCACCCCGGACTGTAGCGCCACCTAAAGTAAGTAAGTAACCTCCGAGGTGAAAATGCGTCCCTCGCCCGATTCGAGCTGCTATAAGGCTCTTACTGAGAAGAAATAACGAAGCAGATGATCGTTTGCCTTCGATTGTTGAGTCAATTGGGCTTGGTATAAGGAAATAATCTGAAATTAATATACGTCAGGCTATTGCTTGGAATATTGATCTGCTAAAATCAATGACGAGTCGTTGGTTCTGGATTGTGTCGAACACTGACGGCCACAGCAGCCACATTCTTATCTCATTATCGTGAGTATTATCTGCAAGCAAGCCAGTCTCACCAACTTTTTACACAGACTTGACTACAGCGGCTACCGTTTTCGCTTCATATCACTATTTCGCAATTCCATCACTTTGTTCCAGAGAAGCTGCATTTTCGGCAAACTCGTTGCAAAACTACAACTTACAGAAGGCGCATTTTGTATCAAGTGTCAGAAATTATATAAATGTACTATGCTCAGGTAGCTTGTAGGGACGGAAGGCGTAAGCTGGTACACTTCAAAGACCTATCTGTGAACCCAATGGCATACTTTCCATCCTAACAGCATGTAACACGAAACATAAAATGAAACCGGGACAATCTTTACTAAAATGTATTACTGAAGACTTTGTCTTCTTGTTGTGAAGGCACGATCAAAGAGCCGGCACTGAAGGAAATCTTTTATTTTTAAGAAATCGATTTTATGGTTGGGAAAGCATGTCCGGCTCTTTTACCCAACACAACTGGAATCAGTGCAAGCATATATATGAATTTTCTTTGTGTGATTTGTGTCACAGAAAATCCTCGTCATCGATCATAAAATCGGGGATGAAGGTGATTTTTGGCTCACATGGTTGGCACGCAGAATCTGCACAATCGATCAATGTGAGTCCAGTGATCCTGATTTTGAACAAATCTCTTCGCCATGTTTAGAAACCGACAAAACTTTAAGCAAAACCTTTGTTACCAGTTTACTAGTAAACCTTGATGGGTGCAGTACTTAAGGTAGTCCAATCCATTATCCAATATCAAAATCAATAAATATTAGTGTTCCGTGGAAAACGAGAACGTACAAATTATCGCCTATCGTTTCTGATGTAGCAAACCTAATAGCTTTAAACTGACTTACTTCCCAGACCAATTTCCAATCCATAAAGACATCCAGTTATACCTCTATATGTATATTTCTACAGGAAAGACGAATAAACATTACTTTGCTGTAGAAAATGGAACGAGTCACATAAGTAGGCATCACCAGGGCTTGACATAAACGATTTCATCTGACTAAAGAACGTTCAGCAGTTTGAGGAACTAAATGTGAGGTACATTTTTGCATAGGCTGCAATGTGCTCTGACCCAATCAACCATACTTCAATCACCTAGTTTCAGAAAAATTTCTGAAACAACAAATGGCGCAAGCGTTGTAGTTTTATTTGAGGACTCTTGCATATGATCTATTCATACACTTCAATGTCATTTTAGCCCAAGTCTCAACTATTCATCAGGCTAACATTGGACTCGAAGTGAATCTATTACACCAAGCGAACAGTGCACTGTACACAGCCCACAAAATATTGCAGAAAACAATTTCGGGTTCACTTTGCCATAAGTAGAATTATAGAACCTTAAAGCTCACCCAATCATATCCTTCATCCTGGTTGTTTGCTGCTAGACATGTGTTATATTTCAAAATAACTTCTTTTTTTTTTTAACAAAACAGTAACCCACGATACGTCGACAGAGCTCCTTCCAAACTTGTTCACTTTTTTTTCATAACACATCCTCCACATACACAAATTGGTCAAACACACTCCGTCCCCTTGGGCATCCACTGAAAGTTTGAAAGCAATCCGCCCCTTTGGCACCCACTTCATGCGAATCATGATAATGCTGTTCCATATGCCTCTCCGGACTAGACAGAAATAATTTCACATAAAAACGGATTTCTCCACCAAATTCAGGATTGAAAAAAGTACTTACGTTAAGAGTCGCTGGTATATCCTGTCCACAACACCACCCACATAATGAACTTGAGCATTTTCACAAATCGCCCTATGCATGCACTCTCTGCCATTTACGCCCTTGTTGTCCATGTACTTCTCAATCATCGCGTAAATGAATGTGGCTGTTAGATCGGTGGAATCGTGTGCGATGGGAGAAGGTCCCTCGTAAAAGGAACGTCCCTTTGCCGGGAAATATGTGCTATTCCACCACATCTGGGCGGTGAGGGGTAAACTGTGTTGCCACTGAAAATTCCATGAACTGGATAATGATCTCCATGACCGTTTATCATTCAATTCGACTGGCATTGCAAAACTTATAACGAACTGTGAATGAAGAAGGCTTTACGACGGCATTTGGTAGAACCTGTACAGACTTTACTCACCTTATGGACACCCTGGTTTTCGAATATAAGGAAACGCTTCTGTCGGCTTTTGGCCCAACTTGTGACATTGTGGGTGTAATTTAGTTGGGTACCGGTACTCAAGCAGAACAAATACACGAGAGTCGCAGCAAAATGCATCCTTCTGTAAAACAACAAGAAGGAAGGTGAAGGTTATAATTTTGTCTATGCCATTCTTCCACTAAATGTTGTGTCCTTACAGAATGTTCATGCTGCTTTTTCAACTGGGCAAACAGAGTAACTGCCATCTAACTGACTTGACATACATATATGTAAGGCTGTGTGATTGCCACTAAGTAGACAAAAGTAATTCAACAAACATACGCGTACCCGAAGGTTCTAATTATATTACAAGTTCAACAATACGAGTATCTATGTACTTTGGTAATTTGGCATTTCAGTGGTTTGACGGATAAATGTGCTGGTCCCTTGATACTCGTACTTCCAATCGTTAGGTTGGTTAACTTCATTCGAGTTGCTACACAGAAAGCAGAACAACCAGCTGCAAAGAATGATATTTGGACTTCTTAGAATTATCGACTGGATAGACGGAGTGGTGTTGGTGATGTTTAAAATATGCAAGAACTTGTGTGAATGCAAACAGTTTTCGTTCTGTCGAATGGGTTGTTTGTTCGGTTTTTCGAAAGTAATGATAAAAGACGACAGCCCAATTGACATCTCTATCGTTTGAGTTTTTGATTAAGTGCCTGGAATCAGTAGACACATTTCTATTGAGTTACACGCATTGTTATAGTCGAAATTTAGTTAAAGCTGGGTGCTATGATTTCGCCTTCGTTGCTCACTGAAGACTAACATATTTACTTGTAAGTAATTAATAAATAAAAATAACACACGATTTACTCTTGATGTAACGGCTACGGAAAAATGACCCCAATCTCGACGCAGCCAGCTCGATATTTCGCTAGTTACCCCAGTTTCTTGACCGAAGTTGGCTGAAGTCTTCCTCTACATGCGCCCGCCACTTTAGACACGGTCTTCCTCTAATTCGCTGTTCTTCAGGGGCGGATTCAAAGTCTTTTTGGACCAGAGCATTGGTGTCCATCCGTTCCATATAACCCAGTCATCTCAGTCCTTGGATTTTTACTCTCTTTACTAAGTTGTATAATACAGTACAAATCGTTGTATCTTTTCCTCCTCCTCGTCTATGCACACGTGAAAGAAAATCACCCAAAGCAGCCAAGAGCATCCTCAATCCCTTTTTGATAATTTCTATATTTCTGTTTCCATATTTCTACTCGCAAAACCCCCACTGACATGACGCTGTTTTCTTCTGATTATATCGGTAGTTGAACGGACTTTTGAAAGATTGTGCGTCTTGTGTTAGGGCGTGAGTTTCGAACTATTCATTGAGCGCATCGTCTTGTATAAATCCTAATTTGACATCAATCGCAGTCTTGGTGACATCTTTACCGACATTGATGGGACAACGTGCTGGGAATCCATCATCATCCTGCACAAACAGACGAGATTGGCAGAGATGTCAAAACTGGATATTGCTCTGTATAGCCCGTTTTTATAGATGTTGTCATAAGCGGCCTTGAAAACAATAAATATGTGGTACGTATCGATTTGAAGCTAATATGTTTTCTTCAAAATATGCTGAAGTGTGAATATTTGGTCTAAGGTGGACTTTTCTGGCTTGAAGCCACACTGATGTGGAGTAATCAGATTGTTGACAAATGACTTCAGGCGTTCACACGATATGGCAGATAAAATCTTGTAGACGGTGTTAAGAACACTGATCCCTAAGAGAGCAAAAAATGCTGATTTTCCAGGCATACTTTCGACAATATTTTGATGATGACTTGATGTGTTGTCCAATTATCAACTATTTTCTTCATCCAGATCTGGTAAACGAAATAGTTGGTCTTCTTGTCATTGCCGTTAAACAGTCTACAGAAATGCTCTTTCCAAATCTTCAGCATCAACTGCAACCTTACCACGATATTCCTACGGTCTTCGCTTCAGGGTTCGTGTTCGTGGTTAGGATCTCCTATTTCCTCGAATGCGCGCTTTTTATGCTCCTTCTTTTTCCTCCTGAGAAGCCGGTATTTTTCTCTCCTCTTCTCCTCGTAGAGCTCTTGAGTTGTTCTAGTCTATAAAGCGCTGCTTTCTATGCATCTTGCTTAGGTGCTCGTCATTGCCAGCATTTATCATGAAACCAGGAGTTTCATTGTGGTGGTCGAATGAAACCCAACACATCGCCAACTCTGATCGCGGTATTTTCACTGGTGTTCAATAATTGACGCTGGCGACAAAGGATTTCATAAGAGATGAAGTGAGACTCGACCGGATAAAGATTTGGTGATTGCTTGCAATTCTAACTCTTCGATGTCGAACTTCATCACAGTATTAGCTTTCCTTTCGATGTTTGAGATATGCGCAACTTCACCACAAGATAGTGGTGTGGATCGATTTTGGCTGCTCCAAAAGTTCCGACACCCAAAATATTGCAGGAGAGTCCTGCACCGATTGCAAAATAATATTTTTGTATGATACGTCTCATCGTACTTCATGGATGGATGGCCATCAAAGATACTCGTATCTGGTAATTAATTGGGCTGTTGATAGTTCGAACATTTCACGCGCTTTCCTTTAACCGTTGGCCAAGGTCGTCAATCCATTATTATCCGATCTGCTTGCTCACAGTTTTAAATCTCTTCCACCCACAATGCCAATATGAAACAGAAATTTTATGGCAACAATTTGAAGGTAGAAATTGTGTTAATGGAATCGATTTCTTTTCGTTTGTGTTCGGGAGAGTACACTTTCTGAGAATCGCTCGAATAGCCTCTGTCTTTTTTGCCGGTCTCTGATCAGAAAAAAGTTGTCACCATCGAATAAACCGTAATCATTCAAAGCACTAAATTGGCATTAGCATATAGATAATAAAACTACCAAAACGACCAAAGCTATATGGGCTTGCTGTCGATTGTATTGTAAGACCTGGATATACACCGCAAAGGCTAGCCAATGACTTTAGTGTGGCTTCTACATGCCTCGACATCATGGCCGAAATGCACACAAAAAAGACAACTATTTCCAGTACGATCAGATTACTTTTTCTTTGTTTAAGTGACGCTACTATCCGGAGTCCTGGGCCTCAATCAACAATCAACAAGCGTCTCCAGCCAGCTCGATCCCTGGCTAGCTGCTTGCAGTTTCGCACGCTAAGTTGGCTGAGGTCCCTTTCCACTTGCGTGCGCCACCTGGGTCTTGGCCTTCCTCTACTGCGCTGTCCCTCGGATGCGGAATCGAAGACTTTTCGGACCGGAGCATTGGTGTCCATGCGCTCTACATGACCCAGCCATCTCAGTCTTTGGATCTTCACTCTTCTGGCTAGGTCGATGTCGCTGTACAGGCCGTACAGTTCGTCGTTGTATCTCCTCCTCCACTCATCGTCAATGCAGACGGGACCGAAGATCGCCCGAAGAATTTTTCTCTAGAAGCAACCAAGAACACCCTCATCCATTTTTGATAATGTCCATGCCTCTGCGCCATAGAGCAGGACCGGGATTATTAGGGTCTTATAAAGGGTGAGTCTTGTTGTCCGAGTGAGAGCTTTGCTACTTAATTGCCTTTTTAGCCCAAAGAATCAGCGGTTGGCACAAGTTATTTTTCATTTGATCTCAGCGCTGGTGTCGTTGTCTGTATCTATAGCGGATCCTAGGTAGATAAAGTCCTTAACTACCTCAAAGTTATATCTGTCGAGGGTGACGTTCTGCCCGAGACGACGGTGTTGCTTGTCCTTTTTGCTTGACAGCATATACATACTTGGTCTTGCCCTCGTTGACCGTTAAACACATTTTCTCCGCTTCCATCTCAATACTCGCGAAAGCGCCACTGACATCACACTGCTTTCTCCCGATTATGTCAATATCGTTGGCGTATGCGAATAGTTAGACGGACTTTTGAAAGATAGTGCCTCTTGTGTTTGCTCGTGAGTTTTGCACTATTCTTTCAAGTAAGATGTTGAAAAAATCGCATGACAGCGCATCGCCTTGTCTAAATCCTTTCTGGACATCAAAGGTCTCGGTGAGATATTTACCGACCTTGATGGAGCAGCTTGCATCCTTCATCGTCATCCTGCACAGACGGACGAGTTTGGCAGGGATGCCGAAACTAGACATTTCTCTGTATGAGTATAGCTCGTCTCTATAGATGCTGTCATACGCGGCCTTATAATCGATGAATATGTGGTGTGTATCGATCTGAAGCTCATGGGTCTTCTCCAAGAATATTTGGTCGATTGTGGACTTTTCTGGCCTGAAGCCACACTGATATGGACCTATCAGGTGGTTGACGAATGGCTTCAAGCGTTCACTTAAAACGGCAGATGAGATCTTGTGTGCGATGTTAAGGAGACTGATGCCTCTGTAGTTGGCGCAGTTCAGAGGGTTTCCTTTCTTGAGGATCGGACAAACAATGCTGAGGTTCCATTTATCGGGCATACTTTCGTCCGACCATATTTTACAGATTGGTTGGTGTATGCTCCTTACCAAGTCATCGCCTACCGCTTTGAATAGCTCGGCAGTCAAGCTGTTCGCTCCAGCAGCTTTGTTGGACTTAAGCCTAGATATACCTATCTTCACTTCATCCAGGTGGACGGAATTGTTGGTCATCATCAGATTACTAGACGAAAGATTATTTACTCAGACCACATGGATCAAATGAATCTTTTTTGACATCGTTTGGGTGGTAAACGATTGCCTACACTGTGCTTCAGCAGAAGGTTCAGTCTAGGGATTCCTAGCCGAGAAGCATTGAACTACAAAAACCTTAAAGGTATCAATTTGTATACGGATGGATCAAGGATGAACACCGGCTTGGACGCAGGTATATTTATTTCAAACACCAAAGTTTTCAATCTTTGGAAAAGGTTTAATTGTATTTTAAGCGGAAATACATGGCATTGAGGTGTACGCCAATATTATCCTCGATAAGGCCATGAAAGGTAGTCATACAGCCATTGGCTCAATCTTCGTGACTCCAAATTAGCCCTGCACTGCTTCAAAATATTACACGATCCATCGTATAAGAACAAAGTGAAATTTCGGTGACTATTGTGGGAAATAAAATAGCTGACGAACTTCCTAGAAACGGTTCGACTGATGCAATTAAACCTCTTCACACAAAACCAAAAGGAAACATAAAGCGGACGTTATCAGAAGACTGATAGGATTTTTAACCAGACACTGGCATCTTCGATATCACCTTCACAATATAAATCTTGTTCAGGAAATTGACCGATGAAACTGCGGAGCACATCGGTGCCTTAAAGAGACGACACTTCCCCAGAGAAACCCTAATCCCAAAAGAACTTATCAAAATCTTCAACAGAGGAATTTTCAATTTCATCATTTCATGAGCCTTTCTTGATCTTCTAATACTCATCCTTTGATACAAAAAATATTTAAGGTCGCAGTGCCATCGTAATTAGAGAATCAGATCTCTTTAAAAGAAAAACCTTCAACTCAACAATTTCTGTATTTCTTTCTTTTATATCGCATGCACAAATTCATCCAAACGCTCTGGTCTACTTGGCCATGCATTGGAGGGCAACAATCCGCATCCTTGGTCCACATTTCAAACGAGTATGAGTCCGGATAATGCTGTTCCATATGCCACTCTGGAATAAAAAGAAATAATATCACTTAAGAACAGACATTTTCACCACTTTTAGGAATTTCAAAGAACTTACGTTACCCACACAATGAATCTGAGCATTTTCAGAAATCACCCTATGCATGCACTCTGCCATTTATACCCTTATTGTCCATGCAATTTCAATCATCTCGTATGTGAATGTGGCTGCCAGGTCGGCGGGATCCTGTGCGATGGACGAAAGTCCCTCGTAAACTGAACATCTCTTGCCGAAAAGAAAACGTTTTTTTCCGATAGTGATGAACGAAAGGCTATCTCTTAAGCCGTTTATGTTGCTTCTTCAACTAGAGTTCGAATATAACTGGCATTCAATAGAATTCACACACGAGGTTAGACCACTGTCGCTGACACGTTAACACATTCTAATTTAACAAATATACGCGTTCCAGAAGGTATTAATTACAACGCCGGTTCAACGGTATCTATGTATTTTGGTATTTTGTCATTTGAGTCATTTGGTGACTTGTGTCCCTCGGCTGTCGCTTTTCGTGAGTTTGATTAACAACAATGGAATATGCTTCAAAGAAACCCAAAAACTGGCCTCTAAGTGTGATATTTGGGTTTCATTGAACTCTTGCCTCAATTGACAGTCTGTCAGTAGTTTCTTTTCAAGTTGAAGGGCATTTAGTAAGAGATGTGTAACTTGTACTGTTATCTATATGGAATGACCTATTTTTTTCTTCTCATTAAAAATATTATTTCAAGGCGACAGGTTCACTTACTTATTTAATTAGACGGCTTAAAGCCTTCCTGTTGGCGCGATAATTGGCAATGGAAGATCGATCCTTCAGCTGGGAAATCTGAAGGCAAATGCGAATTTTCCTAACTAGATCGATGTTGGTACATACCTCGTAGAACTGGCTGTTATACTTAGTTTACAAAAACTCGCTAGGTGATTACGATTACTTCAGTCAAAGATGCAGCAATTAGCAAGTGGAAAACTGCGTTTGATATGTCCTCCTCAGAGTAAGCATAAGATCTTTTGATAAAAAAAAATTGCTTAATCACTTCAAAGTTATAGCTATCTATAGCCATATATTGTTATGTTCTATAAAATTCTTTAAAGTTGTGCGTCTCTACTTCCTCACTTTTGTTCCTCCTGTTTTGATGTTTGCAAATATTCTAGTAACAGCTCTTGGTGATCTGACAATGAAATGATAGTCATCATCTGCATCTATTGTGATTTGTTTAGTTTGATTCAATTTCCTTAAGTATGATGTCTAAGCGAGACTTTCTTTCTTTAGGGACAGATTTCTCCGGCGACATTAACAGAGATGATGAGCTTCTTTATTACCAGTACCCACTACCTCGGCACCAAGTACCCGCTTCCTTACAGAGTAAACGTCGCAGGATGTGGTATCGCTTATGCCCAGCAAATTTACGTGTTTAGCGAAAGTAAAATCTTTTGTCACGACGCAAGTATGCAACCTTCAGTGGAAAGTATTCGTTTTTTCTGCGTGCAACCTGGGGAGTCATACCATCTGTAGTTATGTTCATATGAATTCCATTTGCCATTGAGAACCCTAACCGAAGATGTAGGCGATTTGAGATCTAAAAAACTCTTCTCTGAGCCTGCCTAGCAAGTTTATATCCCCTTCGACTCAGTGGCTACTTGGCCTTCGTTACAGATGCAAATACTTCTTCTACTCCACCGATTGTTTACAAGAAACATATGTCGTTACCATTAGAACTGCATATATCTTCGCTTGGGAGACAAAAGCGAGTTTTCTCCACGAGGAGTGAAATTTAACGTTGACGTTTCTAGAAAAACTTCAGCGCCTCAGACCATTTAGCCGTGTAGATTCAGAAGAATATTCAAGGTGGCAGGACACATGTCACACCGAGCGACTTTGCACTGGCAGAGGCTTTCGACTTTATATGTTCAGCCCATCTAAGTTTGTAATCCAGAATGACACCCAAATACTTAGTTCTTTTGGAGGATAGGATGGTGATGTATTTAAAAACTAGAAGATTAAGACTAGACAACATCCTCTTTCTCGTGAAGAAACCATTCTGAGTTTTAAGGGAACTGCCTTAACCCCGCGCCGATTTCTAGTGCTCCAATCGTCGATCTCGTTTCAGAACAAATAGTCGCTAGACACGAACCCAAAAACAATGAAGCTACATCAACTGCGTACGCTTTTGCAAAGACATCAGAACTCAAACTTCAGAAACCAAAGATACGTTTATTCCACATCCATGGTTCCTCTATGGATATAATGTGAGGTTTTGTATTCAACACGGAAAGCCCACTCCATAGATATGTAATAGCAGCCTTGTAATGTTGAGCCGAGTTCTCAGAAGAGATGAGTTCTGGGGTGGTCGTGATAACGAAGTGGAAACTAGCATTTTCAAGGTGCAGAAAGGGACGTGCGTAATACCTTGGCATGAAGGTCTCAAAGAAGCAGCTTTGACTAAGCTCATAACAAATGAAAAGCCGTCCTCGCGTTCCCGATTTTTGCTCTCCTTGTGGGAGTAGATTTTTACGGTTTAGGTTGAAGGGGTATAGGCATAAACCCTAAATTCCCTAAATTGCCATAGAACCAAGAATATGCGGTGCGTGTCATATCTGTTAAATAGTTGTAGATTAGAACGACGTTGTTCTCTTCTTATTTGGAGCTCGTCTTTATCTAAGGGTTTTGGATAAGGACCTTTAGATAAAGCGATTTTATGTGGATTACTTCTTCTTGTCCTTTTATTAACCCTTCCCTCGTTATACGAACTCATGCGTAACGAGTTTCCCATTTTTACTGCATCGCTGCTGCTCCGCTTATGGGGTTGGCTAATGTCGCAGACCGCAGAATGCGTCTACATAATGCTCAGTCCTGGATCGCTTCAGTGCTTAGCCTCAGGCGTTGTTGCGCATTTGCCATCTGAGAAGTCCAGGAATTTTTTTTCTTACTTCTTTTTACTTAATCTAAATATTTCGAGTTGAAACCAAAAAGGTCAATGCTCACCTACTATTTTGAAGTTTTTGTGGTGAATTGTGACACACAACATCAAACCATGAACAACTCGTTCTTTGTTTCCATTTCCTCGCAGACATAGCTTTTTGCCTTCATTCTGTTGCCGTAGATGCTTCTTTAATGACATGTTGAACAGATAGTATGGCTGTCATCAGGATAGCCAAACTGGTAGTCGAACTCCTTGAAATTCATAAGTTTTATATAGATGCGTTCTTAATAATTAACAAACAAATTCACCAGAACTTTCTGCCATCATATACCCGTATATTTCTTTTTTTCAAATCACATCTTCAATATAAACAAATTTATCAAACGTACTCTGCCCTTTCGGACATTCGGAGAAGGTTTGAATGCAATCGGCGCCCTTGGTCCCCACTTCATATGAGTCATGATAATGCTGTTCCATATGCCTCTCTGGACTAAACAGAAATAATTTCACTTCAGAACAGGACTTACTCAGGACTTTAAAAGAGCTTACGTTAGGAATCGCTTGTATATCCTGTCAACAACACCACCCACATAGTGAACCTGAGCATTTTCGCAAATCGCCCTATGCATGCACTCTCTGCCATTTACGCCCTTGTTGTCCATGTACTTCTCAATCATCGTGTAAATGAATGTGGCAGTTAGATCGGTGGAATCGTGTGCGATTGGTGAATCAGCCTGGTGAAACGAACGTCCCTTTGCCGGGAAATATGTGCTATTCCACCATAGCTGGGGAGTAAGGGGTAGACTGTGTTGCCACTGGAAATTCCATGCGACAGTAAGTGATCTCCATGCTTTTTTGTCATATAAATCTGTGGGCATCGCAAGACTTATAATAAACTGTAAATTGAGAAGGTTTCACAACACCACTTAGTAGAACTGTCGCAAGGGACACTCACCTTATGAACACCCTGCGTTTGGAAAATAAGAAAGCGCTTCTGTCGGCTTTTGGCCCAGTTTGAGACGTCCTGTGTGGCATTCTGTTGGGTGGTGATATCCAAGCAAAACACATACAAGACAGTCACGGCTAAAAGTACTCTTCTGAAAAAGAGCAAGATACGGAAGTGATTATATTTCTTATGCCAACTCTCAATTCCATTGATGTTCCTTACAAAGTGTTCATGCTGCTTCTACGACTAAAGTTAGAGAGTAACTGGCAGCCAACAGACTGTCAGTATTTCAACAAAGTTAGCATACACATACATCTTTCGGATTTGAATTATGTGATAAATTCAACGGTATCTATGTATTTTATTATCTAGTTTTAGCCGCTGCTTTCGATAGTTTCATATACTAAATGTACAGTCGAATATGGTGCAAGAACTTGATTTAGACAAAAAGATGTTGGAACGCATTTAATTAGATTTGTTGAACGCGTTCTCTTTTTGTTTCAGTCGAAAATATTCGAAGTGATGATGTGTTGAAGCACGACATCTCAATTAACATATCCAACATTTGACTCTACTGAAAACTCATACGTACTAGTTAACGTGATATTCGATTTGATTTGATCAGAAAGGGAAAGTGAAATCCAAGCTGCATCTATAAGGAGACTTTTTTTTTTAACTTTGAATGTTAATAGACACCGCAAGCCATCGATACACTGTTCAATAAATAAAAAGTATTTAACATATTGGTGGAATCATTATTTGTAGCGCCTCGATTGGCGTTGTTACATGAAGGATGCCGCATCTCTTAAATCCGATGTGTGGCTTACTACAGCTGTTGGAAGCGTAGAAGGATTCACCAAAGTTTGGGTACCTCTTGGAGACTTATGACTGTTTGTTGTCATACTTCATGTAAAAACTTTCTTCGCTCCACCGTTGGTGTTTTCCAGGGTATGGATAATAACCCCATAAGCCTTCGATCCGACAGGCACACCAGCCTTTTGTATGGTCGAACACATTCAAATGGGAAAACAGACGCCTTTTGTAGCCGCCCACTATGTATACAGACGCTACTTGCTGCTGCCCTCAGCCTTACAGGATAGGCCTATCGCCATCAGACTCTCATACCGTTGACCACCATAAGCAGTTTCTC
Source organism: Volucella inflata (assembly GCA_928272305.1). Classification (NCBI taxonomy): domain Eukaryota; kingdom Metazoa; phylum Arthropoda; class Insecta; order Diptera; family Syrphidae; genus Volucella; species Volucella inflata. The sequence continues at coordinate 112,351,915 of OV743719.1, forward strand.
CGCCTTTAGGGAGCTTTTGTACCCAATCCAGCAATGCTGCTTTGTTTCCTTATCCCTGCAGCCATTCGGTCCCCTTTATGTACGTTAGCTTTAACCACTGTCTACCACGGGGAGGTGTGCATAGAAATTTTCCATTAATCGAGTCTAGGCATTGACCTAGTCTCTCCAGTACGCGGTACGCTCCAGAAGGAGTAAAAGTGTTGCTGCCAGCAGCAGCTTCCGGAAAAGATGAAGAACATATTGGAGTTTCAAAAAGGTAACTTAAATTTGAAGGAACTCATGGTCACACAAAAGACTCTTCTTCCTCTTTTCCCTTACTAGTCCTTTTCTTGCTATACGAACTTATACACAACGAGTTTATCATTTCTACTTCATCAGTGCTGCTCCACTTATGGGGTTGGCTAATACGTATGCATAGTCCCAAGCGAAGTTGAGTGTTCGCCATCTAAGCCATCCAAGAGGTCGTTTTCCTAATTAATTTTTTTGTGGTTGGAATGACCGTAGTTGACAAGGTCTTTTTAACTGGGTTTTCTATTCTACTACTTGCGAAATTTTCAATTACTGTATTTTTTTATATGAAGGCTTTCTCTGATATGTGTAAATCTATTGCATTCTTCACATTTTCATTTCTGCCTCCATCATTTTGCTCTTAAGCGTTTAGAACATTGGTTAACACTGCGAACCATATGTAAGAGCTAGTCGAACAATTGTGTTGTTCCTTTCAATTTAAGTGGAAATTTCCGGTCAAAGAAGATTCCCGAGTTTTCCCATCCGTATTCACAATCGATCCTAGGTATTTAAACCTGTAGCTGTTTTGAAGAACTGATCCGTCTAACACAATATCTGGAAGAAATATCAAAATTAGATGCTGGGTCTTTGAACGACTTATTTTAAACCCGTTTTCCTCAAGCTCATCCTTCCATCTGAGGGTTTTAGAGGGTTTTGCATATGTAATCGCTCAGAAAAACTGCATCGCATTGTAAAAGATAGTCTACCACCACGTAGAAGAGATAAGAGCTAAGAGCGCTTCCTTGGTGCACTCTGACAAATTCTTTAGTTACTCCAGCAGAGCACTTAACTGCCCTTTTCGCGTTTCCGTACAAGTCTTGGATTATTTTTATATCAGTTTCTGGCACCTTTTGAGACCTAAGCGACGTTGAACAGATAACGCGGCTGTCATCATCATAGCCAAATAGATAGTCGGATTCCTTTAAGTTAAAAATTACTATAAATTCCCATTAATTAACGAACACAGTATATTTCTGTTTTTTTCAAATCACATTTTCCACATACACAAATTGATCAAACGTACTCTGCCCTCTCGGACATTCGGGAAAGGTATGATAGCAATCCGCGCCCTTGGCACCCACTTCATGCGAATCACGATAATGCTGTTCCATATGCCTCTCCGGACTAAACAGAAATAATTTCACATAAAAATGGACTTCTCCACCAAATTCAGGATTGAAAAAAGGACTTACGTTAAGAGTCGCTGGTATATCCTGTCCACAACACCACCCACATTATGAACCTGAGCATTTTCACAAATCGCCCTGTGCATGCACTCTCTGCCATTTACGCCCTTGTTGTCCATGTACTTCTCAATCATCGCGTAAATGAATGTGGCTGTTAGATCGGTGGAATCGTGTGCTATTGGCGAAGGTACTTCGTCGAACGAACGTGCCTTAGCCGGGAAATATGTACTATTCCACCATAGCTGGGCGGTGAGGGGCAAATTGTGTTGCCATTGAAAATTCCATGCCACAGAAAGTGATCTCCATGCTTTTTTGTCGTATAAATCTGTGGGCATCGCAAGACTTACAATAAACTGTAAATTGAGAAGGTTTCACAACACCATTAAACAACACCGACACAAAGGACACTCACCTTATGGACACCCAGCGTTTGGAAAATAAGAAAGCGCTTCTGTCGGCTTTTGGCCCAGTTTGAGACGTCCTGGGTGCTATTTTGCTGAATGGTGGTATCCAAGCAAAACATGTACACAACAATAACACCAAGAAGTATTCTTCTGCAAAAAAAAAAAAAAACAGCAGGATGAGCAGGTTATAATATTTTCTAAGCCAAATCTCTACTGATGTAAACGTCCTTACAAAATGCTCATGATGCTTCTTCAACTAGAGTCAGAAAGAAATTGGCATCCAACTGACTAGTCATATTGGCAAAACAGAGAAGATACGCCCTCTCAGAAAAAAACGAACATCTCCGGTGGTGGTGATTTGGGCGTCGCTCTTTTTGGGGTTGAGAACCTGATTCAAAGATATTGAAACGCCTTTAATTAAATAAAGGAAACTTGTTCTGTTTTCTATGTCGAACGATTTATTATTATATGTTTTGCAAATAATAGATAATCTGCGAAGACATGACAACTTAATTAACGGATCTAACGTTTGCTGGTTTTTTTCTTAATCTAATTGAGCTAATATGCAGTCGCACATCCTATTAAGTTGCTGACACCAATAGTTTAATTGCGGCTAGTGATGGGCGAAGTAAGTACAGGATGGGCCATAAATATTTGCACATTTGAAACATGAATAGAAAATAAAACTACAAATGCTATTTTTTTGATCATTTACTACTCGTATATTTAACGTAATAAAAGTTTGTTGAAATTTATTATTCAAAAATGACATTGTCGAGATGTGCCCCATCTCGTCGTTGGCACTCCTGCAATCGACCACGCAAACTTTTGAAAACTAGCTGACACATGCTGCGAGGTATCGCGGCTATCTCTGCCTGGATGTTTTCTTTTGATTGGGATATGGTCATCGATTTATTAAGGTACACTCAACTTTTCAGGTATTCCCACAAGAAAAAATCGCAAGGTGTAAGCTCCGGGCTTCTCGGGGGCCATGGGATATCACCTCTGCGAGAAATCAATTTCTTAGGGAAAATTTATTTGACCACCGGTAAAGTCACATTTGACGTATGGCATGTTGATCCATTTTGGTGCATCCAAGTCCTGCTGGTGTAGTTTGAGGTCCAGATGTAAAATTCGTCGCAGACTAGTTCTTGGTATTAACAGAGCCGCCGACCGTTTACGCGTAGATGATTTTTGATCGGTTCTTATGGAAATTTCAACCTCCCGAATGTTGTCATCGCTACCTCTTAAACGTGGCCGCCCTGTTTAATATTCGTTGTCGATCCCGTTTGCTCGAACTTCTTGACCCAAGCTTTGATCGAATTAACACTTGGACACTCACTTAATCAGCGTAATCCGTATTCAATTCTTTATAGGAGTCATACAGTAACGTAGGAATTCTTGTTTTTGTAAAATTGTTTCAAAAAAAAAAACACGCTGTTGTCCCGTGAAGCGCTCCATCGTGACTAAAATTAGATAAAGCGACGCACAATTCACCGCGCACGGTTTTTAAGCCGTTGCAAAAATGTATGTGCCACCCTGTACAAAGCCTTATGTGCACTATAGCATCGTGATATCAATGAAAGAAGGTAACAAACTCATTATTTTGTGTTAATCAGTGCTAAGTTTGTTTTTATAATTCTGGACAAGATCCACATTCTTGTGCTGCTTATAGAGTTTGAGTTTGAACCCTCGCCTCTAGGAGAATACTCTCTAGACTTTATTTGCGATAATGTTTTTTTTATCAACATTAATCGTACTGTCAGCGTACTGTTTTGGGGATGGAGAGTTCTGGTAGACATCTGATAGAACACACGATTAGGATGATGTCCATTCCAATAAAGCAGCACTCCTTTGCGGTTCAAAGACGTATAGATAAGGTATTTAAGAGATACTTGGAGACGAGCTTCAGAAGTTCAGTAGGTCCTGTGGTAGAAGCAAATGCAACTTATTTAATTAAGGTGCCTCAACAGTCCGTGGTGCGTCTCTAGCCAGCTCGATCTATCGCTAGCTGTCTCAGTTTCGTCTGCGTAGTTTCCTGAGGTCGCATTCCATACGTTGGACATCTCAGTCTCGGTGTTTCTCTAATGCACTATCCCTCGCAGACGGACTCATAGACTTTTCAGATGGGGGCATTTGTGTCCATCTACTCTACATGACCCAGCCTTTGACCTTCACTCGTTTTGCTAAGTTGTATAGTACAGTACAGCGTGTCCTTGTAATCTTCTCCTCCATTAAATGCCTATATACATATGATGTTACAACTTTATCAGCCATAGAGCAGGACTGGGATTGTTAAGGTCTCACATAGGGCCACCTTTGATGCTCGAGAAACGGCTGTGCTATGCCACTGATTTCTTAACCCAAAGAAGCAACTGTTGGCTAGAATTATCCTTCGTTTAATATCAGTGCTGGTGTCGTTTTCTGTATTGGTAGCGGATCTTAGGTAGATAAACGTCCTTCTAGCAGCACTGACATCAGTTGGTGACAGCATCCAGGTTGTTGACGAATGGTTTTAGGCGTTCACACAATTCGGCAGATAACATGTTGTAAGCCCGTGAAGTTGGCGCAGTTCAGAGGGTCTTCTTTCTTGAGAATAGGACAAACAATGCTAAGGTTCCATCCATGACTACGGCTATTTTCACTTCATCTAAGTCAGATGGATGGAATTGTTAGAGTACATCTACCAGGTTGAATGGTTCATTCATTGTCATTGCCTGACAGCGGAATTTTATTCATGAACTACGTTATTCAGTCTACAGAAATGCTCTTTTTAAATCCTCAGCATCGACTGTGAGCTTACTACAATGTTCCCTTCTTCGTATCTATAGGGTTTGGTTTGGGGCATGTTTTTTTTAACATTTTGGTAGAGCTTCCGAATCTCATTTCTGCCGTATCATCACTCAATTTTTCGACCGCGTGCTTCTATTACTCTTTTACTCTTCCTCCTCCTAAGAAACCGATGCTCGTCGTTTCTCATATGTTCGTATGGCCCATGAGCAGCTGTAGTCCCTCTATGCAGCGCTGCTGGGGATGCATCTTGCTTGGCTGCACGTGGCTACTGGCATTCGTCGTGAAATCAGGGGTTTCATTGTGGTGGACAAGAAAAACCCAGCACATCAGAAGAAGCATCTGTGATGGCGTTTTGGCAGTGTTTCCAATGGTCTTCGATGCTTGATACTGGCGGTATTGGACCTCTTAAGAGATTAAGAGGCACTCGATGGGAAAAGGGTTTGGCTATCTTTAGGTATTGTGGCCGTCTGACGTCAAAATTCCTCACATCATTAGTTTGCCTTTGTACCGAGTCGATTTTGGTGTTTCGTTGGTTGGGTGTTGAATATCGATATGCGCCTACTGAAAAGCCGATTAGCCTGAATTCGTCATCGACGGTGGTGTCCTACAGGCTATATCTTCCGACAGTTCTACCAAAGATGTCCTCTCTTCCTAGCTTTGTATTAAAATCTCCAACGGCAATTTGAATGGCATTGTTCGTAGGACTTATTCAAGAGCTTGTAGAAGCTATCTTTGATGTCATCATCTTTTTCCACTGTGGAGGCGTGTGCTCATATAAGGCTAATATGGGCAAAGTTAGCCTTGATATGGATTGTTATGAGGCACTCGTTCATATGCCGGAAACTTTAGACTGGGTGCAAAACTACCTGGCTGTAGGAACCTCCGGCTAAAAATTGAACTAAACGATGACCTACGATGGAGTACCATAGGGGTCAAAACTTGAACCGCATTGCTCCATTTTTTTAGTAAAATGTTGCGGATTTTCACTAAAAGCATTCTATTCGCGTTCGCTGACGGTAAAGCAATAGTTTATCTCTTCGATTTTCCTAAGACAAGTAGTAATGTTATATGTTTTCCTTACTTTCATAATCTGCCCTTAATTCTGTCTTAGGACCGACCGACTTTTCACATGAAGTCAATAGAGTAAAAAAAAAACACTACTTCGGCAAATAGACCTAGAATCGTTGTACTGCTCGTATATCCAGGAACAAGAGCCACAAGAGTGAAAAACTTTTTAAAATCCCTAAAAGATGTGGCTTCGAATATTCTTTGTGTGATTATAGTGCCACAAAATCGTCAAATCGCATGATCTCTGTCGCAAATTAGAATTTATCAGCCATCTGAAATTATTTTTTCAAAAAAAGTGGATTTATGTTGTCAGCACTTATTTATGAACATTAAAATGAACAATATCATCGTTAATAAAGGATGAATTATGAGCTGCTCAAATTCACTTTGTCGTGAGCTTATCTCTTTAACGCTTCGATAAGCTTGGTCGTAAAACTATCCCTTTCGCCTTGCCGTTGTATGTAATTGTGCATCATTCAGCCCTACGAGTCAAGGTCGAAGTTCTCTCTTCTTTTTTCCACAATTGATTGTAAAAATTGTTTACAACGTCCTGAATGTTCCTCCTTTAACTGCCGCCTGTCTGTCTAAATAGGCTGACATTGTTCTCATACATCGAAGCCGCCAGAGCATATTCAGTATACTCGTATACGAGTGTAAGTATGGGTACATTCAAAAACATAGACGAATCAATATCGTCCTTTGTGCTCGATAACAATGCTCCTCCTAACCGCCTATAAATTCATACTCTCCTTCATTTGTTCTACAAAACGAGAATAATTTTTGAATAGGGGTATCGGTGTGATGCTGTGCTTAAATCTACTCTCTGGTCGATATTATTTTAATAATGACGAAACAATGGGCCATAAATCAACCAACATCTACAATAGACTGCCATCAATAAAACCAGCAATCATTGGCGAACAACAATTGTGCCAGAGGGTATTAATTTGCATCTCGTTTCAGGGGATATGTGTTATTCAATTTAATTTTATTTGAAACTACATATCGGTGCCTCTATGTTTCGAATAACATGGAACTCAACTACTCTTGGTGCTTGCTGGTACGAGTATCTTTTCCAATGTGGCATCCACTCAGGAGTGACACATTGCAGCAATTATAAACGAAACGAGTACTAACGGTAAACTACCCCTTAAGTCCGCTGTGACCTGGCAATAGTCGGTACACTCGGAGTTTCATTTCAGGTTGAACAATACCTGGCATTAGAATGGAAAATTTATATTTCAATAGAATTGTGCTCTGCGTACGGTAGGAACAACTAGTCCAATGAATCTTTTAGAGGTTTACAAAATATTCCCCAATGTGAGTTCCGAAAAGGAACAATTTGGAGCAACTATGGACAAAGAATATTCAAAATTAAATATAACAATTTGAAGCATGATCATTTATTTAAGCCGTTTTAAATATTTACTTAAAATTTCCTTCATTCGTTTAAAGAACATCCATGAGTCCTTTAGATTCTCATAACTAAGACTTTCACCAGGTAACTTTGACGATTCTATGGACCAATTGATTCTGCAACATCTTAACAGCTGTATCTACACTAAACTTCTTTATTTAACAGATAACTGATCATTGTTTAACTACAATTCAGTTTGATTGTTCAATACGCAGACCTAAACCATTATAATTTAAAAATTTTAAAAAGTCGACTTTTCAGCCTTGCAAAGAGATTTGTCTTTTGAACTCTGGAACGGTGTATATAGCGCTCATGATCCATCAATTGCTTTTGATTTATTTATTAATAAATTGAAATTTCATATTCAATTTCAAACTATGGATAACGTTTTATTTGTTGAAGAAAATAAGAAAAAAAAATAAATAATTCGGGTTCGCAAACATTCTAGGAATACTAGTCTTAAAAGTTTTTATGTTAAAATAATTCGTGAGTTAAAATTAGAAATAACACTTTGTAGAGATAATTATTTCAGTAGAAAACTGGTTGAAAATATTGGGAATTCTAAGAAAGAGTGGGACACAGTTAATGAAATTTTGAATAGAGATAAGCCGAATGCCGAAATTGTTTTAAATATGGATAGTAATGTTGATATATCTGAACCAAGTGGTGGTGGCTAATGTTTTTAATGATTATTTTTCAAATATACTCAATGATTTCCGTGGTCTCATGGGACAAAAAAATTTTTCGTGTCACTTTGATAACACAACAAGGCAGGAGCAACACCAGTCTGCTTGTTTTTACTATGAAAATTTCACACCACTGGAAATACATATGTTTGTTGCAGAATCTAGTCTTATCTAAAAAAGACAGTATTCCAGCTTGGAGAAGGTGGACAAAAGTGAAGTAGGACGTTAGTTATTCAAAGACTTAGTATCACCTTTTTTATGGAGAGCAACAACTACAGCGGTTTTAGGGGTTTCGGGAAAGACGCCCTGTTCAACACTCAAATTGTATATGTGACATAGAACATCACAGATAAAAAGAGGAATAATTTTAAGATCGTGACTTGAAATATTGTCATGTGAAGAAGAGTGTGAGTTCTTTAGCGATTGTATAATTTTATGTATTTCCAGTGGAGATCAACTGAAGATGCCTTATTATATTATATTATATTATATTATTATATTATATTGCGGAAAAATTTATAACAGCGCAAATGATTCTAAAATCTCTGCAACGTTATTTATAGATATCTCAAAGGCTTTTGACATGGTGGACCATTCGCTTCTATTCAGTAAATTGTACAATGCAGGTTTTAGAGGTTTTATTTGTACATGGTCTTCGTCTTATTTAAAATTGGTATATAATAGTCTTTTTACATCCAAGCTGCAGTACGGTATAGCCTGTTGGGGCGGTAGACATTTCAACAAAGTACAATCCTTGCTAGTTAAGCAAAAACACTGTTTAAGAATAATCTGAATAGTTAATCGTACAACCCCCGGTTTAAGATTATTCAAGGAACTTAAAATACTACCCTTAAGACACCTTTACTACTATAAAGTCTTGAAAATATTTTTTCCAGAATTCTGGGTATAACATCGCTAGACTGTATGGCAATCTTAACTTGTGAGCTAATTCCATGAATTTTGTATCCTTACCTAGAATCAATAAAGCACTTTTTTCTCGTTTTTTCACCGCTTATTTAATAAATTACCGGAAAGTATTAGATGCGAAAGAAGGCAATCTTTGTTCTTAAAAAATGTCATAACTTGGCTTTTCACTTACGATCATTGTACAGTAGATCAATTTCTTATTTAGTTAATAATCTTACAATTTTTTCTTTTTACACATTATTCTTAAATTGTTTCACTTAGCTACTATTGCATTTGTTTATTTTTACATACATTTTCCCCATTAATGTTTAAAAATCCTTTTTTTTTTTTTTGTTGAACAATAATGGTGCATTCGCCACTTGGCCTTGGCCAATAGAATGTCCCTAACTATACCAAATACAATAATTGTAATATATTGTATTAAATTTATAACCTGAAATAATGAAATGAATAAAAAAAAAAAAAAAGTTGCACAAGCTCGTTTTTGCTTCCATTCGGGGTCTGTTCAAAAAATTAAGTCATAATTTGCAGCGATTCTGTAAATGAAGATCCTTTTAGAGGAGCTTTTTCCACTGACGACTTCATGAGAGATCGCATTTATATACATCGTGTCTCACTGATATCGTACTTTTGTTTGATATTTCATCATGGTAAGGCTTTGCCCGGCATAGCGTCTTCAAATTATTCAGCTTAATTGTGAAAATTTACGAGAAATGTGTTTCGTGCACTTTGAGCAAATTATTGTTTATAAAATCGGCCTACTGAACGCACAATTCGCTATACCAATGAAATGTTAGAAATCTAATTTATATTACTGGATAGTGTACACGATGACCGTAATGAATCGATTCGGCGTCGTTCTCAATAGCTTAACTTGTTGTATGCAACCACTTGGCATATTTGGTTGAAAAGCACATAAAATTCAATTCTTGCGGGAATTTAAGCTGACCGACCTTCCGAATTATCTGCATCTCAGTCGTTGGCTTTCATTTCTAAGCAAAATAGAAATATTTTCGGTTCGGATCAACCCGAAGAGGTTCCAGAGATGCCATTACATCCAGACACAACATCTCTTTGGCTGGTGAAATCATGGATCCATTGTTCTTCAGAACTGAGGCCGGCCGAAACGTCAGTGTGTGATAATGGACTTTTTGTTACATGAAATTAAAGCCCATGGTCTGGATGTCATTTAGTTACAATAAAACGCAGCTACTTGCCCCTGCCCATGAAACCATGACTTTATTGCGAAACAATCCGGTGGGAAGTTTATTTCGCATTTTAATCCGGAAAATTGACACCTAGATCATGTTGTATCACACCTCAAGAGTATTTCCTTTCCATAGTACTGGAACGCATTGTCAAAAATTGAAACTTACTCACACTATTTTGCGGCATCTACTATTTTTAAAATTTACATTAATTCACTTTTTAGCTTAGATTCAAGAGGTATACTTACTGCATTTCCCGGACGATGTAGCCTGTTCTTGGGAATGGAATGTTCGCCCCCCTTCAACAGGCCACATGCAGCCACCATTGACTGGGCAAAAATTATGAACTATCGAGATTGCTATACGGAAAAGAAACAGACCTAGAATACGGATTTGCCATAAGCAGCCGATTTAGGCAAGAAATCTTGAGCCCTTACGCATGGCCGAGCGTCGTATGACATTAATGTGTCTTTGAGCTTGTCGACAAGCTATACAAGCAATATCAATACATGTACTATTCTTGTATGAACTCCAGGGGACATAGTGGTCTCAGGATTATGAAGCGCTTTGATCTTCAAGTACTCTTGCTGTTATGTAAATGATTGCGAAAGACCCATTGAAGTTTCGATGCACTCAAGAGCAGGTGGAGACATGACACAGTCTTGAAGTGGAATATCATTATAAATATACGAGCGTTCGTATGAGGGATTAGACGAAATTTCTTAAATTTTAGACGAAAGACCAAACATTTAGGATATTGTAGTATTTTTTCCCTCATTCGTATTTGGCACGCTTGAGAAAAGTGTTGTACTCATTCCTAGCTCGTTACAACTCCTTCGAATTTCCTCAGTCGCGTTGGTCCTTAGGATCAAAAAAACCACAATTCTCTAGCTCTGATAGCATATTTACAGCTCGAGTAGTACAGCGTCTTTTCTTTTGCTTTAATATTCATAATTCGATGAGGCAGTGAATAATATCCTATTTCAAGAAGAATGCTGCTTGTGTTCCTATCAGCAGCAATATCCACGTCGTTATCGACAAAAAAGAACAACAAATATAAATTCTTGTGCCTACTGTCAAGTCTGATCCAGTAGGATTTCTCATATTGCCATACGGTTCTTTCAAGTATCTTCTCTCTAACTATGTGATGACATAGTACATTTCTGTTGTACTTAACTTTACTTACTTAAGATGGCGCTACAGTCCGGGGTGGACCTGGGCCTCACACAACAAGCGTCTTCAGCCAAGTCGATCTTTTACTAGCTGCCTCTAGTTTACCACGCTAAACTGACTGGGGTCGCCTTCCACTTGCGTGTGCCATCTGAGTTTCGGTCTTCCTCAACTGCGGCGCTGTCCCTTGGGCGCGAATTCTAAGCCCCGGTGCACACTTGCGTCTTTTTAATGCGCGGCACCCCCTTTGCGTCTTACAGTACTCACAAATAAATTGAGTGGTGGACACAACGTGTGATGACGCTGCGGCATCGCAAAAAGCTTTTAAGGAATGCCGTTCGGACTCGGCGATAAACCGTAAGCCCCGCTCAGATGTGACAAAAATGACAACATAAGCAACACAAATGAGTGTCAAGAAGCTAGGCCATGGCCCATACCGGGCTGCCAGCGACACAATGTTTGTTTTTTGTGTGTACCGGGCCTAAGGCTTTTCAGACCGGAGCGTTGGTCTCCACCCGCTCTACATGAACCAGCCATCTCAGTCGTTAGATCGTCACTCTTTTGCTTAAGTCGATGTCGCTGTATAGTTCATACAGTTCGTCACGAAGATCACAAAGCAACTTAGAGATCCCTCATCCATTTTTATAATGTCCATGTTTCTGCGCTATAGAGAAGGACTGGGACTATTAAGGTATGTTGCCTTTCACGAAATAGAAATTATTCTCCAGTCATATCCGAGTTGCATAGGCGAACGTGGTTGGCATTACTTTATAATGCCCTTCTCCATAAAGGCAATAAGTGCTGTCATATGTTGCCTTGAAATCAATAAACAAGTGATGAGTGTCCTGAGCTTGTCATTGTCATTTGTCCAAAATCATTCTAATAATGATCTGACATAAGCATCAGATTGTTGATACAGGGCCTCAAACTCGAAAATTAAAATCTTGTGCACGATGTTAAGAAAAAGTCAAAAAGATTTTTTTCTTGAGTTTTCGACTTAAGATGCTGAAATTCTCTTCATCGGACGTATGTACATTCATCCTCTTTATCAAGTTAATACCCGCTGCCTGTTATTCACCTTTTTACTGAAGCAGACTCAGTAAAACAATTTTACCAACTTAAGAACACAAAACAATAAATATTGACAAACTCTGCCTGCGAAGATTTATTTGTTCAGATGCTGTTCATCCGAAATTGGAAATGCAAATTAACATAAGCGCTGTGACCTGAAACCGATAATCAGCTAAATTTGCTCCTTGAACCCAGTCAGACGATACACCTCTTCAACAGGATTCATTAGATGAGGGATTTTGTACAAACATGCCAAATTCAATCGATTGATTGATTAGGTAAACAATAACATCCTGTCGGTTATTTCTAAGATCCTATATCCTTTAAACTAATTATGCGTTGAAAGATAATCCCTTTAACCCATAATTCACTCTGTGCCTATTTATAATCGAAATGTGGTGAAAGGACCAAATGTTACACCGGTAAGTTACGAGGGCGGGTCAATAAGTCCGTGACTTTTTGAATTTCTGACCTCTTTACTGAAACAGCAACACTGCTCCTGTCAACAGGCATCTGTCAGTTGACTCCTGTCAAAATTTAAACTTGCTGCGTCAGTTAGTTTGTGTTTGACAGCTATTTTTATCAGACTACTCACTAATTTGAGGAGAAAATGGAAAAAAGTGAATTTCGTGTGCTTATTAAGCATTATTTCTTGCGAAAAAAAACCATTACCGAGACCAAGGCTAAGCTTGATAAATACTATGGGGACTCTGCACCATCGATTTCAATGGTAAAAAAGTGGTTTACTGAATTTCGTTGTGGCCGTACAAGCACTGAAGATGCCGAACGTCCTGGACGCCCAGTTGAGGTCTCTACACCCGAAACAATCGAAAAAATTCACGATATGGTGTTGGCCGACCGAAGATTGAAAGTGCGAGAGATTGTGGAAGCCGTAGGGATCTCGCATGGCTCAGTGGTTTCAATTTTGAATGATCACTTGGGCATGAGAAAGCTTTCCGCAAGATGGATGCCGCGTTTGCTCACAGTCGACCACAAACGCAATCATGTAACAACTTCACAGGAAGGTTTGGCGTTGTTTAATCGCAATATGGAGGAGTTTTTGCGCCGTTTTGTAACCGTGGACGAAACATGGATCCATCACAACACACCAGAGAACAAACAACAGTCAAAACAGTGGGTTTCTAAAGGTGAATCGGCGCCAAAGAAGGCCAAGGTGGGTTTGTCAGCCAATAAAGTTATGGCGACTGTTTTTTGGGATGCACGCGGGATAATCCACATTGACTACCTTCAAAAGGGAAGAACAATCAATGGGGAATATTATGTCAACTTATTGGACCGATTCAATGACGATTTGAAAAAAAAACGACCTCATTTGGCCAAGAAAAAAGTTCTTTTCCACCAAGACAATGCAAGGGTGCACACATGTGCAGTTGCCATGGCAAAAATCCATGAATTGGGCTATGAATTGCTCCCTCATCCACCCTATTCTCCAGATTTGGCTCCGAGCGACTACTTCTTGTTCCCAAACCTGAAGAAATGGCTTGGTAGAAAAAGATTTGACTCCAATGAAGAAGTCATCTCGCAAACAAAGGCCTATTTTGAGGACCTCGACAAATCATTTTTTTTGGAAGGGATAAAAAAATTGGAGAAGCGTTGGACAAAGTGTATAGAGCTCAAGGGAGACTACGTTGAAAAATAAAATTATTTTTTTATCAAAAAATCTGTGTTTTAGTCCAAAAGTCACGGACTTATTGACCCGCCCTCGTATAAAAAAATTTAAGCACGTACCTGCATATTTATACCTTTTTCCAAGAGTATATACGAAAAAAAATCCATGGAAGTGTACGCGCATAGATTCTTTCCGTATTTAAATATCTTCTTGTGTTATTTGATGGAGAAAACGAAAGTAAAACATAAATAAGAAAATAAAAATTAAACAAGAAAAACGAATAAAGATCCACAAGTACGAGTAATGTATGTAGGGAAAGTAATGTAAATGTGTTTTGTTTCTGTTCACCTTCGTTCGTGTCCTTTGGGCAGTCAATGGAATTAAATGAGAGTACCCTATCCCCAGGCGTCCTTGGGAACGACTGTCGAAGTACTTTAGCTGGGAATTGCTACCCAATTTGTTATCCAGGTGGGCATTTTGATTCTTTTAGTTCAGGTGACCAGTTCACAATTTGCTGTATCTACGGATCCTTTTTTCCAATGTGGTTAATAAAAATTAATTGATATTGAGCCAATACCTAGATCCTGGCGATATCCTGTAATGGAGTCTAATTTGTTTTTACCGTTTTCGATTACACGAGTAGCCGAACAGTGTTTTATTTACAATACGCACGAGTGTGTATAATGTTTAAAGGTTAGTATAGACTCGAATGTATTTCGATTTATAGCAGAGCTTCAAGGTAAATACATACAATAATGGTCGAGCTGTAGATTTTTACGACAACGGATAAGACAGCCATTGGCGATTTTGGAAAGACAGGGAGCTTCTTAAATCAGTACTCTGGCTTATGTGTCTTAAGCGTATAGACCTTTCTTCTTTATAGAGCAATTAATCACAGATAAAATAACAATCGGCAAAAGAAAGCACCGAAAGACTGTAAGGGTCAAAGCAAATCAAATGTTTGAAAAGAAATAACTAAAACAGATCATCTATGGAAAGAATTTTTTTTTATTGTACTAATGAAAGTGCATGTGCTCCACAGGATTAAACGTTGACGACCCTTGCAAATATCTAGAAGACAATGACCTTCTGGAATGTCCGAACCCTTAACAGGCCGCGGGCAACCGAGCAGATAGCGGAGTCCCTTGAGTGCTATCATGCAGATATTACTACTATCGTAAAACTGTAATACATAGGTACTATGGTGATTGCTATAGGGAAATGCAGTAGGGCTTTTTGGAATACGGATTTGCCATGTGTAGCACACTTAGGCAAGAAGTCGTGAGCCTCCAACACGAAGGCGAGTGTTTTGAGCCAACATGCATCAAAGCTAAATTCATCAGCATTGTCCGAAGTATGACGTTAAAATCGTACTAGTCGGTATAAACGCAAAGATAGAAAAGTAGGACAGCTCATAAGTATTGCCTTCACCAAACCACGTCCGGCAAAGGCTGGGCAAAATATCAATATAACATGCACAAAGTTTCTCATTTCAATATACATATACGTTCGAACGTCCCGAGCAGACAATATTAACTCGGATCACCACCATGTTGTAGCCAAGGTGCGAGTGCGGATTTCGCAAGAACAACAATGAAGAACTAATGAGTGAAGGTATACCGTAGCAAAGCTGCAGTCGCAACAGCCCTCCTCCCGAGTCTTCGCCAAACTCGTATACCGAAATTTTTCAAAAACTCCTATGCCGCCAGTATCAAGAACTGCAGACCTGTGGCATTCTTCTTATCCTTTTATTAACCCTTTCCTCGTTATACGAACTTATGCGTAACGAGTTTTCTATTTTTACTGCATCGCTGCTGCTCCGCTTATGGGGTTGGCTAATGTCGCAGACCCCAGAACGCGTCTACATAATGCTCGATCCTGGATCGCTTCAGTGGTAAGCCCCAGGCGTTGTTGCGCATTTGCCATCTGAGAAATCCAGGAATTCTTTTTCCGACCTCGTTTTCTTACTGTTGGAGTGACCGTAGTTGATAGTGCCTTTTTAACCGGATTTTCCACAGATCTTCTTTGAACGTGGCAATACCAGCTTATTCTATTAGCCTCAAGCTGTTCGGTTACCGACATCCATAACATTTTCATTTCCGCTGCCGTCATTTTGTTTTTAAACGCTTCGTACATTGTCCAGCACTGTGAACCGTATATAAGAGCTGGTCTCACAACCGTGGTGTAGAGTTTCCCCTTTAATTTAAGTGGAAATTTTCGGTCGCAAAAGATTCCCGAATTTTCACGCCATTTCATCCATCCCATACTCACTCTGTGGGTTAGGTGGTCGTCACATTTCGCTTCCATGTTAACGATTTATCCTAAGTACTTAAAGATAGTGCTTTTCGGAAGAATTATGCCGTCTAACATTATATCCGGAACAGGTCGCAATGGATGCGCAAATGGGCACGTCAAATGCTCCATCTTTGAACGACTTATTTTAAACCCGTTTCTCTCCAGCGCATTTTTCCATGATCTAAGGCGTTCTGTAAATCTTCGACGTTATCGCTAAGTATAACTGCGTCGTAAGCGAAGAGAATTGGCGTTACTAGTGGCATTACCCGACCAATACCAAGACCCTCATTTGATAACGAATCCCGCAAAACAGTCTACATCGGTTTCTCCAGAATAACAAAAAAGAGAAAAATAAGCCCGTGATCGATTGGTATTGAGAGGTAGTATTGTACTACAGGATTAACATACTGAAGTGTGGTAACGTGTCAACGTACATAAGCCTGTAGAGGTAAACCTCCTGTTTACCCTGAAATGACTTTGTGGCATACACCAACTCCTTTAACAGATGTGGTCAGAAGATTGCATTTTTTGCCGACAGAAAAGACCCCTTCTAGTTTCCTTCGCATACAAAATCTATACGCCATATGGTGAAAAGGTCGGAAACTCTTCGTCAACAGCCTGATTTTTCCCCTATCAATCCTGTTTCAGAATATGAAAATCCACAGTCGATCAAAGTTTCACACTGCGGAAGATCTTGGGAAGAACTTCAGAATTCAAAAGAGTGGTTATCGACACTATCTCTCCATCGATTAAGGCTGCAGATGGCACCATTTCTACAAATTTGCCAACAAGAGCCACTGCTACTTTTGTCATTTCTGTCAAGCGTATCTATCTGTTAGAATGACGATGGTGAACGCTTCGTTAAAGTCGGTTTCGACTTAACCGAGACGTTTGACGTCAAAAAGGGATTCAAACAAAGTAACGCGCTGTGATTACTTAAACATCATACTTGAAAGAATCGTGCAGAACGAACGAGGGGTTTCACTTTCATTTGCATGCGCTACCTTAGTTATGCTTCTGCAGTTCTGCACCATGGAACAGGACTGAGATTATCAAGGTCTTATATGGCGTAACTTTGAGAGTTGGGTTTTGCATTTTACTTTTAAGGAAGATGTTAATGAAATTGCATGACAGCGCATTGCCTTTTCTACCTATACATCCTTTTTTGATATCAGTGAGATCAGCGACAGCGACAGCTTGCATTCTCCAACGTCATACTGCATAAATGGACTAGTTTTAGCAGGGATGCGAAAACTAGACATTTCTTTGTGTAGCCCATCACTATAGATAATGTCATACGCGGCCTTAAAGTCGATGAGTAGGTGGTCTGTATCGGTTTGATATCTCATTGGCTTTCTTCAAGATCTGCCGTAGTCTGAATATTTGATCGATGGTGGACTTTACTGGTCTGAAGGCACACTGATACCGACCAATCGTTTGTTGACGAAAGGCTTTAGGCGTTCCACAATTTAGCAAATAAGATGTAAAAGGCGATATTAAGAAGACTGCTACCTCTTTAGTTGGGTTAAGAGGGTCTCCTTTCGCAAGCGATTGGTGTCTAATCTTCATAGATTAGTCTGTGAACAAACATGGTTTCAACAAATTGTCTCGTTACGCGCCTTTGTAGCACAACTTCCCAATTTGCTGAATTTATTTATACAAA
The DNA here is from genome assembly GCA_928272305.1 of Volucella inflata. Taxonomy (NCBI): domain Eukaryota; kingdom Metazoa; phylum Arthropoda; class Insecta; order Diptera; family Syrphidae; genus Volucella; species Volucella inflata. The sequence goes on from OV743719.1 coordinate 112,369,722, forward strand.
ACTTTTTCTCTACTTGTGGCTATTTATTTACCATATTTACGTATTAAATTGCACTCGATCCAGTTCATTGGAGCGAGCTTTCATAAAAACTCCGCACTCCTCGCTCAAACGAGCACTCATTACATCAAGTGAATTAAAATTAAATGAGCCTATAAAAGATAACACGTACAAAATTAAAAAAATAATCCTGGTCGCTGTAGAATGAGCTCATCGGCATCCCACGCTTCGAAAAAATTTAATTTGCATCCAACAAGTTCTCATTGTACTTGATTAATTCCAAATAAAAGCCAACTTGCAGCCTCAGGATTTAAATTCACGTGGAAACCATAATTAAATATTGGTTAAATTAATTCAATAAATTGACACAGTTATTTGCCGCCTGTTTTGTACACAGAAATCCCACAAAATGTCCGATTTAAGCCAACTCCATAGGGTGCACTTTATTCTACTCACCTGAGATCAAAATGAGATCTACTTTCAAACGGAGCCCTTCTGTATATAATGAATTATAGTTAGAAAATTTCATAAATAGATTCTTTTTGATCCTTGATAACTACGAGGGCGGGTCAATAAGTCCGTGACTTTTTGAATTTCTGACCTCTTTACTGAAACAGCAACACTGCTCCTGTCAACAGGCATCTGTCAGTTGACTCCTGTCAAAATTTAAACTTGCTGCGTCAGTTAGTTTGTGTTTGACAGCTATTTTTATCAGACTACTCACTAATTTGAGGAGAAAATGGAAAAAAGTGAATTTCGTGTGCTTATTAAGCATTATTTCTTGCGAAAAAAAACCATTACCGAGACCAAGGCTAAGCTTGATAAATACTATGGGGACTCTGCACCATCGATTTCAATGGTAAAAAAGTGGTTTACTGAATTTCGTTGTGGCCGTACAAGCACTGAAGATGCCGAACGTCCTGGACGCCCAGTTGAGGTCTCTACACCCGAAACAATCGAAAAAATTCACGATATGGTGTTGGCCGACCGAAGATTGAAAGTGCGAGAGATTGTGGAAGCCGTAAGGATCTCGCATGGCTCAGTGGTTTCAATTTTGAATGATCACTTGGGCATGAGAAAGCTTTCCGCAAGATGGGTGCCGCGTTTGCTCACAGTCGACCACAAACGCAATCGTGTAACATCTTCACAGGAAGGTGAATTGGGCTATGAATTGCTCCCTCATCCACCCTATTCTCCAGATTTGGCTCCGAGCGACTACTTCTTGTTCCCAAACCTGAAGAAATGGCTTGGTGGAAAAAGAGTTGACTCCAATGATGAAGTCATCTCGCAAACAAAAGCTTATTTTGAGGACCTCGACAAATCATTTTTTTTGGAAGGGATAAAAAAATTGGAGAAGCGTTGGACAAAGTGTATAGAGCTCAAGGGAGATTACGTTGAAAAATAAAATTATTTTTTTATCAAAAAATCTGTGTTTTAATCCAAAAGTCACGGACTTATTGACTCGCCCTCGTATTAACTCTCACTGGCTGAACAGTTTGCTACTGACGGCAGCAAACTTATGTATAAAGATCTCAGAAAAGTTGGCAGCAAGGAGAGCATACATTTCAAATGAATACTATAGCCTTTAATTAAATTAAAAAGCAAAGAGAGGTTATTCCCTTTTTTTCTGTTTTACTGCTTTGTTGCAACCAAAAGTAAAGTGGCAATATTGGGAAGAAATAAAAAGATTTCATATTGAAATGAAAACTTCATCATGCTACAAAGTTTCCAGCATCATTCATAAATGATGATTAGAAATGTGCTAAAACAAATTTTAAAAACTTCATTTTATGGACGTTTCTCCCTGCAACCATTTTAAATAATAGTAAAGTAATAAGTACCGGGTTGAGAGGTTGAATTTTTTAGAATTAGACCGTTTACCCTTTGATTTCAAGAAGCGGCCTTTTGAAGGAATGCAATTGGTAGTGAATTGGATCCAATTTGGATCTCCTGCTTTTCGACACGCGAATAGATCTAACACTAATCAACATATTGCAAACGCACTTTCGTGTATGACAATGACCATTGCGGTCTCACAATAGAAACAACCTTCAGTCGTTCATAGACCTCCACGAGGAATCAACGTGTTTCGGCTACTCGTAAAAGTAAAAACCAAAATAGTAAAAATTGAAATAAACAATTAGAGTAGATAGTGACAAGTGTTTCGGTAGCCCAGGTGGTAGTGCCGTCGAACGATTAAATCAGGGGTCGTGGGTTCGATTCCCGAAAACTTTTAGTAAAGTTTTTATATTTAAAATTAAAACAGAAACAAGAACAAACAACCAAAGTACGTTCGGACGATGAGCCAAAAAGAGCGGTCCGCTATTCCAATAGCGGGACCGGTAGATGACGTAATGTCATCCGATGACCAAGCCGTAATAGCGGCGCACATACAGAGGCAATAACCAAACGGAGGAGGAAAGTAAAAACAACTCCTAACCTTGTGAAGCGACCTTCCCTTTCAACGTCTACCGAAAAGCTGCCCGGTAGAGCGATGGAAGAGTGCCAACAACATCGGCAAGGGCAGCAGAACAAAGTAGAAAGAGGGAAGTTGCAGACAATGACGACTGTCCATATGTGTCAGACGGTGGTGAAGGCCACTACATGGGCGGCGACAATATGTTCGCATCGCTTGCAGCCTCGGAGTCAGAAGACGAAGAGGACGAGTCAATACTCTGAACAACAGGATTAAAGAGGCTGCAGCGAAGAGTTCTTGCCATTAAGGAAAAACAAATGGCAAGAAGGGAGAGAGAAAGCCAGCCTGCCCAACAGCAGCAGCAAGATGTCGAACAGACAAAGCCACGGGAACATCAAGAAAGCTAAAATAAAAAGCAGCAGCCTAAGGCAGAGCCAAAAAAACACATACAAGCAAATAAAAACAAGCAACAACAACAACAACAACAGCAGCAGCAGCAGAACAACAACAACAGCAGCAGCAGAAACGACAACAACAGCAGCAACAGAAACAACAACAACAGCAACAGCAGAAACAACAGCAACAAAAACCGCAGCAGCAGCAGAAACAAAGGGTTCCACCCATAAATACGAGTAAGTTCAAGATGGAACTCAAGGACACGATCGAATTATGTAAGTCGGCCATTGGCTCAAACTTTTTTGTTAAAAGGCTTAGTGTAGATAGGCATGCGATCCACTGTAATACAGTGGAGCACTATAATAAAATTAAAAACCCGTTAAGGGATTCGACGACGGAGTTCTTCTCCTTCACCCCGAAGGGGGAAAAGCTGATAAACTATGCTGCTGAGGGGGTTAGAACCGTCTACTAGTCCGGAGGAGCTCCTCGCACTGCTCAAAGAGAAAGAGTGCGACGGTCTCAAATTCGTGGGGGTTAAGCCATTTGTTACAGCCAGAGCCAAACGGGAGAAACGGAAACTACCGTTCTTCCTGGTGCAGCTCAGTCCCGAAAGCCGTCTGGATACTCTAAGGAGTATCAATGTCCTAGACTACCAGGTGGTTCACTGGGAAAAAGTAAAAAGGCACGAAAACATTTTGCAATGTGTTCGCTGCCAAAGGTTCGGGCACGCCGCGTCGAACTGCGAAATGCAGCCTCGATGCGTTAAGTGCGGTAAGAACCACAAGTCTGAAGAATGCGCTTTAGGTAGGGATGGAGCGTCAGAAAAAAGCCAACTCTCTTGTGTTTTATGTAAGAACACGGGACACACCGCAAACTATCGGGGTTGTCCTAAGTTCCAATACATAAAAGGAGTAAATCTGACTCGACAGCAAAAGGTGGAAGTTAAGCGTCCACCTGTTCTACCACAAATACCAGCCGTTACTCCCCAGGTTACCTACGCTCAAATAGCGGCAGGTAGGGGAAATACGGCACAGCAAGCGAAGGTTGCATCTCAGGGCCCAGCGCCTAGAGCATCAGAACCGGCAAATGGCATGCTAGCTATCTTGCTCTCTATCCAGGGGCAGATGGCTCAGCTGCAACGTCAAATTACCGAGCAAGCTACACAGGTAGATCAAATATACGCGCTGCTGTCGAGCCTAACGCACCTTCAGTCGTAATAGGTACGTACATGGCGGAGCAAACCCTGAAGGTCCTTGCGGTGAATGTTAATTCACTGATTAGGACTGAGCGAAGAGCCACACTTTTTAAGTTGCTTAAAGACCAAGCCCCTGATGTGCTTTTGGTTAGCGAAACTAAGCTAACCAAAAGACACAAAATGAGGCACAGAAGGTATAAAATCATGCGAAGAAATCGACCCAACTCCATACAAGGAGGAGGCGTTGCAATCTTCGCAAGAAAAGGTATACGTTTTAAAAGAATATACAGTCGTGTAGTACGCAGGTTTCAGGTGCTAGAAGCATGCATCATGTATATCCCTCTCCGTAGTGGAAAGCGGTAATACATGGTGTCAGTTTATGCATCTAAGGCTACTCAATCCACCCCTTTCATCTCAGAGCTCGAGACACTTTTTCGATTTCTGAGACTGGAATTGGAGGAAAACTCCTTCATTATCGGCGGAGATTTCAACGCCAAACATACCAAACATAGCGATTGGGGAAATAATACACCAAACACTAGAGGGAACCTACTATTCAATTGGTGGGGTCAACACAGTGTGATGTATAGACTCGGCCTAAAGGCGACGGATAGTCCGTCGTTTCCTAGACACGGCTCCTATTTGGATCTCCTGTTGTTCGACACACGAATACAACTGACAGGTACGCACCAACAAACTGTAAACTGTCTTCGCACTCTTGTGTATGACAGTGACCATTGCGGTCACCGTTCCGAACGAAAATGCGGAATTGGATGAGTGTGTTCAAAGGCATTCCTACAACTATAGTAGAGTGCGTTGGACACAATTCTCCAGGACACTGACTACAACACTCTCCTCGAATTCGCTCTACCCACCGTCCAACAGAAATCTGTCAAACTAGGAGATTTTCAGATATCTAAAACTAATGGACGAGACAATTAAACGAACAATGGACACAACGATACCACGGTATCAACATACTCGTACTTACAACGAAGACCTATTCCGCTACGCAACTATTGACGCACTTCACCGACATAAAAGTAGACTACTCTCAAGACTGAAGACCTTGTACAGACAGTTTACTGACAGACATAACCCGGAGATTATGACATTAAAGTCGTCGATTAAAAACCTCCAAACATTAATAAAAGAAAATTACAGGTCTTCTGTAAGTTTGTATTGGAACAATAAAATTCGGGCTGTAAACGCTAGCAACCCGAATATGTTCCCCCAAATAAATAAAATATTTCGGAACAAAGATCAAAATGACCTTTCTTGTCTTAAAATCACCCAAATGATGGACAGCGAGCACATACTTTTACGATAGGCGTAAATCTGTAGATGATCAACGATAAAAAGTTGATGGTAGGGACTTTAAGAGTAATTTTGCAGGAAGTATTCAAAGCAAACGACACAATTGGATATAGAGAACTACCGTCTCGAGATCTCCGAAAGGGAGAAACCCCTACTCATTCTGAAAGAAGAACTCTAAACGATCTCGGAAACAATTTGAGATAAGCAATAAGTTGGAACCAATAAAATACTAGCATATTGGAAAATTAGGTTAGTATAGCTCATCCCCTAAAGGGATACTGACACTTCCAATCCGGCAAATCGCCGGTCGACAAATCTTCTTCCAAATATCCAAAAGATTTTTGAAAAAACGGCCAATAGAGTCCTGAATAACTTATTTTGCCGATCCTATTTAATATCAACACAAGTGGTGTTGTGAGTATACTTCACCATTCCATAGTGTGAAGACGAATTGATCGCGAACAGAGCAGGTCGAAAAATCGAGGTCCTTAGCATATTTTCGTAGTGTGGCTTCGATAGAATTAAACGATATTGTGACGACTGGAAGAACAAGAAACACTTTTACAAGTTGGAAACCATTCTGTTAAGGACGACACATTGTCTTGGGCCTCTTAAGACAGCAGAAGTAATCGGTGAAAGTTTTCGATCGTAGGACATCGCGAACAGCCGTTTGCTTCTGAAAATGTAATCAGATACCTCGGATTGAGCCAGATCAATATTTATATTTTAACATACATATAAATGCTGTTCTAACTAGAAGTGCTTTCGCCTTACAAACAGACTTTTTTATAGTAGCAAACTCAATGCAAGGATGAAGGTGATCTGCTACTCGTATACGGTTCAGTGCAGCCTTTGCTTGTTTTGGAAGCCGTGTGGTTCAACGTGTGAAAACAACTTTATTGGGTATTTAAGCCCTAGAGTCTCAGTACATAATATCCAAATGAAGTCTTATACAATAGGGCGAACTTGAAAAAGAAGTGGACAATTTGGACATTAAGTTGACTCGAAGGCGTATTGCAAGATCAATGACGTCGTCGAACAACCTATTCTCAGGGGCTTTCTACCCTAATTATATGTATTGGTATAGTGATAGAGTACGCTTGGATGGTTTTATACCTTCAAGAGCGTTCCTCTACCTAGATAAGAAAGATCTTATACCGGACAGACTAGCGATACCTCCAATCTTCCACGTCGCTCGAACAGATGCGAACAGTTCAGAACATCTCCTCCTCGATAGGGCGGTAGGGAATTACAACATGAGGACAATTGCATACTCTTTGATAGAGAGTGATTTTCAATGAGTCGTTAGAAAATGTAGCGTGGTATCAAACGTCTTGTGTTTTGTACTCATGCAGGCGATTCTGATTAAGACTGAGAGACCGAAGATTTTCTAGAGGCTCTCGGTGTTCACAGAGGGTTAAAATGCCTAATATCCTAAAAGTAACTACCAGGTTTTGATGCCTTCATATGATCGAAATTGTAAACTTTCCATTTAAGTTTTTTCATACAAATCATGTCGGAGTAAATGTGCTTGCAGGTTTTTTATAAATAGGCTCTAGGTAAATTGCTGAAATGCAACCAGAAAACGATACAAGGATTCACGTTTTTTCAAAGCCTCCCAGGCAGCTTGGCAATGCAAACATTCTTTGCAACCTGGAACACTAAGGCTCTGGGAATAAATTGGTGTTGTTAGACCGATCATTGAGATACCTTGCCCATATCTTCGCAGAAAATGCCAATTCCAAAACGGCAACAGCTATCCAATATAGTCTAAATATACGAATCCGCAGGTGCTTAGAACGTACTTCGCCATGTGTTAACCGACTTACAGCTACATCAATCGCCTATGCTGCCATGAACTGTTTAGGTGTGGAATCCCGTGAGGCTGGGACCAAAGTACCGATTCTACTGGCCAGGGCTCTGCTCAGACCTTAGCCGTGCTTCAATTGCAGCTAAGTGTGTGCGAAGTTGATAGTGGCGCTAAAACTAAACTCAACCAAACCAGTGAACTATCTGCTGGTCGGACTCTAGAACGACGTTGAGCAGGGTCAAATCTCGAGATACACAAAATTCTGTCGCCAGTCGCATCATAAAAATACAAGAGCCCACACAATTGATTGCTGAAGATATGTACTATGGGCGAGTAACTCAGCTGATTTCCCACCCGCCGCTTTTACCTTTCACAACCTGAACATATGACTTGTGGTGAATTGGACCATGTTGGCTGGTAAAAAGTAAAATCAAGTCGTCAGTTCAGAAGACTTTTAGCGAGGAAGTTTCCGTGATCACCAGCTTCTGTTCTACTTTAAAACCTGGTGGTCTAGTAAAACGAGAAGAACATGAGAAGCTGACTAAAGGATCTTATTTGGAGAAGCTCATTACTACAATACTATCGCCTAGTATGGGCGGCTTGAGGTTGCTACTACTATAGGTGAAACCCCCAAGTAAACTCAGGCTGTTGCACCGCGAAAGAAGAATGAAACACCTAGCAATTCTGGATAGGGTATATTCAACTATTCAACATACATACATATGTATATATGTTATTAACGAAATTTCCTGTTTTTTTCAAGGCAAGCTCATTCCGATGAGGAGTCAGATTGGTAAATTGTATTCCTCTTTAGACACCAAAGACATCCTAAGGCTTGATGAGAGACTGATAAATGCATTCATATCGGAGTCCGAAATTTTTAAATCAGCACGCTCAGTATGCTACTGATTGCTCATGCTCATGATTTAACCTTACATGGCGGTACTAAAGTTACACTGGATTTTATCCGACGACATTATTGAATAGTTGACGCCCGCTGCTTTATTCATCAGAATGTAAAAAGCCGTACCAAATCAACTCATGGGAAGCATGCCGTCCTCCCGCTGTTCACAATCACTATCATTTTCACATTTTGGTCTCGACTATGAAGGTCTCTATTAAATCGGTGCCTCCAAAAGCTAAAGCGTTTGTTGTCACCAGCAGAATCCTGAGACAGGAATTAGCCCAGAACTAGTTTCGCAAGCAGGTTGAGGTTGCAGCACAAGAATTTTCCAGACGAGGAGTAATATAGCACTTAATCCCTCCAGATGCCCCGAACTTTGGAGGTGATTATATGGGAGGCCGGTATAGCATCTACAACACGAAAATGGTCTTTGAAGAATACTTCATGGTGCTTAGCCAAATCGAAAGTGCTTTTAATACAAGAACCCGATAGTGGCCCAAACGTCAGACCGTGCGATCAATTCAGTTCCCGAGCCCAATCTACTTGAGACTTTTACCAATCATCTGTTTGGATGGAAGATGTTAAAACAGATAGAACAAAGCTTCTACTCTACAAGGAGTAGCAAGTGCACCGGATTCTCCCAGTTTTTGATTTGGCGCTTCTACAAGACGAACCAGCACAGTGAACTCTCAGATCGGTTTTTGAAGTGTGTCCAGAACAGGACAACATTGTTCAAGTGGCAACTATTCAGACCTCATCCTCAATCTTCAAATTGCTAGTAGTGCTTCCTATTAACGATGCCAGAAAGAGGCCGAATGATGGGCGATAAAAATGCTCTATTCCTAGAAGAAGTAAGGTCTTAGGGTTGGAATGTTCAGTAGGACATCTCATATTCCGATAAGATATTTCTAATAAACAAAGCAACTGAAACATTTTATTAAAATTTCGCATAGCGAGGGAATATCTTTGTAGTGCTCGGTAGGAGAATGAACAAAATATCTGTCATTTTATGTAGGTACCCGCTGTAACAATACTTTCAAAATCAGAAACAGATACTCCCTGACTATAAGTACCATGGTGGAATAACAAATGTACTTATGTAGCTATATACATTTTTTTTATGAAAGTCAGGCTCCTTGATCTTTAAATACTTAAAAAAAAAGGTTCAATCCTTATTTGCATGACCTTATGAAAATCAAGTAGCATTCCATAGGGAACGTTCGAAATGAGGTCACCCCAAGTGCTCTTTTTCTTAAGTATTTCTCATTTTCAATTTAAATAATGCAACCCGAGCGTTATAATCGAATGTAATTTTTTATTGTCTCTCCAGGCGGATTTACCCTTCAAAAAAGGGACTTTTTTTACTAACTCCCATTACAACCTTTTCGTTCGGATGCAGGTAGGTACTTGCTATCCATTTCATTCGCTTTCCCAGGACAAAAGCCCGGATATCTGGATGATACCACCATAACAAACCAACATAGGGTGAAAAAAAAAATTGGTTGAACTGGTCATGAATGGCAGTGGAAGAGATATTAAAGGCACTTTAGGATAAACACAAGAGCAGGTGAAAACACTTCGGGTTTCATTAGCAGATTCTCAGAAGAACAAAAAATAAAAATAAAAATAAACAAAATGCGAAAACAACAACAACTCCACACAGATGTGGGCTCTTTATGAGTGATTTTTTGAAGCACTCGTGCGTGCTATTGATATCCAAAATCATAGCCAACAATAGGCACGTATTCGTATTTGTCCCCCACTTTTGAATTTTGAGTTTGGTGTCTTTTAAAAAACGGTGAATACCATCTGCTAGTGACACTATACTCGTATGTAGGTGTTTGTCTAGCAGAGAGTTGTGGTAGGAAAAGAACCTAGATGTTCCGATCGATTTGCTTCCTGAAAGTGATAATGAAGAGATTCTAATTGAGATCCATTATTGATTCAGTCACCTGGTTCTTTCAGGTTCTTCTTTTTTACTTCTAATTAAATTAACATGTCTTTGGGAACAACGAAAAGTGTTATTTGAAAAATTACCGTTGTTATTCATTCAAAACAAATACAAATACAATAAAAGAGAAAAGAGGAGAGTGGCACAATTCTTGCAAGAAAACAAGTGCATATAATAGATAGCAAATATGTTAGATACTTAATACAAAATACAAGGGTATAGGATAGGTAACACTATTTCCAATTATTGTGAAGCAAGTTTATGTCAAAAAATAAACTGCAGTCCAGAGTGGACTGCGCCACAATTGGTATATGAAATTCTTCTACTGCTTTCAATTTTGCACGTTTGCTTTGGCTGGTTGAGGTCCTTATTCATATTTTGTTTTATTTATTTTTATATTATTTATTTATTAAGTAGGTATCGCCTAAACGGTAAGATAATGGAATCTTTTTCAGTGTGGAAGCCAAAAATTCAGGCATTTTTTCAAATATTAGATACAAACATGTGCAAATATCTAGTGCTTTTAATTTTCCTAATATGTATGGTCAATGAATTCCACAGCCGTAGTTCAGAAGTCAAGCAGGCATAGCTCGTTTGAAATAGAATGCAGATCTACCTGACTGAAGAAAGCGTAGCGCACTAACTGAGGAGGAGCCGTTCTCTGTTGTGTTTCACTAAGTGATTGATTCAATACATACAACTGATTCTGAATTTAGCTATCGAATTATCTACAAACTTGTTACCACTTTGTAAAATTTGCTATAACAGATACCTCACCCGAATGCATTTCATACCTTAAGCAATTCTACTAATATGGAAGATGACGATGATGTCTTGAATTCTCCAATTATGTCATTGCCTGACCCAATTAAATTCGCCAAAAGAACTGGATCCTAGATCAAGGGTAGATCAGCAACTATCAGTCTTAATTTTTTCCATATGCATGTGATTGGAACCCAATTAATCAAGGCATTTGATCAAATCAGACAGAACTTAGGAGTAGTTCCTTTTAAACTCGATGCACCAAGTGGCCCACATGGGCTTATTTCTTGGATTAGATTCTACTTAGAGGAATGATATTATACCTATTCCATATTCGTCCTTGTTTATTGCAACCAATATAAGCCTCTTTTGGTATTCCACAAGAGAGTCACCTTAGTCCACAACTTTTACAAGATATTGTTCATAGAATGTATCTAGCTTATATCAGCTCTTATATACGGTTCACAGTGCTGGACAATGTTCGAAGCGTTTTAAAACAATATGACGGCAGCGGAAATGAAAATGTTAAGGATGTCCTGGATTAACGTCGCTCAGAAGAATGAGGACAGTGTTTTGCATTCCAAATTTGAAGAGCACACTTTCTAGTTTGTCACTACTGCGTGTCCAATATAGTCATGGCCAAGATATACCAATGCGAGCCAGTGGAAATTGTTGGGAGTCTCCGGTCTAGTCTAGCCGGAGTCGCTGTGGTAAGAAACCAAGGGTACATCAATGCTACGTTTCACTAATTTAGAAGTTTTGATCTTACTTTTGTATTTTTTTTTACAGAGCTTTTTTTTTACGTATTCAATTGTCCCAGGTTCACGAACCACAGCTTTTACAATCCATGGTTCCTAGATTAAAATGATGTCTTCTGCGTCTTCGAATAGATGCAGAATGAGTGCGACCGACGCCTTTTTATAGTGATGGAGGTTTATCTGAAGAAACCCTAGTATCATTGCTAAAATCAACCAGATTAGCCTCCACCACTGTGGATATCGACGCCTCAAAATCTGCTGCATTTGCTGTTTAAAAAAAGAGATTGCTTATCAACATCCAGCTCATACTTCTTTTAAGCCCATAGAGTACTATGAACCGAATCTTGCCTGCAGTCTTGCTTTTTGGTGCTGCTAGGGGTGGAGGAAGTAAATAGTCGGACCATAGGTTGCCATAGTCTTGCCACTTCTTGAGGGTATGGAGCTTAACTCGTTATTTTTTCGTTTTGAAGGTGCACTATAATCCACCAAAGTTTTGCTTTGCTTGGTACAGAATGAGCCTTGTCAGTAGCCGGCGTAGTCACCTTATAACCGGCCAGTATAAAAGGAGTACAGGTCTCTCTTTTGTTTTTGTGATTTGAATACTTGATTTCATAAGGGATCCCACGAGTCCATCTGTGTTGTAAACAGACAAAGTTAGCTAATCCGGAGGTCGCCAAGGAGATCCTGGGGTCGGGTCGTATACGAGTAACACCTTAGACCAGCCCAGCGAAGAATAGATATCAATTGCTCGCTTGGGTTTCGTACGGGAAGTCAAGTGAAAAACAGCACATCAATTGCTACATTTCTGATGGCCCCTTAGCATCGACCCCAATGATTTTTATCACTTAAAGAGAAGAAAGACAATTCCTTAGGTCGCATCTTCATCATGGAGTATGTAACTTGAAGCAGTGAGCCAAAAAACGCTCTATCTTGAGAGGTATATTGGGTAAATTGGCTTTATTCTGCCTTCGACTGCCTGTAAAGTAAAAAAATAAATGGTCAATAATTGCTGGCTTATTCACATAAGCCAATGCCTTCAGATGGCCCCTAAGAAAATATTTTAGAGGTGTCGAATCATGCATGATCTCGGAGACCAATAATCATTTCCATTTCGTGTATTTATCTTATCGCCAAATTATCATAAAAGAAATTAGTCCAGAGTTTGTTGTTGTAGGTAGTTCCAGTCTGTCATAGCCACAACTCATCTGTATCCATGTCCCCATTAGTTTGAAATTAATTTTCGTTGACCATAGTTCGATAATTATCTCTAAATGGAAACCGGTGAAGCCACCATAGGATAAACCGGCTACATTTTCTGCGGTGCGCAGGCTTCAAGCTTGTTTTAGGTAGGTTGTATGTAGTAGGACTCATGCAGATATTAACTTTTCGATGGTTCGACAAATAGTTCGTAATACCTAAAAACTACAGATTTAGGTCTTTTAAAAGGACATTTCTCTTCCCTTGAGTTGAGATATTGTGTGTTCTTTTCATATTTCGAATGACTTCATAGTTTTGCCTTCCTGCTTGATATCTGGCATTTGTTTCGTGACTGTTGTAGCATAATGCAGAATTTGGTACTACGATGCGCATTGTAAGGCCCAGTTAAGTCGACATTTGTTTCTCAGAAAGTGTCTAAATCAATGTAATTTGGAATATGAACACCCAGTTCGCCAGTTAGTTTAAGCCAGTTAACTTAATGGTTTCTTTCGTAAGTGCACATTGTACCATTTGGCCTAGCACTATCCTTCCTTTAACTGCGAATTCTACTAGAGCTAAAGTAGAAGCTGCTGCGATTTCATGTATGTCGTACTTCCGTACTAGTACGCCAAAATATGTTTTTTACCGATGCTATCATCAAAGTTTACACATACGATTCTAATGTCGTTTTTCGGCTGTGCTCCTTAGTGGTATTCATGTAATCTATATCTGTTTCTCGTGCAATCTCTTATACTAAAGATTTAGCTCACGGGAAGAATATATTAGTGTGATTTGTAGATATATATAGCTCTGATGCTAAGCATGGGATGAAAGACGAATTCGACAGATGGCTTAAACATTGTTAAGGCTTTCGCGTCTATCTAGTACCTGAATGCCGATTGTCAAAGTTTTGATCAGATCTCATGCAGTTTTAGGCTCAGAGAAGTCTTCGTTGGAATCCTGTCAAATAAAGGCTGCAGTACTTCTTTACTACTTCACTTTTTCCATTTCTCCTTCAGTAAACAACGCATGGTTAGCATTTTCTGTTGAGAATGGTTCCGTAGATACGGTCTCACAAGGTGCCTCCTTTAACATCAAGAAGTTTGTTATTCAATTAGTTGCCTACATAGCCGTTTTAAATTTGCATTTGTTAAAATTATTTCAGTAGTCGCTTATCTAGGGGGTTATAATGTGAACTCATTTTTTTAACCTTCGCAGCATTAGGCAGACAAATTAAAAAGTTCCCCAAGTACCTACTATATACCTACTATATTCGTAATTTCGTTCAAAATCATGCCTGGTTAGCGCCTTGCTTTGATTCAAATTGAAAACTTTCCAAAACATTCGTACTTAAGAACGAGAATAAATACTCATATGTATACATGTGCAATCTTAATTAAATAACAGCAAAGCGCACGTAGGGCTATAGAGATTTTAAATTAAACCTAACATACACGTTAAGAACGTGCCTTGAAGAGTTTTCCACATGCCAGTCTTAAAAAAAAATTGTTCGTAAGCAAGTTTCTGAAAAATTTCATTGCTGAAACGCACAAGACTTCGAAAACGATTCGGTTAGTGGCCACCTCATTACCCTGTACCCTGGTAAGCCGAAAGGGCAGGGAAATCCGTTGAGCGCTCGACTGAGTAACCGACTATATAAATTTTCCATGAAGGATGTTATTTTTACATCCGAACACCAATTACTCATGAACAGGATGCAGTCAAAACAAAACACCAACACAGTTCCTTGAACTTCAATTATTTGCAAAGGATACAGAAGCAAGATGAGGACTAGCGCAACGTTTCGGAGAGATGATTCCGTTCTTCTTAATTAGTTTTTTTATTTTTTGCCACTTCAACTTCATACTGGATAGCTGCACTACAACGATTCAGTTCGAAGACTTAAACTACGGGAGAGCTACAGAATAATTTCTGACATCCTTTAGCAGCAGGTCAAATAAAAAACTTTATTATTTGCATATTGAATGATGATAGTAACATTGGCACAAGGGTGTAAATACTCCCGGATTCAAACGAGTAAATGCCATTTTTTTTCCACTCGTTTGTTGTGTATTGATATTTACCGGACTTAACTAGACTAAGGTGGGTTTACATTGAACATAAAGCCAATAAAAATTCCATGGTAGATATACAAGCACAGAGTTAAAAGAACACCCTTAGGTTCTGATATGATGATATACATAATATGCATACGAGACTAGGGTGTACTCGTATTTAATTTCCAGGATACTTCTGGCCCATACCCATGGCTGGTGTATCTTTCAAAAGGTGATGCTTCAAATGGTCATTTTTGGAACTCACATAACTGGTGCAGTGTACTTAAAGTTTCTTCAGAATGATGCACTTGGGTAAATACCTTCCGGAAAATGTCAGGTTTATTCTAAGAAAACGAGAAACGAGGATCATGGCATCAATTATTCAAGGAGCAAGGTGCTCAATGCATAAGTTAAATTGAGTTATTTTCAAACAATTTTAAGGAAGAACGAATACAGTTGCTGACTTTTATCCAAAGACTTATTAGTCCATGAATTATTCACGAAAGTTTCAAAACACCTTTTGATAAAGATACTCGTACTATGAGTAGGGAGTAAAACTCTTTTGAATAAGTGCCAATCCAATTGGAACTTTAAAACTCCACCTCATGTTTAAACTGAGTGCTATCTACAATAGTTATCGTTGAAATAGTTTATCACAAAGTCAATCGAGTGTCTGCTAATTTTTCATCCCTAAAGTAGGATGGTAGATATGTATGTAGCTGTGTGTATAAACATTATGTGAATGTAGACAAAATCAATACAAAAATCTTTGCAGTATTTTTTGTGTCATAACTCATAGTAGCGAAACTGGAGGCCTACAAAGCCGACGATACAGCCATGTACTTTAGACAAAAATACAAGCAAACAGCTAATGATTTTCGGTCCCGACTACATTGACGGTAAGTGGAGGACAGCGCATTAGAGGAAGACTGAGACTCAGTTGGCGCACGCAAGTTGAAGGGGACCCCAGCCAACTTAGCGTGCGAAACTGGAGGCAGCTAGCCAGGGATCGAGCTGGCTGGAATCGCGCGTTGACTAAGGCCCATGTCCACCCCGGCCTGTAGTGCAACCTAAAGTAAGTATAATAAGATGTACAAGGTTGTTAAAACCAACCTGGTGTTGATTTATAAGTTTTGCACAATTTTCCAAAGTCTAGTGCTAAAGAAACACTTTAAAGTGTCTCCTCTACGTAGCAGCCACAGACGTTTTTTATTGAAACATAACATGATTCTGTATGGCTTATTTGAAGAAATGGATCCGTGTTGTGTGAATATTTGATCAGTTTGAACATCCCGAGTCTTAAATCGCACCGATAGAGGCAGTATAACTGTATCAGATATTCACAGAATATGGCAAAGAAGAATTTGTTAGCAATGTCAGGGAATAAACTACAGTTGCCACAGTTTGCCGATTGGACAGACCATGCTCAGATTTGCAAGGTTTTATCCGACCACATCGTGGAATTAAGTTATTGTTTGCACTCTTAGTCATCTCCTGCTGCCTTCAATAATCTAGGTAGCAACTAGGGTTTGGTAATCACCACCGTTTAACAGTCTGCAAAAGTGTTTTTTTCATTCTCTGCACTGACTGTGACTCTTCTACAAAATCGTGTAGCTATTTTTTTTTACATTTCGCCAAAACTTTCGTATGTTCTAGATTTCATTTATGTCGCTATACTTTCCTCCGCATGAGACACAATCTCGTAACAGTATTTCATCACTGTTGTGGCATCTGTAATATTTGATCATATATCTTGACTGCGACTAGCCAGTAATCCAAGCCTTAAGTCGCCACTCGAAAAATTCGAACTGTGGTCTGGTGTAACCGTTAACGGTTACGGTTTGCAATTTATAAGGGAACATCTCCAGGTCTTTCATCAAAATTCGATCCAACGAAAGTCTACTGATGCCAAATTGTGTGTATCGGTGTGTCGTCGTAGACTCTCTCGGATGTCCTCAGCTACACCAGCTAGGCCAAACAAGCAATGCGGCCACTTCTTGCAACATCTCTTGTAGACCCAGTTTGTACGAGATGCTCAGCCAATCCAAGAATAACTCTTATGAATTGCTGTTCTCTGGCTTAAGACGACATACATACATTTGAATCACAATCCTCTTCAAGTGACCCTACATAAATCTCTAATAATTCCAGTTTTTATCTATGAGGTAAACAACCATAAACTTGGTAGAGTATGAATGAGGCCGCCTTAGGTTGCTTTGAGAGAAAAATTCTTAGAGACATCATGCCGATGAATTGTTAGCACTGTACGGCGTTATCGACTAAGTAAAGAGGGTTCCACCACTGGTAGAATATAGAACGAATGACTGATTTAACTCTGCATGTGTAACAAGAGGCAGTAAGCTTACAATCAATTCCAAACAGTAAGGTCATGTAAAGTAAATGAGGTAAGCAACAGATCACCTTATCTCTGCCATAGCTTAAATTGGTTGCATTGTATAATTTTTCACACATGGCTGGCCAAGTACAACCAATAATGAGAAATCCACCGAACATCATTTTGTAATTCCGAACGCTGGTGCTCCGCACGGCAATGGACTGGAAAACCGATGATTGTCCTTTGGCTCTAAGAGGTGTTTGCCCCACCTCATGGTAGTAGTCCCCGCTAACATCGTGAATAAATTCTTACTCACGCAGTCTAGAATTGTAAGTGCGTACTTGGCCAAAAGCATAGAGGCAAGCTCACGGAAAAGATAGAAAAATTGTGAATACGTAAAATTGTAATATTATATCCAACAGATACTCACAAAAAGGCACTGTTTGGTGTGCTTTTCATGATGTGCGCATTATCGATTCTTATTTTGCAAATAGGTATAGAGATCGCATTACTACTGTGGTGTATGTGATTATTTCATTAAAATATGGAGAAATGTGCTCCAGTAGGCTGGCGATATATGCTTTCGACATATTGACAACACTGTATGGCGAAATAAAACTATAAAAAAGTCACCGAAATCCGTCAAAGTTGTCCATTTGTAAAGAATGACGATTGAGAAGGCAATGAGTGTTCGGTTCGCTCAACGTCAGTAATAACTTAAACGAGACCTTAGATATCAAAAAAGGTTTTCAACAGGGTGACGGTCTATCGTGTGAGTACTTTAACGCAACTTCTCGCCTTAGGCCAACTAGACAGTAACCAAATCAACTATTTTGTAAACCCTTTCAGCGAATATCGACTACACTACGCCCCAACATTGCTTTAAAAAAGACTTTTATGTTAGCTTGTTACGGGTGGATCCAAAACTGACTTCAGGATTGTGGCGTGTTCCAGGCATAAATTTTGGCATTTAATTTAGTTTTGTCCTGAAAAACGTGGTAGCCGCAAAGGATATCCGCATCTTTTAGGATAGTCAAGCCGCGATAAGATCCCCAGGTGGGCTGTTGGGTCAACAAACGAATCTGGCCACAGCTGAATCTTAATCGCTTTAAAAGTTTGATCCTCCTAAACAGAAAACCTCTGAGCGCAATAATAGATCTCATCACTGGACACTGTTTCATAGGTAAACATGTCAAACCTTTTGCAAAAATGACTTCTGCAGAAGTTTTATGGACGAGAAGGAGTAGGAGGTAGTCCTCTACCTACTTGATACAAATAATATAGACAGTCTTCTACACTTCATCAGAAGCGCAAAATGGTTTCACGAATAGAAGGATCACAGATCCACGTGGCATCACAATGGGCCAATAAGTCTTAGTGAGTTTGTCTTTCTTCAACAGCCACTCTAACCTAACCTAACTTAATACCAGACTTGAACAAATTGTACGGAACTCACAAGAGGACACCAGAAGCACAATCTGTGCACTTTTTTAGCGCGCGCCGATGATAGAAGAACCCATCGGACTGTCAACTAAATATATGCTGCCAACAAGAAGAGGCATACAACATCAAATCATTTGACAGAATGTCTCAGTCGACAACTATAGTTTCGAGTTAGTAAGGCATGAGGGTAAGGTGAAAAGTTCTCAGCCTGGCAAAGAAAAAATGCGATTTTCTGTTGTTTTTTTTACAAATTCTTCCTTGACTTCAACACACTTGAGGCAGAGTTTTTCTGACAACAGTATTACTTCCCGGAGGAGTTTAGGGTATAGTAGGCTGTGAAAATATTCATCTACGGCCTTCTCAACTTCTTCATTGGATGCGAAGCGCTTCCCAGAAACAAATTTCTTTAAGTTTGGGAACAGATGGAAGTCTAAAGGTAACAAATCTTTTCAGTTTTCCCATCGCCAACGCACCCTTGTGTACAGGTGTCATGTCCTGGTAAAAGATGATTATTTTCTTCATCAAGCCATGCCTCTTCTCGCGAATTTTGGCATCCAGCTTGTCAAGAAGGTTGGAGTTATATTCGCTTATAATTGTTCTGCCTTTTTCAAGGTAATCAATTAACAGGATCCCTTTCGTATCCCAAAACACGCTAGCCATGACCTTCCCAACAGATGCGATCGACTTCGCTTTGCTTAACGCTGAACCACAGGCTTCAACCCACTGCTTTGTTCGCTATTTCGTTGCTAGTGTGTAGTGGTGGACCCATGTCTCATCCATAGTGAGAAATCACTGCACAAAATCGGTCAGATCCCTATTGAATCGGTCCAAAGATTGCAGTGAAAACGTTTAGGCATTTGATTTTCATCGGCATTCAACATCAACCTAATTCGAAAACTATGAGAGAGTCGCCTGACTTCACCGACTTCAAGGCAGTTAGCTAACTGGACCGAGCTAACTGGAGAGGCTCAGGTTCACCCGGAGCTGTAGCGCTAATTACAAAAGGAACTACATATGTTAGCAAGGTTGCTGTTTGTACATAATATGAGCTTATGAGGTGAATAACTCTCTCTGCATGAATTTAGATATATTTTATGGACAAAAAGAGAAATAGAACCAACGTCAAGTAAGATTGGTAAATTACTCTACGATTCAGCTGCCTAAAACAGTCTGATTAAGTTAATTTAGAAAATAACTTAAACTGATTAATTGTATTGTAGTGAGGTACTTAATCTTCGTATCCTATTTGCGTTGACTTTTCATAAAAAATCCTATTTGAGTTACAAGCGCAAAAATGCTCTTCAAGTTGCAAGCTTTAATTAATTTGTATTTCTTTTTTTGAAAGCTGAATGACGAACTCTTCTTCTCCACACGCAGTAAAACGCCTTCTCTAGTTAAATGCAGAATACCTGCTTAGATTGAATGGATCGGCTCCTTTTCCTGAGTGGGTTGTGAGAACAGTTAAATAAAAAACAGTCATCGCTTTTGGGTTTAACCTTTATAACATTTAGCGTTGCGAAGCCAATTTTACAAAGTGGATACCTCAAGGTTCCACAAAATAATTTAGAAACCTCCCTGTCAACGTCTTGTCCTGACCAACAGGTATTTTTCCACTTTTTCTGAAATCATTTATTGCCATCCTCTTATCAGACAAGTCCATTCCGAGAGCTCATCATCGTGGTGTCTTTCATTTGTTTTTTACTCGTATTTGGCGACTCCTCATCGGATTGGAAGGAAAATCCTTTTACGGGTTCTATTGATATAAGGTAACCAAGGAAATACAATTAATTTGTTTTCTTTTATCACCAGACCCATCCACCATGCAAACAAATACAAAAAAGCAACTCCTTGCTCCACCTTTATGTAGTCAAGTGTTGTTCTTTCTCCATTTTCTCTTCCCTGGCATGGGACTCAACTCAATTGAAGTCAACTCAATTCAGAGCTGTGATATGATACAACATATCATCCTTCGGTCCTCAATTTCTATTATGTGATTGAAATTCATTATAGACTCCAACATAAGCCCTCAATTTCACCCTCAGCCCTCTCCGATAAGCACTTCCAATCAATATGGTATTCATTTCGCTCCTACAGTGTGTTCCGACCTGGAATCTTGTCTAATTTACAACCATGTGGAGGGGGTAGTTCGAGTAGGTGCACGTTTCAGCTTTTCCTTGTTTTTGTGCTTTTGTTCAGGCTCCCGACACAAGGTGCTGATGGTATCGTTTTCAGTTTCATTCTCTTTAGCAAACTTCTGTAACTTTTCCATGCTAACGGTTACAATGGGACATTTGTTGCTTCATGAAAACAACAACTCTATTAAATCTAAAGTATAGGACACGTGTAATACCGGGGGCGTTATTTGATGTAGGGATTGACTTCCCCCATTATGGTCAACCACAAAATCACTCCTCAGTGAACTGAACTATCGGCTAATTGCAGGTACGTGATTGGCTTATCTTACGTGTACTCGTATATTCGGGAAAGCTCTCAGAAGTTCGTTATGAGCTGCACGTGATAATTGGCAGTGATGCACTCTGATTAACTTGCCTTTACGTAGTCCTATCCGTAGACTATGGAGCAGATGCCTTCAGCGTAAGTTAGGGGTGTATGTCAAGCTATTCTGAGACCATTATTCATAAAGACGAGGAAATGAGATGGTAATTTGTCGGTACATACTCGTACCATTGCGAAAGTTAACCAGATAATTACTAGATGTAAGTTCAGATTCCTAGAATCTTTATTAACGAGAAAATATGTCCAATGAATGGGTTATGCTGGCATGGGTAGGATAAAATAGAGGACACTCATTGGAGGAGGTTTGAGTGATAGCCGAAGCATTTGCTTTTGGGATAAATTCTTTCGGGAAGCTTATACCATAATGACAAACGAATGAATAAGTTTAACAAAAAAACTTCTGTAAAGAGCTTTAAGCTTCATTTCTAAAAGTTTCTGTATCAAGGACTGCAACCAGTTTTTTTTTTGAATAGCTTCCAAGTTAAGTTGTTCTTCTTCAACTGTCTTCAACAAGTTATGGCAATAGGCCTACCACGCTACGAAGACACAGTTTGGCAAATGCGTTTATGCTCAGAACAAGACAGATGAACTGATGTGATCTGTATAGCCAGGTAAAACTCCTCTAGACCGTTTCATTAGGTACCGTAGTAAGGGAAACCAACAACTTTTAAGTAGATAACTTTATTTATGCTAAATTGGATGACAACAGGAGTCTTCACAAACCAAATCATAGAGATTAAAGAAGGTTACTTCTTGTAAAGGCTTATGATCGAAGATCGAAACGCTCAGATAAACAGATAAGAGTCTTACAAACCAGCAACACTGGAAACACTCAGAAGGTCTGATAGCACCAACAATGAGTCTGTCTCATGCTTTAAATATACTTCCCAGATAGTCCAATCGGAATCAGCTTCCACACCAGATCTGATTACGAAAGCTTCAAATGGGCTCAGTAACACAACCTAATATTACTAATAGTAGCATCGTGGTGATGGTTGTGGTAATCAAACTCACTGTTGGCCTTATGAGTCATGTGGCACCGATGGGATATATGATGCTATGCTATCCATCCCCTTGAAAATGTTAAGAGAATTTTTATCAGCGAACAGCAGAACTGAACCAAGTTTTGGAAAAGATGGCTCAACAAGAGGTTTAAATTACTTGGCCTTCCTTTCATTAAATCTACGTACGAATCTGCGTAATTACCGATTATGAGGATGCAACATATGTACTTACTAACATAGGAGACTGTACAAGACTGCGCGTCTAAGGTAGCATTTAAGGCGAACTTGATGAGAACCAGACATTTTCATCAACACTTAGGATGCCTTTGACAATGAAACTTCTGACATATCGTACGACGTAGACAAATTATAAGTTGTATCCGTAGAGCGGCAGTGCGCTGTTATGCTTCATGTTGGTCGACTCACTGCTTAATGCTTCCGAAAGTTCTATTGCAATATCTACGCCCTAGCATGTCCCAATCGAATATCCGCTGTAAAGCGCAGGTAACCTGAGCTGGATGGATTATCTTAAAACTGAGTTTATTCTGGTGGAAGGTGAAAGTTAACTAGTTTGACTCTTCTGACAAGCTCTTCCAGTGATTAAAGACATCGCTTAGGTGTCATCCTCGCAAGCAAACTACTATGGATGGAGCATGTTACGTCGAAAGCCTCTTTTTTCACTGCTGGCTTTCCGGCAGTCCCAAGGAACTGTTGATAATAATAGGGGATTAACACCGAAAGTGTCCTTTGGATCTACATGGCTATAATGAAGCCAATTATATCGTTTGCATCGGTTAATTCATGAACAAATCTCTGACAAAATGACGTCACTATTGCTTTTATCAGTCTTTAGAACACCTGGTTTTGATTCAGGCAAACTGATCAATTCTCCTTTCCTCGAACTTTGTACTCATTATCAAAGGCATCTTTCTTCCCTTCAAAACGAAGTGTACTTTTGTACAACAGCAGCGGAGTTTTCATGACCGTTGGGAGATAAACATTCTGAGCAAAGCTCAGAGGAGAGTTCCTTAGGCTGCTAACCTGCGTTAGAATTGCTTACCCACTTGGTGAGTACTTACATTAGAAATTGGATTATAAGCAAGAATAGAGGCAAACGCAACTAAGAGTTGCATAAGCTATATGGTCAATATTCATTGAACGATTGTTCAAGAATCTTTTTCATTTGACTAATATTTAACTCAGGCGCCTACATCGCTTTAGATTGACAGCATTATACCGATCTCTAAAGAAACCACATACAAGAAAAGAGGAAAGAAGCAAGAAATGTGTGTAGATAACATGTAATTAGAAAAGGAACAAGTAGGTGGTCCAGCTTTCACTAACTTACTAACTTCTGTGGTGCTACAGTCCCTAATATACCTATTTTTCAACAAACAAGACAGTTGGAACTTATCTATCTGTTCCCTATTGCGCACTTTAAGCCTTGAAAATTTATTTTTAGTTGTCTTTGGTACACAAAGTAAGGTATCAATTTACTCTGTTGATCCTTTGGGTCGAGTTCAAAACGTTTACAACAAGTCTATTGATATCATATCATGTCATACAGCTCGTATGGCTCATCTTTGAATCTCCCCTAAGAAACAGCATACTCAACCAAAACCCAACAACATCCGAAAATAATTCTCTCGAAAGACTGGGACAGAGTTTGGCATCAAACTCTTTTGCCAAAAATTGATGAATCTCTTCTTCAATGGATTAGAAATCACCTTTCAATTTAAGTTGTCTTGGACGGGTTCAAGTTTTATATTAACAAAATAAATTCTGGTGGGTCACAGGGCTCCGTTTTTTCACCTATACTCTTTTTAATTTTCATCAATGATTTTTTGTCTGCTTCTGTTTACATTCGTTCCCGACCTCACTTCCGTGGTCTCTGGCTGAAGAGAAGTACGGCAGCGTATGCTAATCTCAATCAATTATGATATTAACAGCAACACTGAACGGGCTACAACCAATAGAGAAGAATTTAATTCTTCTAAAACGCAATGCTGTCTGATGTCGTTAAAGTGAAATTTAAAGAGCCAGCTGTCCTACGATGTCGTCAAAAATGCTGTGAAATGTGTAGGCTTTCTCAAGTGATGTAAGGAATACTTCATCCCCTCTATTTTTTACAGTATTGGAGACATTTGTCAGCTTTAAATTTAAGTACTATGGCCATATCTGGTCAGATGTTCCTAAGACCTCTCTGCAACTTCTAGGCAGGAAAAAACTCATAAGTGATGCAAATATTACACAATTAATTGACATTTTTGAACACGTAATGCCTCCGGCCTTACCTTGAAATTGCCAGTAGCATAACGCCCTTTAAACCTTCAACCGTAACACGTGTCTCACTGTGAATGCTCATCTGTTTACCCTCGCCAATTATCGGAAGTACTCTGAGTTATTGTGATTCTTCCTAAGCCACACAACTTGCTTATGAAACGCCCTGCCGAGCTGTCTAAGCCAACGTTCATTGGTATCTCTGGCAAATAAGAATCCACTTTGTATGCCCTGACCATTTTATCTTCAAACTATAACTATTGAGAGATTGATGGGGTAAATGTTTTTCATTCCAAGACAAATGCACCAGCTCAAACAGGCTCCAATGTATAGGACGCATAAGAAACCAACAACGCATCTAAATATTCTAAAGGAATCCTTTAGCAAGACAAAATGTTAACTCTTCACTGCAAAATTGAACTTCGCAGCCTTTTTACTTTGATATTTGCGGAACATGCTTAATTATACAAAAAAAAATCTTTCAAACGCCTAAAATTGGACAATTCTATCATCAAAATCTAGTTTCTGTGGTCAGGAACGAGCAATAGCGTTAATTCGTTATTGCGTACGATTTTTGCCATGATTTAGTATCTTATCAATGCTCATGCATAGACAATTTAGTGCAGCAAACGAAATGTTAAGGGTAACCATATTCATTAAATGAGCAGTAAGTGGAGTGGAAAATATCGGGCAAACCCCTTCCAACGCGACCGAAGATGCAATACTCTCCGAAAAGACTCATCGACTACCTTGCAAAAGGTAAAACCATGAATAGCCAGTACTATATAGCACTATTGGTTCGATTAAAGGACCAAATCAAGAAGAAACGGCCCAAAATGTAAAAAAAAAAACTCTTTCATCAAGGCAATGCACCGTCTGACAAAATTGCAGGAACTGAAGTTCGAGTATAACATGTTCGCAAATCTAAAAATTATGCTCCAAGGAAAGAAGTTCCGTTCAAATTATAAAGGAGCCTATATTGATATACTCGTAAAAAATAGAGGAATATGCCAAAAAAAAAAACGCTTTTGACCTGCTACCATGCTTTAAATTCGCCTTATTATCACATAAAGTCAGTACAAGACCAACTCATAGTCAGATTATATGGGTAACACAACAAATAAGCAAACCGTAACGACTATACATACATATATCACCGAACGTGGTGACACCTTTTGAAAGTTTCAAGTCGCTTGGGATCGACAACACACAATTGATCCTAAAAAAAAGGTTTCAACCAGTTCCTATCAAAAAAAACATCCATAACTCTGGAGAACCAGAGAAGTAGCTTCAGACATACCTGTCAGACATCCCACATACTGTACAACATGGAGAAAATAAAAGGCCCTTCCTATGCATCGGATGTACGTACGACAATGACCACCAGAAACGATTAACCTTGGCTGCATTAGACGGGTTTCCTTAGCATACTTTATCTTTCATATAAATGCACTGATAGATCTCTCCTCCTCTGACATTTATACATGTAATGGAACCTTAGAACCGTCTACCTCTCTAAATGACCATGCACTTCAACTGACTTTGACTAAGCTCTTAGGGGAAATAAATACATCGTCGGACGCAGCGGCATCAAAACCCCGGTTGTAGCGAAAATATTTTATCGGAGTTTGCCTGTACTAACTATGAATTTATAGAAGCTTTCTGGGTTTGTTAAAATTACAAACTTCATACAACTGTATTTTAGATTACCTGGTTAGTTAGGCTATGAGTTGACTGGTGTTTTCGCATTTCGGGTGATTCAATTCTGGTTGTCTTCCTCTTCATCGAACCTTGTCTGAAACTTGAGTCTGTGTTACTTTCTATGAAAGATCGGATTTTCCGCCTACCTTCGTCGAATGTAACAAAACCAGCTGAAAATCTCTTTCTCCACTGGTTCACTGGTTAGACATTTGATTAGATACCTCAGTTTTTGTTTAAAACAAAAAACCCTGACCCAAATGCACGCCTCCGGTTTTTCCCCTTTTTTTTCCTTTTATCACTCCACTTGGGAGCATAGGGCTTCCACTTGGCATCTCCATCTCACTCGGTTGGTTCCAGGAGAATCGGTCGTCTCCAGGTGTTCTTGGGACGGCCTCTGGGTCTTTTGCCTTGAGAGTTCCACTCTAAAGCCATTCTGGTAATGCGGTCGGCTTTTTTCCTGATGGAATGTCCGATCCATTGTTTCACTTTACTGTTTCTCTAATTCCAAAATTCTACTCGTACACTTTCAATCTGCTGTAAAAATCTTTGTTCAAGCTACAGCCTTTTCGCCCTTTTTTTGCAACGTTTCTCTCCATGTTTCTTGCTTTATGGGGAACCGGCATTTCAAAACACGAAACAAAGTTTATTATATTCTTCATGAAATAGAATTCAAATTTAAAATAGTTAAACACTTCTTCCCTTTGTCTCTTGAACGCATATTGCATCAATTTCACGTTGATGTAGTACATTTTGTAGTTCTAAATCTTTGTCTGTCATTGTGCCGACGTTCCAGTTTGTGATTTCTTATCTTTTTGCTGAGAGTGTACCACTTCTCGTGCCTGGAAAACATTGAGCTTTGACATGAATAATTCTATCAGCCTCCGCTATGCAGAGGTGTCCGATGGGGTAGTGAATTCATTTGAAGTTGATGAACGACAGGATCGTCTCGGGTGTTAAAGTTTCTGAATGTGAAGGTGAACAAACTACAGCGATATTTTACAAACGGTTCACGGCGGACAGAATTTGATATGGGAGCAGGTATGTATAAATATGAGCACACAAGTAAGACCATAAATTCGTTCGCTAATCTGGCAGTTAAATGGATAAGCCATCCATAGACGCATCATCACCTGCGGCATCTGAAGATCACAACTGCTATGAGGGGGTCCACTTACGAGTAAAATCTCTAAAAATAATCTCAAGACTTTCATTCATTTCTTAAACGCATTTACAAATGGAAACTGTATTTTTCTGAAAACGTTGAGATGTGATACCATGCACATGGTATTCCCAAGATCCGACAACAGTTATAAGGTTCCGTAAACATAAATTACAAATCTTAAAACTACGATTACAAGTAAATATGAAAAAATTTCTGCCACAGATTTTTAACAAAGAATAAAATATTAGCACTCGAGCCATGTGTTTCTGTTAGAGCTACTGCTGATGGAGCTGCATCTGCTTTTTTTCGCGCTCCCTTCGACGGAGTTTCTTCCGTCGTCGATCGATGCTTGCCAAATCACCCTTGATCATAATATAAGTCTTGCGGAGTTCTTGCATTTGCTTGAAAAGAGTTGATATCCTTTGATCCGGATTGAGGGAGGAATCTGAAATCAAACGAAGATGAGAATTGTGAGCATGAATTGATGATGGGCATATATAGTATATGGTAAGGGCCTACCCAGTTTGACGAGAAAATTGTACTGGCAAGGCCTGGTGTGGCGCGATGCCGGAGATCGCTGGGAAATTGTGTCTGAGTTGTCTTCGCTGTCAGAACCTAAATGCAAATCATTAGTCATTGTGGGCCTTTGGAAGTGTCAGCATTAACTTACCATTGGTCTTCTTAGCAGAAGCTAAAGGCCTTCGCCTCTTGGTTTGTGCTTCCATAAGCATTTCGGATTGCTTTCGCGTGCGGCGTCTCTTCTTCGGCGACACCTCATTCTCAACATCGGCTTGCTTTTTAAGATCTTCACTGCTTTCGTCTTGGCTTGCTGAGTCATTCGGTGAGCTATTCGAAGTTGGACCGTGCGGTACGGGTTTTGCCGGAGCTTCCATTGGAGGCGGTGGCTTGCTTAACGGAGTCGAACATTCAATGTCCATTGGGACGGGTTTTATGTCCGACTCGATTGGATGTGAATTGCTGCGGCACACTGCTAGTGGATCCAAAACGTTTTTGCCCCCCATTGAGGAGGGGCTGCCTGGAATGCTCTCGTAACAAAGCAAATTCTCAAAGGTCTCATTTGTAGAGAGGGTATCCTCTTTTTTAACCTCTGGCGGGGGAATTACTGAATGTTCAATAAGTGACAGAGGTTCGATCGCAGGCCGAGCCATTGCTGCTTGTGACGCACAGACCTCAACGGAGCGGATGTCGATAATAGGTTTCACGCCCTCCTCCGACTGCATGTTAGGATCTGAGTAGAACGCTGGTGGGGCACTGAAAATGCTTTGTACTACGATTGGCTTGAGCGGAATTGGAGACGGAAGTTTAGGTTGTAACTGAATCTGTGGTAGAATTTGCTGCAATTGAATCTGCAGTTGTGGTTGCGGTTCTTCCTTCTTTACTTCTTCCACCTTGGGTTCAGTTTCAATCAATGAGATTTTCAGTGGATCCTCCTGTTTCCGAATGACTTCTACTGCTTGTTTTACCTCGGCAGGGCTGGCCACTTCCTGAGGATCTTCCTCATCTTCAATGATCAGTCGTTGCTCTGAGTCGGTGCTATCCGAGGAGTCATCAACAAAATGATCAACACTGGCTGCCGTACCTGTCTTTTGAATTGCACATTCCAACTTTTGAATCGTCTCGTTAAGGCCGTCCTTCTTCACGGGAATTGACGCAAGGATTCCCATCTTTGGCTCAGGACTGCTCAAGTTTGGCCTCTTGATAGGAATCTCAAATTCTTTTTGAATGAGAGTACAAGTGATGTCCGTGATTTTGGGCGGTTCTGTGATAAACGGTGAAGTACTGCTGGCACTATTGCTACTGCTATTGGTGCTACTATTGCTTGTACTCGGTAAATTATCCTCTTCGATTTTGGGTTCCTCTTCTTTGACTGGTATTTCCTCTTGCTTGACTGGTTTGACCTCCTCCACTTTGGCTATAATTTCCATTTTGTTTTTCTCTTCTTCCTCCTTTTTCTGACTGATTGCCTTCAGCAATTTATCGGCAATGGATGAGGGTTTCTCTATTTTTATCGGTTCAAGGTCGAATGACGACTCACAGAGCAGTATCTTGACGTTTTCCAACTCGAACTTATTGTCCTTGGCTTCATCACTGCTTGTGCGACCTTCGGCATCTTGGTTTAGCTCGAAAACGTTCGACAGATCGCATGTGGTTTCGATAAAAGGATTGCCAATGGTGCGGGAACCCTCTGTGGCTTCCATGCCGCACTTTGTCGGCGTGAGCTGATCAGAAACTGGAACGACGTCTGTTAGAGCACGTGTTGTCTCCTGCACTGTAGTTGCAAGCTCCTCATGCAGAGCGTTGAAGTTCAAATTGAAGCTGGGGGATTTGCGAAGAACATCGAACGGAGTGGCCTCCGATTTCTGTGGAGTAAGGAGGTTGCTCATGGCAGTCGATAAACTTGAGACTGCGTTCTTCTCGTCTAACTTCATCTGCTTTGTTTTCTCGGGTGACTCTTTAACGGGCGAAGCTTTTTTCTTTTTGCCGAACGAGCTTGTCAGTGAAGTAATTGACGGTTGATCCGAAGGAGATTTCTGACCTGCGCTGAGTGTCTTTTTCTTGGATTCAATTGGACCTGTTGTGGTTGTAGCAGTCTTTCGAACTTCAAACTCGAACGGCTCTGGCTCCTTGAACTCATAGATGTCGGAGGATGCTTGTACCGGAGGGACGGTTGCAATTTCCTTTACTTCGGCTGGGGGTTCCAACTTGACTGGGGAGACAGTGGGTTCGGGTGCTTCCTTGACCACTGCTGGCTTGTCAACCATAAGTGGGTACTTTCCGAGTCGCGTTAGATTAACTGTCGGTTTAGAAGACTGCTCTAGAGCCATGAAGGTTGGGTCCTTCTCAACGGGAGCGGCTTCAACAGGTTCAGACTTAACTTCTGCCTTGGGCACTTTTGGAGGTTCGTCGGCAATGAATGGCTTCGCCTTGAGGCTTTCTTGACGTTTCTCAGCCAGAGAGTCCTTGATTATCTTTTCAATTCGGGAGGAGGAATGCGGTGTGACTTTCTCCGGCGCCTTACCAGGCGGAAATTTCTCCAACAGGGCACGCTTGTCTGCGTTTATCTTCAGCTGCAGCTTTTCTGTCATATTTTCCAGAGTTGTAGTTTTGTCAGAGGACTGGGAGTCATCGTCAGCAGAAGAGTCGGTTCCATCCGATGAGGAATCTGTGCTGGATGACTTGGTATTCTCATCGTGTTTTAGGTCAGATGACTCTTCTTCTTTTGGTTTGAAGTTGAATATGCTCTCCGACTTACAGTCTTGTTGGTCGGTATTCTCCGCCTCAGTGTCGGAATTAGGTGACTTCAACTCTTGGAAACCCTTCAACTCGGATCTGATCTGGTTTAGGTCGTAGTCACGTCCCTTAGCACTTGGTGCTGGGGCATTAGATGTCTCATCGACCGCAACTTCATCATCCTCACTTTCGCTTGGGCTATTTGATTTTGCCGAAGTAGCTGTAACAGATTGCGGAGATTTCCCGCGGGAAGCTTGTGAGGCCTTGCCCTTAGAATCGCGTGTAGCACGAGTTGGTCTTCGTACCGGCTCATCGGAATCCGAATCCGAATCAGTTTGCATCGATATGTCAGAGACGTTGTTGGATGTACGACGTATTGTGTTTTGCACATTCCTTGAAGGTCGTTTCTGTGCATTGGATGCGGCTGGGGATTTCGTGCGACTTGAATTGGATGCAACCGAACATGGTGTTGTAGAGCGCGGCGGAAGAGAGTCACTTCTACCCCTGCCTCGTTTTGCAGATGTGTTTGGTCCTTTTCCAGCAGCTGGAGAATTGGCTGACGGCGGTTTGGGTGGATTTTCTGACTTTTCGTGTTTGCTCTTGTCTGAACCTCCTCCCACTCGAGTCTTCTTCATTTTGTTGTTTGTGAGGTTTTCTGCGATTCGCTCTCGTGGTACCCATTCATCGTAGCGGTTGTTCCACCCTGTGTAATGCACCAAGTACAGAGGAGATCCTCTGTTTACAGAAATTTCAATGACTTTCGCCTCGTAGGTAACCTTCTTTTCGTGGTAATAGACCTTCAATTTGTCTCCAACTTCAACCGGAAAATCCCCAGTTTCCAATTTTTCCGGAGCATCGTCTTTCTTCTTCTGTTTGCCAATGGCGCCGCCGCCACCGACACCACTACTACTACTACCACCACCACCAACACTACCACCACCACCAACACCACCACCACCACCTCCACCACTGCCGCCGCCTCCGCCGCCTCCGCCGCCATTGCCACCAACGCGCTTTTCTTCGTTCGATGGTTTCTTCTGCTTCTCTTTCTTGGTCGTTGCACCTAGAGGAAGAGATGAAGGTAAGTGCATGGAAGTGGATGTGACAGATGAAGACTTGTCTACTGACGACTTACCCACGGATCCAGTAGGAGAATTCTCTCTAGTGGTGTTCGGAGTCTCTGTGCTCTTCCGTTCGGATGTACGTTGGTGGTTCTTTTGCATTTTTGCCAGCGGAAGGTCGCTATCATCCTTAGCCTTCTCCTCGAACTTTTCCACCAAACTTTTCACCTTACTATTGCCGACTGAAGACTTGCGCTTCGTGGCTGGCTTTGTCACTGTTATTTCGACACTCGATTCGCTTGTGTTCTCCGATTCGTCGTTGGTGGAATGGGACTGTGATGCAGCCACCACTACTGCGGATGTCGAAGGAATTGCAAGTGACGAGCTTGGTGTCTTTGTTTCTTTGTTTGTCTCCGCTGGTTTGGGAGATGCAACTGAGTTTGCACGTACCAGACTCCTGCCCTTGCTACGGTTGGCGTTGCGTGGAGTCATTAACATGGAGCAGCCTAGCTTTCGGTGGAACTCCTCGTACGGCTGCAGAAATTTCTTATACGCCTGCTTTACCAGATTGGTAACACTCACTGTGGTCGGTATGAAGCCCAGTCGCACTGTTATTGATTTCCACTGATTCTGGCTATTGACGCGGTTATACCCGCCCAGTTTCTGCACCGCACGAAACAGGCGGTAAAAATCGACATCGCGATTCTGTATTGATGGCACTTTGTTGAGAGGTGTACCACGGTCGTCCATGTACTTATACAGCTGCGCAATGAAAAGATCTTTCTCCTCGCTTGGCTCGTCATCCGAACTGTCCGAATCCACCTCTTCATACTCACTCGATGAGTTGGCTAGGCCGAAGAGTGAATCGCGATCCCAATGAGTGGGTAACACATCACTGTCCAAATACTCTAAAGCTGCCTGAACTGCTGCCCCGTCTTGCTTATGAGCCTGTTCTCGAGTAAATTCAGTTGCTTCTTTCTTCGGCACCGTGTAGTACCGTCCATCTTTGAATGAGCGCACTAGATACTCGTCCTTAACTCGAATTCTTACCGTAACCTGGGCGGTCGGCGAGACAACTAACCCAGGAAACCACTTCTCTTTGTCCTTCTTTTTGCTATCTGTCGATTCGACACACACAACCTTGCCAATGTGCTCCTCCTTTTCGTTGATAACTTCCTTAGCGTCGCTCTCTTCATCATCATCAGAGCTATCGTCGTGAAGATGCCGCGACCGCCTACCCCTTCTACCTCCTACAACCGGATTGCCAAAATGCTCGGGATGAGTCAGTGGCAGCTGATCTAATGTCTCACTCTCGTTAAAGTGGCGACCACTCTTCAAGCAGAGCGCAGTTCGCCTAAGCGTAGTTATGTCACCGTCGTCAAACACAACAGTGTATTGCGAGCAATCCTGAATCTTCGTTACAGTCGCCTCAACATTCTCCCTTCTATCGGGATGCTTTACTTCCACAGTCGAACCCACTCGCAGGACTCCCGATTTGATGGCGTCATCAGACACTATTCCCGATCCTAGGCCGTGCTTAAAGGCGACCTTTACTTTTATATTGCGAACTACTTTACGCACCTTCGCTTCACAGAAGGCTCCCTTATACTTAGCGCTTACCTCCGTTCCAACGGGTAACGATGGTGGGTCATCCACTTGCTGGGAATTGCAGAACAAAATAAAAAAATCTCATCAGACACCCACAGTTCAGCACATATTGTGGCGCACTTACCTGCATTTTTTGGAGGAAATAACGCTCAAAACTCAAATTATCGCTTACAAACGCCACTTTTGCGGAATGCTTTTGTACATTTCCCCACAAAATATTACGATTTAGAGTAGAAAAGTGGAAAACTAAAAATAAGAAAGTAAAACAGATCCGATGGCATACGTGAGCGTTTGCACTTTGGCGCTTTTCTGCTTGATTGGAGCCACTTTTCTGACAGAAATCGACTTGAAGGGAGGCGAAGATTACAATAAATGTTTTACTTAATTAATTATGATTTAATTTTTCGTGACAAATTGGGAAAATTACGGAGAATAATAATTTGTACACAAAAATTTCAATTGCACGCTTGACGTTTATCGATGTAATAATAAAAGATATACCACGTAGATTTCAGTGCCACCTGTAAGTTGGATGGTAAAGCGTAGAAAATGAAATCGTAACTAAAGCAACGGCTACATTGGTGTTTATGAAGTTTTCTGATAAGATATTTGGATTTTTTCGATTAATGTGCCAACTGTCCAAGCAGATTTATTACAAGCAAGAACAAGAACTTGCAAATTTAAATTTTTGAAATGTGATTGGAGTCTTCATCGACAATCATAGAAAGGGTAAGAAACAGTATTAGAGAAAAGTTTGATAAGATTGAATGAATTTGATCTTGCAAGTCATTCTGACCATGAGATATAGTACAAGATGGAGTTTCTGTTCGCAATATCTAAACACACTTGCCAAACATAGGTGATATAAAGCGATTTATTGAAACAGTAATTTTATTTATTAGAGCTTAACGAAACTGAAATCGAAGTTTGTATTTTTTGATGTTGTATTTGTGAAAATGGGCGATGGCTATGGAGCGATAGTTAGATCATTGGACTATCACGCAGAGAGTCTGGGTTCGATTCCTGGCTGGGTCATCAACAATTTTTCAAATCGCCATCACCTTTTCGGCGGGCAATGGCAAACTCCCGAAAGTAAAATTGCCTACGAAACACAAATGAGTGTCAAGAAGCTTGGAATTCTTGTAAATCCTTTAAAGTGCACACAAAACGAATTGACATTGATGAACTTGCAATGATTAGTCATTGAGTTTCATATGCGAGCAGCACGAAGAGTTTTGGGATAGAGGACAGTTTCGCGATGGGCATACAATATGGGTTTTCGTCTTTGGACTCTCCTTTATGCTGTGAAATGGAGAGGTGAAAAGTTCTGTGGGAAGTTGTTCAACCTGGCTCACAAATCTTTTAAATTCCTGCAAATCATCAGGACCAGTGGGGCATTCGTCTTCAAATTTGGCAATCTCTTTCTCCACCAATAATCGAGTCCACGAAAATTAAGTGAAGATGAGTTGATCAGCGTTGTTAGCGAATATCTGGCTAGAAAATTGAGCAGCTTTGGGACATAAACGGTCATTCATTAATACATTCCGATGCATCAGTTGGCTCCAATATGCAAGAAAGTTGTCGCCGAATGTCTTTGTATATTTGTCTGACGCCCAAAAGGTATGAGAGTTAAATGCATGTACTCAAGCAGATCCAAGCTTCAAACCCTATGAAAATTGTATAAACCAATCTGCGTACTAATATTGTTTTCATATTCAACTCTGTTTTCTTTTTCTTTACTCTGGCAAGCCTTTTGATTACCACAAAATGCAAACGAGAAACATTTAACATGAAAACTAAAAACAACTAAATCAACATTTCATTCAATAAATACATATCACATGTGTGTATACCCAAGAAATTTTCGTATTCTGAGCATGTCCTCTACCATCAACATCCGCTGTAAGCCCCCTGACAGATGCTGTCATTTACAAATCATGCATAGAAAGCGATGTTAACAAGCATAACATTTGAACCAGAAGTTTATCAAAAAGAAGAAAAGAAGGCTCTGCAGCAATGTCTACAAAAAGTAAAGGCATCCAGGGGAAGGATTCCTTCAGTCGGATGAATTTCCTCTACCAAGCCTCAATGTTAATGGCCGGTAAGAACGACACTCTGTCTGCGTACTACGGGAACCTTTGCAGAAGCATCGGAAAGAAGTCTGTCCTCCGAATGTAAGTTTCTTTAAAAACCTTACAAAACGAGGTATTCTAATTGAAGGGCCCTTTTTCTAGTGAACCTGACATCAAGAGGACGCTTTGCAAGAAGTGTGGAATGGCACTAAAGCCTGGTGTTACAGCCGAAATCTCGGCGTCTGGTGGGAAACGTGAAGTTTTATCTGTGAAATGCAACAAGTGCAACCACAAGAAGAACTTCCCTGTGAACCCAGAGTACAGCTTTTGGCTAGAGAATCCTGACTCTATCGCTGAAGTATGTTTGCTCGGCAACGAGAAAGATGCAAGGAGAACAAAGAAGAAAACGAAAAAGACTAAAACAGAGAAAGAAGTGATTGCAGAAAGTAACATGGAATAAAACACTGTTCTCGAAAGTTAAACCATTTCTGAAGTCCTATGCTTATTGACACAGGTGCTGTACCTAGAACTGTACTCTAGGACCTTGAAGACTCAACGAAGGCCTGAATTTGCTAAATTTTCCACAAGAGACCGCCTTCCTAAATGAAAATGAAAGCAACCTTAATTGTTGTTTTTTTTTTTGTCGATCCAATAAAGTAATCTTAAGTTCAAACGAGCTAGGAATGGCTCCAACCCCTTTCTTAAGCGTGTGTGTTTGTGTTTCGTCAAAAATATTGGAAAGTTTGCCGCACTATCCATCCCGACGTTCGTTTACTAAGCGATTTCAGCTGTTACCTCTGTGGACAAAGCCAATCTGCTTGTTGCACATTGGTAGCCAGTTTGCCGCTTCAAAATTGTATTATTTTTGCACATTTTAGAGGACGTTAAACATTCTACATATTGCACTCATGTAGTAGCAAGCTCTTGGCAGAGCAGGTCAGTTACCGTTGGTTTTTCGTATCCATTTGACACTGTCGTACGGTGACGACTTTCTGCTGCCTGTTCATGTTTGTAAAAGTCCATTACTTACTTGGTGGCGCTACATCTCAGGATGGACTAGGGCCTCAATCAACAAGCTTTTCCAGCTATCTCGATCGTCAATTAACTGATCCAAAGTGGTATTCAGTCACTTAACCGACTACAACGGCCCTTACGCAACACGAAGGAAAGAGAATAATACAAAGAACAGCGTGATGAAAACTATACCTCGCCGGCATTTCTTCTTGTTAGAGTTCAAAGGTTTTCGGCTGTGTAATGCTTTTTAGAGCACAATGATGGCCATCGATATCATACTCGTAAACGTTCAACAAACCAAGTGCTGAAGTGATGGAAACACTTCAAATTGAAAGCTTACCGTAAAGGACCGGAGTTGCGTAAGCGTGTCAAAAATTAGGCGCCGACTAATGGACCCTAAACTCAGATATATTAACATCTGCTGAATCGATCCGCTACGGCGTTAAAGATTCCAAAGTAATCTTGGACGATCCAGTAGCATTTCAGTGTCAACTTTGGGGACTGATCTTGTCGTCAAGAAATTTGAGAAAACCGAAAAATAAGCTTAAGCAACGTCAGCAGCGAAAGAGATCAGTTTTGAACGCTTCATTTGAGAGAATGAATCCAAAATGACAGCAACAGGAAGAGTCAATCGTGCAAGGTACAAGAATAGTTGAAGAACTCTGCTTGTCTTCCATAGAAATAAACAAAAGTAGTGCTGGATCGATTAGACGGAAATGGGAAATAGGAAAGGCAAGCGATTTCAGTGCGCCTTGACTTAGACTAGTCATAACTAGAGCACTAGAAAGAGATTCAATTGCTGAATTTGAAGACGACCAGGTAGGCCTGCCAATGGAAAATGAAATGAAATTTGGTTTTTAGTGGAGCGTGATCGACAGAGTTTTAAAAGATCCAGAACGGCTTTTTTTCTCCCTGGCGATGGTTGCAAAATCTATTTGGAATTAGTCTTCATGCTAAAATGCGAGAAATTTAAATACTTAAGGCGGTGTTGTGAATATGTATATAAAGTCTGTTCGCGGCTTTTTATGATGACAGGCCTTTCGTTCAGCTTTGACGTGCACTACGCTACGTAATGTTGGATGTTATAAGTGAAAATGGTACGAATGTAAGCGGGTTTGACAAAACTTAATCTTTTAAGCATCTGCGGAAGTCTCCACATCAAAGACGCTGACCCATAGAATCTCTCGTTCCATTGCTCTGTTTAACTGACAGCTAGATAGGGCCATAACCAACCGTTGTAAGAAAGTAGAATAACTTTCTACGTTTTCAATTTGTCGATCGGTTGGCATTTTACACTTCCACAGATTCATTTATTGAGAGTAAACACTTGGTTTGTTAGAAGCATTAAGAAAGTAAAGCGAAGCTGCCATCGATTGAAGTGAAAACATTCTCAGCAATGACAAAATGTCATCGGCTATCTTCTGTCAAGTAGGTATGCGACGGATTTTGTGGGACACTTCTTTCCAGCAATACAGTCAACGGAATGAAAAATTGACGAATTCTATGGATCGAAACCTATTCAACCGAGAGTAGAGAAAATCTAGGGCGAGCAAATCAGCTGATTTTGCCATATTCAACGAGGGTCGCCGAAAAATTCGGTTCAAAAAGCGATAGATTCTCAAATCGCCAACGTTCATCAGTATTTCTATTTCTTTCCGCTTTTCTTGCATTTTTGCAAACATTTTAAGGTTGAGTTGAATTCCTCGAGTGCGCTTTGGTGGCACTAAAGATCAGAACTTTAGCGAGCACCAGCATTTTCTCTGCTGATTTCTAAAGGTGATTTCCAATCCGTTGAAGAAGAAATTGATTTTCAACAAGTCATCCCGATACTAAGCCCTGTCAAATGTTGTAGTATCTCATTATAAAGAGAATGTTTCTTGTGCTAAGAAAGCAATTGAGCAGTTAGGCCCTTTCTCCTAAAACGAAGCAGACTCTATATAAGACCTTCATCATTCCAGTTCAGCCTTTTTGGGTTGATACATGGATTCTATCGAAAGCGGATAAACAAATCCTGTGTCGTACCGTGACCTAATTACTTCGAAAAATATTCGGTTCTGTTGAACGAATTTTAGAGAAGAGGATTCACCGTCGAACTACGAGTATATGAGCTATACAGGATCGTCGACCAGCGATTCAGCCCGCATAGTCTTTGAGTCTAACACAGGGCAACGAAAGAAAGGCCTTACTAGAAGGGGTCGTCGACCGACAAGGAGTAACCCACTGGAGGCAGGTAGCTA
The DNA here is from genome assembly GCA_928272305.1 of Volucella inflata. NCBI lineage: Eukaryota > Metazoa > Arthropoda > Insecta > Diptera > Syrphidae > Volucella > Volucella inflata. The sequence goes on from OV743719.1 coordinate 112,408,168, forward strand.
CATACCGGGATAACTGTTAATTGAGAGCAAGGTTCACCCAAAACTGCAGCGCCACTTAAGCAATAAATTATCTTTCTCCCGAAAATGCTTCAGAGTCATCTGTATAATCTGATCAGTGCCAGTCAGGGTGCTATGCCAAACTTAAATATGACGTTGAATAACATGTCTCTATGCTCGCTGTTATATGCGACTTTGAAAACGACTAATAGATGGCGACTCTGCTCCGATATAAAGTTTTATTTAATCTTTGGTGGACTTTTTTGACCTGAGACCGCACGGGCATAGTCCAACAAGATTGCTCATAATTGGTTTTAGTCGCTCAAAGAACACGGCTGAAAATAAAACTTAAGTTTTCATACTTGACGCAGTGTAGAGGGTATTATTTCTATTGGATCAGACAAACGACGTTCGGTTGCTACCACCATGTCTTACAGATAGGCTACCCAATGATATCTTACTCACCTAAAATACGTTGAGTATTGAATAGTCCGCCTGCGCTAGTAACTTTATTAGATTTAAGCTGCAATATTGCCACCATAACAATGACTATGTAGTCTACTTCACAGAGGTATTTCGACCATAATCCCTGTTTTAATGTCCGGAGAAGTAGTTGTTTTATATTTCCAGCGACTGCAACTCGGTTTATAGTTTTACATGTTTCCCCTTGGTGGCTTCCATTCCGGCTTGTAGTTTACCTCTTTCAAGAGGTAAGAGGTTTCTTTGGGATGGCCTTTTGAAACCAATCACATTGGAAATAGCTTCTCTCGTTGACAACGTATCCATGGGTATTCTACAGTTTTTGTATGAGGACAACGACTTTGAAAGTTCTTGAGGACACGCAATAGGTAGAGATAAGAGGAGGCTCTTACGATTGCAGGTTAAAAATCGAAAATTGGCCGCCTCACTTGATTCCATTGTGACAGTGATGTCCGCATTTCAAACCTCAACATCTTAGGACATGTTACGAATTATTAAAACCTGGATTATGCAGGCTGTGTTTTTCAATAAACTGCTCCAAAAAGCCGTCCCTTTCCACCCTTGTATTAGGGTCTCTTTGCACAATATTGGGTATGACTAAGTTCACGTTTGATACTTCTTCTTTATCTTCTGTAGGGGCATGAACGCAAATCAGGCTTAAGTTTTCGAACCTGGCTTGTAATAAGAGCTCTATTTACATTCCGCCTCCCTCTACATAAGCGGCGTCTTCCTTTTTTGTAGTAGTCTCCATAGTAGATGTTATGTAAAGAGAGCTAAGTGTAGATGCCTGTGCCTTCATAAATCGCTCGATCACCATTGCAAACCATGAAAATCTGTAGTGCGCATTGGAAAGTAAAAATTTTTTATCGTGACGAATAGAATTAAGCCCTATTTCCGACATACTCTTAATCTTTTGTACAACTCTCTTACGAAATGATGTATCCAGCTTTATCCATTATAACCTGCAAACATTCAAGACCAACATACATCCAAATCTCTCTGTCATTCCTATCTAATGTTCTTTCGCCAGCTCTGTGTGCGTCATCAAAATTATGAAAAATAAACTTTTGCTACAAAAACGGTAGAGCTAAAGTTGCTCCACATTAAAGGTCCTCATAATTACGAGATGAAAGATACTTCACTTATAACGACATATAAAAAAACCGCTACATCTTGTAGTGTATGAATATCCGATTCCATACCCAAATTCTTAGAACAATATAAGGAATAACCGAGACAGCCGTATGAGTGAAAAAATGACAATTGTCTGCTTAAACGGCCACTTTATCCAAAAATAGAACTGTTTCTCTCCCTCAGAGCGACCCATATCTTTGCTGTTAGACGGAAATCATGCATCCAAATGCCTTACCAAATATTGTTTCTTCATCATCGGTTCTTTCCAATTTTTTTACGAAGCGACAAATTTCCCTTACACCACAAAAGAACTTGAAAAAACAGCCACAGTCATCGTTTCTTCAGAAATTGTTGAAAAACCAAAACCACAAAACGAAATGGCATTTTTTTCTGAAGTGAATGGAAAACACAAAGCGATCCTCCTCATCCATCTCCACTGATTTGGTTACTTCAAGCGAAAACAATTTCGCCAAAAGCAGATATCTAGTATCCAGGTAAAGGACGTTAAGCAAAATGACAACAGTGATTTTGTTTCGCATTCTTTGATAGGCAAAGCTGGAAATTCAACAACACGAATGCATCTAAAGTACTTTGTCAAAAGAAGTAAATAACTTAGGACTGCATAAATATTCTTGTCCACATCCTTTGCACTGCAGGGAATTTTGCGAAGATATGCATAAGCGTGAGAGACAAAAGCTTGACGTCGAGCTATGAGGAAGTTTTGAGATACCGCTGTTGTTTAGTTTTTTATGGAGAGAAGTATTAATGTAAAGGAAGGTCACAGGATACGATAAGGGTTTACGAGTTGTGCCACACCAATGTTTCACACGAGTAAATTTGAAGTATGGGTTAATCGACTTTTCTCTTTTATTCTTGCTTTGACGAACGTATAGAATAGAGAGTCTTTCCAAAGGTCTGGTGGAATGAATGTAAGTGCATGCAGCTCTGAGTACTTTATATCCAATAATGGGTGATTTTTTAGTTCTCCAAAAAATGTAGGAAAATCGCAAAAGTGTAAGTATACAGTTTTTATCTGAGTTGATAAATCCATGCTTGGCATTTACCTTAGGAATATTGTTTCATGCAAATGTTGGCCATAACTACGTTTTAAGTGACAGAGAGTCCAATTTGTAGTCACTTTTTCTACCATATTGGCTGGTAATAACACGTGTATTGTTGTGTTCCAAAGACGAAATTGATTTGATATATCCCTAAAAAACTACGGGATACGGACGGCTAATTCATCCGTCCAAAACGTGAAATAAATTGCTCAGCGAACTCATTTCTCAATTGGTCCATCGATTCGTTTGCTGTGTGGCTAGCCTCTATCTAGCTGGAACCACATGTCGACCAGGTTCATCTCATCCATTTTGGCAAAAAAAAAAAAAAATTCGGAATCATTGAACGATAGAGAACGCTATGACGTTAACGTTGTTCTCACAGTCATCTTTGAAAAGATATAGGCCAATGATTTCGCTGTGGCAGGTCGTTCGCCTTCAGTTCATGTAGGAGTTGTATTTTATAAGGTTTAATACAAAGATGCTGGCCTATAGATGAATCACAGTCTTCATTAATATTGGCGGTCTCAGACGGGTACGTGGTTTGATGTCCAACAGCGTGAAATTGGTTCGAAATTTGGTCACTATGGCTAAAATTGCTTGCTTGGCACGTCATTTTGATGACCGGAAAATGATCGAAGTGCGCTAACATTCTTTTTAAATAAAATTTAATAATTTGTAAGCGTTGTTTGCCGGATACAAATCTTTCCATGATGAAATGTCAATGCTAAAACTGAGCTCGTTTGACTTTGACATATGTCACGAATCACCCGTGGGCTGTCAAAACAAAAGAACACTGATAAACCATGCAGCAAAAAAATCATCCAGTAAACCTTTGACGAAGTACTCCACTATAGAACTTGTCCATTGTATATCTCGAAGATTTCATTTGATGCAATTCCACGGGGCAAGTCATAAAAATGTAAGAAACTGCATCAGAATCAACAACCACAACAGCACAAAAAAAGTTCGAGTGGTGTCGTTGGCACTCTGGCAGAAAGTCGTTTTACATTTTGTGGCTGATCCGCTTATTTCGTCCAAATGAATATACCAGTCTTCCTTCATTTTGCCGAATGAAATATTGTGGAGTTTATTCTCTGGAAATTATTTAAATATTACCTCTTGTCACTTGTTCTGGGATCGACTGGCAGTTAGCAACGGCGAGTCCTAACTCTTCACTTCAATTGAACCGGAAAATTGCTTCATTTAAGGGCTGACCAGAATGTGAATCTGATTCTCGTATTTTGAATCGCTGTCAAACGCAGATACATGACTTGTGGCTACGTTGAACAGAATGGTGACGCTTATCGAAACGGTATCTGTCAGTCAATTGTGTGTTTACTTGTGAGAACAATTTGTGAAAGGTAAAAGTCGTGAATAAATTCTAATGGAAGCTGTACTAAGGATTTGCCAAATTCCACAAGGATTCTGCATTCCGCACCGATTCAATAAATTTTTCCACGTCTATTCTGTTAAATTCCCAAATCAAAAAGAGAAAAGTCCAAACAGGGCATACAAACAAAGAAATGTCAATCGAGAATCTTGTTCTCGAAGTTGGGTGTTATTCAACTTCGAGATACAGATTCACACAGACAGTTCGATATCAGATACAGATTCACATTCTGCACAAAATGAAACGACGTCAAATTTTAGTTCTGTCTGTCTAGTCGATCCTAGAGTGAGTTAACATTGTTTACATGTTAGGTTGGTCTATAGAGTTAATTATTTTATGACATATACTCGTATGTCTAGTACGTTTGTGTGCTTAGCAAAAGCACCAGTTAGAAGTCTTAAGTCCTTGATACTAGAGGGACAGGTATTTTTCTGATTTGTATCGGCATTCGTTTGATCTCTGTGCAACCCCGAGATAGGAGTGCATGACACCCACGGTTGTGCTCACATTAGGCCCAACTGCTAATGAAAGCCCTTACCGAGGAAGTTAGTTAGCAGTTCCAACAATGGTTTACATTTTGAGAATCTTTGACATCAGATACCATTGGAAATGGGGACCAAACAATGTCGTTTCACCAGGCCCCAATCAAGCATAGGATAAGCTATGAAACAACAGAGACAAGTCATTCTTTGGGGCAATAAAAACAGCTATGACAAATTTGCGACGAAAACCTCATTCCAGCATTTAAAGGTAAAATTGGTTACATATAGTAAGAGCGTCCTTATAAAGAGAACAACCTTAATTTTGACAAGATTGACCTTGTAATTTTATTTGAGTTTATTTTTGACAAGAGTTTAAAAACGGTTCTTCTTTTTGAAATTTCGGTTTCTAAGGGAGTTCCACCGCTTCGTTCGATGATCTATTGAACCTGAGTACAATAACTTTTGCGACTGAACTGTCGAGAGTCCTTGACAAAACTTCCACGATGTATGCCAAGTCTGATCTGGTACTTAGCATTAAGTACATAAGTACCCATACGGCTTGTTTATGGGGAAGCTTTTGTATCTTGAAGCCGCTGAAGATTTGAGCATTGGCATTAAATAAGGCATACATTCTGACAAATTGAAATGTCCCGCAGTTTTCTGGAGACGTGTTTTTGATTTACTTTGATAACATCCTCCTTTTGCTTGATTGTAATGCCTAAGGGATACACAGCTTCTTTGAACTCCGACATCATTTCATCAAGAGGCGCTTTCAACTTCTTATACCGCGGATGCACAGTCATGGATCAGCATCGTTTTTTTTTTAAACCAAGATTTTAAAGAAACAAGCCTACTTGCATCCTAAAAGACTTTATTTGAGCTGATACTCTTTGCTGTATTCCTCATCGTATCCCTGTGGCCGCTTCATGTATATTGTTGTAGGGGCAAGCAGTCCATACTTTAAACTGTTATAGATGCATTTTCTAGCAAAGAACTGAACTTATGGTCTTAAAACCTACATTGGGACCAAATTTCCGTTGCGAGTTAACTAAAACCCTTGGCAACTGTGCCATCTGGATATTTTTTTAAGGCGGAAACTCCCTTAACACGAAATTGCCTTTGCACATATTGGGAGTTTGTTTATGGAAATCATCTTCTTATCTCTAGCTTTTCTCCATACATCACTATTAATGCTTTCTAATGCATTCTCGGAAGTAGCAAGGTCCTTCGTGACTGCAGACATTCTACCAAATTTTATTTCTCGAAATGCTTAGGTCACTGACAATCTATCTCTCAGCTCGTTTTTTTTCTAATGCGAGACTTTCATCCTCTGTATCCGTGTAATTTTTGTTCTCATTTCTTAATCGCCCCTCGTAAATTTTTCTCTTTTAACAGTTTCACCTCGATATGTTTGGTATTTTTCATGCGTAGCTTCACATCCCTTTTATAATTAATATGTTTCTCTTGAAAAGGAACATCCCCTGATAAAATAATTGTATATACAAAAGAGATATATAATGAATTAATTAGTTGGTAGTATCCCATCTGTTGTTGTTACATTTGCCCCTCTGAACCAGCCTGTAGATGCATCTGACTTACTATTTAATCACAATGACCCTAACCTGATTAAGACAAGGGCATTTGGTTGATTAATTTAGATTTAAAGGGATTTAACTGGAAAATAAGTTCTCTTACGGACTTCGGTGTTTTCCAACTAAGTGGTATCACCAACAATGGTGGAGGACCGCTTGATCTCATAAAGAGTGCTTTCTTAGATGCCGATAACTTAAAATTGAAATTGACAGATAATTTGATGGCATTAATGTTTGGATATCATTTCGGTCATGTGGCTCGTAGATTGCATAATCTGGAGGTCCAATTTTGACACACTCTTCGCAGTAAATCTGGTTGTTTCTCCGAAAGAATATTATTTACCAAGTGCTTCTGATTTATCGGCGTAGGCATGCGAATTTACATATTCCCAGAAAAAATAATCGAATGGCGTCAATTCAAACTAACGACGTGACCAGTTTTAAAGTTCATTTCATGAAATTAATCGTTGGGGTTCGTCAAACGTTTCTTTTCGTAAATTAATCGTATAGCACGCTGTGAAGCATGTGGCACTGTTCTGCAGAAACCAACATTAATATCTTCAACTTGAGCCTCGAAAAAGTTTGTAATCACTGCCCCATAAAGCGCACGATGATTTTTTCTGGATGTAATGATGTTCCGACAATGGCTTGTGGATCGTCATCGTCCCAAATGCGCCACAATGTTTCCTTCGGCCCGCACACCAAATGTACGGCGTGAACGATGATCGTGTGGTTTCAACCCCTGTAAAAGTCGAATCTTGTATTCACGTAAACCAAGGTCTATAAGCAAAATTTTCCATAAAGTGGATGCACCCAAGTTTAATTGTTGACCATGATGACGAATTGACATATTTTGATGATCATCAGCTGCACACTGCTGACCAAGAATGGAATATTGGAATAAATCCACTGCGAAACGATCCATATTTTCTCGAATTAATAGCTCTGAGCACCATACTCGTAAAATGCACGTAATGCCCGATGAGTTTCTCGAATTGAAGCATGTTTTTCTATTGATAAATTGCCAAACCAAACTAACCTCAAAATAACCAAGCACTGTCAAATCAGCTGTCACAGAAAACAGTGCTGCCAATGTTAAATTGTTCCCCTTTTCTTTCTTTATTTCCTTCTTACGCAGATAATTACATTCAGCAGGTATTCACTTTGATCACGCCGATGTCTATGATTTCGGAGAGATGAGTGACATGGAACTAAGTAACTTACCGAGGAAAGGCTGATTTTTAAAAAGTGAACTTTTAAATACGTTGTGGCAAACTGCGAACCGATTCGGTACCGTTCTCCACAGTTTGGCTTGTCATATGCAACAACTTGGCGTATTTTAGGTGAGGATCTTGGTTAAAAAGCCTACAACATACAATTTGTGTAAGAACTGAAGCCAGCCAATCTCCGGAATCATTCCCATTTTAGTCATTGGGCTAATGAAATGCTTACAGCAGATTCACTGTTTCTGACTTGCATTTATTTTTCAGTGATGAGTTTTAATTCTGGCTTAATTCCAAAGACACATGTGCAGAATTTTGCGTGCAGTGAAATTAGAATACACATGTTTTAATTCGCGAAGCTACTCGTACATAAAAATGCTGCACGCAGCGCTGTTCTGCATCACATCTCAATTTCTAAATTTGCTGCAACCGACCGTATCACACATACCATAAGTGACAGAAGCCGATGCGATTGCCAGCAGTACTGCAAGTAGATTGTCTGCACATGTGTTCTGGGCATAATGGCTACAGCAATGAACAAAATAGACGCATTAAAAGTTCGTAGACAACCGAAAAGGTTCAAGAGTTACCATTACATACATTCAGACCAAACGATGGTTTGGCGTAAGTTATGGGCTGGCGGAATCACCGATCCATATTTCTTCAAAACTGTGCCCGACCGGAGCGTAACTATGAACGAATTAAAGCCCGTGGTCTCGCGGATATTTGGTTCCAACAAGTAGGCGGCGGTGTAGAGAGAGCCCCCAGTTTTAATTGAGTCTAAATGCCATCAGGATTTCCAAGTGTTCCCAGTTAGAATGATTAAGACCTTTTTCATTGTTTCACTGAGCATCTCGATTTTTTTTAAAAAAGGCTTCCTACAAATGTTTTTATATTTTGGAATAATTTTCCACACACATAGGGGTATCGAGCAGAATATCGTGGAACAATGTGTTCAATTTTAATCTTAATTTGTCGTCCTTCTTTAAACTAAGGGTTAGCCGTTCGGCTCTGTTAACTGCATGTATTTTGGAACATCGAAGAGTGTAGGCAACGTGTCTATATAATCAACAAAAAACTGAGTTTTTAAACTTTAAACTCTGTAATCTACGAGTAAAACTTTTGAAGAACTGCAGCTCTCTTAAGACGTTTTTTCTGCAGAGAAGACGTTCAGTTCTTGTTGAAAAAGGTTGTGCACTCAATTTTCCATCATTCACTCGAATTTCTTATCAATACAATCCAACACATTCTTCCTCTGCTTTATAGTGCTTCTTACAAGAAGAAAAAACTCTATGCGTAACATTCTCTTCTATCATCTGCACATTTCTAAAGTATTAATAGTGCAATGAAATAAGCTATAAGAAACTATTCAAACCATAATGAAGAATACAAAAGAACTCCATTACAAGGATGAGCGAATATTGTTGGGATTGAAACCCAAACAGTGAAGAGGATATCGTTTCTGTTTTCATTATATCAGTTGTTTTATCCCAGAACCATTGGGGACAGGAGTTTGATTTAAGCTTCATCCACGCAGAAATGATGCCGCATTATGCGCTCTATTTGCCTTTAAAACAGATGAGATTGTTTTTGTATTATGTTCTTGCAAGGATGAGATTCTATATGCCCACGCATAGGTTACAAAATCGATATTTCCAGTTGCAAGGATACGAAACATACTTAAAGTGTTGTACTTGAGTGACAGGAAGAAAATCATAAACCTCAAGGTTGTTGGAAGGTGTTGTTGGTTTTTTTTTTTGTTTAGGACCGAGGTGTTACAACATCTTTTATGCGTGTAATGATATACTTACTCGTATCCTGATTGTAAACACAAAGAGGGTGTTTCGATTTGATGAACAGAAGTAGAAGGTTGAAGTGGAGCGGAATATTTTCTTTTTGGTTGAATTGAACATTTCCGATATTTTCGTATTCAACATTTGTTTGTTAAGACATCCCCTGTTCAAAAGATATCAAAGTGCTCTTTGACGAGGACAAAAGCTACTTTTTTGGGTGAGTATTCCATTTTCGATACTTCAAGGGGCTTAAGGGGCGACAATATCGTGGATGTCTTGGCATTGGTTTATTCTGATTTTTGTCTTAGCGGCATACAAGAAGTCTAATCGGATCGTACAACAATGGAGTCTGGCAAAGAAGTTTTAATCGCTCTTTGTTAGCTCAACGTTAGGACAATGAAATTCTAACATATCACCTTGTTCCAGGAATTTATTCAGAAAATTAAAAATACAAGTTTATTCATCTAAATCTATATTGTCCCCTTCAAAGTAATCCTCATCGACTGCAACGTACTTATGCCAGAGCTTGATCCAATTCTCGAAACATTTTTTATATTCTGTTCTCGGTATGTCCATCAGTGCTTCCTGGGATTTTTCCATTACTACCTCTCGGCTGGTGAAACGCGTTCCCCGTAGTGGTTTTTTAACTCAATTGAACAGATAGAAGTCACAGGGAGCCAAATCAGGTGGATTTGGTGGCTGTTGGTTGGTATCTGTTACATTTACTCGTATCATTACATTTTTCATCAAATGATGGCACTGTGCGTCGGTGCGTTATCATGGCGCAAAATCCAAGAAGTTTCTGCCCACAATTCTGGTCTCCTTCGGCGAATTGCTTCACGCAAACGTGTCATAACGCCCAAATAATACTCTTTGTTTACTGTCTGGCCTTCTGGCAAAAAACCATGATGCACTACACCGTTGTACTATAATCCATGAAAACCGTCAGCCACTGCGTTCTTCATCTTCGATTGACTCACAACCACTTTTGAACCGCTCGTGCCACTGGTAAACGACCGTTTTCTTTAGAGAATCGGTGCCGAAACATTTTTCCAACATTTCCAACATTCGCGCACCATTAAATCCGTTTTTTACGCAAAATTTAATACAAGTTCGTTGTTGCAAATTTAAATTCATTTCTAAAATTGTAAAAAATCGCCAACACACACAGAGATAGATGTACTCTTGGCTACGTAACTTTTGCAAATGTCAGATCTGTCATTAAAAAAATTGTCTGAAATTTCTTGCGATCGTGCGAGCTTACAATTTTTTCTGACAATGGTGTAAGAAACGTCATTGTCAGCCGGCCACCTGACAATAAAATTTTCAGGTATCTGACAACCATCTGAACACGTCTGAACACACAATTTTTATTGATTGTCAGTGATTGGAAAATTGTCAGACTCATTGGAAATTGTAAGAAGGTGTTGTTAATGACTTCTAACAATTTCAGACAATTTCTCAATTGTCAGATAATAATTATAGAGGCGAGAGCGGTACATTTTAAGTTAGAGTGTGATTTTTGTGCAAAATTTTTAACAAAAAAATTGATTTATGTGAAGAACAAAAAGTTGAAGACGATGTAGAAAAATCGCCAAAATTTGCATCTCCAAAAAAACAAAAAAGTTTTTGTGGCAATTCTTCAACATCACTGTCTTCCAACACATAGGCAGTCAATTGTAGCAAACTGGATATTACGTTCCATTTTATTTAAAATATTTCAGATATTTCACTTTCACTTTTCTCTACACACAATGCACAAAACTTTGAGTTTAATTTCTCTGACAATGCCTTTCAATGTATCAAACAATTTTTAATAAACAAACCTCTTCCAATCGTGTGAACTGACAATTTTCAATCCGAAAATATTTTCAGAAACGTCATTGTCAGAAAATTGTCAGATGGCCAGCTGACAATGAGATAGTTAGACTCTATACCAATCGTGTGAACTGACAATTTTTCATAATAAGATTTTTTGCAATTGTCAGCTGATTTGCACACATTGTATGACACATGACAGATCTAACAATATTGTCAGACCTGACAATCGTCTGAACTTAGCTTAAGATTTTGAGGAAATATCAACAACAGATGTAGCAACTTAACAAAAAAATAGAATTCAAATCGGAACAATGGGAGCGCCACACGGTGGTTATTCCGGGAAATTTGTGATGGTGGTATGGCGTCTTGTAGATAGCAGAACCTGAAGCTGCAAGAAAAGGGTTTATGGTTACCAAAAAGGTCTCCTATAAAAGGATCCACTAAGCGACCTGGATTGCTACAAATGGTGAAAGCGCCTTTCAAATAAACCATGTCCTGTTCAATAGAAGCTATGCCAATTAACTGGCCGTTTCTCCTTTCAGAGGTACAAGCGTCGTTCGAATTCAACTCATATACAAAAACACGCTGCGAAAAGAACAAATAAAAGTTTAACGTTGAATAAGCGAGGCAATTGTCCTTTGACTTCCCATAGTTGATGGTGTTTAGAGTGTGAGTTTTGTACAATTGTTTCAAGAGATCACAAGATTCTCAAATAGTACAGCAAATCGGATCTTGTAGGTATAGCTGTAAGTTAAAAGAGCCTTTCGGCAAACGACCCTGAGTTTCTATTGACTAGACGTATGCCTGGTGCCCCTTACAAAGTCATTTCCCACTTTGAATAGCTCCAGTCGCTTTGTAAGATTTAAGTTAAACTGAAGCCTTGTACCTGTTTTTAGTAAGATTTTTGGACCTAATTTATGTTTTAGGTCACTATTTCCCCTTCTAATGCTCCTAATTTTTCCTCTTTCTGAAAGGTGATGTTCACCCAGTTTCTTCTGCTTTGTTGCAATGACACCATGGTTTCATGGGCTTTGTGACAAGTAGCGCCGTCCTAACCACGGGATTCAATTTAATGCAGGAAATATTCCCTTATCAAGAAGCAATAATGGGTGCACAATACAACCGGGCCAATGTATAGATCCATGTCTTATCTACTGTAATGGATCGTTTCATAACCTATTGATAGTCAGAAAGCATTGCTCCGCAGATGCTAACGCGACGAACTTTGTCCGACAAATTGAACTTTTATAGAATCAAACGAGATTTGACTTTTTGCAGGCACAAAACATCTTTAATAGTGGACTGAACCGATCCAAATAAAATGTTAACATTATCAGAGAGGCCTGTAATTGCCAATTAACGTGTTGTTTATCAGTTGATGTTGATGGTCGTTCGGGGCTATCTTTGTCTTTAAAGCTTTCTCTGCCTTCGTTGAATTGTTTCTACGACTTATAAGCGTTTTTTGTGACAAAGCCTGGTCACCGAAGGCCTTCTTCAGTTGAAATCTCATCCCGCAAACAAAATTGAATGCATCTTCTTTGTAAAACAAAATCAGACGTTGTAACAATCGCTAAATTCACTTTTTGTTGTTCACAAAACTACTGAGTGAATGCAGATTTTGACATGAAATTTGACACAGATGTCAGTGGCAGTATAACCAACTTAAAAAAATTGTTTTGCCAGAATTGAAAAAATTTCACCTAATTAGTAGTAGATGTGTTCGAAACCGAATACCAAATACGAGTTACATAAAGGGTGCTTTCTGCCTTTCGGATAAGTGATCAAATGGTAAAGAAAGATTTCAGGCAAATGGTCTCCATGGAAGCGTCTCAAGAACTGCATTCGAGCATTTGAGGTGCATATCACGAATGGTGCTTTTGATGTTGGCTTTAAAGGGTGTAACTGAAGTTATATATTTGAAAATATATCTCACGATGTCTGAAACCAGGTCACTGGCACCAAATAATGCATTTTTCAGTAACTGATGGATCAGTTTAAGGTTACCTCGGTTCAGATTCGACAATCTTGCTTACTATCAAAAGTCATTGACAGTGGACCTGATCACTGGAAAAGATTTGACTGTTGAAAAAGTGGATTGACAATAATAGGAAGTCGTTTAGCAAACTAACGAAGCTAACAATAATTGCTGGGCTTCAAGTCTTGCGTCAATTAAATCTTGTAAGCCAAAACCTTTCAGAAATTCGACTGACGTACGGGAAGTTCTTTAGAAAGACGTCGAATCAACCATTTCTGTGTCTGGTGTGCAAAGTGTGTTAAGTCAGGAACACTATTGAACGTTTTGCGTTTCTCAAAACTTAACTCTTCGAAGTTAACACAGTTTGTGTTGACTAAATAAGACTAAACAATAGTTGCACCAGCAAAGTTTTAGCTTTTATCATCGCATGTATGAAAAATCACTATTTAGCTAAATTTATGACTTATCGTCTACGGTTTCTGGAAATATGACTCAGTTCTCCCCAATTTTTTCCATTTTCGGAACGTGTGACCAATCCACTGCCACTTTCGTCGGTGGATGAACGTGCCTATAGGTTTCTGACCCGTTCTCTGGTAGAGGTGTTCATAAGACATACGGCTGGGCCTTAATTTGCAACTTTTTTGCGATGTTGATGGTCACTCTTTAGGTGCTACATCCATATAACAGCACGGCTATGACATTGGAGTGGAACAGTCTTAGCTTGATATTTAAGCTGATTGCTTCGCCATACTTTGGACAACATACCGAACGCAGATTTTGCATTGGAAGTACAAATGGAGACAGTAATCCTAAAATATAGGAAATCGTCTACTTTCTCTACCGGTTGTCCAGCAATGCATATTTGCTCTGATGAGGTTGTACCAACACTGAAAACTTTAGTTTTTCCCTGCCTCTCTCACCACATCAGCTGCCGTTTGGAGGAGATCCATAATAATCCAAATAATAATGATACAAGACATTTTTTTTTATTTTTCTACATAGTCTCCTTGTAACTCTATACACTTCTCCCAGCGATGCTCCCATCCCTCTAACCCGTCCAAATAGTACTTAGCGTTTTAGTCTGCAAAATAATTTTTCACGAAGGTGATTGCCTTCTCATTTGACGAAAATCTCTGTCCTCCGAGCGCAGTTTTTAGATGAGGGAACAAAAAGAAGTCGCTTGAAGCTAGATCTGGTGAATAAAGCGGATGGTCAAGCAGTTCAAACCGTAGTTCATGGATTTTCGCCATGGCAACCGCTGAGGTGTGAGATGGCGCGTTGTCTTGGTGAAACAGAATTTTCTTTTTCTGCAAATGTGGCCGTTTTCCCGCAATTTCTGCCTTCAGCTTGGCAAGTTATGATGCGTAGTATGCTCCTGTAATGGTTTTTCCTTTTTGAAGATAATCGATTAAGATAACTCCTTTACTACCCAAAAAAAAAACAGTCGCCATCGCTTTCCCAGCCGAAAAAACAGTTTTTTTTTTTTTTTTGGAGCCGGCTCGCCCTTTGCAGTCCACTGTTTTGACTGAATTTTTGTTTCGGGCGTATAATAGTGTATCCTAGCTGTAGTTGTCAAAAGATGCAGAGTTGGCATTCACTAGCTTTTAATGACGAGTGCCGCTATCTTTACATTGCGGTCGGAAACTTTTCAGACAACACTCGTATGTTTCAGTTGAGATGTAAGAGTCCATCCAATTGCTCCATTTCTACGTCGACAAAGCTGCACGAAGCACATCGCCAATCACCAGGGAAGGGGGAAATGCACTCCTATTGTCGCTTTCATTATTGAATATTCCACTTATCATTCCCATGCGCTTTTTTTAGTCTAAAACATAATAGATAAGTCATAGGGTCTTCATGTAACAAATAGGTGTTACAGCCACATTGGCTGAAAGATGTGTCCGCTTTTTCGTTTGCTAAAAAAAGCGTTTCAAATGAAATCCAAAGACCTTGCTTGATACGCAATCCTTAAATTTTATTTCAATTCACTCGAAGATAATATCTGCAATGTTTGATATTTAATTTTAATCTACAGACAATCTAAAATTTATGAATTTCTTCATATTCTGCTTGCTCGACATCGTCGGCAGGTGTATTATGCTTTTACGTTTGCTTTTCGAGAGAATTCAGTTATCCGTTCATCGTGGATGTACTTGATAATGACACAAATTCCTTTGATTTATAGAATTTCTGAATAGAACTTACGTTATGACTTTTCATGAAACATATGTATAAATGTTTCCAACCTTAGCGCACTTGTGTTATGTATTGCTTTATGGGGTTAAGTCTATTTTAAAGCAACAAAAGCTGGTCAAACTGAGTCATGGCATTCTATTCAATTATTGAGAATCTCCCAATCTCCCACACATAAATGAATCATACTCTATTTGTAAATTCCATTTGAAATATCTTTTATCAGAGCTACATCTACTGTTTATATACTTTGAGTAAGAGAACATTCCTGCTTCCACAGAATTTGACGTAAAATGTGGAAAGTCCCTCCAAGCCCCTCACCACATGTTACTTACCAATTCTTGCAGGATTAACTATCATTGCATCACCACAGATACGAGTATATCTTGTGTATCTTTTTGTGGTTGCCTTTGCCATTAGGCACGTCTGGGCAACGATTTGTTCATTCTTGTTCAAATATACTCGTATAAAGTGCTTTCGGTTAAATGAGTCTGCCTCAATTCTTAATCTGATCATATTTTGTACATACTATACGTACTATACATATGTAGGTAGCATTTCTAATTTTGTAGATATTCAAGTTGTCATGGCTTGATGGAATAGTTTATCTTTAATACCATCAAGAGGTAACTGATAACTGCGAAGTTGTTTAAAATCCAGACAATTTTGATTGAAGCTGAAGGCTAGAATGTTTGTAATGTGTGTATATTTGTATAACTTTCATCATAATGAAGTGCTCAATTATCCTTAGATGAAGTGTCCTTGATAAGCTTGCACTTTCAGTTAAAAGCAAGAATGTTTTGAAGTATGCCTTACGATATGCAAACACACCTTCTGGATTGTTACCGATTAAATATTTTTAATAGAATTTGAGGAGTTCAGGCTGTGTTTATCACAACTTTAGTCTTAAATTCTTTATAAATATAATTTTGTGAATACTTACTTACTTATCAGGAGGTAGTTCGATAATCTGCAATCTGCTCTAATGCTCTTTTGATAACTTGTTGGTGATTAATATGAATCCACTGATTTAGCTTACGTTGCTAGGATTTTAGGAGTTTGTAATTAATTGCCTACGCCATCATATGGCTAACAATCCCATAGAGAAGATCATACTAGGCGATTCCAATGCCAGGATAGTCACAAGGATATCTTTGGTAGGGCAGCTAGTAAGCATAATTTACACGACACCATGTCTAACAATGGACTTAGGCCTATTGACTCATTTTACCAAGCCTTAGATTTCTTCATCTCAGTATACTCAAGAGAGCATGGGGGTTTCCAAATCATGAAACTGTATATGAAATTTAATTAAGTATGCCTCCAGTGAAAGTTCTGGGTAGTCAATATTGACACAGATAACCATGAGAGCCCCTCGTGAGCTCTACGAGCAGAGAACAAGAAATAAGAACACGAAAAGCGAACTTGAGGTAGAGGAGGAGGTTTAACTCCAGGAATAATATACGAAAGCTTTATTAATAGGTGAAGAGAACGTATATAAGAAGGCTTATATGCACGCATGCCCCCACAGAGGAGAAAGATGACGACACCAAGGATGCCTTCTACGAGCTCCTCAACAAGACCTATGAGCAATGCCCTAGCTATGACATTAAAATTGTCCTCGGTGATTTTAATGCAAAGCTAGGAAGAGAGAGTATCTTTAGTGGAACAAACGGAAAATATAGCCTGCACAACACCACCTCCGATAACGGATTCAGGCTAATCGACTTTGCGGCGGGGCGAAACATTGTCATGGCTAGCACTCGCTTCCCACATCTCGACATACACAAGGGGACTTGGAGAACTCCTGATCAATCAACAGTCAACCAGATTGATTACATTGCGATCGACGCAAGACACTCCTACAGCATTATAGATGTCCGTACGTTCCGAGGAGCCAACATCGACTCGGACCATTACCTTGTTGTAGCCAAGGTACGGTTGCGGATATCCCAAACTACGCCAAGACAAACTAATGCTGTGAGAAAATTCGACGTCAGACGGCTACAATAGCAAGAGATCGCCAAGTCCTTTTCCGATCGAGTGTCTTTTAATCTCTTAAGAGGTCCAATGCCGCCAGCATCAAGCATCGAAGACCATTGGAAACACTGCCAAAACGCCATCAGAGATGCCGCTTCTGATGTGCTGGGTTTCACTCGTCCACCACAACGAAACCCCTGGTTCGATGATGAATGCCGGCAAGCACATGCAGCTAAGCAAGATGCATATAACGCGGCGCTGCTTAGAAAGACCAGAGCTGCTCATGAGCTCTATGAGCGGAAGAGGAGAGACGAGCACCGGCTTCTCAGGAGGAAGAAGAAAGAGCATGAGAAGCGCGCGATCGAGGAAATTGAGAGATGCTACTCCAGGAATGAGGTTCGGAAGTTTTGCCAAAAGGTAAAAATAACATGCCACGGAAACAAACCCCGAACCGAAGCCTGTAGAGATGAACAAGGGAACATCGTAGTAGAATCGCAGTCGATGCTGAGGATTTGGAAAGATCATTTCTGGAGACTGTATAACGGCGATGACGGACCAAATACCGCTGTCAGGCAGAATCAACCTTTCAACCTGGACGATGATGACCAACAATTCCGTCCACCCGACCTGGATGAAGTGAAGATAGCCATATCGAAGCTTAAATCCAACAAAGCTGCTGGAGTGGATGGCCTGACTGCCGAGCTCTTTAAAGTGGCAGGCGATGACTTGGTAAGGGGCATACACCAACTCATCTGTAAAATATGGTCGGACGAAAGTATGCCCGATGAATGGAACCTCAGCATTGTTTGTCCAATTCTCAAGAAAGGAGACCCTCTGAACTGCGCCAACTACAGAGGCATCAGTCTCCTTAACATCGCATATAAGATCTTATCCGCCGTATTGTGTGAACGCCTGAAGCCGTTTGTCAACAACCTGATAGGTCCATATCAGTGTGGCTTCAGGCCAGGAAGTCCACCATCGACCAGATATTCACACTACGGCAGATCTTGGAGAAGACCCATGAGCTTCAGATCGATACCCACCACCTATTCATCGATTTTAAGGCCGCGTATGACAGCATCTATAGAGACGAGCTATATAGAGCAATGTCTAGTTTTAGCATCCCTGCCAAACTCGTCCGTCTGTACAGGATGACGATGGAGAATGTACGTTGCTCCATCAAGGTCGGTAAAGATCTCACCGAGACCTTTGATGTCCAGAAAGGATTTAGACAAGGCGATGCGCTGTCATGCAATTTTTTCAACATCGATCTTCAAAGAATAGTGCAAAACTCACGAGCAAACACAAGAGGCACTATCTTTCAAAAGTCCGTCCAACTACTCGCATACGCCAACGATATTGACATAATCGGGAGAAAGCAGGGTGATGTCAGTGGCGCGTTTGCAAGTATTGAGACGGAAGCGGCGAAAATGGGTTTAGCGATCAATGAGGGCAAGACCAAGTATATGCTGTCAAGCAAAAAGGAC
Organism: Volucella inflata; assembly: GCA_928272305.1. Lineage (NCBI taxonomy): Eukaryota > Metazoa > Arthropoda > Insecta > Diptera > Syrphidae > Volucella > Volucella inflata. The sequence continues at coordinate 112,426,776 of OV743719.1, forward strand.
AACCAACACCGACGTCTCGGACAGAACGTCACCCTCAACAGATATAACTAGGCTCCGCTATAAATACAGGCAACGACACCAGCGCTGAGATCAAGCGAAGAATAATTGTTGCCAACCGCTGTTTCTTTGGGTTAAGATGGCAATTGAGTAGCAAAGCCCTCTCTCGGACAACAAAAGTCACCCTTTATAAGACCTTAATAATGCCGGTCCTGCTCTATGGCGCAGAGGCATGGACATTATCAAAAATGGATGAGGATGTTCTTGGTTGCTTCGAGAGAAAAATTCTTCGGGCGATCTTCGGTCCCGTCTGCATTGACGGTGAGTGGAGGAGGAGATACAACGACGAACTGTATGGACTGTACAGCGACATGGACCTAGCCAGAAGAGTGAAGATCCAAAGATTGAGATGGCTGGGTCATGTAGAGCGGATGGACACCAATGCTCCGGTCCGAAAGCCTTCGAATCCGCCCCCGAGGGACAGCGCAGTAGAGAAAGGCCAAGACTCAGGTGGCGCACGCAAGTGGAAGAGGACCTCTACCAACTTAGCGTGCGAAACTGGAGGCAGCTAGCCAGGGATCGAGCTGGCTGGAGAAGCTTGTTGACTGAGGCCCAGGTCCACCCCGGACTGTAGCGCCACCTAAAGCAAGTAAGTAAGAAGAGAACTTATGAAGAAAAGATGACCCCAAAGGAGCCTGTAGAGATGAAGAAGGAAATCATGAAGTAGAGTCACAGTCGGTGCTGATAATATAGAAACGTTTTTCGGTATTAAAGCCACATACCGCCGCTAGGCAAAATTGACCATTTGACTTCAAACCATCTGTCCACCTGACAAAAAGTAAGTAGGGATAACAGCATCTAAGCTGAAATGCTACAAATTGATTGTACTCGACAGCTTATCGGCCGAGGTATTCAAAACTCATACAGATGACTTTGTGAATAGCATATTTCAACTTTTTTTCAGATATGGTTAGAAGAATGTATGCCTGATAAATAAATTAATTGACCGCCATCAGTGCAGTTTCATACCAGAAAAGTTCACAATTGATCAAATTTTCGAACTCCGGCAGATCCTGGAAGAAACTCAGGATGTCCAATTGAAACCCACAATCTCTTCATCGATTTTAAAGCCGCATATGACAGCATTTATAGAGATGAGCTATGTAGATAGGAACATGTCTAGTTTGTCATCCCTGTCCATTTGTGCAGAATGACGATAAAGAACGCTTGTTGCACCATAAAAGTTGGTGTCGATCAAAGTGAGACCTTTTAGGTGTCCAAAACCTGTCATGTAATTTCTATAACTCTAAACTTGAAAGAATTTTTCTTTCGAAATTCCGTGTAACAACTTGCGATATCAAAATAATTGGAAGAACACAGCGATATTTCACTGTAGCGTTCGCTAGTATTGACACAGAAGCTGCCAAAATTGGTTTTGAGGTAAAGGAAAGCTAAAATAAGAAAAGATTGTTTCTTAAGTCAGAACTTACTTTGATTTAAACAATTTTTTTTTGATATTTCACTAAATAGCCATTTAATGGTGTTCAACCGAGAGAATAAATTCTGCAATTAATCTTTGAACCCAACTTCGAGTATACTCGTATGCCTACCACGGCAGAATCTGATGAATGTCATCGGATATACAAAGCTTCCGATCATTTTTTCAAACATCTTAGGCTGTATGTCCTCAAAACCGTGGATGATATTGGCTTCCAATGCGTCGATTACTATTGGTTTGTCAGCGTAGAATAGCGACTTTAGGTATCTCAAACGAAAATAATTAAAAGGCGTCAAATTAAAAGATTTTGGAGGTCGGTTTCAGGTCCATTACGCGAAGTTTTGTATTCATCGAATATTTCTTTCAATAAGTTGAATGTATAGTTTGCACGTAGTGCCGTCCTGCTGGAATCACATCTTTTCTACTCTTGTCTGCTGCTTCTAATCCAATTTAATCCTTTGCTGACGACAGCATTCTCTGCTTTACATATTCGTCCCCGGACTCATGTCTTTGCTCTTGGGCTGTAGCACGGGAACGGCAGCGTGTGTTAAGCTCATTAAATTATAAAACACAATGATGTCTGCTGCCGCTAAAGCGAAATTCAAATACCTACCCATTATGGCACTTGCATCGCTAAAGCCGTAAAACTTTCCATTTTCGGTATGTGTGTCAATGACAACTTACGTTGGAATGACCACATTTTCGAAGTCGCCAAAAATGCTGCGAAATATCTAGTTTTCCTCAAGCAACGAAAGAAATATTTCACCCCCTCTGATCTGGCTTGAATATTTAAGGCTTTCATTCGCCCAAAATTGGAGTACAATGCTCACATCTGGTCAGGTGCCCCCAAGACATCTTTGTGTCTACTAGATAGGATTTAAAACCATGCGATTAAATTTATAGGTGATGCTAATATTACACAGTCGACCCTCGACCACCGACACATGTAATGTTTCCTGTTTTACCTTGTTCTATCGCTATTTTCGCCACCAGTGCTCCGCCGAAATATCGTGATTCTTTCCTAAGCCGAACAACTCGCTTATGGAATGCCCTGCCGAGCTCTTTGTTCCCTAGTTATTATAACCTCCAAACATTCAAGACCAATGTACATCGGTACCTCTCTTTCTTTCCTCCCTAACTTTCTATCGCCCGCGCTATGTGAAATCATTTTAAGAGTACTAACAACCCCTTGAGCGCGCGCTAATTAAAAAAAAAAATATTCCTGCCATTTAATCAAGGAACGAAAGAGTCAATTATCATGGTTCAAAGCGAATACCCTTGGCCGTAACACGCTGATTGGCTTCATTTTTGAAAGAATATGGTCCTATGTCTCCACCAGTCCAAGACCCGCACCAAACTAATGTGGATTATCTTCGCTCCAAGTGCAACAGTTTGGATTATTGTCACCCTAATGAGCCGAAAATGAGCCTCATCATTGTACACAATTTTTCGATAAAACTGCGGATCCAATGTCAGTTGATTTTGGGCATACAGACTGAAATTTCGAGTTTTCCATAAAGTGAACGAATAAAGAGAAAGCTGTTGTGAATGATAAATTTGGATCTTCTTCAACAATCCCCTGGACTGATGCAATATGTTTTTCAGTATTCACCCTTCTTATGCGTCTCGATGCCACTTCTTCCAAAGAAAATGGTGAGCGAAAACTTTCAACAATATAGCGAATAGCGGCCTCAGACGGTCGATTATGTCAGCTGAGATATAAGTCAAACGTTTTATAAGTTTGGTTTGAAACAGAAATTTTGTGGCCGAATTTCTAATTTGTAACATTTGTGTATGCCATCACGATTAATTTGCAAAGACTACTGAATAAAAATGACACTGACAGTTGGTTTGACAGATATGTTGTAAATGACCCTGTTCACATACGACTCACGGACTGGATTTTTTTTTACGTTTACGGGCGAGGGATGAAGTGGGGAGGTGACATGTTACGTGAATCCAGATTTTCAGAATTTTTGAAATTCTTGGAATCTTTTTGACATTTGGAAATGTCAATCAGTGTCACTCGACATAAGGGTGGAAAGAAATTGTTTGTGAAAGAAAACTTGTTGCGTATTAGGTTTGTATTTGGTTATATTATTTATCTTTTTAATACATTTTATTTGTTTGTACTTTTACTTTCATTTTCATAGATAAAATGAGTTGGAACAAGGAGCAAATACAGGAGTTAATAACTCTTTATGAGCAATGTCCGGAACTGTATAACTCAGAGAGTGCAGACTTCCTGAATAGGATTAAGAAAAACGATGCCATGATATCCATCACCAACAATCTCAAAGAATTGCGGGCAGGACTAACATCGGAGATTGTAAAGGCGAAAATAAAAACATTCATGATATATTTTTGTAAATATGCACATGCTGCAACATTTAATACATTTAGATATGCAAATAAATGCATATTTACTTCTTCACTATCACTGTCAGAACTCATTGCTTAATTTTTTTTAACAAATTCACGAACAATAAAATATAGAACCACCCAAACCAATTACCACTGACAACTGATATGTCAAAATGAGTCCGCGGAAGTGTTCAGACAGGATTTATAGTCTGAACACGGAAACGTCAAAAAAAAATCCAGTCCGTGAGTCGTGTGTGAACAGGGTCAATGTCCGTAGCTATTACTGGGTTTAAAATCAACACCTTAAATAAAATTCTACGGAAGGCAGTTTGAGGTAGAGCTTTTCCTTCCTTGGTCCCGCTAACAACGCGAATAATGACATCAGTATGGAAATTATACGAAGATTCACTCTTGTAAGGTCCTCTCTCGAGCAATAGAAAAGACCATTTACATATAGGTATAAGGCAGTGATCATACAGTCTTGCTTTACATGTAATCAAAACACGTCACTTTCCTAACCTAATCCTATGATAGATGCACCAATAGCAGTAGATTGCTCTTTCCCCAATCTTAATTTTTTTTTTTAATTTAAACTGAATTATTCGATTTTCTTGTTGCATCAGATGCATGAAAGCAAGCATCTCAAGGGCAACTACTCGTAAGTGCTTGTTTGCGTTGTCTTGACAATCTAAACACTTGATCTCTGTCTACGTTCTGCAGAAAAATGTTATTTTAATCACAACAGATACATTGTCAGTGGTTTCAAGGACATGGTTTCATTGTTGTCAACATCCTATAAATGCTGACATTGGGATCGCATGCTAACCTCGAGTTTAATCGAATAATAGTATCTATTCCCCCTGCCACATAGCCGTGATACAAAAGCATCACATCATGTTACTCTTACGCTATTCCTAAACAATACCCTAAAGTACGAAAATATCTTTTTGCGCGTCTGACTTTTCGAATATACGAGTAACTTGGAGTCGCAAATAATCGTTTGAATAGAATACAATACAATGTTGTTTTTATGTCCCCATGTCACCGAACTCTCCATGGTATTTTCTAAGCAATAAAATATTGACATACCCGCCTGGTTATGAATACAATCAGAATACGTTAAGACACATTCTTCAATTTATATTTGAAGCCAGAAACCTTAGCACTACGAAAGTTGGAGTCTGAGATGAGTTCATGTTATCCTAAAAATCCTTACAAAGCGTTTACGAAAAACCATCACGTGTTTAACATTAAGGGCAAACAACATTCCTGACCTGGTCATGCGGCTAAAATTCCTATTTTATTATTCCGCTCAGACAAACGGAATTAAATGTTTGTGTCGAGTTCGAGCACTGGCTTAACACAGATCTGAAGCCAAAACAATTTGCATAAAAACAGTTTTTAACAAGAAGCAAATCAATAAGGACTATGACGTGCGGGGCTTTCCAATGAAATGAATATTTATTTCTAATTTGAGGCGCAAGCCATCCGTGTGGACGGAGAGCATCTGTCGCTTCGGGTGGGATCCTTTAATCCTTTAGAAATTAATCATTATAAGGATTTGATTAGAATTGGCGTGGAAAGAAGAAAACAGATTCGTCGAATACAGGAGAAACACCGAAAAAGGCTATGCGAGCAACTGAAAATATTTTTCAAATTTCATGAAAGAACATAAGTCCAGTAGGAGGAATGCCTTGGTGTATTCGTTGCCGAAATTGAGTTGGAATGACTGATGACCAAGGGTGTATGAAAGTATTTGATGGTAGTTTGTTGGAATCTTTATTAGTCCACGTGTTGGCTAAATTATTTCAGCGTAATTAGAATTCTGGAATTGTTTGTGTTTAACAAATAAGAAGAGAGTTATACTTAGGCAGAGGAGTTATATAAAGCAGTTGGAATGTAAGCTTTCAGTTAACCAAACACGTGTCACGTAAATGACAAGACTTCATTTCGAACCTGGGTAATTTGATTTTTTCTTTTAGTGATTGTTAAGGGTTAAAACTTGGGGCGGTTTCAACGATTTAATAAAAGGATGGCCTTCTAAGTGGTTATGCTCTTGAATCATTAATCAAAACTAGGGAATGAAGAAGTTATGAGTACCAATGGATCAGCATCCAAGAAGATGAAATGAACTCAGTCAACCAAAAATGAAAAAAGGCCCATTTCTGTAAAAGAAGGTTAACGATGAAGGCCGAATGCTGCTCAAAATATGATAAATTCGTTTCTTATTCCCATAAATGTGTCTGTTTTTTTTCTGGCTTTAACAGATTTCACGACAGAACCTGGTCTATAATAGAAGAAGTCGACGAATAGCAGAGCATAGAATATAGTCTAAGTGAAGTCGATGCTAGCGACGATAGTCGACTCGTGGAGAAGGTTTCACGACAAGATTAACCTGCCTGTCGAAGAATACTCCGGACAAAAATAATGATTTGAAAGAATTAAAACAAGAGAGAAACACACTGCTGAACCACTAGTCTCAACAAAGCAGCAAATTAACTTAGCTGAGTTACTTAAGTAAAATTATGAATCAAAGATCCTAAATTTCTGAAAATAGCACAGACTAGGCAGTTGCCTCCAATTTAACTTAACCATAGACCCAGATACAGGCGTTGGTCGATTTTCGACTCCGAAACTTCGGCGACACGCTTGATAAATTGGGCATGACACCAACATACTGCACAAAAAAACTGCAAAATCAATCGGAAGCCCAAGTACTGAAAACAATACTTTTTCTGTGAAACTGATCAGTGTCTGGGAGCTGAAATCGCCTCTTTTTCTGTTGAACGATCACATGAGCAAAAGGGTATCGAATACTTCTTCCAATGGTGCCTTGCGATCGTTGGATGAATTTGATGCCTCCAACAGCATAGGCAGGAGGATGGATATTCGACATTAAAGGTAAATTCACTTTCATGGCAACCATGAGATGCATATTCCCCTTCTAACGCTTCGAATTTGAAAGTCTGGCAATCATAATCGAGGCAGGTTTTAAGCTCTGTACAGATAAATTGAACGAGGTTGTTATAGAGACAAGTGAAAATCTCAAGGCGAAGTGGTCCATGCAGCAAACTCTTGAATAGATAAGCTCTTTTGTGCCGAAAATTCCTTCCTCTGTTGAGCCCCGAGACAACTCAAGAAAAAGAGGATGATTCTCCATATGTAGTACATTTATGGTACCTTAGTACCTCTCTCAAAGGGGGAGCTTAGGATCAAAATTAAAACACAACATAGACCAGAAGGAGGCAGATGGTATAAGAAGCTGTTTGGATCCTTTTTGGTGGTTTTATCAAATTGTATGAAGTGACCTTTACTGGAAGTAAGATTTCGTGAATATCGCCTGTTTAGTAATGGAATACAACAGGAAACAACAAACCTCGGAACTTATCTTGTTGAAAGCGAGAATTTAAATAGATCTACATATTCAACAAAGAATTGTAAGAGACTAATTCGGATTTCGGAAACTGCCTCCTTTGAGCACCAGTGCGTAAATGTCGAAAAAATTGGTTAAACCAGTAGGTTTATTCAGAGCCTTTATAACGGCCAGATCAGGCAGCCTGGAGCCACTCAGAAAACACTAAGTCAAAACCAGAGAGTTTCAGTCTTATGCTCAAATCTCATATTCCAGGTAACCAAAGCAAAACTGGTTTTCTATCAAACACTATCTCCGTATCTGCAAGCGAGCTTAGAGTAAAATACAACATTGTCTGTTATCAGTTCTAATGATGCATGAGGCTATGATGGCTTCACATCGTCCGCATAAATTAGCTGCTACCAATTTTAAAGGAAGTCTTTGCTTCACAGGTACTGGCATAGACATCAAGTCCTTTGCGAATTCGTTGAACATGACTTCTCATTCGTCCAGAGCTTCAGCTCTATCAGTTAGAAGTCACGATGTTTTACATTCATGTCTAGCATGCTTATTATTCAATGTGCATACAAATGCGGGATATCTTATGTTGTTGCACTTCACAATTTTGTGCATCCGAATGCGCCTTGATGTCACCCATAAAAAGAGATCCAATGGAGTTAAATCGCATGAGCGATTTGGCCATTTGACCTGACCATTTCTCAAGATTGCACGATTATCGAACTTCCTCTTCAATAAATCGATTGCTTGATCAGCTGTGTGACATATGGCATCATCCTGGGCAAAGTAGCTTACAAACGTTGCACGATTTCCAACTCCATTGACCATTATATGGCGATCATTTTCAGTCTCTTGAATCACATGTGGGTTGCTATTCAATAAGGCATATTTTGCGTATTAACAAAGCAATAAGTTAAAAATTAGCTTCATCGCAGAAGACGATTTTTGACGAAATTGGAGATTTTCTTTAAATTTTTTTTAGAGCCCTATCGAAGAAGTCTCGGGGAAGTTTAAGAGACCTCGGTTCTTAAGTTAATTTGATATTGAAAGGGTGTAGGCTAAGATCTTAACAAAAATTTGCCACAATGAGGACGGAGAGATTTCCAATTCATGTAAACGAGGTGGAATGATTGAAGGCAATGACTGTGACACTGTGATTGCTTTGAGAAAGCGTAGTTGACTATCCCGGACTAGCGTAGGACAGAATCCAAGAAAGGGAAAGACTTTAGTCGGATTTTCGGTTTGCATTGCTTGTATCCTCGGTTAGGGCTTCCATAGGCAGTTGAGGGTTTTATGTTAATGATCGCAAGTGGCACGAATGTCCAAGTTGCAAGCAAACCTAACGAATCTTTCTTGTTGAATAATCCAATTGCGATCATTTTCATAAAGCATTAAGGAAAGAAGTGTAAATGTACCTTAAGTAGGCTTTGGATGTTGCAGATATCTCTGTTTTAGTTATCAACTTCACCTTAAGTGGTGAGGACAATAAGAAGGCAACTGTTTTACAATACCGAAGTATGCTTATAGAAGCTGCCTTTAAGTGAATGCCTGATGTTTATTATGGTACTTGTGATGCTGGTACTCGTCGTTATTTGACGTACTTATTTATTTACTTTCATGGTGCAACAATCTGGTGTGGCCTTGAATTCTTAACTAAAAAGCCTTTCCGCCTCGCAAAGGTTTTGGTTAATTTCGTACTTTAACGGAATTAAGTTTCTCCCCCATACCTGTCCACTATTAAAGCAACGTATTCCTCTTCTGCTATTGAAAATGGTTTGAATTGAAAACTCTTTGGACCGAGACGTTTGTGCCCATTCCTTCCTGATGTAGAAGCTATCACTTGTTTGAGTTTGGTGTGCAGCCCACTGATTCCAAAGTTACTTTATTCTTACTCCATATTGATCCAATGGACAAACCCCTTTGTTTTCATCGCCCAGATTAAATAGTTCAGTCTGCCTGACTGTGGAATTATAGCCCTTTTCAGCGCCGACTGCGACTCTACAACTAAATTTCCAAATCCCAATTGGGGTATTTTTGTTTAACATGTCGTTGTCGGGATATCTTCCATTCTGACTATTGACGTCACACTTGATTGAATACCTTAAATTCATCTGCTATACCTTTTATTCCTCCCCATTGTGTATCTTATTTTCCTCTCACTCGACACTTGCCCTTTTAAGTCGATTTTAGTTGTACAAGACAAATATCCTGCGGCTCGTCAGGTTGACGCCAGTCGCTATATACCCTAATCGTACAACACGTAACTAGTCGCCTTTAGATTGAATTGAGAAAAATGATTTTTATGCCAAAAGGCTATCGGATTTCAGCGATGAATCACAATTAAATATCTCATGAAATTGTTTCTATAGTTTCGACAAAAACAAAAACAAGTGCAAGGCCGAACAAGAAGAGATTAATGTACCAAACTATTCCAGCCATTCGTGCGCATTAATATCTTTCAATTTTTCTAAGCCCCTCTGTGGTTTACCCAACATCCATGTTAACACAACCAAATGACCCCAAATGAATGGTAATTATGGATTACTCTGTTCCGTCCAAGCCTGGGAATGACATTGTTTTTCAATTAAGCCAACGGAAACGGAAGGAAATCTTTTCACATTATTCGCTCAGTAGTTTCCGTATATGTTTATGTTCATATACATTTTACGATCTAACAAGGACAACGTCGGCGATGGGGCTTCCTTACTACCCACTTTAACCTTTTGTCAGTTTAAGGGATTAATGACCGACAACGAGTAAAATTCCGACAAAATTTTTGTAAAGAACGTCGAACTTTCACAAGAGAATTTACTCTTGATTGCGAAAAGGATATAAATTCCGTTCCTAATTAAAGAGTCATTGGCCTTTTTATTTGAGGAGAACTTTCAAAAGGCCTATTTTCAACTTTTGCTTTGTGAAACAACAAGAAATAGGCGAACAACATCGTTTAAATTCAATTCACCGAATTGTTTGGAAGAATTCTTTTCACACGACCATCCTTCAAGTGTTGAGAGGATTATTTGATTGAAATAAATATTTTATTGTTTCAATAAAGAAGGCCTCCTTCGAGGGAACGAAACACAAGAACACATTAAAGACAATTGCTCTTAGAATGAGCACCCATTATGCTCATACAAAATCACATACGATAAGAGCACTTCTGAATCCGGCCACATTGTTTGGAGAGGCCTTGAAGGAAAAGTTTCATGTGCCTGTATGTCACGAACGCACAAGGACACGGTATATTGCTGTGTACTAATTAATTGTAATTGGCTTTATTGTTTGGGATAATCGAAGGACAAATGAGGGTAATCTCTTCAAGACCATGAAAGCTTTATCAAGTTCGTAAGAGAAGCACATTCGCCACATTTTATCCAAATGCCTTTGAAAGTTTGGAAGGTGAGATTTAAGAAAATTACCCGCAAATTAATGGAATTTTAACCATCTACACCGTTAACTGAGGATTATGACTCAAGTTTCTCCTTTCCCAAGTGACTGTTAAATAAACAATTAACTGCTTGACAAAAACATTAATAAAGAGGATAATTTGCTACAAAATTACACTACGATATGACCTTTGATCCTTGTGAATATGAAATTGACATTATCTTTTACATTAGGGAGTCTTCGGATGCGCGTGTATTCCATACCGAGTTTGATGTTACAAAACGAACATTCATAAAACACCCTGGAAATCCTTTTCATTCCCGATTGATTTGTTTCTATTCGATTTATCTACTGATTGATGGTGGGTTAGGACTTCATTGCTTTCGTCGATGATTAAAACATCCGAATGTGGGTAGTTTTTCATAAAAATGAAGATTTAATGGCCGACAAGAAATTTCCCTGACATTCATTTAATTTTGTAACCAGCTGTTGGTCGAATGTTTACCCTTTATGACATCAAGTTATGCTACCCCTAGTCTTGAAGAAATAAAACGATTCCAAATGAAAAATGACCAATAAACCAGGCGGAACTGACTCAATCCTTTTGTTATACCAAACCAACCACAAGCTCCACTGGCCGGCCGTTGTAAAGGGGAAAAGTTCATAAATCCATTAGCAAGACTTGGGTGATATAATTTTATGGGCTACTTTATCAAAACCAACGAAATAGGCCATCCGAATGGCGAGCAGTTGATAGAGGCAGAGTCACTTAAAAAAATCATTACCAGCCAGAGACTATATAAATGAAGAAATAGACTCCAACCGAGCTGTATCCTTCTTCGATGTCCTTCCATGCCATGGACTACAAATTTGTCTACAAAGATAAAAAAAAAATTTCGAAATTTTTTATTTCATTTTTTTAATGGAACGTGTTCCCATACGTTGCCCCTGATTTGGAGTCATAAATTGTATTTTATGGATTTGTCTTGGCTACTACGGGTTGAAGTTTTTATGATCTTTAGAGAAGTAAAAAAAAAAATGGATTAATAACTGAAGATTGACATCGGGGATGTGAAGATATTGAACAATATACATACCAAGTCCAGTTAAAAACCAACACTGTTTTCCTTAAGATAGTCGAAACCCAACAAAACTCAGCGACTTCCATCTAAGAAGTTAAGAGAAAGAGGTGAAAGAGGATGACAAAGACGGACGGGAACCGGAACGGACAAGAAAACTTTTGCAAACACAAAATAACGAGATGGAAATCCTTTTTTGGACCTTTAAAATTTTTTCTGTTATGGAAAGAAGATATCCGCCAAGTGGCTGCCGCCAGTGTTGATACACATTTGTGGCCGTTTTATCGCATTTTCCATGACTTTCTGCATGATTTCTGGTGATAACTGTTTGCATACCTGTCGAATATTCTCCTTAAGGGCTGCGATTGTTTGAGGCTTGTTCGGATAAGCCCGCGACTTTATGTACCCCCAAAGAAAGAAGTCTGATATTGGTTAAATCGGGCGATGTTGCTGGCCATGCCAAATCGCCAAAACGGGAGATTACGCGAACAGGAAACGCTTCCTTCACAATATTCACTGTGGCTCGTGTTGTGTATGCGGGTGTACCGTCTTATTGAAACCACATGTTCACCAAGCCCTGCTCATCCAATTGCGGCAATAAGAAGTTGTTTATCATGGCCCTGTTGCGTTCGCCAGTAACAGCGACCGCATTGCCAAGGGCGTCCTCAAAACGGCCCAATCACTCCTCCTGCGGGAACCCACACACAGTGACTTTGAGTGGATGTAAGGGCTCTTCGTGCATCATACGCGGATTTTCAGTGCCCTAGAAACGAAGATTTTGATTGTTGACGTAACCGCTTAAATGGATGCGCCTCGTCGCTCATGATGATTCCGACACAAGATCGTCCTCTTCGTTGTTGACATTGAGGATGGCTTGGCAGTAATTCACACGTGACTGACGGTCAGGAGGCATTAACTGATGCACTTTGTACGGGAACATGTGTAAGTCTTTCACTAAAACTCGCTGTAAGGTCCGTCTGGTGATGCAGAATTGCGTGGCCCGTCGTCTGGTTGATGTTTCTTCGTTCTGAGCGATCGGCAGCCATAGCCGCGATATTCTCGGCCGAACGACCAGTCCGGTAGTGGCCACGTTCTGCATGGTCTCCTGTGGTTCCAGTCCGTTCGAGTCAAGTAGCTAAGAGCCGGAATATTTGCTTAGTTGGCGTGACACGATTAGGAAGTCGACGTCGAAATTCACGCTGCGCTAACACCACCGACCGATGATAGGTCGAAAAAAATCGACACAACTATTCCACGCTCTTGAGGAGTATAGCGCTCCATTACTTGTCTGTTTGTATACTTAGGCAGGTAAGTAAACCATCGACCTCTCTGGGCTCGTCGAACCATTGTGCCATATTATTGTATCATAATTCTCGTACACTGACCATGCAGTTAGAGAAAATATTCCTAAGAGAAACGTATGGAAACGCTTTCTTTAGGATAGTAGATAGATTCAATATAGTCCCCTTTAAGCTTGATACACTTATTCCAGCGATTTTCCAACTTCTTGATCCCGTCCGAAAAGTAATTTTCTGGAAGGTCTGCAAAATACTCCTCCGTGGCGTCGATGATTTCTCGCGTGAGCTGAATTTTTTATTGATGAGCCATCTTTTAAGGTTTGGGAAGAGGTAATAGTCCGAGGGAGTGAAATCAGGCGAATACGGTGGATGCGACAGCAATTGGAGCCGTAAGTCATTGATTTTGGCCGTGGTTGCGATGCTCTTATGCGCCGGCGCATTGTCTTGCAAAAACAAAAATGTTTTTCGCTTCAAGTGAGGCCGTTTTGCAGCGATTTCGGCCTTCAATCGCTCCAATAATGCACAGTAATACTCGCTGTTGATGGTTTTTCCTTTTTTGAGGTAGTCCACGAAAAGTATGCCATGACAATCCCAGAAAACCGACGCCATAACCTTTCCGACCCATTGAGCCTCCCTCGGGCGCTTCGAAGCACTCGTGCCGGCTTCAGTCCGTTGCCGGGCACTCATTCTGTTCTCTGGTGTGTAATAGTGGATCCAGGTCTCATCAACAGTTACCAATCGATGCCAAAAGTCCGCCCGATTCCGCAGGGAATCAGGAGTGAGCACACGCGGCACCCAGCGGCAGGATAACTTTTTCATATGCAGAATATTGCCCAAAATATGGCGTGTGCGCTCAGTATTAATCTTTGTGGTATCTGCTAGCTCACGCACCTTCACTTTTCGGTCAGCCAACACCATTTCATGTATTTTTTTGACATTGTCCTCTGTAACCGCATCTGAGGGCCTGCCGCTGCGGACTTGATCGGTATTTGATGGTGTAATCTGACGGAGCGTTAGCCCCATAATACGAGTATTTATCCAACTTTTCTTTTGTTTCCTTCGCCGTTTTGCATCTCAAAAAATAATGTTTTATGAGAGAACGAAAATCATTTTTGTCCATACTCAACATGATGCCAAACACGTCAGCAACAATCAGCTGTCAAAACAAAACTAAAGACAGTATCGCACTGAAATTTGGCATGTCTGCCTAAATATGAAAGGACTTCAAGGCACCATAACCTTTTTGGCAGTAGCAGCGCATTCTGGCGGTCAAGGAGGTTGCTTTCCACCCCACCTAGTAAGACCAACCCGACAGAGGTAAATCGACATGGTCGACACAACTACCCTGCATTTTGTGTACTGTGCAAGCCCATCTTAATTTAATTGACAACATTCTTCGTTCAGCAATGCTGTGTCTATATTTTGCCGAAAATTGCACAAATTTGGCCTGAATAACGTGACGTCCTTACCGAAGTCTATACGGGCAGATGGTGTATCAGTTTTGTACTCACCCGAAGCACGGCCATATGATGTCTGTAATGTGTCCAATGGCAGCAATCACCAGACTTTAAGACACATTTGCATTGTAATGCAATGCACGGAATAGAGCCTTACCACTTAATTGCCTTCTTAGCCCAAAAAGACGACAATTCTATTGAGGTGATATTTTTATAGTCTTGTTCCTAACATATACTTGGTTTTGGAGTTATCTACTGCTTAACCAAATTTGACAGCTTTCGTTTCTATATTATCAATCGCAGGGGTGATATCCCTCTGAGTTCTGCTAATTATGTCAATATCATCGGTGTACGATATTAGTTACACAGACATTTGAAAGAGTATGTCCCTTATGTTTGCTTAAAAGTTCCGCATAATTTTTTCAAGTAAAAAAAGTCTCATAACCTCGCCTAGAATCTTTCTGACATCAAAGATCTCGGTTTAGTCGTTACCGATCTTGACAGAGCAGCAAGCGTTCTCCATTGCCATTCTGCACAGACGGACGTACGTAAAGTTAGGATACCAAAGTTGGACATCCCTCTATATAACTCGACAGAAAGGCTGTCACATGGAGCCTCAAAATCGATAAAAAAAATGGTGTGAGATGATTTGGATTTTTGAGTCTTTTTAGAGGCTTCGCCAGAATGTAAAAATTAGGCCGATTATTTACTCTCTTGGCTTGAAACCGGACTAATAAAGATGCACAGTAGAGAACAGTCTTATTTCTTGTAGATCGTTTAAACATTGCTGATTTTCATTAGATATAAGTTGGTCTGTAGCTTGACACAGTCATTTCCAGCACATTTCAATACCTAAACTGGTAAGCATTCAGGTTCTGCAGCTTTGTTGAATATGTACCTAAATACTAATTTCTTAACTTCGTTTTCTTCAGGTGGAAGGCAGTTTGGCCATCTCAGTTAGATGGTTGATTCTGGCTGGCGGCAAGATGTTGGTCTTTCTGAGGAAACAGTTCTTTCTTATTCTCTGCGTTGACTATGACTCTTACTACAAGGTGTCCTTCTATTGTACATCTCTACGAGGGTCCAGAGGGGTCTTATTGCTCTCCATAGATGTTTTTTTTTCTCTTGAAAGCAATCATTTTTCCAGTTTAACTCAATGACGAACAATAATAAATTAATACCAGGTTGTGTTTATTTTTATGTGTTCTGTGCGAAAACCCGCACCAATTTCATCAAAACTGTCTGGAAGAAAAGATAGGACTGATACAGGGCTGTGATTTGAATCTCCTAAAATTGAACTAACAGAATAGCAAATACCGATATGGGCAGTCAATACCGAAAAATCTGAAATATGATATCCAGACTACTCCACCTACTCTTATATGCCTGCAACGAAAGATGGTTTTACAGACAAAAGGTATTGATATTGTAAACGAATACGTTTTTTTTACCTGAACTACACCATTACTAGTAAGTGTCTTAACATCGAAAACATCAGCATGAAAAGTTAGCTACTTTTAAAACTGCAGTAAATGTGACGTCGGGAAAAAGTTTTGATGCACGGTATAAGGGTATAGCAGCTGATGTGAATTATTTATAAAGTTTCTCTGCAACAAAACGGCTACGCAAAACTGCCACAAATTGAGCGAACTTACAGAATATGTCAAGATTTCGAATGAAAACCACAATTCTGGAGCCAACAGCAAGGAATCAGAGAATGCATCCGTCAACACTGCATGGGGGGTGTAAACTTATGAATTTACATACACAAGTGCTCTAATTACAATTTTCGGGAAAGTTACTACTTCAGAAGTATTTTAAATACCAAACAAACAGCAAAGATATTCAACGCAAGAGTGAATGTGGTACAATTAAAATAAGGATATTTGCTTTATCTGCTACCTTTCCCGGAAATAGGATATAATGAACTTCATTATGTTTTCTGTGAATTGTGTAAGGGCAAACACTACTTACATCAACTGGGGAGGATAAATAAAGAAGAGACTATTTAAATTCACATCGAAGACAGAGACATGGAAAAAAGAACTAAATACACAGTGTGGCAAATATTATCACGGACTGCCCGTAGAAAACATAATTAAAAAATACGATTTCAGTTTGTTTTTCGGTGATTCAATAGTGATTCAAATGCCTGCTCTAGCTTATTTAGCAGAATTGTTATGCTGGGTTTGCATAGTACACAAAATGCAGGGTAGTTGTGTCGATCACGTCGTTGCCTATTTAGGCTCAAAACTCTTCCCTGCAGGCTAAGCATAAGCGGCATTAAGTACGGTCAACTCGCTAGAAGATCTCGTGATAGATCAAGTGCAAGCATTTTCGACAAAAGGGCTTCAAACTCTCACCAGATTTTGTCGGACGCTTTTGAAATGTCTCGCTTTTGTCAGATAAATTTAGAAATTGGTTCCACTTTCTGATAAGGCACTGCATAAAATCAATTGAGACATTGGGTTGGCTTACAGAAACACAAACAACACTTGAATCGTTAGTTCATACAAAATGAAATACTTGAATAGAGCTGCAATGATATGAACGACGATATAAATTTGATATCAAAAGCAGAACTCACGTATAACAACTTAAGGTCTTGGATGTCCTGAATATGGTTCAAGTTAATGCTACTTTAAACCGCCGAGTTACAGTCAACTTGGCCAACTATATTTTCTAAAACTGAAATTGCGTGCTTACTAGCTTAGAGATTGCTTACAGAGAATCATATACTAGGTGGGGTGAAAAGTAACCTCATTGACCGCCAGAATGCACTGCTACTGCCAAAAAGGTTATGGTGTCTTGAAGTCCATTCATATTTAGGCAGACATGCCAAACTTCAGTGCGATACTGTCTTTAGTTTTGTTTTGACAGCTGATTGTTGTTGACGTGTTTGGCATCATATTGAGTATGGACAAAAACGATTTTCGTTCTCTCATGAAACATTATTTTTTAAGATGCAAAACGGCGAAGGAAACAAAAGAGAAGTTAGATAAATATTATGCGGCTAATGCTCCGTCAGATTACGTCAAATATTGGTTTCGAAAATTTCGTAGTTGCAGCAATTCCACTACCGATCAGGTCCGCAGCGGCAGGCCCCCCGATGCGGTTACAGAGGACAATGTCAAAAAAATACATGAAATGGTGTTGGCTGACCGGAAAGTGAAGGTACGCGAGCTAGCAGATACCACAAAGATTAGTACTGAGCGCACACGCCATATTTTGGGCAATATTCTGCATATGAAAAAGTTATCCTGCCGCTGGGTGCCGCGCATGCTCACTCCTGACCAAAATCACAAGCGCGAGAGCACTTCGAAAGATTGTTTGGACTTGCTGATACAGAATCGGGCGAACTTATGTCGGCGATTGGTAACTGCTGATGAAACCTGGATCCATTATTTAACACGACTAAAATCAATGACTTACGGCTCCAATTGCTGTCGCATCCACCATATTCGCCCGATTTGGCTCCCTCGGACTATTATCTCTTCCCAAACCTCAAAAGATGGCTCATCAATAAAAAAATTCAGCTCACGTGAGAAATCATCGACGCCACGGAGAAGTATTTTGCAGACCTTCTAGAAAATTACTTTTCGGACGGGATCAAGAAGTTGGAAAATCACTGGAATAAGTGTATCAAGCTAAAAGGGGACTATATTGAATAAAATAAAAAAAACATTTAAAAAAAAATTGTTTTTCATTCCCAAGGAAGTTACTTTTCACCCCACCTAGTAAATGAGTAGCTACAATGAGATAAAATAGAAAATTATTCCGAACTAAAATTTTGAAATATTTTAAGCCCTTATATGGTATGTTCATGTTAAGATTTTTAAAACAAGTTACCCGACACAACAAACACTATCCATATCATTGGAAATATATGAACTTGAAAAATGAAATGCTAATTACGTCATTAGCATAATTGCAATAAATTGCGTACTCCGAGTAGTGTCCTACATGGATCCTGCATATAGTATGTGGGTGCATTATGGGTGCATTATGGGTGTATTATTCTGGGAAATTTGTGAAAATTACTCCCCCACACGTAAGTATGTTTAAGTAAGCCTTTACAGTTGCAATATTTCTCACAACAAGAGCGTTTTAGAATAAAGTTTAAAACGATTTCCTTTACTTTGGTTGCCTTGTCGGGTCGACGGTGATACAATTTTTACTGGCTAAGGAACAGATAAATTGGAAACGGAGATGTGGGGCAAAGGCACGGCGCAAATGCATGGCCAAATAAACGACAAATGTTGTCGAAGGCAAGTGCGTGGTAAGTCTCACTCCCTCAGCTGTGAGGGAGAAGAGAAGCAGGTTGGTGAATGTTAAACCCACAAAAACCGACCAAACCTAGATCTGAAATTGCTTCCTCTTTTGTAGTCCCGAACAGGGGCCAGAAGAACAAATTTTCCGGCACTACCTCAGTCGATGTACCTTATTGCGCACACTGCCCGCAGAAAACCGAAGCTGGAACGAACAAAGTCTGCAACGAAATCAAAACCAATGGTGGTTTCATACGCACACTGTGCCTGAATAAGATCAGTACTACAAAAGTCATAGTTTTGGTCGATGGAAGTCGGCTATTGCGATGAAATCCCTGCCGAAAAATAACTCTTGACATTTCAAAGGGTGCGAGAAATTGGAACTCTCATTTAGACATTAAAATAACTAAAGCAACCAACGCTTTACGGGCCTGCCGCCGCATGTATGGAAGTTCTTTGGGAATCGCTCATTCGATCTATACAATGATAGTCAAGCCCATCATAACATATGCTTCTGTAGTATGGTAGACTAAGCTCACGTAAAGGCACCCATTTCAAAAGCTCAAAAGAGTGCAACGTCTTGCCTGTCTGGGCTTTTCCGGAACCTTTTGGACCTGCTGCTATAGAAGCAAAAATAGGAGAAACGCCCCTACACTTATTTATCAGTAACGTGGTTTTACGCAGTTTAGGTAAAAGCCAAAGAACTACAATATATCTTTTCGACCACCCGGACCTAAAGATTCTACTCTCTCTGAAATACCAGAACTTGACATAATCTGGACGGTAACAGACCGCCTTTAAAATATACAATAGTATGCTTTAAAGAAGGACTCTCCACGGAGATTCTCAGTAAAATAGCATGGGTCAGCAACAAGTCACCAAAACAGCATAAAATGGTATACGGAGCTGGAATACATGAAGCAAATACTAGTATCAATCAATCGCTATAGGAAAGAATCCTAGTATATTCCAAGCTGAATTACACGCCATTCAAGAATGTGCCTACCTTATCTACAACTCCGGTATCAAAAGCGCAAACACCAATATCTTCATGGACAGTCAATCAGCTATAAATGTCCTTAGCTCGCACATCGTTGACTCCAAATTGGGGTTCAAAATCCTACAAAAACTTAGCTCGGGGAACAAGACCAACCTATGGTAGGTTCCTGGGCAGGAGGGTATTGATAACAATGAACATGGCGACAAACTGGCCAGAAAGGGTTCAGGAACTCCCTGCACGTGCATCCTTAAAACGGCAGCAAATCTAGCTATAAATAGCTGGGAGCACTCAAAATGCCTCGCATTGGGAGGACTAAACAGTCCAAACGAGCCATTCTATCCTTCAATTAAAATGACAGCAGATGTTTAAATTTATAAATTGGCATAATATCAGAAACCTAGTGGATGCCACCTAGTAGATATCACCTCAACAAAATTGGACTAGTTGCCTCTCCGGAGTTCCAACTTTGCCTTCAAGGAGACGAAACAGCTAAACACATTATGTGTGACTGCCTAGCCCTCAACGAAATCAAGTGGATTACCTTCTTAAGGGAACAACTCGACGCCACTGAACCAAGGGATTACCCTGCTGTTACAGTTACTTGCTTCATTCGGATGGTAGAAAACCTACTAGCCTAACCACAGTTCTGAAAAACTGGTACAAAAGATCTTCTATGTCGAAGTGCCTTAAAATCGCAAGTGGCGTGTCAACAAAAAAAAAAAAACAAAAAATTAAAAATGTGCTTGGTATACTGACAATTTATTTCGTGAAGTCAATGAGCTTTAGACAGTGGACGTACGTGGCTTTGCGCACGCTATGTTTACCAACCGTAGTACCAAAGATATCCTCCTTTCCTTTCTTTGAACTTACCTTATATGTCTTTGGTGGCATTGTCCTTGTATTTCGGTGGGATCATGAGCTTATATGCGGATTGTCATAAAACGCTTCCAAATGTGTCGGTCCATTCCAGCTCACTTGATGCCGGTGATATCTGCAGGATGCATGATAGCATCAAATAATTGTTTAGCTATTAATGTCAGAACTTTCCACCTATTGACGTACTCCCTTACACGTCCTCCTGTTGATAACCTATTGTTAGGCAATCTGAGTCGATTGCCCATAAGGTCAGCAAGTGATACTTCGCTTGGTACACGCGAGCTGACAACATTCTGTAAAGCAAAATTTTCCATCATTACGGTGTTTCCTTATTGCTGACGCATCCTTCATATCCTTTCTCTGTCGCCAAGTGCATATCTAAGGCGACGATATTTTTATCTCATGAAGTATTTGCAAAGCTTAAGATGAGATTCGTAATTGCCCAAAACATGTGGCGATCTCAGAGAAATTCATGTAATATTTGCTCATTCGAATTATCCTAGTTATGTACACGTTTCCCTCAAACAGTATGCAACCATGTCATTTTGAAATCTCATGTTGGGACATATGCTTTACAGATATTTCAGTCCAAATGATTAGACCTTCAAATTATGTAGACAGAATATCTGTTTCAAATACGTCTTCTCGCAAATAAACAGCAGCCTGAAAAGGCTTTGAAATAACCAGGATTAATTAGTTTCTATTAATAAACAACTTTTGTCTGAACATTAGCATCCTCTTCTTCGATTGATTTCGATTCCTACTTCATATCTACTATGAAGTTTATCCAACTGAATGGAAACCACAATACGGTTGATGGTTACCATCTCGACTTATTTATAATACCAAGGTCATCTCAACAAAAATAACACCAAATACCATGTTGTTTCTACTACATTACACAGTAGCATTCCAGCATTCCTTGGTAACGAAATGAAATAGCCTTCGTGAGCATCCTTGCCCTGTGGCAACAGCCAAAACTTGGCATTATTGTCTTCAAATTTATTGCAAAATTGGTTTGTCTCCTATTTAGAACGCCCACTACGAGTATGTATTTTGAATGAAATTAAACAGCGATAACCATCACCATCTTATTCGGGAAAAGATATTTAACCTTAAGATGCCTTTGGGTATACTGTTCTATCAAAAACAAACTCTTCCAGATGGTATGGCTTTGCTTTAGCGATAATCATGATAATCAAATGTAAGTTTACTGCATCCTCCAGGGCCTTCTTGGGGGTGGGCTAATATTCCGGAATCGGAATGGCGTTTATTTTTGTCTTAATCCTTTTAATTAAGGGTATTAAGAGCGTTGTATAGAATGGGCTAAGGCGCGTGTTATACGCTTAGTTGCATGGGTAAAGATGAGAATACGATTTTATTCAGAATTTGTGAGGCAGAAAAGCTATTTTATCCAGTCACTTTCTATGTTACTGTCATCCGAATTGTAACTTTATTTTGTTAAATGATTGATGGGCTAACGCAAGTGCTTGAAATGGGGATTGTTGGTTTGATGTGGATTGTGTTTGATGACTAATCCGACAAAGTCCACAATTGGTAGGTTTATAAATAGGTTTGAGTTTTGGTTTTGGTTTTGGTTTTGGTTACACCAGAGGGTTACTGCAAACATACCAGTAGCACGGGCATTCGGCATGCACGATTCGCTAGTCTGATTGCTTGCTTGCATGCACACTTCGACCATGTACTCCGCGGCACTGCCGATAGGTATCTCTCCTATATCTTCACATTTTTTTCTTCGCAGGGCATTTTGCACATTTGTTGTAAATTCGCATCTAGGTTTCTTTCGATTGCAGCATTTTATAAATTATTGACGGTGGGTCGAGTCATATTTGAAGATCTCGTAAGAAAAAGTTCTATTATTTCCCATAAGTTTCGGCAGATGGCCTGGTTTTATTTCGTTGATCTCCATTAACATAGTCTAATGGTCGCTATTAGAACATTCCTCACTGAGGATTCCTTGCCAATCAACGACGTAGTTTGGTTTCTGTAACTTGGACAATCAAAAAGCTGGCGTTCATGGGATCTTGCTGGACAATCCCACCAGGACTTAGTAGTGGTAAAAAAGGTGTTAGACTCCATTGACTTCAGTGAGGGCCTAACTTAGAAAAGGTATGCCTCCTAGTGGTAGCGCCATTATCACAAGTTCAGTTATAATTTTGAGCGGAATATGTATTGGACCCGATGATCATGATAACGTCTTTCGTTTCGTACGTTTGTAAAAGGATAACATGAGCTATTCTACAGTGGCTAAGGCTTATTTGTATTATCTTCATGATGTTTGGTTTTTAATACCTCTCCTGAAGACTGGACATCTTCAGGAACGTTTTTTCATAGATTCGGCAGACAACCCAACCGATTTTAATTACCACTTTTCTAAGTAGCAACTTCACGTTTTCTTTGGGGGGTAGGTTGCAGTTTATATTTCGCCTTACGTCTCCTCAGTGATAGAACAATAAGGGGAGACATAAATTCAGTTCTTCCCTGCCTTTTATAGCTTCGAGGATATTTCCCTTTGTTGTGGTTTTTTCGACATGCGTGAGCCCGATGGCAAAAGGAATTTTGAGAGCCCTTACGTTTGTTTGCTTTACCAAGGCTGTTTCTATAGCACTTTAAAATTCAGCTGTCTTGTCTCCTGTCACCTTGAGTTGAATTAGAAGTTATCCTTTCTATGTTCTTCAGGTTTTTCCTTAGTTTTGCAGATTTTTTTCTTTATTTTTTGACGAATTCGGACAGAGCGTCGTCGTTGTCATCACTTGTAGTTGATTTGTCGGCTTTTGCGTGCCAATTTAACTGCGAAGCCTAAGACTTCTGTCGGCCGAGGTTGGTTTTTGCCTCTCCTTTAGGTCTGGGGTTTTCTCGTTACTTGTTGGGTCCGCTACCGCCTTCGGCCATGTAGATGACTGAAGGGACAATCTTTTACCGAATGACTTGTTTAGCCTTGTCTTTGTGCATCTCGATTCCTAACAGTTCGAAACGAGTTTTGATTATTTCGATAGCATCTCTCATCGGTGGATGAAACACTTCTTACCATCCTACAACATTTAAACCAGTGTTTCATTTGCTCTCTTAGTTTGTGGTTGCGCTTTTATCCATACTCTTCTAGGAGGGTTTTTGACTGGCCTCCGGGTGAACTCCGCACGCTCGAACTCACCTAAATGGGTTAAATCTATTAGCTTCATTAACTTAAATGAATATGGATTACTGTAATGTTGAAATGCATATTCATTGGTACAGAAATGTGGAAATGGCTGGGAACTTTTAAAACAATCTTATGTATAGTGTGTATACGAGTACATCTCCTAAGGAATATGTGGATTATCACATTTGGATTTTAACTCCGAACTCAGTAAAGTTGGCAAATTTGTTCCGGAAATTTTGCATAACTGCATGGAGGTGACTATATTGTTTCCTAATGAGAGCTTTGAAATGTGCCAACTGCAAACTATTTTATTATACATAATTAGACAAACTTTACATTTCGATTTAGTTGGCTTTATCCTCAGCTGTGAGGTAGTCTATTCCATTGTCCTTATAGTCAAAGTTTCACCAAGCATAAAAGCCACTAACAATTGCATTGAAAATTATCTTTTTCCGTGATTTTTCCTACAAAGTTATTGTTAGGAATTTCAGTTAACTGCTGAAAAGCACATTTCAAATCCAACTGACTTTTTTGTTATAAAATATTTAAACACTTTTATGCAAGTTCTTATTTAAGGGATAATTTTATGGGAAACTTGAATCAGTACAAAGGATTATTTTGTCATCTTTAACATGCTTTTGTCAGTTATTCATAGAATAACTAGTCGATTTCATCTAGGAAAAATTAGAGCTGCAAAGTTCGTTAGATAAATGTTATTTGTTTACGTCAAAACAAGGAGTTAGAGGTGTAACCGTTCCTCATTCATCTTTTTCTTTAACGATCCCCGAAATATGTATTGCATATAACTCTATCTAATGGTACATGTGGTGTGCGTCTTTTTCTGATGGCAGCATCTCCGTCAGTCCTATTTTGTCCGCTTCCGCGTTTTATAATCGAAAGCTCAATTGACAGTGAGTTTTGCACTATTCCTAGCATGGCGTCTCTTTTACTAAACATCTTTAAAAATTGAAAATGTCGGTTCATATATTACTGACCTTGATCGAGTGGCGAGAATCCTGTACAACTTGACTAACTTGGCAGCGATATCAAAACAAGATATGGTGTTGTATAGCCCATCTCTATGGACGTTTGGGCTAACCAGAGTGTTCGTGAATAGTTTCAGACTATAATATAATGAGGGAGATACGATCATTTACTACTACTCGTATGTTTGTTTAGGAGACTAATTCATATATAAAAAGTGTCCCATAATTCACGCAAAATTATGCGCCATTTAATAGTACAGTGATGACAACCGAAAAAAGATAACAATGTGACCGCTGACATATCGGGGTTAGTAAAAATGGAGCCCTATACGGTAGAACAACGCTAAACGGTCATAGAAAATTTCAATAAAGAGGTACGTACGTGGCCATTTATCCGATGTACTATTCCATACATAACCCCAATCTGTGTACTCCATGAATGAATAAAAAATTCAAGCTTTCTAATTAAATAACTGTATTTTCTATCAAAATTACATTTTGCGTGAATTATGGGATACCCGACAGTTGGCGGAGTCAAAAAGGTAAACAAAGTGGTATTTTCGGTGCGTTTAAACTGAGAATATCTTCGATATAAAAACGCCTATACACAATTTCTATTTTGTACACATTTATTTCCAAATTAAATATTAAAGACTTTTTTTCTGAGACTCTCTCGAGTTTGCTATTTACATAAGTGTCATATTCCTTCTTCATTATTTACTTCCTTACTCAAGATGGTACTACAGTCTAGAGTAGATTTGGTCCTTAGCCAATAAGCATCCTCAGCCAGCTTGATCATTTGCTAGATGCCACCAGTTCCGCACGCTAAGCGCGACACTTTTGCAATGTCTCTCGGGGGCGGATTCAAAGACTTTTCGACCCGCAGCGTTGGTGTTCATCCGCTCTACAAGACCCAGCTATTTTAGTTGTAAGACCTTCAGTCTTTTGGCTAAGTTGATGTTGCGGTACAATTCGTACAGTTCGTCATTGTATCTCCTCCACCACTGAACGTCTATGCACACAGGACCGAACATCACTAAAACAATTTTGCTCTTAAATTAGCCAAGATCAGTGCTGGGATAATTAGGGTCACTTTTTTTGTTCAAGAATGGGCTTTGCTAGTCAATTGCCTTCTTAGCCCATAGAAGCTGCGATTGGCAAGAGTTATTCTTTGCTTGGTAGGAATGCCAAACTTAAACATTGCTCTATATAGCTCGTCTCTATAGATGCTATCATATGCAGGTCTAAGATCGACGAATGGAATGGTGTGTATCGATCTAAGGCTTATCGGTTTTTCCAAGATCTTCCGTATTGTGAATATTTGGTCGATGGTGGACTTTCCTGGCCTGAAGCCACACTGATATGGACTAATCAGGTTGTTGACAAACAATTTGCAAAACAAAATGCCAGGTAAGACTTGCTTGTGATGTTAAGAAGACTGATGTCTCTGTAGTTTATGTTTATGTTTATGTTCATTAAATATTTTAACAGCATTCATAGTAGACTTTACATCATCTATAAGTAATAAATGCGATATGGTAAATGGTAAATGTATGTGGAAGTTTAAAATAGATAAACATTACTATGCTACATTATACTCGTATTTTAATTCAAACTAACTTAACATTCGTTAAACAAACAGCGAATATAAGAAAAAAATAATGTAATGTAACACGGGGCAGAATCAAGCTCAAAGAGCGATGTAATTGTGAAAAGCGTAATTTTTCATATAAATATTGAGGCTGTTTGGTGGTTAAGATCTTGTGCAAATACTTGACTGCACAAAAGTCTAGAGGAATCAAGAATATTTTTAGCGTAGGTGGAAACATGGTCAAAACGCTTAAGTCCATAAACGTAACGAGTAACATTGTTGAATGCAACCTGGAGACTATGATTAATAAGTGCCCCGTTGCAACAAAAAACTTCACAACTATAAGATATAAATGGAACAAGTAGCGTCTTTGCCAACATTAGTCTAGTGTTCAATGGCGTATAGCTCCGAGACAGGGAAAGATTTCTGAGGCATCCATAATTTTCCCGATTACCGTTCGAATATGATCATCCCAATGCAAAGTTGTATTGAACCAAACGCCTAAGTTTTTTACTTTATCGACAAAATCTAATTGCGAATCCCCAAGATATATGTTAGGGAAGCATGTGGTGTTCAGATTATTTCTGCTTATTTGTTTTTTTTTTCTTTTATAATTATCGCGCGCACAAGGGATTATGTACCCTAAAAATGTTTGCACATAGCGCGGGCGGAGGAAATTCAGGGAGGGAGAAAAGAGAGGTACCGATGTACGTTGGTTTTGAATGTTGTAATGGCTAGGAAATAAAGAGCTCGGCAGGGCATTCCATGAGCGAGTTGTTCCGCTTAGAAAAGTATCACGATATTTCAGGGTGCGTCCGAAAGTGGGCTTGAGGGTGTACTGATGAGCATTCGTAGCGAGACGGGTGTTACGGTTGGAGGTTTGAAGTGGCGGAATGCTACTGGCAATTTCTGAGGAGCACTGGTGGTGAAAATAGCGATAGAACAAGGTGAGACAGGAGACATTACGTCGGTGGTCGAGGGTGTCAATCGACTGTGTAATATAAGCATCACCTATTAGTTTTATCGCACGGTTTTGAATCGTATCTAGTAGGCGCAAAGAAGTCTTGGGAGCACCAGACCAGATGTGGGCATTGTACTCCAGTTTTAGGCGGATGAAAGCCTTATATATAGAAGCCAGATCAGAGGGGGTGAAATATTTCTTCATCGCTTAAGGAAACCTAGACATTTCGCAGCATTTTTGGCGACTTCAAATATGTGGTCATTCCAACGTAAGTTGTCATTGACACACATACTGAGAATGCAAAGTTTTTCAGTTTCAACGATGCAAGTGCGATTCATGGATAATGGCTGGGTATTTGAATTTCGCTTAAGCGACAGCAGACAGCATTGTGTTTTGGAAGCATTAAATTCCACTTTGTTGGTAGTTCCCCAATTGGTTATGCTGTTTATATCGGAATTTAATGAGTTTAACATACGCTGCCGTTCCCGTTCTACAGCCGAAGGGCAGGGACGTGATTTCGGGAACGAATATAAAAAAAGCAGAGAGTACTGTCGTCAGCAAAGGAGTAAATTGGATTAGAAGTAGCAGCCAAGAGATCATTGATGAAAATTAAAAAGAGTGTCGGAGACAGAACGGAGCCCTGGGGCACACCAACATTTATTTTGTGAATATCAGACTTGAAACCATCCAAGACAACTTGAATTGAACGTTCCGAAAGGTAATTTCTAATCCATTGAAGAAGAGAGTCATGGATCCCAAATGCACGCATTTTCGACAAAAGGGCCTGATGCCAAACTCTGTCAAATGCCTTAGAAATATCAATTGCAACTATCTTACTTTCGCCAGATTGATGTAAACTTTGATTCCACTTTTCGGTGGGACATGCCATCAAATCACCAGTGGACCTGTTGCTACGAAAACCGTACTGCCGGTCATTAAGAAGTTTTCGTGTTTCTAGATATTTCATGAGCTGACGATTTACCAGCGTTTCCATGACCTTGGAAAGAAGGGACATAAGTGCAATGGGTCTGTAAGAGGAGAGAGAAGAAGATTCGCTAAACAAATGCTGTTTTCCATCTGCTCGGGAAGAGTCCTGAAGAGTAGGATTGATGGAAAAGCTTACGCAGTGGACACCTCTTCAAAAGAAGGAGAGATATACCATCTGGACCAGCGGATTTGTGAGCGTTAAGATCTTTAAGTACTCTTACTTCTACACAAGTGCGAAAGTGGATTCGTCCCATTGAAGATTCGACGCACTCAAGTGTAGTCGCAGACAAAGCACAATCTGGAAGCATTGAGCTGGCCGCAAAGAGCAGAGTTGCTTTGTCCAAAGAGCTGACAGCTGGAATGTCATTGTGAATGAGCGTTGGGATGGAGGATGAGGCAGAATTTCTAATGTTTTTGACGAACGACCAAAAATTTTTATTACCTTTGGGGCACAAAAAAAAAAACACTGTGGCGCTGGCAGGCCGGTATGGGCCATGGCCTAGCTTCTTGACACTCATTTGTGTTGCTCATGTTGTTATTTTTGTCACATCTAAGTGGGGCCTACGGTTTTATCGCCGAGTCCGAACGGCACTCTTTAGAAGCTTTTTCGTAGGCAATTTTACTTTCGGGAGTTTGCCATTGCCCGCCGAAAGAGGATGGCGATTTTGAAAAATTGTTGGTGACCCAGCCAAGAATCGAACCTAGACACCCTGCGTGATAGTCCAATGAGCTAACTATCGCGCCATCGCCATCGCCACCTTTGGGACATTGTAGTATTTTTTGCCTCAGTTTTTGGTCACGCTTAAGAAAGGCGTTGCAGTCATTTTTTCCGGTTTTCCTCTGTGGGGTTGGTCTTAAATGACCGAAAAAACATTTCTCTCAAGCTGACAGCCTCCTTACAGCTCGAGTCGTACCACGCCTTTTCCTTTGGTCTGATACTCTTTATCCGGTAAGGGATAAAGGATCTCATTCCAAAGAGAATAGTGTCTGTGATTATATCAGCAACGGCATCCACATCGTTATCGAGGAAACATAACGACCAGTTAAAATTCCTAAAGAAGGTGTTAAGTCCGCTCCAATTGACTTTCTTGTATTGCCATACTGTTCTTTTAGGAATTTTTTCTCTAACTGTGTGATCAGTGTACGAGAATTTAGCTGATATGACACAATGGTCCGACGAGCCTAGAGGTGAGAGCACATCATCAGTGTACTTATCAAGGTGAGAGGTTAGAAACAAGTCCAGGGTGTTGGCGGTATGACTATCAACGTCTGAGATTCGCGTGGGCTCATTTACAAGCTGGGTCAAGTTGTTTTCCGCAGCGAAGATCTCAACACACGTCCTTCGGGTGTTGTCTGTCCAGAATGTCGAAGCCACCCAGAATTGTGTATATTGAAATCGGCCGTAATAACGATTTCAGTATGAGGATACAGGGATACAATTCTTTGTATGGAGTCAGACAGCGCATCAAAATCGTTGAAGGTCGAATTGCTGTCTAGTTTGGGGCTTCTGTAAATAAAGCAGTAGTGGATAATTTACTTACGGAGATGGAATTTTAACCACATGAAATTGAATTCCGGATTGAAACAAGCACTACATTGCCGTATAACAGCAACTGCAGTGACCAAATGCAAGCAACAGCACTCCGATCGAGGGGAAGGAATAGAGGATGCCCGCACTAAATATGTATGTATATATTATTTTTTATTTTATTTTTTTTTCACGACTGCACAGCACAAGTGTTTTTGTATTTTTTTTTTTTTTTTTTAATTTATTTAATTTGGATTTTTTTTTTTTTACTGCAGACAGCCGCGATTTAATGACGTGCGTGTCCGACGGAGGTCAACTCGGTGCTGACTAGGCATTTGGTCTTATTTGGATTAAGCAATAGGAAATTTTCTTCAGACCAGGTGAGAACTTTTCTCAAATTTTCATTGTGTTTGTAGGCCGCATCCTCAACCAAACCGAGGTCACTACTAACATAGAGCTGTACATCATCTGCGTACATGTGCACGGATGAATTTTGAACGACTGTTGGAAGGTCGTTTATAAAGATTGTGAAGAGTAGTGGACCCAAAATAGATCCTTGGGGGACACCCGCTGAAGTTGCAGCAAAAGTAGATTGGCAGTTGTTAAAGAAAACAGCTTGCTTGCGACCCGAGAGGTAAGAACGAATAAGGTTCGCCGCGAAAGAAGAGAATCCAAAAGACGTGCAAAGTTTATTAACGAGAAGTTCGTGATTAACTGTGTAAAATGCCTTGGAGAAGTCTAAAAGAGTCAGAAAAGTGAAATAGTCATAATCACTCGCTATCCGTATATCATCCGCTACCTTAAGTATTGCTGAAGTGCAGCTGTGGTATTGCCTAAACCCAGATTGATGCGGACAGAGCAGGTTGTTACGTTGCAGATGAGCTGACATTTGAAAGTGAATAGACATTTCCAAGACTTTTGACATATACGGAAGGATTGCAATGGGTTGGTACTCTGCAGGCGAGTTACTGGTTGCTTTCTTTTTAAGCACTGGGACTATTTTTGCAGCCTTCCAAGATACTGGAAACGATGATGTCATCACTATAGTGTTGAAAATGTGTGTTAGCGCTGGAAGAATGTACGGCAGAATAATTTTTATAAAATGGGGATGGATTCCATCAAAACCTCTGTGAATATTGGTTGCCAGTGAACACCCTGTAAGTCACGTTCAAGCAAATCCGGTTTAAGATTCCTAAAGTCTCTAAAGGACTGCCTAAATTGTTGTTTACTGATTCCAAAGACAAATGAAGCAAAAATCAGGTCATGCTTCGAGAATGCGGGAGCAGAGGCTTGGCTGTAAAAACTATTTTGACTATTGCTTGCAAAAAATACCTCAAGAAGGGTACTGCTTGATCTGGTAAAATGTGTCGGTGTAGATGAGTTAAGGAGATCTAAATTTAAAGTTTTCATGGATTGAGTTAAAGAAACCGAGTTTTCGGCAATTCAAATCGCCACACACTATCGTTTTCCAAAAAGAAAAGGAGTTATTTTCTAAAAAGCTGTAGAGCGGCGAAAGATCGATGTGACTTTAAGGTCTGTAAACCACGCCGAGTAAACATTTTTTCCTTTCGCTCGAAAGCTCAATGAAGCAATACTCAAACAAGCTGCCGGGAGGTGAGGTGGAGATAAGATTTACGGTCAATGTCAATGTGATGCGCACATAAAGTGCTACCCCCCCACCTGTGCGGTTTTTTCTATCGGCGCGGAAGATGTTGTATCTAGCCGCGGAGTATACGTTATCTGGAACATTTGGGTCAAACCATGTTTCGGAAACGCAGATTACACCAACATCTGAACCAACAAACAGACAAACAGACAGACTAAATTCATCAATTTTCCCGGCCAAACTCTGAGCATGGCATACTTTTAGGCCAACATGTTGTTTATAAGTACCATCGCCACTGGAAGAGACATTTCTAACATCTCCCATCAGTCAAAATTAGAAAATCATGCACCCAACGTAAGAAAGCACGAAACGCCGAACAAATGGCAAAACTCAAATTACTAACAGGCAAAAGATACAAATACAGAAAATACTTACAAGTTATTATACAAGTGAAAATGAGAAATCAAAAAGAAGTTTATGTAGCATCATACGTAACGGCAGCAGCAAGAGAATCCAAACGTTGAATACTATCGACCAAAAAAGCTCGTCCATTAGGTGTTTGGCGTGCATACACTAGTCCGCTCCGCGTAAAAACAGAAAACAGTTGTTTTAGCTTCTTCAGTATGCATGCATGCTTTCGCCCGACTATATTTTCGAGATAAGTTGGTGTATGCTCCTTACCAAGTCATCGCCTGCCGTTTTGAAATTCTCGGTGGTAAGGCCATCCGCTCCAGCACCTTTGTTGGGCTTCAGCTTAGATATTGCTGTCTTCACTTCATCCAGGCTGGGTGGACGGAATTGTTGGTTAACATCGTCCAAGTGGAAAGGTTCATTCTGCCTGACAGCGATATTTGTATCGTCACCGCCGTTATACAGTCTACAGAAATGATCTTTCCAAATCCTCAGCAGCGACTCCGACTCTAGTACGATGTTTCCTTGTTCATCTCTACAGACTTCAGTGCGGGGCATATTTTTTTACCTTTTGGTATAACTTTTGAATCTCATTTTGGGAGAAGCATCTCTCAAGTTTTTTCAACATCCCGCTTCCCATGCTACTATTTTTTTTCTTCTGAAAAGTCGGTGTTCGCCTCTCCTCTTCTACTGATAGAGCTCGTGAGCAGCATAAGTCCTTCTATACAGCTCTTCTTTGTTACATACATTAAAAATAGATGACGTAACTTTATGTCACCGGACGCTAGAACACTCCGTCGTTATACGTCTCGTAGTGGTTAGATATCTCCCTTTCAGTCCGAGGTTCAATGTTGCCATGCTTCTTCTTGTGGATGTGAGAGCAGAAGTTGAATGGCAGGCTCTTAGTGTCATCGCTTGTGTCTTCATAGAAAGCTTTACCACAAATGAGAATCCCAAATATTTTTTTAAAAAAATCAGTCAAGGCACACTTCGAATGAGATGCTCCTTGTGCCTTTTATTTAGGACCCAAAATAAAACTTTTAAAACTTTAAAACTTTGCATTGTCACGTTTTTTTTTATTTTGTGCAAATATCAATCTGCAATGGAAATTAAAAAGGACTCCTTATCTCACCATGACGTCTACTTATAGGAATATAGAAAGGACTATTTTCGGCCCTTGGAACTTTACAACTACAGACATCCGAATTTCTCAAGACTTTCAAGTTCGTAGCAAACAGCAGAAAGTTGACTTGTTTAAGAACCTTCAGTTCGAGTTGTAGAAGTCATTCTCTCCATCTAATTTCATCTTTTTATAGACTGGTACCTAAATTAATTAGTGTTTTCACATACGTTACCAAATTTAATAAAGAGCAAAAGAAACCGTATTTTGTGTCACAAAATATTCTACTCAACGGCATTAATTACGCACATTTAATAATAAAAATTTGTGATGTCATTCATGACTAATGACTGTCATTACTTGGCCCCACAGTTGAAATCTGTTTTCGAAGAAACTTTTTTAATTATTCCAAAAATATACAATTAAATGCAAATATCAAGGAAATTCAACTATGGGCAGGGGAAAAGTTTGCCCACGCACATTTTGCTTGTACCTACTATCTTAAAGTCATTCGTTCGAGGTGAATTCAGAAAGATACTTTCAAGGTGAATGTATTTATTTTTGTTTATCTCATTAATCAATTAAGTGAATTCTTTTGAAAATACAATGGTTTTGTTATTATTCAAGAAAAGTTCCACACTAATTCATTTTCGGCTTGAAGAAGAACGTGAGGAAATATCTTTTCATTGACTAGGCAATAACAAGAGAAACTTAGATATGTATGTACGTAGAATAGAATAGGGGTTATTCTAGATTATCATTACTGTCATGCAATGCCTTGATTGGTATCCCAAACAAATTGTATAACTTGATTGAAAATTAGATTGTTAATACATACATACATACATACACATATTTTCAAAGATAACAGAGTAAAGGGGTTTTATCCGTGCGGCATCGGATAAAGAATAGTGCCGCAGTGCGTCCCAGCTTGTCGTAAGAGGCGACTAAATGGGACACCAATCATATACAGGCAACTATGACATCAAAAATGAGCCTGTGACACTTTAACAGCTTAAAACTTTCCCACAAGTTTGTATGCAATCAGTGGGTTCCCACGTCTGGAGACTACCGGTGGGGTAAAAGAACAGTCAATCAAATCGAAATGAGCATACAAGTGTCAAACCACTCAAACTTTAAACTTCATGGAAATGATCGCAATTAATAGCACTACCCCGCTGGGCACCACGGTTGCTTGTGTCAGAGCCCGACGGATTCCGGGGGCGGGCAAAATGAAGTTTCCAAAATATTTTCCTAAACTTCGGTTTGCAAGTTGGAACGTCGGATCGATGACCTCAAAAAGTTTAGAACTGGAAGCGATTATGCGTCGCAGAACTCTACAAATCCTGTGCGTACAGGAAACGAAGTGGTGTAATACAGGAAATAAAGCGCGTTTTCTAGATTTAAAAACTAAGGCATTTAAGATGTTCTACCATGGAACGGTCAATGGACGAAACGGTGTTGGAATCGTTGTTGCAGCGGATCTTCTAAACAACATCGTTGGTATCTTGAAAATAAGCGACCGCTTGATGAGTGTTAAACTCGTCATACACAATGAAACGTGGAACATTGTAAGCGCGTACGCTCCACAAAATGGATGCGACCAATCGGAAAAAGATACATTTTGGTCAGAGTTCGGTAATTTGCTTAGAAATATACCTATCGATGAGATGCTCTTCGTAGGCGGAGATTTAAATGGCCACGTCGGAGAAACAAATGTTGATTATGAGGACTGCCACGGCGGTAAAGGCTTTGGAACCAGAAATTCAGCTGGCGAAGATATCCTTGTAGCGTGTAGGGCGTACGGCTTAACCGTCTTAAATACAATGTTTATTAAACATCAACGACATCTCATCACCTATAGCAGCGGAGGCCACGAAACGCAAATAGATTATCACCTCTGCAAAATGTCGATGAGAAACCGTGCTAAGGACTGTAAAGTAATACTTGGAGAATCGCTAGTAAGCCAAGACCGTCTGCTCATTACAGAATTTTTCACAGCGGAACCACCGAAAACACGGGCATCGTTTGGAAAGCCAAAAATCCGGTGGTATAATCTATCTAAGGAACGAAGCGCAAGATTTATTGCACTGGCTAAAGAAGGACTTCAAAATATAAATGGTATAGCAGACTCACTTAGCCCGCAAGAAATGTGGAACAGCATGCACGAGGAATGCATAACACTCGCAAAGTCCCATCTGGGGACTATATCGAAATACCATCACGTCGGCAAAGAAACATGGTGGTGGAATGACGAAACCAAACGAGCTGTGGCCGACAAGAAGAGTGCATTCCAAGCGTGGACAAAATGCGATCGGAGCGACGATATCGAAAAAGCTCGACTGGCTCTTGAATACGAGCGTCTTAAAAAGATCGCAAAGAAAGTCCTGGCTCGAACTCGAGCGGCAGAAGCGGAAAACCTGTACCAGGAGTTGGAACAAATATCCTCACGATCGGCGGATAGAAGACAAGCTATCCAAGAAGTTCAAACGTCGTACAGTACTAAAATGCCAAATATTTTTAAGCTCGCTGCACAGAGGAGAAAAAATTCAATGGAAATAACCTCGCCGAAATACATCAAAAACGCAGACGGTCGCCTATTAACAAATGAAAAGGAAAT
The DNA here is from genome assembly GCA_928272305.1 of Volucella inflata. Classification (NCBI taxonomy): domain Eukaryota; kingdom Metazoa; phylum Arthropoda; class Insecta; order Diptera; family Syrphidae; genus Volucella; species Volucella inflata. The sequence goes on from OV743719.1 coordinate 112,462,340, forward strand.
TTTTGACGAAGATGGAGGGGATCGGCAGCGTTTGGCTATCGACACTTTTAAATAAATTAAAATGTGGACAACCTATGCCGAATCAATGGAGAAGTAGCTTCTTGGTTCCATTATACAAAGGAAAAGGCGACACTCGAAAATGCAACAACTACCGTTCAATCAAGCTTATGTCACACACGATGAAAATCGTCGAAAGAGTCTTAAACGAACGTCTTCGGCAAATAATAAAGCTCGATAATAGCCAGTGTGGATTTGTTGAAGGAAGATCGACGGTGGACGCTATCCAAAGCCTACGAATAATAACGGAAAAGCACCGAGATTCGTCTAAGGATTTACACATGGTATTTATCGACCTCGAGAAAGCATTCGATCGAGTGTCTAGGGATCTCATATGGGCCGCGCTGAGGTCTCAAAACGTACCGGAAACATATGTTAGAATAATACAAGACATGTACGGAAACGTGAAAACTGCGGTTAAAAGCTCTGCTGGACTAACGAGAGAATTTCCAGTTAATGTCGGAGTGCATCAAGGAAGCGTACTTAGCCCTTTCCTCTTTAACGTAGTATTCGATTTTCTTTTAAAAGACTGCATGCGCGAAGCAAATGTAACGCCAATTCTCTTCGCTGACGACGCAGTTATACTTAGCGATAACGTCGAAGATTTACAGAACGCCTTAGATTCATGGAGAAATGCGCTAGAGAGAAACGGGTTTAAAATAAGTCGTTCAAAGACGGAGCATTTGACGTGCCCATTTGCGCATCCGTTGCGACCAGTTCCGGATATAATGTTAGACGGAATAGTTCTTCCGAAAAGCACTATCTTTAAGTACTTAGGATCAATCGTTAACATGGAAACGAAATGTGACGACGACGTAAACCACAGAGTGAGTGTGGGATGGATGAAATGGCGAGAAAATTCGGGAATCTTTTGCGACCGAAAATTTCCACTTAAATTAAAGGGGAAACTCTACACCACGGTTGTTAGACCAGCTCTTGTATACGGTTCACAGTGCTGGACAATGTACGAAGCGTTTAAAAACAAAATGACGGCAGCGGAAATGAAAATGTTAAGGATGTCTAGTGGAGTCACTAAATGCGATTGCATTAGATATACGCGTATAAGGGGAAGTCTACATATAAAGAATTCGGTAACCGAACAGCTTGAGGCTAATAGAATAAGCTGGTATTGCCACGTTCAAAGAAGATCTGCGGAAAATCCGGTTAAAAAGGCACTATCAACTACGGTAACTCCAACTGTAAGAAAACGAGGTCGGAAAAAGAGATCCTGGATTTCTCAGATAGCAAATGCGCAACAACGCCTGGGGCTTATCACTGAAGCGATCCAGGACCGAGCATTATGTAGACGCGTTCTGCGGTCTGCGACATTAGCCAACCCCATAAGCGGAGCAGCAGCGATGCAGTAAAAATGGGAAACTCGTTACGCATAAGTTCGTATAACGAGGAAAGGGTTTATAAAAGGATAAGAAGAAGAACAGAGTAAAGGGGTTTTCTTATAAAATAAAAGTAAATAAATTCTTGGACTTCAATGTTAAAAATAAAAATCGGAATTGATTGCTGAATGAATATCTCTGAAAAAAATAAAAACAATTTATAAAAAGAGATGTGTGATCAATTTTGTGAGTTTAAGTTACTTTAACACATCACACAGTATTTATATTTTGTGTGGCCTCCTTTAGCGGACAAAACACTTTTCACTCTTATTGGCATGGAGTTTACGAAGTTCGAGCATACCTCTGATGGAATTTTACCTCACTCAAGCTGAACTCTGTCTGGACCATAATTTGTCCAGGGTTTTAGCCAAAGTACCATACTTAAACAAAAAAAAAACACTGTGGCGCTGGCAGCACGGTATGGGCCATGGCTTAGCTTCTTGACACTCATTTGTGTTGCTCATGTTGCCATTTTTGTCACATCTAAGCGGGGCCTACGGTTTATCGCCGAATCCGAACGGCACTCCTTAGAAGCTTTTTCGTAGGCAATTTTACTTTCGAGAGTTTGCTATTGCCAGCCGAAAGGGTGATGGCGATTTGAAAAATTGTTGGTGACCCAGGAATCGAACCCAGACCGTCTGCGTGATAGTCCAATGAGCTAACTATCGCGCCATCGCCATCGTCGCATTCTCGAGAATTGCCCGTTGACAATTCTGGGATAGGCTTTGCTTTCTTCCGGATGGATTTGTTTGAATATCCAAGCTGAGTACTATTTCTCGATGACTTAAGCATTTTGCTAAGTCATTTTCAATGTGTTTTTGCGCTCCGATTGGTATTGTAATCTTGATCTCTTATCAAAAGGTGGAAAAACTGTAATCTGTTCACGTGAGAAAAACGCAGAAGTTTGAAACATGTGATCAACTATGGGAGTCACTGTATGTTCTGAATTACTTGCATACTAGTCAACAAAGTCTCATAAAAAGGCTTTACTTCTTCTCGAACCCTCGATGGTGCTCTTGGCTGCTTTGAGAGGAAAATTCTTCGAGTGATTTTCGGTCCCATTTGCATTGACGGTGAGTAGAGGAGGAGATACAACGACGAATTGTAGACTGTCCAGCGACATCGACTTAACCAGAAGAGTGAAGATCCAAAGACTAAGATGGCTGGGTCATGTAGTGTGGATGGGCATCAATGCTCCGGTTCGAAAAGGGACAGCGCAGTAGAAGAAGACCGAGACTCAGGTGGCGCACGCAATTGGAAGGGGACCTCAGCCAACTTAGCGTGCGAAACTGGAGGCAGCAAAAGATCGAGCTAGCTGGAGATGCTTATTGATTGAGGCCGAGGTCCACACCGGATTGTAGCGCCACCTAGTAAAGTAAGTAAGTAAACTTCAAAAAATATGACCTGATCTTTGGAAGCTTTCTACACTTTACTTTTAATGGCGGATAAGTTCAGACTTCATTTTTATCTTGTTGTAATGTTAGGCAGGGCTTGTGTGGAGACCATTCAATTCAGATATGACTCACGTTTCCTTATGCACAATGGGTGCAGATAATTCAAGATTCCAAGTCCGCCCCTACATCCTTATGTAGGAGTTTTTGCGTTGCTTTGATTCCGTGTTACTGCCACAACCGAATACTGTGATTTTAGAAAATAATGACTTATCATACCATATGCTGCGGTGTTAATGCTCAGAATACATTTTTGGGGCAGCAGCAAATGCAAGTGAAAGTCAATCTGCAGTATTTCATACTTTCTTCTGACCTGACTGTCAAAAGTGTTGGCTCTCAGCCAAATCTTGTTACGACACCGACAAGCGCATGCAACTCTAGATGTCATCTACGATTGGTTCACTAGAAATGGTCCATCCCCTCAAAGTTGAGGTTGTTCTTTTCACAAGAAGGTAGAAGCTGTCTGGTCTGATTTATAGGTATTAAGTGTTTGTTGGTATCATCATCCAATTTTCCAAAGCACCTTAACATTTGGATCTCATCTTAGATAATGAACGTGTTCGAACTAAATATGTTGCTTCGAAGTCCTCTAAGGTAATCGGCAAGGCATGAGATCTATCACCGAGAAGGGTCCTTTGGATTTACACGACAATGATAAGGTCAATTAAAACCTATGCATCGGTTATCTGGTGAAATTATCTCTTACGAAAATATGTCATTGCTGCGTTTAAAATACTCTAAAAGCCGTCTGTTTCGGCTACATGACTTTCCCCGTGTCCAAGACTGATTTTTACCAGAATCTGAGACAGGATAGGAATGGAATCGGATCTTTACGGTTTGAACACCGATATAGGATACGGTTTTTGTGGGTCTCTGGAAGACGGCAACGTTAGATTTTACTACTCGTTATGGAAACTTGCGACTGGCTTCTAACCGGTGATCAACGCAGTCAACCCATTTTTTAAACAAACCGTGGAGGGGAAGAAGCATTTGCATCTCCAGCGACAACTAAGCTTCGATTACACGCTTACTTAGTCCTTTCATAACATCTAGTTTAATTTGTGAATGCGAGAAATCACTGAATACAGTTAAAATGTTGAATTCACTTAGTCTTTTCGCCAATGGACTTGCTAAAATACGCTTAGGGGCCTTTTCAGGATCTGAATTTACATTAGGTCAGCCTGCGTCGTCGTTTAAGGCTTCCACTAAGAGTTAAGTTTCATTTGAGCCCATATGGTACTAGAATTAATGTGTAAAAACTTATAAAGAGATTAAATGTTCCAAAAAATATTGATATATTTAACTGCCTCGCGAAACTTGCAAAACAATTATTTGTTTTTTTTTTTAATTTAATCAATCAATTAAATTATATAATTGTACAGTTTTGAATCGAGATATTTACAATTAATTCGTAATATCCTCGATAATACACTTTTTAACACAAGATTACCCAGATATATTCGGTACCGGTCAACTAGCAAGATAGTACAGGAGCTATAACCCGGGGACCTGTTTCGAATTCCGCCTTACAGCTGGACAGACACTTTGCGGAAGACAGATTTTTTTTTGCCGGATTGTATTGGTATTGATAGATGAGTCCCATCTTACAAGGGATTAAATCGCTAAGGCAAAGCATTAAGATAGTGGTTAGATTGCGTGCTCGAAAGTACGTGGATGAAGACATTCTGTGGCCTTTAGGATCTCCGAACTTGACGCAAATGGAGTTTATTCATTTATTTTAACTTTTACAATAAGCTGGCTGTATCCCGTTTTTTGTTTGTAAGTACTCGTACTAGGTATGTATTTCAAAGTTGCAAAACGTGGAAGTTCATTAAACATTTTTTCGGAAAAATGATGATAACTCAAGATTTTGTTTTTCATAAAAAAAAAAACATTTTCGATCATTAATAACTTTCTTTCCATTACTTTTCAAGAAAACATTTAAAGTTCTCATAATTACAAGTCCAACGATACCCTATGTGTTACCATACACCCATAAATGCGAGAGATGTTATTTTCATTTGTAGTAAAAACAGTGGGAAGTAAGTAGTGTATCTCGGATAGAATGCATTTCCAGTCCCCTCACATGCATAAGATTTTTTCTTAAAATACGAAAAGGAATTTTCACTTAAAGTTTCTGCCACATCATCCTGAACATCACGGATATGCTACTCGTTTCACGTTTTTTTCGACCGTGACATCAAATTAGAGTCAGGTCGGCAAATTTTGGTTTGGCATCCCATTCGAATCTCAATTCCGGTAGATCCAAACTTTAAGGGTAAAAATCACGTAGTAAACGTCTTACTGCAGGATTGAATGAATAAAATAGTGTGGATGCAGTTCCCGGAAGATGACCACTACCTTCAGCCCCAAGCCGAAATCCTTTGTAAAAGGATGTATGTATGTATAGGACATACCTATGTGATTTTGTCGATTGAACGAATCGAGCATTGAATGGGAGGTATATGCATTACTCGTGACTGGTTTACTTTAACATTGTTGGCTTTATGTATGTTTTTTCTCTATCGGATCAGTGCTTATGTCAATGCGGTTAGAGCGAAGTAAGGGGCGAAGAAAAAAAACCATGCAGCCGAGACTATATTACTATTTGAAGTCTGGTAAAAGCAATGGCTATACATGTGTATAGGTGAAATCCGAAGCATACGATGTAATTGGTCTTATCTTAGCCTTGTAGATCAAGAGGATTCTCCTGGGTGTCATGCCTCATATCTTGTCGAAAGGTCCTTCTACCTTCCACAAAGACGACATCGCATTTTCTTTCCAAATACTGCTTTTGAAAAAGTGATGGTAGTACCACTTAACACTTAAGTCAGTCCTTATCGTGATGAGAACCAACTCAGTTTGAAGGAAATTAACCGAATGACCATTTCTACTGCGAAAATTGCCGATCGAATATACTCGTATGTCTTCAGCTATAAAGATGCACCATAATGATGAGAACAAGGGCTAAAAAGAGTTTTCTAGTGCGCGTCGATCAGATAGTCGAAAGGTATGCCCCATAGCCCATAGCAGAGGAGAAAGGACAGAAGCCCTTTCTAACCATGCTGCATGACATGTTGAGTGCCTCCAGCTTGGTATGTGAGCAGAGCTTTTGTTCACAAAATTAGTTACGTTATCGAAAACACCCCAGAGTTGATTAGTATGCCCAGTGCGTACTCCTTCTGTGCTGTGCAAAACTTGTTGGTTGCTCTAGAAAGGGCCTTACTACGAGTACTCAATTTCATTCTTACCCCACAGAAGCTGTGATACGAACGACTCTCCGCATGAGTTTCCTTCCAGTTTCATTGTCGGAGGTGAGGAAAATTAAGTCCTTTATTATGATATACATATCAAAGTTGTAAATCTCTTTTCCGACATTTTGCGCTAGGCGTGTGTGTATTGTGTATCAGTAAATACTTTGGTTTTCCTTCACTGGGCGCTTAAATCATCTTTGTTATTGACAGTCAGCTGTATTGCTGCCATTGTCTCAATGTCATCGGCATATGCTAGTAATTCAATAGACTTTGAAAGATGGTTCTTCTGGAATTGGTTTGAAAATTTCACACAATTTTTTCGGCAACGCATCGCCCTATTTAGGTATTTTTCTGACTTTGTAGATCTCGACTTTGTCATTACAGACCTTGGCAGAGCAGCGTGCAATCTCCATCATCAGCCTGCATAATCGAATAAGACATGACTCTGTACAGTTCGTTTCTATTGACACTGTCATATGCCGCCTTGAAATCAAAAAAGAGGTGGTGTGCATCAGTCTGGAACTCTTATGTGAAACTTTGGTGTTTTTCTCTGGCCTAAAACCACACTAAAAGGAGCTGATGAGACGACTGTCGATGAAGGATCTTATGTAGACAGGAGTTTATGTGTGATTTTGGTGAGACTTGTGCCCTTTCAGCTGGCACAGATCAGGAGATTTGCCTGTTTTGGGATATTTTCGTGAATTTCGATTTTTGATGTGAGTTGCTTCTATTAAAAGCTCGGGAGTTAAGTTAATTGTTCAGCAGCTTTGTCAGACTTAAGCTGGAAAATGATTGTCCTAATTTCATCTTGCGGACGGAAATGTCTTTCATCGTCAAGTTGAGTGGTTTATCTGCGTGCCGTAGGATGTTCTCCGTCATCCCCGTTTAACAGTCTAATGAAGTAAACCTTTCAGTTTCTCTGTCCCTTCGAAGCATTGACTAAGTTCTTCTCGTCCTTTTCGTTTTTCTTCTTAGGAGCCTGTCCCTATTTGTCATCAAACCAGGGATTTCTTTGCCAGTAGCTTGAAACGTTCGAACATCCAAAACATTGGTGAATTGGCTCGCGTTGATTTTATTATGATCAGCTTGGTGGATGCTAAGTGGGTCAGTAGTCAGTCAGGTCGATCCGTGGATATCAAGGTGTGGAAACTGTGTTCTAGATATAATAACATTACTCGTACTTCTCGGTGTAAAACTAATAAGGCTTTGTCCGTACCTGAACGTCTTGTCGCAAAGAGTGCTTTAATTTTGCCAGTCTCGCAGGATCTTCAGTGTAGGTAGGCTTATTGCATCATCGTCAGAGTATGCATTCCTACCGCAATTGTGCGCACGAAAAGCTTACCCATCCTCAGCATGCTCCTTAAAACAAAGAAAATTATATTATTTGGAGTTTAGGCTAGTACTACTTAGGATTGCCTTCAGAATATGGAGCAGCTGGCTTATATATTTTGGACTGGATGTCATCGGTAGCAGACAACTTGCGATTTGAAAGCATCAATCGTATTTGAAGGCATCGACCGTTGCTACAACCGAGGACAGATACCATCTAAGGCGGCTTGCGTTTCTCAGGTTGATTGAGAGATTGGTTTGATGGGGTTATCTGGAAAATGTGCAACTAGCTTAGTTAAGGTGTCATCTGTTTCTTTCTGACTGATTTGTCAGCAAGAAGAATCTTAGCCAGTTTTCAGATTATTTCAAACTTTTCCCTTCTCTTAAGGAGGCACTCTTCCAAGTTCGAATTAATTTGTGATTTTATCTTTGTTCGATCTGTAAAGATTGCATTCCTCCTCTAAATTAATTTAAGGAACCTTTAGTTAGCGAAAATCTTCATAGAAAATTCTGAATCTCTACGCCGATTCCAAATTATTAGTCTAGTTGAGCTACGTAAATCATCTTTATAATGTGAACAGTTCAAGTAAAACGCTTATGTGCACTAAATATTTTAGAATGTTGCTCCATTAGTAAACATGGGAAAAAATAATATATTTGTATGTGACATACAATGTGTGAATATGTTTGTGAAACGAGCAAACTCATCACAATTTCTTGAATCAAATTCAATCATTTTAATGCACCCTGGAACACAAAACTTATTTATCTTTCTCATGTGAATGGGCAGTTTTATAAATAAATAGGAACTCGTGTCACTCAAGTGTCTTCTTTATTGTTTCTGTAAATTACAAGTCCAGAAAAGCATTATCTTGCAGGACACCCACAGCATGGGCCATTCAATCTAGATTAAAGGTAAATTTATGAAAAGATAGCTATACCCGTATGTTGTTGTTGAGATGTCAAAATAATCACAATCATACTCGTATTTCATGTGGCACATGTACAATACAAACATATACGGGTGCGTAGTCTCTCATATTCAGAACATACTTCCGAGAAAAATAAAAAAATCCATTGCCACTTGCTTGTTTACCCTCACAGAGTTTTTTAGTTTACAAAGGTCGGCATTTGAAATCAAGTTGGAGTGATTTTGAAATTTTCACATGGTGGGGGGGCAAACTACAATAAAGCACACATAACCACCCTCCAAGAAGTGCAATAGAAAGGACGGAATTAAAAGAGGGTGAACAATTGCGATATCTTCTTCTATAGAGAATGACAGACAATCAGAGCGTCGAGAGTAGCAGTCGTGAAAAAGTACAGGCCTTCAGACACGGACATTTATTTTGCGTAACTTTAGCCGAAATATGGTTTTTACACCTTGTTTTCCATGATCGACAAGCCGTCAATAAAATTTATCATTTTACGATCGGCGCAAGGGACTCCATTAGTCTTTTGGACGTCCAAATATTCCGAGCAACTAACATAGATTCGAGCTTTTTCCTTTGTACAGTCAAGGCATGGATCCACATTACCATAACAGGCCAAACCACCGGACCATTGTGAGGAAGTTCAAAGTTGAACGGCTGCAACAGCAAGATACCGCCAGGATCTTTTTGTATCGAGTTTCCCTTAAAATCACGAAAAATCAGATACCGGCAGCATCGAATTAAGGACACCTCTGTCATCACTGCAAAAAATCAGTTAGAGAATGCCTGGTTGGATGACAAATACAGGCAGATAAATCTGGAAAAAAATGGATTACCGGAGCAGAAAAAAGCGGAAGGGGTGAGCTCTACGAGCAGAAGGAAAGAATTTTATTTTCGCGGAGGAAAAAAGTTAGAGCACGGCAATCATTTGATCAAGGCTAGCTACCATCCGAAGAATGAAGTTCGGAAGTTTAACAAAAACAATAAGACAAACATGCAGTTGAAATATAGTTTGAACAAAAATCTGTAAACCTGGAGAATGAAACTTCTTAGTAAGTTCACAGTCAGTGCTAAGGGAAAATACACTATTGACATACTTTCGCATTACAATAAGCCTTGGTAAACTCCAGGACTTCCAAATCGATAGACTTCACATCTCTATTGATTTCAAAAACGCATATAACCGTAACTATGAAGATGCACTATACAGGGCCATGTGTAGTTGTGAAAACCCTGCCAAGCTCATTCGACTTTGCATGATTATAATGGAGAATACAGTCAAAGTCGTTAATGGAAAACCCGAGATCTTCAATGTCAGAAAAGGACTTTGAAGACGATGCGTTGTTATGATTTCTTCAACAAAGTTCATAAAAGATTTGTATGGAACTCAAGAGTCTGTTCAGTTACCTGCATTTGCAGATGTGCGTCGAACGTTTTCGATTATTGACGATGAATGGGCAACGACAGCTTTGAGGTCAATAAACCATAATCATTTTTGCTTATCTTGAAAACTATTTCTTACTTTCTTTTACGCTGTTATACAAGGTGTTGTTTAATCGCCATTTTATTATAAACAAGGCGGTGTAAGTGTCTATTGTCTGGTGGGAGATGAAAAATCCAGCGAAATACCAGCGATTTTAAGTCATTCGATCCAGCGATTTTTGGATATCTTTGAATCTTGCTGCCAGAATATTTGTGTTATCGAAATTTATAGAAGTTCTGTTATTTCAATGTTTTCCTCCAAGACGTCTTAAGTATCTAGCTAATTGACTTTGGAGACTTGGACTTGGACTTAGGAGAAATGATCTTAAGTGATAATTTATGGCGTGTCTTATCGATTCGCGAACTTCGTCTTCAACAAGTTGACTTTGAAAACAGTGTGTGGCATCTTTCTGATGAAACTCCATAGCCGCTTGAGTTTGACAACGCATATATGTTTGTCACACTCAGAATGACATGGATGAGGGCTAAGGCTAGTTGCTACGACCAACAGCAGAGAATGGACTACAGTATTTAATTTGGATCCAATACTAGTGACCATGTATACAAAATGGAGCTATCCACCCTTCAGAAACGGTAGTGGTATTCCGTTCTTGTTTATATACGGTCCATTACACATTGACCACGTATGTGGGTATATATTTGTGACAGGTTATCTGACAGTTAAATTATTAACGAGTGCGACCGATCTGGATATATAAATCTGGGCATCCTGAGCATAGAGGTGGATTTAGACATTTGAACGTACTTTAAGTAAGATATTAATGAAGAGACAGAATAAGATTGGACCAGGAATCGACCCCTGAGGTAGTTCTGCAGTCAAAATGCCGAATTCGGAAAAACTATTATCATGAATTTCTGACAGAGTAGCTTTAGATGCTGACAAGTATGATCGACGATTTCAAAAGCGAAAGAGTAATTAAGCAAACACAGTAGCATAACCCGCACCTATGTATAATGTGTGGATTCCACACTTATTTTTGATTCATGACGACGAGTGATCTGGAAATCAAGCAAAGAGGTGTAACTGAGCGCAGTAAGCAGTATCCTTTCTTCTCTGCTATTGTGCATATAAGTCGAATCACGGCTATATGTTTTCAATAGCTCTGACGTCTATACTCAATTAGAAATGAATGATGGAGCTGTAATGTCTGTAAGACCATGTCAAGCAACTGTTTGCCTAGCAGCGCAGACGCAATAGACGTGATCGACAATTGGTGCACTAGACAGATATCCTCTCACTGACTGGTCTAACTTATATAGTGATGAAAGGCGTTACCAAACGTTTCTTAAACAAGCCTACGGTTTTAAATGTCACCTAGGATAACAAACCGCTTTGGGCAAAACATTTTTTTTTTTTTTTTTTTCCGGCGAGGGCAGGTGAAAATCTTCCATCAGACACTATGAGGATCAGAAGCGCGTGCTCATAGCAGTGTGAGATTCTTACTCACTAAAAACACCTCCCTTCATTGTTGATTTTAATACCGCAACTAAGTAGAACTTATCAAGCAGTTTTTATTTCATAAGTTAGTCACGATTGGTAGGACACTTTCCAATGGAAGACCCTACATATTCCGCTTTCTTAATTCGGTTTCAATTTATCGCGCAAGATCCAACGGTTTAGTTCGTTGAAGACGGCGTAGTATGTTTCGTTCGTCCAGGACTTCTAGGACTGTATTGTTGATATGGCCGCTTAACCGGACTTTATGTTTTCGTGCGCAGTTCCTGACTTCATCTTCCACGAAAGGAACTCCGAGGTCTCGATGCAGGTCATTATTTCTTATAAACCATGGGGCACGCACAGATTGTCGTAGCACTTTATTTTCAAAAGTTTGTATTATATTTACATTTGATTTCTTAGTACAACCCCAGAGTTGTATACCATAGGTCCACACCGGCTTTAGCACTTGCTTATAAAGAAGCAGCTTGTTTTCTAAGCTTAGCTTGGAATGTTTACCAAGTAGCCAGTGCATTTCTCTGTATTTGGCCTCTAGTTCTTTTCGTTTCTTTCTAACATGCGTTTTCCATTTAAGCTTCGCGTCAAGTGTCATTCCCAAATACTTAGCCTCGTTTGCAAAGGGGATACACACCGAGTTTATAGAAATGGGCAAGTGATTTATCTTTCTGTAGGTGAAGTCAACATGTACAGATTTTGTCTCATTAAGGGTAATTCGCCAGATCTTTGTCCACTCGTAGACTTTATTGAAAGCAGTCTGGAGTTTCGCCGTTGAGTCTTCTATTGATTCTCCAACCGCTAAGATAGCGGTGTCGTCAGCAAAAGTAGCGAGAACAGTATCCTCGACGTGTGGTATATCTCTTGTATATAAAAGGTACAAAAGTGGGCCCAGTACGCTACCCTGCGGTACTCCGGCTAGGATATCTTTAAATTTCGAAACATCATTTCCGTATCGAACGCGAAAAATTCTATTTTCAAAATAGCTTGTCAATATATTATAAAGCTTTAATGGCAAAATTCGTCGCAGTTTGAACTTCAAACCTTCATGCCATACTTTGTCAAAAGCTTGTGAGACGTCAAGAAATACGCTCGAACAAATCTTTTTTTCTTCCAGGGATCTTTCAATTACATCAGTAATTCTATGCACCTGATCAATTGTTGAATGCTTAGTCCGAAATCCAAATTGATGGCTGGGAATAAGATTTTGGTTTTCGATAATTGGGAGAAGACGTTTAAGCAAAATCCTCTCAAAGATTTTCGACAGGGTCGGTAGAAGAGAAATGGGTCTGTATGATTTTTATCGTTTGGAGGTTTTCCTGGTTTTAGTACCATAATGACTTCTGCAACTTTCCACTGGCTTGGCACGTATTCAAGCCTCAGAGCCGCGTTAATAATGTGTAAGAGCTTTATAAGTGCTTTTTGGGGTAGCATTTTCAGAACTTCTCCGGTAATAAGGTCATACCCCGGAGCCTTCTTTGGTTTTAATTTCCATATTACAGTTTTGATTTCAGCAAGAGTTGCATTTGTCATTACAAAATTACTATATGCTATTTCTAAAGAATTGGTGCCGGGTGCCAGTGTCGGGCCGTCGGAGGGCTTGAAAATTTCTTCAAGATAGTCGGCAAAAACCTCCGCTTTTTCCTTATCCCCCTTAGCCCATTCGTTATTGCCGACCTTGATTGGTGGCGCGGGGATTTTGGGCCTTTTTAAGCATTTTAAAGCTTTCCAAAGCGAGTAATTTGTTTCTTTTCCTGCCGTCAGGTTTTGAACATATGTATTTACTTCGGAATTTCTGTAACTTTTAAGAGTCTCCTTGAGCAGATTACAGAGCCTGTTTAAGCGTGTTTTATCCTGCGGCGCTCGAGTTGTTTGCCATCTTTTGCGAGCTTTTCTTTTTTCTCTTATCATATCTTTTACCTCAGGCGGGTAGTTTAAGTTACGTTTAGCCGTGTTTTTTCGTTGACAAGGTGTATTGTTCCACGCAGCACATTGGACTATTTCAACGAAAGAATCCACTTCGATTTCGAGTTCAAGTGCTGCTTTAAGTGAAACGTCTAGTTCTAGGTTATTATTAATCTCATTTCTGAATCCTTCCCAATTAGTATTTCGTCCAGTTAGTCTTAATGGTCCTTGTTTTTTAATAAACGTGTCGTTCATTGTCAGTATGACTGGAGAATGATCGGAGGAAAGATCGAAGCTTTCATCAACGTTTATATCCGAGTTACGAATTCCTTTAACAACGAAGAAATCGACAAGATCGGGTATTTTCGTTGTGTCTGTTGGCCAATAAGTCGGCTTGCCCGTTGAATAGAAGTCACAATTGTGTTCAATACATGCTTTATAGAGTATTTTACCCTTTTGGGAGACACATCTTGATCCCCAAAAAGTGTGTTTGGCATTGAAATCACCGCCAATCATAAAAGCCGATCCAAGAGAATTGAATATATTTTTAAATATATGTTTTGAAGGCGTAAATCGTGGAGGACAGTAGATGGCTGAAATAGTAAAGGAGTTCCGTACCAATTTTACGCGCACCGCAATTAGTTGTACAGACTCGAGCTCTACTTTTATATCTTCGTTGTGCTCAAGAGACTCTTTAATGTATACAGAGGATCCGCCTCTCGCGTTTCCCGAAGGGTGATACGCGTAGTAGTCTTTAAAACCTCTAATTTTTGCAGATGACCCATTTTTCAAGTGGGTTTCGGAAACCAAACAAACGTCAATGTCGTTTTTCCATAGGAGAAATGTGCTAGACAGAAATGGGTTTAAAATAAGTCGTTCAAAGACGGAGCATTTGACGTGCCCATTTGCTTTTCCCTTTTCATTTTTTAGGCGAAGGACGTTTTTTATTGAACCTATTTTCAAACTTCTTTAGCTTATCTAAAATAAGTTCATTGATTTTGTTTTGCTGCTCAAGCTGCGCGAGAATAACGGAAAATACTTGGGAAGCAGGATCTCCGGAATCTTTTGCCTTTAGCTTGGTAGCTTCAGCGTATGTAAGTTTTTCCAATGCTTTCTTTTCAACACTGGAATCAATCACTTTCGCCTTGGCGTTTTAAACGATATTTTGAGCAGATCCCGATGTTGGGCAAAACATGCTATAACTACAACATTCACAGTGTGAATGCGCTCTTGAAAAACATAGAGTTAGTTACCCAGGAGTATCCTCTGGGTCGTCAGAGCTATGATATCATCAGTTATATCCTATAAGTCGGTTCTTCAAGTAAATAAGCTTTAACGAATGTTCGTTACTGCTGCTTCCACTGAACTTCCAAGAACGGTATGTATAGACTGCATGAAAGCTTACTCAAGCATAGGCATCTTCCGTTTACAGAGATGTGGGTTTTGGTCCAAAAAGCCCTTTGAAGACCTTGTTCACCGACTGTCCCTTGAGTGAGCCGCGGTCAATTATCAAGATTTCACCCAACAATGTCGTCGCTTAATAAAAATCGGGGCCAGAGCAAAACTGAGCTCATAACAACTTCAGACCCTAACGCCACAGAAGATTATTAAGATTTGTCCAATTGCAAGCTGCCGGTCATTAGTCCTGTTGAGTGGTTAGACTACCGGTCCACACCATGATCTAAAACAGGGTATCGTGTTTCTGTCTGCACCTGACTTGAAGAGGTAGCTCCCCTTGTGAGAGCATCACGGTAGCTGTGATTTAAATCTAAAAAGCATGTATGGTGCACCTGCTGGTCTCACCCGATTTAGAGTTCCAAAATATTGGGTGCTGAGACATTTAGATCAGTAAGAGAGCTTAGATGAGCCTCGAGTTATACCAAAGGTGGAACCTCTGCTCTGAACTCGGGTTCCGAAGAGGTATCAAAGGAATTGACAAAGAGCGATGAGAGGGCATATCCTTGCTCCCATGGATGTAGCGCATTCCGTGAAAAAAGGAGAATAGTGTTCATTTTAACAACAGAGACGTTCAGTACTGTCTTACCAACCTGCCTGATGCAATGACACCAGAAGCCCTATTGCTGTGCCAAGGAATGCTTTCGCAGAGAACTTGAGTCGAGTCCTTACAGACAGCCCTGAAGCCGATCGAGAATGCGGTGCTGATAATTTGTACAGGGCGACAATTAAGAATAAATTCATGATTAGAAAAACTTGCCTCTGTCAACGAATCACGGGAAATGTTATACGATATGATTTCGTTTAAAAAAAAAAAAACAGAAATTAACATTCAACTGGATCACGGCCACGGCCACCCACAAACTTGCTATGTAAGGCCCCGAAGAAAGTTTTTCAGAACTATTTAGATTTCGCTCACGGTTGGGATTAATACAAATGCAGATGGCTTCCAGGAAGTGTACAAGACAAATGACATCATTGGTCCGAACCACGACCTAGAAAATCGAGTCCTTGTGCACAATTTCTACCTTCGAAATGAAATAGTGAACTGGCGAATCGAGAACACGGGTTTCACCCAGTTCAGTGACGAGAACATGGCAAATAATGTCATCGCCAATGAAAGGGAACAACCCCCGCTCATTTCGAAGGAAGAGCTTCAAACGATCTTCGACACAATAAGAAGTAAGAAATCAGTGGGAACCGATGGAATACCGAACATTGTGCTTCGACATCTTCCACTAGAAGCGGTGGACATTTATACCACCCTGTTTAACAATTCAATGAATAATGCACATTATCCAGCGCATTGGAAAACTGCGGTGGTACATCCCATCCCCAAAAGGGATAAAGACACCTCCAATCCGGCGAATCTCCGGTCGATCAGTCTCCTTCCAAACATCAGTAAGGTTTTCGAAAAAGTTATCAATAGAGTCCTGACTAAGTGGGTTGAGGACAGAAATATAGTTCCGGATAATCAATTCGGTTTCAAGGCGGGACATGACGTTATTCATGCCGCGTGTAAACTGGTTTCTGATATCCAATGGAACAAAGCCAAGAAACAGTGCACGGGTGCCGGCGTGATTGACTTGGAGAAGGCCTTCGATACCGTATGATTAGAGGGACTCTTCTACAAGCTTAACAGGCTAGGTATTAGTAAGCCACTGCTGTATATTCTTTTCAATATGCTCACCGATAGACAGTTCATCGTGAAAAATGGCGATGTGACTTCTACTGGTACATTCAACATTAAAAACGGTCTGCAGCAAGGTGCGGTCAATTCGCCGATCCTATTCAACATTTACACAAGTGATCTGATAGGTTCACTTCACCATACCATTGCGTACGCAGACGACTTAATCGCGTACAGATCAGGTCCAAAGATTGAGGTTATAAACATCCTTTTGCAACGTGACTTCGATAAAATTAAACAATATTGCGACGACTGGAAGTTGAAGATCAACTTTCAGAAGTCGGAAACCATTCTTTTTAGGACGCCTTTGTCTGGGGCCTCTGCGGATACCAGAAAGAATTGGTGAAAGTTTCAAATCGTTGGACAACACGGGCAGCCACTTGCTTGTCGAAATGTAGTCAGATATCTTGGGATCTGGCTAGATCAATATCTATATTTTAACAAACATATAGATGTTGCTCTAGCCAGAGCCAAAGGTGCTTTTGCCCTTACAAAGAGACTGTTTTATAACAGGCAACTCGATGCGAGGGTAAAGGTGATCTGCTACATGGCCCTTATCCGGCCTATGCTTGTATTTGGTTGTCCCGTGTGGTTCAACGTGAGAGCAAGTCTTTTGGAAAAGATTCGGGTGTTTGAGAGGGCTTGCCTTAGGGCTTGTCTTCGCCTATACAGAACACCAGAGTCTCAGTACATAAAATTCTATCCTAACGAGGTCTTGTACAATAGGGCAAACCTAATAAGAGTGGACAATTTTGTTATTAAGTTGATTCGAAGGCACATTGCAAGAGCAATTACCTCGTCGAATAACCTGATCTCTGGGGCTTACTACCCCAATAATATGTATCACGAGAGAGTTCGCTTTGACGGCTTTATTCCTCCAGAAGCGTTCCTCTACCTCGACAAAATAGGACTGATCCAGGATAGATTAGCGGTGCCGTTAATCTTCCACGTCGCTCGAACAGCTGTGGACAGGCGACTCAACTACGACAGAGACGTCGCACACGGCAATGCGGAGCGTCTCCGGTTTAGTAGGGCGGTAGGGAGTCGCGACATTAGGGATGTTGCTCGGCAGCACCAACAATTTTGGTGGCTTGCAGAAGAAGGGGAAGCTCCATTGTCGAATCTCTCCAATACTAGATAGCTTCGTTAGGAAGCAGAGCGGGTCTGCCTATTATTTAGTCATGGCCGGCTTACATAGATTTAGATAGGATTAAGGTAGATTTAAAAACAAAAATTATAAAAACACAAAAAAAAAAAAATAATAAAAAAAAAATAAAAACTTTGAGATGGGTACCTTTCTGGTGGTTTTTCTCAAACCAAAAAAATGATACAATACAATACAATAAGGTAGATTAAGTAGGCTAAGTAGGTTAAGTAGTCTAAGTAGGTTAATTAGATTTAGATTTATATTTAGGTATTTTTAAGTTTTATAATAAGATTAAATAACAAAAAGAAGTCCGTATACTAAGTTTTTTTGTTTTTTTAAATAAAATAAATTTTCTTAGTTTTAGCTTTAATTAATGTAAAAATTAAAATATGGTGTAAGGATCGTCGAAAGACATTTAGACTAAGAATTATGTTTAACCTAGAGTGCCCGCATGGGGCCAGTA
The DNA here is from genome assembly GCA_928272305.1 of Volucella inflata. NCBI lineage: Eukaryota > Metazoa > Arthropoda > Insecta > Diptera > Syrphidae > Volucella > Volucella inflata. The sequence goes on from OV743719.1 coordinate 112,480,370, forward strand.
AGTTAGAATAAGATAGTTTTCTAAGTTATTTAAGCTAATTTTTAAGCGTTTTTTTGTTTAGCATATAAGAATTAATGAATTAAATAAATAAAAATGCATTGAAAATGAAATGAAAAAAAAAAAAAATGCAGATGGCATAACTCTCTGCAACTCAGTAGGCAAGTGTACACTTTACTTACTGGCGTCGTACGTGCAAGATACTTAATTGTCGAATTTTATTGAAAATAAGGAGGGATTCCTGCAAAAAGAGAACAACAATGTGCAAGGGATGGAAGAAGTATTATGAAGCATTGGATTTTAAGTTCTATACTGAATTGACTACATCAGTTTCGGGAGCGCCATCAAAGTCGAAAATAAAGTGGAAAGTGGGATTGTTATGTCATATGACACTTAATTTATTAATACCACTAGAGATAGATCCATTTTTGGGGTCATTTGAATTGGTGATGTTATCAATTTGTGCTCGTATTCTTCTCTTCTTCTTCTTCTTATCTTTCTTTTATTAACCCTTTCCTCGTTATACGATCTTATGCGTAACGAGTTTGCCATTTTTACTGCATCGCTGCTGCTCCGCTTATGGGGTTGGCTAATGTCGCAGACCACAGCATGCGTCTACATTCCGCTCGATCCTGGATCCCTTCAGTGATTAGCCCCAGGCGTTGTTACGCATTTTCCATCTGAGAAATTCTGGAATTCTTTTTCCCACCTCGTTTTCTTACAGTTGGAATGAGCGTAGTGGATAGTGCCTTTTTAACCGGATTTTCCACAGATCTACTTTGAACGTGGCAATACCAGCTTATTCTATTCGCCTCAAGCTGTTCGGTTACCGATTTCTTTATGTAAGAAAAATATATAAACTTCCTCTTATACGCGTAGATCTAATGCAATCGCGTTTAGTGACTCCACTAGACATTCTTAACATTTTCATTTCCGCTGCCGTCATTTTGTTTTTTAAAGGCTTCGTACATTGTCCAGCACTGTGAACCGTATATAAGAGCTGTTCTAACAACCGTGGTGTAGAGTTTCCCCTTTAATTTAAGTGGAAATTTTCGGTGGCAAAAGATTCCCGAATTTTCCCGCCATTTCATCCACCCCACACTCACTCTGTGGTTTACGTCGTCGTCACATTTCGCTTCCATGTTAACGATTGATCCTAAGTACTTAAAGATAGTGCTTTTCGGAAGAACTATTTCGTGTAACATTATATCCGGAACAGGTCGCAACGGATGCGTAAACGGGCACGTCAAATGCTCCGTCTTTGAACGACTTATTTTAAACCCGTTTCTCTCTAGCGCATTTTTCCATGAATCTAAGGCGTTCTGCAAATCTTCGAAGTTATCGCTTAGTATAACTGCGTCGTCAGCGAAGAGGATTGCCGTTATATTTGCCTCGCGCATGTAGTCTTTTAAAAGATAGTCGAATATTACGTTAAGAAGGAAAGGGCTAAGGACGCTTCCTTGGTGCACTCCGACATTAACTGGAAATTCTCTTCGTTAGTCCAGCAGAGTTTTTAACAGCAGTTTTCACATTTCCGAACTCTAACATACGTTTCCGGTACGTTTTGAGACCTCAGCGCGGCCCATATGAGATCTCTAGGCACTTGATCGAATGCTTTCTCGAGGTCGACAAATACTATGTTTAAATCCTTAGACGAATCTTTGTGCCTTTCCCTTATTATTCGTAGTTTTTGGATAGCGTCGAGGTTTATTATTTGCCGAAGACTCTTTCGACGATTTTCATCGTGTGTGACATAAGCTTGATTGAACGGTAGTTGTTGCATTCTCGAGTGTCACTTTTCCTTTGTGTTATGGAACCAAGAAGTTACTTCTCCATTGATTCGGCATAGGTTGTCCACATTCGCTGCCGATTCCCTTCATCTTCGACCAAAACTCTGATGGAATGCTGTCTGGTCTCGCCGCTTTCCACCGCTTCATTTTTCCGATTGCTATACTTATTTCTTCTATTGAAAAGTCCAAAACTTCCTCCTCGAATAGATCAGCTGTCGGCACGATATCACGTGTTAAGCAACTCCTTGCAGTGTTCAAGCCACCGGTCCCAAATTTCCTTTTCATTTTTTAGTAAGCGACCATCTGCATTTTTGATGTATTTCGACGAGGTTATTTCCACCGAACTTTCTCGCCTCTGTGGAGAGAGCACTTTGGTATTGTACGACGTTTGAACTTCTTGTATAGCTTGTCTTCTATCTGCCGATCATGAGGATATTTGTTCTAACTTCTGGTATAGGTTTTCCTCTGCTTCCGCTCGAGTTTGCTTGTATTCAAATACAGAATAAGCTTAAGGTGATCCATGTTTTTTTTAAAAGGATGTTGTGCAATTGTTTTTCAGAAGGAAACCCATCAAACAGTTCTGTAATACGGGATTGCAAGTAATAAGCTTTCACGTTGGAGGTATAATGAAAATTTTCCCAGGGTGGCTGGGTAGCATCTGATTGAAATAAGTCGTTATTCATTAATTTAAATGTTGTCGGTCATGTGAAATGACACAACTCAACATTAAATGTGCAGAATTTATGGTCATCATCTGACATACCCGTAACAGATAGTGGCTCATGAAGCAAAGCACATGTACATCTATACAGATAGGTTGGAGAATTTTAATTTTACATTTCATAAGCAACTAAAGCATGATGTATTTATGAAATTCTCTTTCAGTATCCATTTCTTCTGGAATTAAATCTTGTTCGATTTTGTTCTCAATTTATTTCTCCATAATCAGTGGCATCAGCAAAATGAATACACCATCTCGTCCAGAAACATCCTTCTGCCAAATAAAAATCATTTATCTCTACATATCGGCTTATGTACGGTTTAGTACGCTTGAATTTGAACCCAATCAACTTGCAAAGTCCAACTAAATTTTATCGGACAAATACATAGATTGATTGGATTCGGTAGAGTAGGCGTTTTCTGTTAGTTACGAGTGCGAGTACCAGAACCAAAATTGTCTGGCACATCATCGGCAAAGTTTGATTAATTGGAATATTGGTTTTTGGCCTCTTTACTTGGTTGTTATTGCTTAAGTTTAACCAAACGTTGACTGGCAGTATCATAAATTAGGAGATCACACATAAAAGTTAATTAAACAAGCAGCAGGCCTAATTCTGAAGTTGTGGACAGTCATGAGCTTGGAATGTCAATTGGAGGAAAATGAGTTATTGAGCAATATAGACAGAGTGTAGTTTACAGATACTGATTTTCATGCAGATAAAATTTCTCTGATGAATTGCCATTTCTTTAAATCACTTTAAGCCATTGTTTCACATAAATTGTGTTTTACAGTGATATCGAAGGTGGCACCCTTAGGACGCTGGAGGTTTCCCTAGCAAAACATTGAGTGAGTCCACATCGTCTGCTGCTATACATGGGTCGTTCCGATAGCGACCCGGTTTATTATCACCAATCTGTCAAATGGGAACTCCAGTCACTCTTGTTTTGGGTCTTTTGCAGCGGTTGGTTCTTGTGTTAATCAGCTAGTTGCGGAGAACCTACCTGGTCTATGACCCTTAATTGCAGTCGTATAACGATTTTTATTTGTAGTTGACAAGCTACTGGTTCTGGTTGTGGTGGAGCTAGCTGAACTTTTAAACGTTGCTCTTTATGATGAGCTTCAGCTTAAAGAAACGGCACGATTTATGATCCCTTAAGGTCATTTAGCCGTTACATCGCACTGTCATTAACAGGAAAAAAACATGAATATGAAATCTTCCTCTTCCACTCTTCGCAGGACCCTCAAGGTTTTGGTGTTTAGAGCTGAGTTTTGCTAGGCCGATACTTTGCAGATAGAATCTCCTTATGTAGTGTGGTTTCGATAATTAATCCTTCTCTACTAACATCACGCTCAAATCGCACTTCCTTTTCATTTTTGAGAAAGTACTCCTTAGCCAATTCGCAATGGCTTCTTTGAAGCAAGCAAGCAAAAACCAGTCAGCCCTGATTGTAAGGCTATTAAAAGACGGCTTTACTTCTTCGTCTCGAAGCTCAACCGATACACTGGGGTTATTGGTTCTGTATTTGAATCGTTTGCTCAGCAATTAAGGGGTTGAGATTGATGTCTACGGGGTTGCATAAAACTTGAAATGGCGCAATATATTGCTATATGGAACTTTGTCGACTTTAATGTTTCCAATTTGGACACTCGTCGGATCGAGTTCATTTAGTCTCTGTATCGTTGTTGCCAATTTTGGCAGTGGTAATCTCTAGACCATTAATACTTTGTTGGAAGAATCGCTTTTCTGAAGGTCAGAGTCTAAAGTAGCCGGAAGATTTTTATGACCTGTTCTCAGAATCTACGGCTATTTTTGTGCTAAACGATGGCACACATACGAGTAACTCAACTGCTAGCATGCTAAATGTGTTTTCACACAAAGTGTTTTCAGTTGAGTTGCTTGCTACTACAGGGGGCACAAGTGCATAACTAGAAGTTGAAGCATTAGTCTCAATTATTAAATCTCTTTTTGGATCAATTTTAATTCCCACGAGAAATAAAGAAATTATAGTCACCTAACAGGACTTAAATCAAGGGCACCCAGGTAATGGAAGTTCGCAAACTAGAGACGAAGCACCCTTTTAGTCATGCATCCCTTGGCGTGTGTCGTTCCACCTTGGAGTTCGATTTTTTTTTTTTTTTAAAGAGGTAAGCTTCCCTTCGCCGGTGTTAGGATACGTCCATATAGCCGTCTCGGGAAAGAATTGTTATATGGTTAAAGAGCTCCTTCAGTATAATCTTAACATTCTAACATGCTGGGCAGATCGTTGTGAATTGGGCTTAAATCCCCATGGAATCCCTCAATCAATGGTTCCAGCTTGGTCTTCTCTGACACACAGAAATACTTGCTAAAGCAGCTATTCGCCTCAAAGCAACTTCGCAATGGACAAATAAACTTTTTGGCCACGCAAATATTCTTAACACATTAGGAATTCTACCAGAGAAAATCGACTACACCATACCCAAACACTGGTATCCTTCTGATAGAAAGATGCCTTCCTGGAAGATAGATCAATCCACTTCCACACCGACGATTCAAAGATCGACAGTGGGGCTATTGGCGGTGTTTTCGCTTATAAGCTTGACCTCTACTTCCGCCCTCTCAATCACTGTAGTGTGATCCAGGCGGATATACTCCCAATAAAGGAAGACCTGCCCCGGCTGAGGAAAAACGTAATATCTGCAGTGGATATGTGCATATTTTACGACAGTGTTTTAATTCAAAGACAGTTATAGACTATTGATCATGTCTAATGGAGATGGCACAGTAGTTCAACATTCACCTCTGTTGGGTACCGGGACATAGAGATATTTCAGAGAACTGTAGGGCCGACGAACTTGCCGAAAGTATACCCATTTTACCCGAAAATGGTACCATTGGTATACCTTTCTCTACGTGCAAACTAGAATTAAAGCTGGATGCTATAAGAGGGACAAACATCAACCAAACAAATTTGACCAAAACTAGATCTGAATCGCTCTAAGAGTTTGATCCTTCTTAACAGACAACATCTCAGCGCCACCGTAGGTGTCATCACTGGACACATGCCAAGACTTCTTGCATGTTTACCAACGACTTCGGCAGAAGCTGCATGGACGAGAAGTATGAGGAGACAAGCCTATACCTCTTTTGTACATATCCAGCTCTCTCCTAAAGAAGAAAATTCCACCTTGGAGCCTTCTTCTGGACTTACACGATTTAAACAATATATACATCAAAAGTCTTGTACACTTCGTCAAAAGCTCAAAATGGTTCATGAGTAGGAAGACAGCAGATCCTTGTTTCATTACAATGGGTCAACAGACCTAAGTTGGTTTTCCAGCAGCCACTCTAACCTAACCGTTGCGTGTGCACGAAGCATGCGCGACTTGTTATACTTTGCCAGATACATAGTTGCTGCTTTTTTGATGTCCATCGCGCTGGTATTCATATAACCAAGTAATCTAGCTTTTGCAGTATCAATTGACTTCGTGTTATGGCAGTCTTTGTATACGCAGATCAATTTTCTGATGCAAATCAGCACCGACGAAAAGCAATTTCTTGGTGTTAAGAGGTTCAACAAACTCGCCACAAGATATCGATTTTTCGTCTATTAGTCAGCCTCTGATTTTTGACACTCTATTCGTTGCAGAGAAAAAGTGCCGCAAAGGGGAGGTTTGTTCATATATAATACGAGTACATATGTACGATAACTCCAGTCCTATTATATACAGAAGATGCTAATGTGCCTTAGGCGCATCAAACGAGCAATTATGAGAAGTGGAACTATGCCGCTGCGGCATGGTGTTATTTTATTCATTATTAAAAACTGGTTATTCTAGTTGCTTCAAGCAAATAAAAATCAATCAACTGGAGCGGACTTAATAACTATCTTAATGATTTTGACTGGACGTTATAATTCATCAATTTTAATGTGAATGCCGTTGCTGTTGTACATATTCACAAGGACTATTTCCTTTGGAATGAGATATTTATGCCTCATCGAATCTAGAGTATTAAACCAAAAGAAAAGACGAAGAGCTGTAAAGAGGTTATCAGGATTAGAAAAGACTTTTCGGTTTTACAAAGGCTTTCATAGCAACAAGTATGATTTGATTTGATTGTATATCTCACCGAAAAGCGGATCCACAGCGTATACCAATCTGACCAAAGCAAGATAGTTGATCGTGTTATTTCTAAGGCATTTGACAGAGTTTGGCATCAGGCGGACCTTGTGTTGGAATGTTGAATTATATTGTATTTGGCTTGGAGTGATATTCACAAAAGAAATGCTGACGTACCTCAGGGTTCTGTTCTATCTCCGACATTCTCTGTAATTTTCGCTTACGATCTTACTTATATATGTATATCGGGTTGCTGACGACAGTACTCTCTAGTTTTCATTGCCGCTCATGTCCTTGCTCTTCGCCTGTGGAATGGGACTACTGTCTGCAAAGCTCATTAAATTCTGATATAAGAAGCGTCAAAAAATAGTGTACCAACAACAGAGTGGAATTTAGTGCTTCCAAAACACAATGGTGCCCGGTATAATAAAAGGAACAGTTAAACTCTTGCATTGAAAAAATTACCATTCCCGGTATGCGAGCGGTGAGAACTTTGGAACGATGTCATAAAAATTCTCAAGAAATTGGAGAACAATGCACACATGGGGTCAGTTGCTCCTAGGACTTTTCTGCGTCTGCGTCTCCTGCCTTACCATGCTCTATTGCTATTTTCACATTGGCATATGAAATTAGAGGCAGTTAGCGAATAGCATGGTCAACTACGACGAAATTTTTATCAAGACTACTCCAGACTGTAGTGACAGCAAAGTTTTTTCCAGCATGGACGAATACCTCTTAAGAGGAAGTTGAACGTAAAAATACCACCTGGGACAGCAAACTAGTGTATGTTAAAATTTCAGACAAATTCATTGTATCTAAATGAGAGAGAAGGTGAGCTGAAAACTTAAATATCAATGTAGATGAGCCAACGCCTAAAAAAACTCTACTATTGTGAGACAGTGTTTTGGTGTCACTTACAGGTAGAAAGGAACTTTAGCAAATTTGAGACAGAGGTTGCAGTCATTTCTGGTTCGGTTAGATCTTTCTTTAAATTCCTAGCACTAATAAACTCTTAATAGCTCAAATACAAAGACAGCACATTTTTAAAAGTTTTTTAAAAATCGGATACAAGTATTTACTATTAAGGTAAAATCAAGTCACTCATAATCATAAACCCAAAGAAGCATAGAGGATGTTTCTAATCCTCAAATTTGTTTTAAATATTTTTTCATATAAGAATGGCAGGCATTTATACTCAGAAAAGAGTACTCGGATTCCCTCCGACATTATTATTTTGTAGAGTGTATTAAGTTTAATAATTTCCCCGACTTTAACTGAACATACAACTTCAATTTATCTCGGAAATAGTTCCATTTCCACTCTGTCTACCCTTGTCAAACTCCCTTAAATACCAACAATGCCTTGTTCAACAAATCACTTTCAACCTACCTAATGGGGGAAAATAGGTCTGTAACCACTACACGATGCCACTTGGCACATGGCAGAACAATTTATGTAATGTCCGCAAAAAACCATCAACTCCTTAATTATCCTGAAGGAACCCCAAAATAACGTACCCAACACATGGGTCAGCCGACGACAAAAACTTTTTCCCAATGCTGATAAATTAGCTCAGAGCAAAGTTTGTGATTAATTCGAATTGTATCCATTACCAGCAATCCAAACTATTTCAATCAAAATAAATTATAAGGGTCAAGCTCTAGTCGCACTCCAAATGACCCGACTCGGCTGGGTCGAATCAATTAGCCAAATGAATAATGATTTTGAATTTTTCAACTACTCTACGTTTCCATTTGAGTCTCTACGCACAAAAAATTTAATTAACAACAACATGAGAGAAGTCCCCGTCCTCCCTCAACAAAAAAAAACAAAACAAAAACTTCCTGACGATGTTTGTACCTCTAAACGTAGTTAGCTCATTGTCGAGATTTTCAGGAGAAGTCGTTTAGTCCGAAAACTTCTGCGTCTTAAGCCTACATAATCCCCATGACTAGAGTAGAGTCTATTGCTTACTTACCCTGATAATTATGCTCATTCTCTCCGGTATGAATAATTTTTCTTAAAAATATTGGGCACTCGAGCCTATCAAAAGGGGTGTCTTCTTAGCCCTAACCGCGTTTCACAAATCATCCGGACGGTGTAACGTCACGAATTTTACGATAATTTTCGCATAAATTCAACCCGAAAGTATTGTACTCCAGGAGAGGACAAGAATTGCGTCTACAACTTGTACTGTGACGTAACACCACTTATCCGAACGAAGCTGTTCTACCCTCCAAATGCCTTCGTACCCAACGCAAGCATGTCAAGCAAATAATTTGGAATTTAGAATTCTTTGTTTGAAGTGTGGAGTACATTAAGTGTACCTCGGGCAACTGTTTACTGAAGGAATTTATGTTTGTTAAGAAATTGTATAATAAAGGGAGACTCTTGAAGCACCAGAACTTGCTATAATTTATTTGCCAAAGGATTAATGAAGCATGATGCTGGCAACAATTTAATTAGTCGTCCTTCTGAAGACTCTTCCTTAACATTCGTAATTTTGAATAAATAATATCCCAGTCAACGTAGGCACCCACTAGACAACGAATATTTTCATCTGTATCCATGTACGCTGTCCGTCCATGGAGCATGCGGGTGTTATTAAAAGTGAAAACTTCTCCTTGTTCGGCCTTAAATTCGACTGTCTCATCCCGAGAGAGCTTGACAAATTTAGCATATGCCTCGTACCATGGGATTACCTTGTCGATGTCTACCCGGAATAGACTGTCACGTCGGGGAGTGTTTTGATTTATACGTTGGCAATTTCCCTCCCAGTCGAGGCTGTGAAAGATTATCGAATGGTATAATTAATGTGACACTCGATGCTGGATGGAAGACAGTTACCATATCACAGGGGCACGGTACGTATTGTGAAATGAGAAATCACCTTCGGCACCGATGTCATACCAGTCTACGAGGGTTGTCGATAAGATGTCATAATATTCAGGATATTCCCATTTCAAACGTCGAGCTATGTAGAACCCATCACAAATGGTATTCGCACCACCGACCGACTTCGATTGGATGAGGTAGTGGAGTATGTTGATGCCGGGTATATACTCGTAGAATGGCATGTCTGTATGGAGTGCCAGTGGTGTCATTAAGTAGGCGTAGTTTTTCGCCCCGGGCTTCGATTTCACATGAAATTCTTCCCTAGAAATACACGAAAGAAAAAAAATTTAATTAAGTTTGGATAAGGGCTGCATGCAAAAGATATGAATTGATAATCTTAAAAAAATATTTATTTTTTTTTGGAACATAAATTGGGATAACCATCTTGTTATTATGAGTGCTAAGCTCGCCTTTAAACGAAAACACAACGAAGGCAGCCAAGTTCAAGGATTCGGTCTGTTTCGTTTATAGATTGAGTCATCTTATTCGGTATCTTAACGAGTATGTGACCTTGCCACAGTACTTATTTTCATACGTGATGAAACTGAAGATATCGTTTGTCCTTGATTAATAAAAATAAGTTAATAGGCAGACGAAGAAAGCCTACCAAAACGTTTCGCTATACAATATCGTACGAATCAGTTTTTGTACAGTGGATATGGATGGATATATTTTCTTTTTAACATTCTTCATTACAAACGCCCTTTAAATTATTAACGGATAATCGAGACATTTTTTTAGGTTTGAACTCTGAGGTAAGATTCAAAAATAAACTTCATTTCCGCCCTTCTTTAACTTAAGGACCGACGTTACCTTTAACTGCCAAAGTTTACAAGCTCATGCACAGAATCTTCAATCAAACAGAATAGCGTTGTCGTCGAATTTTTTAATCCTCTCCGAGACATGGAGGAATGATGAAAACATTTTAGACATACCATATTTTGATATTGTAGTTCATTATAAGGTATCGCATGCGAGCGCAGGCTTGAAATATTAGTTTACAATATATAAGTTTGAAAAAAAAAAAATTCTACTCAAAATGACAACCTTTAGCTTTGAAGCAGGCTTTTAAACGTTGTGGCCATTGTTCTATAGCGGCACGCACTGTCTTGATGGGATTCGACGACGCTGCTGTCATTAAAGCCGCCTTCCTGATGGCTAATCTGCAGCAGCGATAAAATATTGCATCTAAGCCACTATTGCGTCAGTTTGGCTTTTGTGTGCCGGAGCAGGGTCTTGTTGGAAAATCCATCTTTCCCCGTTGAAAAGGGTATTTGTTAAGCCCTTGACAACACCTTCGAGAACATTCTCTTGATACACTTTTGCCCCTGTTTTCACACCTTTATCGCAAAAATGCAGTTATGTGACACCTTGATGCGATACCCCCCCACCAAACGATTACAGAAGAGGGATGGTGTCCGCGCTGAATCCTCGGAACAACTTTTTTTGCTTCTTTAGATGACGTTGCATAAACTTTTTCATTTTGTTTGTTATACATTTTTTCTATAGTAAAATATTTTCATGTCCATAAACCGCGTGCTACTGTAACAATTTTTTGCTTCTTGAGAACGGAGAACGGAGATGTCCCGTTGCTCAACGATAGGCTTTCATATGGAGATTATCTCGAATAAGCCTTGACATGGATCTAGCAGATACATCCAATTCTGTGGACATTATATTTTGTTTCTGAAGAGGATTCCCGCGAATTCGTTCACGGACAGCTTAAACTTTCGCACTCGTTCAAGCGACGCTGGTCTGTTCCCTACTTCTGAAAGTTCATTACAACGTTTTACCAAGTGGAAAATTTGGTTCGAATTTTTTCCACACTTATGCAAAGCGATTACCGCGACACGATTTTCTTTGATGCCCCACTCCATATTAACTGATCGAAAGCTTAAACCAAACTAGCTGCTATTCTTTACTTATAAGTACACATGTTAGGAAAAAAATACGAGTAGTTAACGGAATTATTTCTATTGAAAATTATGAGCAAGGGGTACTTGAAATTTGTATTTCATATGGATCAAATCCAAACATATGGTGAGCATTTATTTCATACTTTAGTTACCATAAGCCACTCGTGTCATTTGTTGAAATTGGAAACATGAAATCTGAATAATAAAATTTAGAATTAACTTCTAAAATTACTACCAATTTTATAATAAAAAAAAATAGAATTCTCCTATTCCTGGTACTGGTTTCACCCATTCCTGGTACTCTACCGCTTGTGAGTTGCACACATGTTTTTTTTATTTTATTATTTCTAAAAACCTTATTTTGGGTGGGTGTTGTAGAAGGGTAGGCACTGAGAGATGTCAACCTGGCGATATCCAGTGTTGCAACTATCTTCTACACATCAACTGTGCTTAAAATACCTCCACATGGTAACCACCGGGTACTGGTCAATGTTTATCCGGACTGGACCTGCTAAACGTATAAGTGCGAGTGCTGACCAGTAGACAAAAAAAGCAGCACTATAAATGGAACGGCGGATGAATTCCCCAGGTGGAATCAACGGTGGAAATAATCCCGAAACAAATGAGACCTTATCCGAGCTACTCCGACATATTAAGAACTCAAGTCGGTAACGATTTCCGAGACTAGGTCAGGGTCTTGGAAAAGAGATGGTGGCTGAAGAACCCTTAATGGACCAACGGCAACACTCGCATCCGGGCTCTCAGATAGCCCGACCCCTCGTCCTAGGGGTATCAAAAAATGGAACTGGCCCTCCAGGTTGGGGGTTGTGCCGCCGGGGTAATTGCCCGGCAATGGAAAAAAAAAAGATACGAAGCAACAACTCGCCTCGGATACGGACGAACTTAGGATAACGAACTTCGGACATGCACGTGGAGCAGCCGAACAACTACCGGAGGTCCTAGACTGCTGCAAAGCAGACCTAACCGCCATCCAAGAATGTAATTGGCCGGGCAAAAAGAGTATGAAAAACTGCGACATCTACTTCGGCGATTGTTATCGACGGCAAAAAAGCGAATATTTCGATGCGGAATTGTTATTGGAGGCCGACTTAGACAAGAAGTCTTGAGTTTCCGGCATGTGAACGAGCGACTCGTAGCAATCTTCATCAAGGGTATATTTACCAACATTAGCCTGATATGCGCGAATGCTCTCACAGAGGAGAAAGATGACGACACCAAAGATGCCTTCCATGAACTCTTGAACAAGACCTACGAGCAACGCCCTAGCTATGACATTAAAATTATCTTCGGCGTTTTCAATGCAAAGCTAGGAAGAGAAGGCATCTTTGGTAGCAGTGTCGGAAGATATAGCCTGTACGACACCACCTCCGATAATGGATTCAGGCTTATCGACTTTGCGCCTGACGAAACATTGTCGTAGCTAGCACGCGGCTCCTTTATCTCGATATTCACAATAGGACTTGGAGAACTCCTGATCAATCAACAGTCAACCAGATTGATCGTATTGCGATCGACGCAAGACACTCCTTCAGTATTATGGATGTTCGTACGTTCCGAGGAGCCAATATCGACTCGGACCATTACCTTGTTGTAGCCAAGGTACGGTTGCGGATATTCCAAACTACGCCAAGACAAACTAATGCTGTGAGAAAATTCGACGTCAGACGACTACAATCGTAACAGATCGCCAAGTCCTTTTCCGATCGAGTTTCTCTTAATCTCTTGAGAGGTCCAATGGCGCCAGCATCCAGCATCGAAGACCGTTAGAAACACTGCCAAAACGCCATCAGAGATGCCGCTTCTGATGTGCCGGGTTTCACTCGTTCACAACAACGAAACCCCTGTTTCGATGATGAGTGCCGGCAAGCACATGCACCTAAGCAAGATGCATATAAAGCGGCGCTGCTTAGAAAGACCAGAGCTGCTCATGAGCTCTATGAGCGGAAGAGGAGAGACGAACACCGGCTTCTCAGGAGGAAGAAGAAAGAGCATGCGAAGCGCGCGATCGAAGAAATTGAGAGATGCTACTCCAGGAATGAGATTCGGAAGGTTTACCAAAAGGTAAAAAGAACATTCCACGGACACAAACCCCGAACGATGATGACCAACAACTCCGTCCACCCGAACTGGATGAAGTCAAGATAGCTATATCGAAGCTTAAGTCCAACAAAGCTGCTGCAGCGGACGGCCTGACTGCCGAGCTCTTCAAAGCGGAAGACGATGACTTAGTGAGGAGCATACACCAACTCATCTGTAAAATATGGTCGGACGAAATTATGCCCGATGAATGGAACCTCAGCATTGTTTGTCCGATTCTCAAGAAAGGAGACCCTCTGAACTGCGCCAACTACAGAGGCATCAATCTCCTTAACATCGCATACAAGATCTTACCCGCCATATTGTGTGAATGCCTGAAGCCGTTCGTCAACAACCTGATAGGTCCATATCAGTGTGGCTTCAGGCCAGGAAAGTCCACCATCGACCAAATATTCACATTACGGCAGATCTTGGAGAGAACTCATGAGCTTCAGATCGATACACACCACCTATTTATCGATTTTAAGGCCGCGTATGGCAGCATCTATAGAGACGAGCTATACTGAGTAATGTCTAGTTTCGGCATCCCTGCCAAACTCGTCCGTCTGTGCAGGATGACGATGGAGAATGCACGCTGCTCTGTCAAGGTCGGTAAAGATCTCACCGAGACCTTTGATGTCCAAAAAGGATTTAGACAAGGCGATGCGCTGTCATGCGATTTTTTCAACATCGATCTTCAAAGAATAGTGCAAAACTCACGAGCAAACGCAAGAGGCACTATCTTTCAAAAGTCCGTGCAACTACTCGCATACGCCAACGATATTGACATAATCGGGAGAAAGCAGGGTGATGTCAGTGGCGCGTATGCAAGTATTGAGACGGAAGCGTCGAAAATGGGTTAAGCGGTCAATGAGGGTAACACCAAGTATATACTGTTAAGCAAAAAGATCATTGAAGACCTACGTCTGGGACAGAACGTCACCTTCGAAAGATATATAAACTCCGCTATAACATCAGAGCTGAGATCAAACGAACAATAGCTCTTGGCAATCGCTGCTTCTTTGCTCTAAAAAGGCAATTGACTAGCAAAGCCCTTTCCCGAACAACAAAAGTTGCCCTATATAAGGCCTTAATAACATCAGTTCTGCTCTATGGACATTATAAAAAATGGATGAGGGTGCTCTTGGCTGCTTCGAGGGAAAAATTCTTCGAGTAATTTTCGGTCCCATCTGCATTGATGGTGAGAACTGTACAGCGGCATCAACCTAACCAGAAGAATGAAGATCCAACGACTAAGATGGCTGAGTCAAGTAGAGCGGATGAACACCGTAGGTTTTTTTTTTTGAATCAGAACGCATAAGTTTTATGAAAAAGACAATAATCATCCAAGTTTGATCAGCTTAGCGGGAAGAGCGAATCAGAAAAAATCCTCTGATTTATTGACATAAATATTCTGAATTTAAGTATCTCGGATAACGTGAATTAGATGTATTTTTAGTGCCCATAATATAAAACCAATTACACTACGGAGCTAATAAAAAGACTGACCCAACCTCGATAAAGTAGTAGATAATGTGACCACACTGAGTTTGAACTAAGTTAATTGATCTTATCTGCAACGACCATTATGATTCGATGATTTAATTAGGCCCGTCATCGGACACGTGTGGCCTTAGAAAGGAGCGTACACTCCACACCAGACTCCAGCAAAGCCGATCTTTTTAAGAGAAAAGGAATAATAGATACTTATCTGGCTTTATGATTCCAATAGCTGTACGTTTAAGTGTGATATACGAAGATTTGTCGCTTGATAAAGTAAAATGCCAATATTTTTCAAGACCTTATCAATAGCAATAGATAATTTATATGCATGTCTTTCACTATTGGTGGCATGATAACAAAGTATTAATACACGTCACGTTAAGTAATGTGAGCATAATGCCGATACGGTACACAATCTGCCATCTAATCTTGCTTCACACGTATCTCAATACCTGGGGTAGTAATATAGAAAACGGAGACTATTTTTAGGAAACAAATTGCAGCCAGTCCAAATTTGTCAAGAAGGGCACAATTGAAATTGGAATTTAAATAGAAATTGAAAATTTGAGACATTCAATGAATTTCTATTTTTGGCATTCTCTTACCCATATGTAGTCCTCTTGATGAAACCGATTCTCTCTGCCAATTTTCTAGACACCTTCTCATCGTCCGGAGCATTTCTAATCATAGCAACACCCTGAACTGCTAGCGCGTGAAGCCATCCATATAAAGCTGTTCGGAGACAACAGATCAACAATTCATAGAAAATCCATTCAATTGATAAGAGCAATCACCACAGCCACCACACTCACCATTCTTAGTATGAAGAACCTCCTCAAAGTCGAATTTCTTGAATTTACTGGGAAACTCTTTACCACTCCATAGATCTGGTGTTGGCCTATAGGTTTCATGAAGTGCCTTCCGACGATGTTCCGGGGAAAAATCTCTCTCCTGCAACCACTTCAAGTCAAAGTTACAACTGTGCTCATCGTTCCATTCGACTTTCACTGACTTAGCATGCAAATCGCTGCCAATTTCAACACTCTTCACTTTCACTTTTGAATTGAACGTATCCCAATTGATAATACGACTCTGTGTGGCCTGATGGAAGCAGTTGGGGCACTGACAGTTGTCACGCAGCCAAATTCCGGGAAACTTCATCGGTTTACCATCGTCATCGTTGAGAATGATGAATTTGTTGTCACCAACAACAGAGGCGCTGATGTGACGACGAGTCGTAGCTATTGTCAGACTTGAGAACTTCCTTAACATCTCAACGAATATGTCGGCGACTATGAGTACGTAGCCTTGAGGTGAATCTACTAATAATAGATTAGAAGTGCTGACAGGCTCTGGGTGCTAGCTAAATGTCAGGCAACATTATCTGGCGGTATCGAGGTTGTTATCAATTTAAAATGGGAAAAGATTTGAATTCATCGATTAGATTTGTGTGGGAAAATTTAGCACTGATAAGCGGTTTACGTTGACAAACAGATGTCTTTAGCAACAAAATAGATTGTTTTAGGGCTGGCAATGATTACTTTTGGTATTTGCATAAACATGGGCGGAAGATACGAATCAAAGTAGGGATGCCAGTGAGTAGTTCGGGCGGAAATTTAATTTTAAACACTCTGTACAAAGATGAAGTGTCATTGAATCTACTATGAAGTGTAGATGATAAAGCGGAAGTTGAAGTATTGGAATTACTTCAGTGAAGTATGGTTTAGTGGTTTTGAACAAGCGGTTGATTGGATATAAGTCTGTGCAAGATGTTCTTGGGAATTACAACTGAGTCAAGTAGCATGAGTTGAAGGAAAGAACAGTTGAATGGGATGGGAAGAAAATCCTCTCGAGTGTTGATTAAATCGATACAAACTCTGTACTTGGTTGAGCAATAATTTTCTGTAAATTACGTTTTTCAATTGAGTTTTTGAAGGAGGTTTGAACAATTTTTTTTTCTTATTATTTCAGTCAGCACTTTTAGTTGTATTCAAAGTTATCGATTTGCTGTGCATAGCTAAAGAAAAAATTCAGATTCTTTGAAAACTGAAGTAAATATCCTAATTCGATGCCAGAAGATTCTGTCTCGAATTACGTGTTTGAAGTCTATCTTGAATCTAAGTTATGCTCTGGAGAAATCGATGTTATAGAGTAAACGAAATTCATGGTATTAGAACACCAAGCTTTTTCATTATGCTTGAGAAGTCAAATGCCAATGAATTAGAGAGGCCTAACAAACAGACAGGCAAAACAAAGAAAACAACTGGCTTGCAGAGCAGAAAGATCGTGAGGGGCGAGCTCAAAAAAGGGAATTTTATAGACATAATTTAGAAATTTACCAGAGAAAAATAATAATATAAGCATGACAGACTGTAGAAAGATAGACAACATTTCCGTCCACCCTTTACTGTCGAGCTGATTCAAGTAGCAGCTGACGATTGAAAAGAGGCCTACATCAACTCATTTCTAACATCTTGGTCGACGAAAGTATTCATGACAAATGGAACCTCAAGATTAACTGTCTGATCCTAAGAAAGGTATATCTCCTGAACTACCACAACTACAGTAGCATAGTCCCCTCAACATAGCATATAATATTCTATTCGACATTGTCAGCATTTGTGTTAATTTTATTGTATGTTTGTGGATCATAATGGATCAGGAATTCAGAGTGCATCTTACAAATATCTACTGGTTAACAAGTGATCACTCATCTGCATATGTCTACAGGCCAGTTGGTTTTGCATTTAGTGAAGCATAGGTAGATCCCCACCCAGGCTTTGCATAGCAATGAAACTTACCAAATTCCACCAAAATGCAAACAATGTCTCTATGCAGGATTCAACTGCAAATTGTCCACCACTGCTTTCTTAACAGAAGTCCCAAACTGGATAGCAGTTAGAACAAAGTCAATGTGTTCTCCTCGCTAGGGTCGTTAGACCATTGAGTATATCAGTGGATGCAGCTGCTGGTATGATCACTGACATTATTTTTTTGTGAACCGAAATCCTTAGTCTCTCATCTGATTGAGAAATGACTGAAACATTTCAGTTATTAGCTGTTCTGATAAGGCCAATCTGCTTACTTCACACTTCAAAGCCAGTTCAACACTTCTAGATTGGGTCATGTCGCCATCTATGCAACTTCAATGGTACGAATCTGCTTCCCCACTCATGAATCGGGTCCAAAGGTTGATTCTTTTAAAAGTACTTATTTCAAGAGTAGGAAGCAATCAAAATGCTTAATTTAATCGCTTAATCTTTATTATCACTAGTAAGAACCATTCTTTACATTTAAGGTTTTAAGATGGTTTCTTTCAAATGTTGACCGTACTTAGGATCAATCGTTAACATGGAAGCGAAATGTGACGACGACGTAAACCACAGAGTGAGTGTGGGTTGGATGAAATGGCGGGAAAATTCGGGAATCTTTTGCGACCGAAAATTTGTACTTAAATTAAAGGGGAAACTCTACACCATGGTTGTTAGACCAGCTCTTATATACGGTTCACAGTGCTGGACAATGTACGAAGCGTTAAAAAACAAAATGACGGCAGCGGAAATGAAAATGTTAAGGATGTCTAGTGGAGTCACAAAATGCGATTGCATTAGATCTACGCGTATAAGAGGAAGTCTACATATAAAGAATTCGGTAACCGAACAGCTTGAGGCGAATAGAATAAGCTGGTATTGCCACGTTCAAAGAAGATCTGCGGAAAATCCGGTTAAAAAGGCACTATCAACTACGGTCACTCCAACTGTAAGAAAACGAGGTCGGAAAAAGAATTCCTGGATTTCTCAGATGGCAAATGCGCAACAACGTCTGGGGTTAACCACTGAAGCGATCCAGGACCGAGCATTATGTACACGCGTTCTGCGGTCTGCGACATTAGCCAACCCCATAAGCGGAGCAGCAGCGATGCAGTTAAAATGGGAAACTCGTTACGCATAAGTTTGTATAACGAGGAAAGGGTTAATAAAAGGATAAGAAGAAGAAGTTGACCGTAACTGCGGCCATTCTGAAGTTCAAATTTTTGATGACGGGTGGTTCGAGCATTGAGACTGTTGCTTGACCAATGATTTAAGTACTCCTTAATATATCGGGTTTTCCAATAGGGACTTGAAAAATTTGGATTTAATTTGTGAACGCACTCTTTCACTTATCATCAAACTGTCACCGTCAATTTATTCAGTAAACTCAACATTTTCATCATGGTAAAGTACACGAACGAGCAAAGTCTGCAAATTATAAAAATTTTCTACCGAAATTCGGAGTCGGTGACTGCATATTTAAGAGCGTTAACTCCAATTTTCGGTCGCAATTCTCGCCCTAGTAGACAGGCAATAACAAGTTTAGTGCAAAAATTTCAGTTTACATATTCGTTGTGTGATGTTGCTGTGTCAGTGAGACAACGGGTTGGTCGAAGTGAAGAAAATATTGCTGCCGTTCAGGTGTCCGTAGCAAACGATCCAAATCAGTCAATTCCACGGCGTTCTCAAGAATTGGGCATCGCTCAGACCACATTATGGCGTATTTTGCGTAAGGATATTGGTTTACATCCATACAACATCAAGCTAACTCAAGAATTGAAGCCGATGGACCATTTGAAGCGTTGTACGTTCTCCGATTGGGTTCTGGAGAAGATGCGCCAGGATGGTGAATTTCATTGCAAAATCATCTTCAGTGACGAAGCTCATTTTTGGCTCAATGGGTTCGTCAATAAGCAAAATATGCGTTATTGGTCGGGTGAACATCAAATCCACATGTGCTTCATGAATCACCACTTCATCCACAAAAAATAACTGTTTGGTGCGGTTTGCATGTTGGCGGCGTTATTGGGCCATATTTTTTCATCGACGATAACGATCGTCACGTTACTGTGAATAGTCAGCGTTATCGCGCAATGATCACCGAATATTTTTGGCCCGTATTGGAAGATATGGACTTGGACGACATGGGGTTTCAATAGGATGGTGCCACAAGCCACACAGCACACGTTACAATCGATTTATTGAAGAGTAATGGGCCAGTCGATTGGCCGCCTCGTTCGTGCGATTTAACGCCGCTTGACTATTTTCTGTGAAGCTACGTTAAGTCATTGGTTTATGCCGAACAAGCCGACGACGTTGGAAGAGCTTAGAGCCAACATTGAATGCGAAATAGCGGCCGTTTCGGCCGAAATGTGTGGCCCAGTCGTTAAAAATTGGGTACAACGAAATGTGCAAACGTACACGCGGTGGCCATATGAATGAAGTCGAGTTCCATTCATAAATGTTTTGATTGTACTTCAAGCCGATAATAAAGTTTTTGAAATATCTCAAATGGTTTGCGTTTTATTCGTAAAATGAATTGTTCACCGAATCGTTCTCGCAATAAAGGCGTGGTTTCACAGGTTATGTGGCAAGTGCCGCCTTCTATTTGTTTTAAACTCCGCTAGTCCACAAATAACGCCTAATCGTTGATTTGTCTGTATGTAATGTTAAATGGAACCTCCATGCCCCAAACATCAAATGCGATTACTTTGCTTATTGACGTATATAGCGAATGCACTTCTGACACTTCAAACAGCAGTCTTCAGACCTATAACTACCTTATTTGTGAAAAGCCTTCGAGAAAAGAATACCAAAATAAATATCGAAGCACTTATCAATCAATATCTTGTTAGGCGATAACAAGTCCAATTTTAGGTCAAATCACAGCTATGGTTAACCTTCTTGAGGAAATAAGGCAAGACTTTGACTAGGGTTATGTTTCAGTCCTTTGTGTGCTGGATTTTTCGAAGGCTTTCGATAAAGTTAATCATTTGTGTTGGAGCTGAATAATTATTTTGGGTTTAGTGATAGGACAGGAAAGTTAGTGAGTAGAATTATCTGTTGAAGATCTCAAATATTTATTTTCGGTGAATGTTATTCGTTTTTCAAAGAGCCCAAGCAAGGAGTACCACAGGGTTCAATATTTGGTCCGTTACTATTCTGAATGTTTATTAATGGCCTTTCATCCGTGTGCTTGTAAAAGAGTTAGCAATAGCCTATGCTGAGATTGTCTACAGCAACTTGGATTCATTTTTCCACTTAAACATCTCTAGTTATTTATACCCACTTTTTCGATCCATTTCTTTCTTCTTATTATCAATTCCCCTTACCAATTCCTATATCTATGAGCTTTCCAAACCCAGATTAAGTAACTAGATGTATATTAGTTTTTAAGTTATCAATGTATGAACTTAGTTAATTAACTAAGTACTAAAAATGATTGTAATCTTAATGTATCTATAAACCATTTTAAATGAAATGAAATGAAATTTAATCACTAAACATAATTTTGATCGACAACAGTGGATCTTCTTGAAGCTTTCAAGAGCCCAACGACTAAAATAGAGACGATTCGGAAGGTCAGTCGACATCAGTTCTTGCACTAATCGAATCATGGTCATCGTGTACACTCTCTGATGCCGCGCATTTTCTGATTTGTCATAAAGTTCCCACTGGGTAAAATATCTCTAAGAGAATTACAGTCTGTTTGATAACATCGTACACGACAAAAATTGAAGAAGAACTTATAATAATAAAAAAAAATCAATTGTACTGGTTTATTTTGTTTATTTACTTGAATGCTTTTCAATTTATATGTTGTCCACTCTCTTTCATTATCAATAATTGCTTGGAGTCTTCGAGGCATGCTTTCTACTAATCTTATAGCATAATCTTGAGACAAAGATCTCCATAAAACTAGTATTTCTCGTGATAATTGTTTGACCGTCGAGATCTTCTTTCCTTGGAGCTTTAGCTTTATGAGTGCCCAAACATTTTCAATGGGATTTGCATCCGGCGACTGTGATGGCCAATCTAAAACATTGACGTCATTTTCTTGTTTCCACGCACTGCACAAACGACTGCGATGTTTCGGGTCATTATCTTCATGCAGTAACCAATTCTCATTCCTTCTTTTAAACCACCTTAAGGCAGATGGTAATAAAGCCTTCTTATAAATTTTGACCATGTTGGGTGCGTTTAAGTTATTTGCAAACATGAACAAATTGCCAAATCCTTGTTTTGAGAAGCATCCCCAAACATGCACCTTTGCAGGGTGTTTGACGGTCCGCTGGATTAATTTATTGGATTTTGTACACCAGTTATGAGTGATGGGAGACCATGTCCAAAAAGAAGCTTCATCCGAAAAAATAATGTTGTTCCAATCTCTGTCCAAATTCTCCTTGGCCCAACTGAGTCGTTTTTCTACGTGTTTTTTTTTGACAGTAGTGGTTTCTTTATTGTGCTTCGAAATTTTACATTATTGGCTAGTAAACGTCTTCGTATAGTATCACAACACACATTTAGGCCCCTTTTACGTAAAATCCCTTGTCCTCCACGTAACGATAGAAGAGGATTTTTTTCAAACACGCGTAGAATCATTTTGTGCTGCTTGGGAATAAAGGTGCACCCACTTGCTAACAAATGCTTTTGACTTTTTCATGTATTTAGCAGCTGCTCCGTATGACATTTTCGGTCCTTTTGGATGAGTGCACAAGAATACTGCTTCATAACGTGATGCAAGCACGACACTCATTTTAAAATACTTCCGTCTCTGACAAAAATTGAACACTCAAAGCATCTTAGCAGAAGTGTTTTTTTATCTGCTAATGCAAATGCCACTTCCAAACCGGTTTTCATAAACGAGGTTTGCCGTATACGATCTTATCAAACGGACTGTACCCTACATTTTTCATACCACATACCCATTGTACATTTTTCTAGAGCATGAAAATATGGCAATAAATACAATAAGTAAATGTTCTAAAAATAGAAACAAAAACATCAAATGCCCGTTAGCTAAATGAATATCTAACTAACTATCCAAAATGTTCCTGAATAGTTAATTTTTAGTTTCGAAAAGAAAAATCAATTTTCATTAATGATGAGATATAAACTATACATACTCGTAGTACTGAGTTATTTTTAATCCGAGTTCAGATTTAGATGATTAGATTTTCAATTCATGAGATAATTAATTTTCGCTTCATAATTATGAAATACGAGTATGATTCAGTGATTTGCAACAAAATGCTCACTAGTTCAATTAGCTGTATTTTTTTTATTAAACTGACAATCGATGCACTATATGTAGATATGTGCAATATATATTTATATGGTTGTATAAAAGTGAATATACTACAAATAATCCACTATGCAAATTAATCAAGATAAATGTAACTTGAAATGACTAAGAGGGTACGAATAATTTCCGAGTGCTCACAGATTTTTTTAAAATAATTATAAGTGTTGGAAAATATTTTTAGTTATTTTTTGAATGGACTGATTTCACCGTATAAGTCCTTCGAAAGGCCATTACTTAGTTTATAGCTTCGACTTCGATTATTAAATCGGCAAAATTTAGGAAGCTTTCCTCGACATGTGTCAGTTATGCTTCGAGTTACGACAATAAATGCATTGGAAGGCCGTGCAAATTGGAAATTTGACATTCGAAAAAACTGTTCTTTTTTTTTAGAGTTAGAAATGTGCTATTGTAAGAATGTGTCGTATGGTATTTTGATTTGTTTTTTTAATCTGATAAGCAATGCTGGTAATGCATGTTTAAAGCAGGTATTGATTGCTTGATTGCTCTAGGTCGAAGTGAGATTTTAATATCATGGATAGAAAAAGATCATCTTCCTCTGTTTCAGGAAATTTAAGCAAAAAGCAGCGGAAGGTAATTCCAATCAAAACTATCAAAAATGATTTTGGACCGCTTGGATAAAGGCGGAAAGGCCGTCGACATTGCACGCTTTCTAGAACTTCCCCCCTCAAATGTGCGCAATATAAAAGTTAATGCCAGTAAATTGCTAGAAAGCACTTCAGTAGGAGCTTCTGTATCGGATACCATCATCACAAAAAATAGACCTGGCTTTCTAATTAACATGGAAAAGTTTTTATTTATGTGGATACAGGACTTGCACCGAAGAAACATTCCCGTATTAAGTGTTATTCAGGACAGAATATAGTTGATTCCATCAAAGGGCTGGATGAAATTTTTACTTTCGAAGCTAGTCGAGGATGTTTTGAAAAATTTAAAAACAGGTATGAGCTTCAACTTAATATTAACTTAAGTTAACTGGGGAAAACGCAACTGCAGACATTGAAGCAGACTTGTTTCCAAGTAAACTAAAAGAATAATTGAAGAGGGTCAATGTAGTCCTAGGCAAGTTTTTAATGTGGATGAAACAGGTTTGTACTGGAAACGTTTACCGACAACAACTTTTGTTTCCAGATATGTAAGCGCGGTGCCTCGTTTTAAGCCAGTAAAAGGTAGGTTGATTCTTTTGTTAGGTGGAAATGCTTTCGGTGACTTTAAACTAAAGCCGCTGTTAATATATTGGGTATATAACTTAATTCAAAAATTTGAACGTTTATTTAAGAAAAACATGTGCAATAGTTTTATTCAAAGTATTGCCCATCTGAAGCTATGACTTTTTCCCATCTTTCTGGCAATTTGTGGATCCCATCCCAAAATAACTGCGCCGGCTTGGCAGCCAAGAATGAATCAAGCCAATTTTTGATATTCTGCTCTGATGTGAACTGTATTTCAGTGAGGGCGTTCTGCATCGACCGGAACAAATGGTAGTCAGAAGGGGCAAGGTCTGGGCTAAAAGGCGGGTGGGGTAAGACTTCCCATCCACTGTTTTTCAAATAGTTCTAAACCGGAATAGCAACGTGGGGCCGAGCGTTGCCGGAAGTTTTTCGGCTACTGCTCTCTTCAAACGGATTAATTGTGTTCGGTAGCGTTGTCCATTGATGGTTTCACCCGTTTTTAGCAGCTCATAATACGAGTACATCACACCCATCTGATCCCACCAAATACATTACTTTCGCGCCATGGATATTCGGCTTTGCCGTTGATTTGGCTGGTTGGGCGGGTTTCACATATGATGTTTTGCGCTTGGGGTTGTCGTAATGGATCCATTTTTCATCACCAGTAACAATCCGATGCAAAACTGACTCCCTTTTGTGGAATTCCAGTAGCATTTTGGACATGCAAAACCGCCTTTCGAGGACTCTCGGCTTGAGTTCATGTGGAACCCAATTTCCTTGCTTTTGAATATATCTAGCTGCTTTTAAACGTTTTGAAATGGCTGCTTGAGTGACACCAAAGATTCTGCGAGCTCTCCTTGTGTTTGGCAACAATTTTCATAGAGTAATGCTTCCAGTTCTTCCTCTTCAAACTTTTTTGGCTGCCCAGGACGTTTATCGGCTTCCAAGTCAAAATCACCACTTTTAAATCGTGCAAACCACTTTTGGCACGTTCGCTCAGCTAGCGCATGTTCATCATAAACTTCAACCAAAATACGATGACTTTCGGCAGCAGTTTTCTTCATATTAAAGTAATGAAGCAGAACTCTCCCCAAAAACACTTTTTCAGGCTCAAAGTTCGACATATTTGAGTGAAAAAAAATTATTGTTGTTTACGCTTCGAATGAACGACATATACAGAAATGACATACAATAACAGTAGCTTTCCAACGCATATTCCAATGGAATAATAACAATGGAATAATACAAGTTACGCCATCTCTTAGCAAACCGCACGAATTAAGTTATAGACCCAATACAATTATCTTAACCCAAGGGCTTTAAAAAAAGCATAGACAAAAAGAGTCTTTCGGTAATTTTGAGATCAAATAAAAAAGCCTGTTTGTTAACTGAGTGGTTTAAGAAGGAGTGGCTAAGGAATACTGCTTTAAAAATAATCTTTCAGAAAGGGTTCTTCTTATCTATGACAATGCTCCCGATCATCCTCTTGGATGATCTTGGCGATATTGATGAAAATGTTTAAGTACATTTTCTTTCTCCGAATACTACATTGATACTTCAACCCATGGACCAAGGAGTAATTGCTTCTTCTAAGGTGCATTGTTTGCCTCGAACTTCTAAACAGATAATTTGTGTTCTGGATTTGTCCCTCGAGAATAAAGAAAAGGAATTTTGGCAGAGTTATAGTATTCACCAGGCTATTAAAAACATAGCTGACTCCTGGAAAGATGTGACAGCTTCTAACATGAATGAAGTTTGGCTACAAATTTCGCCAGAATGTATTAAATCTAGGGCTAAAGTTGACATTGCGCAAAGCGATAACGATGAAATCTTTTCAGAAATAGTTCGTCTGGGGAGGAAATAGGATTTTCTGGTCTTAGTAGCAGATTTCATTCACGTTCAAGAAGAACCACTTTCCACTGATGAACAAATTTTCAGAAAATATGTCATGCTACAAGGGTCTGTACAAAAAATAAAGTTAGAAACTGCTCAAACCACACTGACACCATTTTTCAGGCAATAACAAGTTAAGTGCAAAAATTTCAGTTTACATATTCGTTGTGTGATGTTGCTGTGTCAGTGAGACAACGGGTTGGTCGAAGTGTCGAAAATATCGCTGCCGTTCAGGCAGTCCGTAGCAAACGATCCAAATCAGTCAATTCCACGGCGTTCTCAAGAATTGGGCATCGCTCAGACCACATTATGGCGTATTTTGCTTAAGGATCTTGGTTTACACAAAAAAAAAATAACTGTTTGGTGCGGTTTGCATGCCAGCAGCGGTTTTGGGCCATATTTTTTCGTCGACGATAACGATCGTCACGTTACTGTGAATGGTCAGCGTTATCGCGCCATGATCACCGATTATTTTTGGCCCGAATTGGACTTGGACGACATTTGGTTTCAACACGATAGTGCCACAAGCCACACAGCACACGTTACAATCGATTTATTGAAGAGTAAGTAAGGTGAGCGTGTTATCTCAAGAAATGGGCCAGTTGGTTGGCCGCTTGACTATTTTCTGTGGGGCTACGTTAAGTCATTCGTTTATGCCAACAAGCCGACGACGTTGGAAGAGCTCAGAACCAACATTGGAGGCGAAATAGGAGCCTTTCGGCCGAAATGTGTGGTCGAGTCGTTGAAAATTGGGTCCAACGAATCGACCGCTGCAAACGTGCCCGCGGTGGCCATATGAACGAAGTCGAGTTCCATCCAATAATGTTTTGATTATACTCAAAAGTTGTCTAGTCCTTATTGGAAAACCAATTATTAATTACGTATAATTTAAAATTCTTAAATTTATTATTTTTTCCTCATTTAATTTTGTTTTTTATTTCTCTATTATGGTTATTATTATTCCTCTACTGATTTGTCATAAATATATGTACTTAGTGGGTACATACTGTATGTTTGTTTTGCTATTTGTTTTGCTTCGACTTAAGCCGATTTCGACTTACGACGCGTTTTCTCGGAACGAACTAGCGACATAAGCCGAGGTATTCCTTACTGTATTTAATTTTGCTGCACGGTAAAGTTGGGATAAGAAGAGCGACGTAGAAGCAACACATAATTGTGGGCCTATGACATCGAATAGTAGCCATTTATGATTAAACATCATCTAGTGGACAAAGTCTCATTTACTGCATAAAATTAAATTGACGTATTTATAGCCCAGTCCGCCCAGATACTCGTATATCCTTGTTTTCAAAATCGTGTAATCGGGTAATACATACAATTTTTGACGTTTTAGTGCCCACATATTACAAGACCTCCCAGCTATCTACGAGATATAGGGTAATAAGTTAAGTCAGTATAGAGGAAATCCCACTGACCCCCCCGAAAGATTTGCTAAGGCCATATGAATGCAAGTAGTATTGTGCAATTGTTACGCTGGACGTTAATAATGCCATTTAATCTGAGAGCTGGTAGTTCATTAGAATGGCATTGACTAGGATGGAGCCATTCTACTAATTGCTGAGGAGAGCGATTAGATATCTTAACAATAGAAAGCTAAAGTACAATTCCCGTAAAATACTACAAAGTTAGTACCGAAATGTGAAAGGGATTGGTCCCATTAGTACATTTATGGAATCTTACGATCAACGGGAGAGTAACTATGTTTGGATTTTTCGATGATATTATAAAGGGGAATCAGGCACAAATGCAGCAATTTTTTTGATTAACACATGGCTTATCTTCACCGGATTAGAGGTAGCTGATCGTCAACTAAAACATCAGGTCCGAGGAATCAATTAAGTACTTTTGACTTATGTTGGACAACAACGTGCAGCACAAAAGGCACCTGGGTTACGTATATGAAAAGCATCTTTAATATCGGAAGACTTGTGTACAGGTCTGTTATTACTTATTCCAGAGTAAAGACATCAATCTTTCTGTATAGAACCCAAATCTGGGCAGAGACACTAAAAACGAAGAGATTTAAAAGGAGACTATCGTCAACATACAAAATCTACGCAGGATCATAGCTGGGATGTTCCCCATTAATATCCTTGCATACGAGACGCTCAGAATATAACAAAATCTTAAGCCAGCACGATGGCAAAATCATCGAGATGGTATCAAAGGCAGCGTCAATAGCTCTATTTGTCCGGTTGGATTATTACAACTAGAGGCGGATTGACTTTAAAATTAATACCGGCAGCTCAATCGACAATCGAAGAATTGAAAGCGTAAGACCTTAAGATGCAGCAGATAAACAAGACGTGGTATATAGTTTGTTTAGCAGTCCGGTGGGCAGAATGGTCAAAGAGTGTAGTTTTTGGATTAGTACGTATTCGATTAGATATAACCGAGCAATTAAGCTAGCGAATCGTCCATGCTGGTAGAATAGCATCTGGTATCTTTTTAAAGATACACATTATTGGGCTTAACCAACATATTATATCTCAAATCATATTGTATGACTTTGTATAGAAATGTTCTCTAGCTTGGTGTTGGAGCAGCTCAACTCAATTCGTAACAAGCCTCTTGATTTACCACGATTTACTACGACCTCTCGCCAGTACAGACTACAGTATGTCTCCCTTAGATTAAGACCTAATGCACTCTAACTCTAAGACTTTTAAGACCAAAGCTACGGCGTCAAATCACTCAAAATGGTTCTGCTTTGTAGCTGTAGATATATGATTAGATCGATATTACAGTACAGCTCATTTATATCGCGTTTTAAACCGCCACTTTCTTTTTCCGACATTACCAACAGGATCAAAAATTACGGGCAATATCTATCTTGAAATGGGAAGCGTTTCCTCAGCCGCTTTCGACAAGATCCAAGAATTTACAACAAAGATGTTGTTTTTGTTGTTTTCGACGAAATTCTAATATAAGCAAGGGGCGTCGCTGCTTATTTCAAAATATGTCTTTTAGTGGAATTATCATATATTACCCACATTATGTAGTTCGACACATTTTCATCATATACCAATGATGGAACTTACACTTCTTTCGATGCACTGATAACAAATAAGTAGTTTTCACACTTCGTTCTATTTTATCTTGGCGCTTTTCAAGCGAGCAAAGACGCCTTTAGACAAAGCATGAGTTTTGATGGCAAGTACACAACTGCATAATCAACTGTACATCCTGGCATCTACTTCACTTCTGATGATAAAATCAATGGTAGGATTTTTCGTTTAGTAATTTCATATCCTCGTTTAGCAGGGAATGGTAAGCATGCCAAATCATACGAGGGCGGGTCAATAAGTCCGTGACTTTTGGATTAAAACACAGATTTTTTGATAAAAAAATAATTTTGTTTTTCAACGTAGTCACCCTTGAGCTCTATACACTTTGTCCAACGCTTCTCCAATTTTTTTATCCCTTCCAAAAAAAATGATTTGTCGAGGTCCTCAAAATAAGCCTTTGTTTGCGAGATGACTTCATCATTGGAGTCAAATCTTTTTCCACCAAGCCATTTCTTCAGGTTTGGGAACAAGAAGTAGTCGCTCGGAGCCAAATCTGGAGAATAGGGTGGATGAGGGAGCAATTCATAGCCCAATCCATGGATTTTTGCCATGGCAACTGCACATGTGTGCACCCTTGCATTGTCTTGGTGGAAAAGAACTTTTTTCTTGGCCAAATGAGGTCGTTTTTTTTTCAAATCGTCATTGAATCGGTCCAATAAGTTGGCATAATATTCCCCATTGATTGTTCTTCCCTTTTGAAGGTAGTCAATGTGGATTATCCCGCGTGCATCCCAAAAAACAGTCGCCATAACTTTATTGGCTGACAAACCCACCTTGGCCTTCTTTGGCGCCGATTCACCCTTAGAAACCCACTGTTTTGACTGTTGTTTGTTCTCTGGTGTGTTGTGATGGATCCATGTTTCGTCCACGGTTACAAAACGGCGCAAAAACTCCTCCATATTGCGATTAAACAACGCCAAACCTTACTGTGAAGTTGTTACACGATTGCGTTTGTGGTCGACTGTGAGCAAACGCGGCACCCATCTTGCGGAAAGCTTTCTCATGCCCAAGTGATCATTCAAAATTGAAACCACTGAGCCATGCGAGATCCCTACGGCTTCCACAATCTCTCGCACTTTCAATCTTCGGTCGGCCAACACCATATCGATTGTTTCGGGTGTAGAGACCTCAACTGGGCGTCCAGGACGTTCGGCATCTTCAGTGCTTGTACGGCCAAAACGAAATTCAGTAAACCACTTTTTTACCATTGAAATCGATGGTGCAGAGTCCCCATAGTATTTATCAGCTTAGCCTTGGTCTCGGTAATGGTTTTTTTCGCAAGAAATAATGCTTAATACTCGTAAGCACACGAAATTCACTTTTTTCCATTTTCTCCTCAAATTAGTGAGTAGTCTGATAAAAATAGCTGTCAAACACAAACTAACTGACGCAGCAAGTTTAAATTTTGACTGGAGTCAACTGACAGATGCCTGTTGACAGGAGCAGTGTTGCTGTTTCAGTAAAGAGGTCAGAAATTCAAAAAGTCACGGATTTATTGACCCGCCCTCGTAGTCTATGCGTATTGGAGGAATATTTGTCTTATATAATGAAACCGCCGATGGGTGATTGTATTTAAATGCAGCATTGACGAGACCTCAAGGTTGGATCTTTATATGACATTGTTTCAAACAAACACTCGTAGTTCATGGTAGACTTCCAGTTTTAACGATGTTCTTGGAAACGATTGGGTATTTTACACATTTCTTGTAAAAAAAAAAATTCAAAGATATCCATGGCGAAGAGTAGTGCCTGGCTACAAGAGTCATATTGGACGAAAACTCCATTTGATTTCATAATACCTTTATTAACGAGTTATACCACTCATGATTATGGGAGCTACTCTGCCTTAATCAAGACTCGAATTCATGCAGGAATATTGCCAGGATGCAAATTATTCCAATATGCCTTTTGAGGTGCTGGGATTTCTTGTTGGTGATATTAAGCACAGTGCTCATAGTTGCAGTGATTGCTTTCATGCTAATTCAGAACGGATTGTGTGAATTTGATTCAATGCATAGCTTCGTCTTGTGCAGATACAACCGATAGAAATCTTATCTTATAGAAATTTACTTATATCCCCTCGAGTGTTCATGTTAGCATTAAGAGCCTGTAGACGTTAACGATTTTGTAGCAATCGAATTTATCAAATTGCAAGCGCTTTACGTGTTGTTCACAGGTTTCTGTGTGTATTTCAGATATATTTAAATCAGTATGGGAAGCTTTATTTCCTAAGACATAGATGCTTGATTTTGACCTTAATTTTTTTAGGCGGTTTTTCTTGTGACAACAGAAGTACGAATATCTACTGTCGTTTTGTTTTTGCAGTTTGTTTTGTCTTCGAATTTTATTCCAATGAAAATTATGACAGGTGACGAGGGATCCTGTGCTCCGAAGTTGCTACTCTTCTCATTTATTCAGTCCTTGCTATGTCCTCACATTGGCGTAGCAGTTTTGGCAAGCCCCTCAGCGTGCACAAAGGCATTTAATTTGGGTAGAAAAGTAGTCGTTTATTTTTCTTGGATCATATAATCCGCCAATGTAGCGCGTCTACCATATTTGGTTCAAAATAACGTATACAACTCGTCAAACCTATTTAAAACCCGTATCAACGGACTTGTATATTGTGTTGTCATAAGAACTAAAGCCGTGTAAAAAATTACACCTCGATTAGATAGCAGAAAATGAGATAAAATGTTTTCCCAAATCACAGAATTTTTTGCCCAAATCTTGCGAAAAAATCGAAGATTCATCCTACTGTCGCATAATGATTTATCACAGTGAACCCGAGGACATATCAAGATTCAGACATATGGAATATTAATTTAAAGTGGAACCATGAGCATAGGTCAAAATAGACCTGCTTCGACCTTTGAATTCCAAATCTGTCCCATGACATACTCGTATGCTGGAATGTGTATTCGAATGTAAAGACATCAGAATGAATGATTGCTGAAAACCGCACAGTAATATGAAACCAACCGAACCGACTAAAGTACAGTAGATGTGAGTAGCACGTGGCTGTAGGTTACACTTTCAGAAATCACCTTTCAGATGTCATCATTTCAAATTGACGTCAACAGGGAGATGGAAGGATGTGTAGTGTATCAACCTAAAATTTAAGCTTTACGAGTATGTAGTTTAGATCTCCATGTTATATATCTTCATGTTATAAGAGCAGAATACCAAAATCGAAAGGTGTAAGGTCAAAACAATGTTAATCACACATTTAGGTCTTTGTTTTCGGAAGGACATTTCCTCACACAAAAACATTAATAACCAGAAATGTCGAAGTGGTCCCTAAAACAGAATGGTTTCGTGTCATTTCAAAGCTATAAAACATATTTTTTTAACCACCATCATAGGAGTCATATATGAATCAAAAGTATCTATCCATTCTGATAAATGATTCATGCTATCGCATTCATATATGTTTATGCCAAATAAATGTATTGTATGCCAAAACTAGCCCTAGCCCTACATTAAGTACTACTTATGGCATGGCATGGCGTCAAATCGTACAATCTTGGTGACGAATTCCCTGATTCATTGAATCGAGTCGTTCCTAAGTCAAGAGTTTAATGGAGAGATTAACACAAAGCTTCATCCTGCTGAAAGTATCATTCATCCAAATCAATGTTGGTTATAACTTCGAAGAAAAAATGATTTAATAATATTAAGTAGCGTTGGCCATTGATGATAACATAAGCTCATGCCTGGAAAAATTAAGACCAATGATCTCACCAGCGGAGTCTCCTATCTGTCAAACTATATAAAGGGTGTCCCATAATTTACGCAAAATTTGAATTGGCCATTCAGATCTTGCGATTTAACGCCATTGGACTTTTTCCTTTGAAGTTTTTAAAGTCAAAGGTCTATGCAAACAAGCCCACGATCACCAACGCCTTGAAAGAGGAAATTGGGAGGTGTATTGATGAAATTCAACCAGATTTATGCAAAACGTTCATAGAAAATTTCAATAAAACAGTACGTACTTGCCAGCAAAGTCATGGCTATTCCATGCATAACCCCAATCTGTAAACTCTATGAATCAATAAAAAAAATTCAAGCTTTCGAATTAAAAATCTGTATTTTCTATCAGAATTACATTTTGCGTGAATCACGGGACACCCGATATATACGAATTTGCAAGGATCAATTTAGTTTGAGTTAAACCGAAAAATTGATTTCGGAAGATTTTGATCAGGGGTTTGCAGAAGTTAACAAAGTTATTGCCGATCGCACAAGACCAACAGCTTGAAATGATCCTTATGCCCACTGCTGCTTCAACAGAACCTGGTACAATCTTACTGGCGCAATGCACAGATCAACTTGAGAGGAAAGAAATATCCAAAGACTTCCTAAGGTAATGATTGAAAATCCCATTCAGTTGTTCTTCAAGCAATTACAAACATAATCAGACTAAATCTTGGCCTGGGGCCTATCAACGCTAATCCAACGATCTCACAATTACCCTGTTGGACCTATTTCTTTCAAGTAGCCCCGAAAAGACCCTTCTACCTATATATACTCAGCTTGACCATTGCGACTTGTGAGCATCCGCTGTCGTAAACAACACTCTCTGTGTATAAGTGTAGGGATTTCAGGGAAATAAACTTAATTTAGTTGCTAGAGGACGTTCCGTAGGTTGATTGGCAAACTGTTTATTTGATGACTTCTGCGGGTTATCAAAAAAAAATTTCTTACAAAATTCGTTAAAGTTCAAATTGGCTTGGTTAGGGATAGTACGATTGATAATCTCCCTTGAAAGAGTTGATTTCCTCCTATTCACTAGAGTAGATGCAACTCTAGCACCGTGATGAAATACATCCACACTTTATTCCTCCTACCCTCACATACATTTTTAATACAATTATCATCAAATCCTCTTTTCCTCCTTCCTGGAAACAATTCTTACAAAGAATCATACTCGTTCGTCACCATCCGAGTTTAATCCATTTTAATGCAAAGCAAACAAGCCTTTTTATTAAAAATAATAAATTTCTAAATGGTCAACAATCTGGTTTCAGAGAAAATCATAGTTGTGTCTCCTCATTCGAAAATGTCAGCTATACATGAATTTTTTTATTCAAAAGTGAAGAGAAATTTTTATTTAAGTAAAACTATAGCTAACTTGTTTTTTTTTTCATACCTGAGAGAATTAAGTCAGGCTATATCGGTAAAAGAAAAGAGCTTTCAGGTGGAGTACCACAGGGATCTATTCTTGGGCCATTTTTGTTTGTTATTTTCTATTAATGATCTCCCCAAGTATTGTAGTCCAATACTCATAAATTCATTTGCGTGCTGATGATGATATGCTTAGCGAAAAATATAATTTTGCCAATCGCTAACCCACTAAACCGGCGAGTAGTAAGCTTAGTTAATTGACTATGAGGACCATAAAATCAAGTCATTCTCTAGACGTTTCGTGAATTAAAGACGGATTTTTAATGGTTTAAATAGTGTAGAGGGGTTCTTCTGGTGTAATGCAAAGTTTTCTTCCACTTGTACTAGTGATCAATGTCGATGGATTCCACTTCTGCCATATCCCTCCGGGTTATGTTATGGTGATGCTACAGTGCAGGGTGAAGATGGGTCTCAGCCAATACGCATATTCAAACAAATTCGATCTTTTCCTGGCTGCCCCTAATCTCACACGCTGAGTTGGCTGAGGTGCCCTTTAACTTGTGTGCGTCACTAAAGTTGTGGTCTTCCTCTGCGCTGTCTCCCGGATTTTCGAGCAGAGGCATTGGAGTCCTCTTTCTACATAACCCAGCCATATAGGGTCACTTTTATTGTTTAGGACAAGGTTTTGGTATCCAATTGCCTTCTTAGCCCAATGAAGCAGCGCGTGGTGTCGTTGACTGAACGTGGACAAAGTCCTCCTTCCTTAAAATCATTTAACAGAATCTACGGACTTGCCATACATGTCTAAATAGGCATGGGCTCTTAAGTCTCAATAAATGCTGTTTTATCGATGATAACTTCATCATGACAGATAGCGGTTTATTTATTCATTGACAAATGGTTTCAGTCTCAATCGGGTGCGACAGATTGGTTAGACTTTAGTTTATGCATTGCTATCTTTACTTTGGAGGAAATCTTTTCTTAATACAAAAAAAAAAAAAAAACACTGTGGCGCTGGCAGCCCGGTATGGGCAATGGCCTAGCTTCATGACGCTCATTTGTGTTGCTCATGTTGTTATTTTTCTCACATCTGAGCGGGGCCTACCGTTTATCGCCGTGTCAGAACGGCACTCCTTCAAAGCTTTTTCGTGAGCAATTTTACTTTCGGGAGTTTCCCATTGCCCGCCGAAAGGGTGATGGCGATTTTCAAAAATTGTTGGTTACCCAGCCAGGAATCGAACCCGGACTCTCTGCGTGACAGTCCAATGAGCTAACTATCGCGCCATCGTCATCGCTATCTTTTCATAATAATCCCACTGAATATTTATGTCTGCCTGACGGCGGAATTAGGTCTACTCTCACTATTATTCAAAATCAGGAAATGTTTTTACATAGTCTTATCAGCAACGGTGACTCTGCTATTGATTTCCCTTGCTCATCTCTACATCTGATCGGATCTTTGGAAGCCGATGTTAAGCCCCCTTTCTTTGATCGCAGACAACCAAGCTGATTCATAGGTCAGATACTTTGACCCTCATCTGGAGTTGTGCACAACAACGTAAGATCATGAATCTGAATTCTGGAATTGTGCGTTCATGACCGAGGAAGTTAATTTTATGCTGTGTAAAAGCGAATTCTTCAGTATTGTAGCACTCAAAGCTCAAAGAAGGGCCTTTCAATAAATTTACCGAAAGTTGGGGTCTGTTGCATTATATACTCAGAATATATCATTGGTCATTACTTTTTCGAAGACGGCTACTCTCAACAGAATGCGATGTAGGGCAAAACCACCCTGTACATATTTGCACTATAACTCAGTAAAATATCTTAAGATGGAAATGGACTGAGATGGCCGGCCTTTGACCTTCCAGAACTATTCCCCAATGTATCACCACATTGACTAATTGCATTGTCTCTCTCTGATAAACATTTTCTGTTCACACTGCGGAAAAGTTAACGCAAGCGAAATAACACTCAAGTACGATGTAGAACACTTCATTTTAAATCGGTCTGCTATTTCGTACAAACAACTGTAAGCACCTACTTCTTTTATTTCACCTTTTTAATGAGCAAGTTCTAAACCCACAAAGGCACGAGTATATGTTAAATATTCTCTCTGCTCTTCTGGACTAAGTAACCAGCCTTTTAACGTAGAAGAACCCAACAACCATGATAATGTTTACCAACGTGCAAAACGTCAACGGTTACAGTTTGTAATTGGAAATGCTCATCTTTTTGTTTTGTATCCACTTTGTATACGAGTACTTGTTCAACAGGGGATTCACAAGATAGTTCTCTACCGGAATGAGAACTTTCTCTGTGTATACAAATAGAATTCGCAATGCAACACCTAACCACAGGTGAGAAGAACGATAAGTGTTTGTGTAGTTTGTTGGAAATTAAATTAACATGGCAAGTAAGCTCTTTCAAAATTTGCTTACTGCCAACAAACACAAATTTGGGTAGCTTGTGTGGTTTAGAATTGTCATTAATAAATTGTATGGCCAGAAAGGATTTTGTAGAACTAATATTTACCGTAGTTATGAGTATGGGGGTGCCAATGTTGACTTAGTTTTAACTGTTTACATACTTGTAATATGCAAGGGACTAGGGAGATAACTTTAACTGATGCCTCTCACAGCCTTTTTAAACTATATTCTCTTATTATTCAGACTAGTTTAATTGTGGTGATTAAAAATAGAGACTGGTGTTAAAGCCACAACTATTTTAAACTTCTCTTTGTTTGAAATATAAAAGGAGTATAATGACATATTAATTTTTAATATTTATCTCATGAATCAATTTTATTGAAAAAAGGGCTTGCAGTACATTAAGGTATACAGTTTATTAGCCTTAAATTTAAAAATTAAAAAAATAAAAATAAATAAATTTGTAAAATTTAAAAAAATACAATTACTTACTTACTTTAGGTGGCGCTACAGTCCGGGGTGGACCTGGGCCTCAGTCAACAAGCTTTTCCAGCCAGCTCGATCCCTGGCTAGCTGCCTCCAGTTTCGCACGCTAAGTTGGCTGAGGTCCTCTTGTTTGCTCGTAAGTTTTGCACTATTCTTTCAAGTACGATGTTGAAAAAATCGCATGACAGCGCATCGCCTTGTCTAAATCCTTTCTGAACATCAAAGGTCTCGGAGAGATCTTTATCGACCTTGATGGAGCAGCGTACATTCTCCATCGTCATCCTGCACAGACGGACGAGTTTGGCAGGGATGCCAAAACTAGACATTGCTCTATATAGCTCGTCTCTATAGATGCTGTCATACGCGGCCCTAAAATCGATGAATAGGTGGTGGGTATCGATCTGAAGCTCATGGGTCTTCTTCAAGATCTGCCGTAGTGTGAGTATCTGGTCGATGGTGGACTTTCCTGGCCTGAAGCCACACTGATATGGACCTATCAGGTTGTTGACGAAGGGCTTCAGGCGTTCACACAATACGGCGGATAGGATCTTATATGCGATGTTAAGGGGACTGATGCCTCTGTAGTTGGCGCAGTTCAGAGGGTCTCCATTCTTGAGAATTGGACAAACAATGCTGAGGTTCCATTTATCGGGCATACTTTCGTCCGACCGTATTTTACAGATGAGTTGGAGTATGCTCCTTACCAAGTCATCGCCTGCCGCTTTGAAGAGCTCGGCAGTCAGGCCATCCGCTCCAGCAGCTTTGTTGGACTTAAGCTTCGATATGGCTATCTTCACTTCATCCAGGTCGGGTGGACGGAATTGTTGGTCATCATCGTCCAGGTTGAAAATTTGATTCTGCCTGACAGCGGTATTTGGTCCGTCATCGCCGTTATACAGTCTGCAGAAATGATCTTTCCAAATCCTCAGCATCGACTGCGATTCTACTACGATGTTCCCTTGTTCATCTCTACAGGCTTCGGTTCGGGGTTTGTTTCCGCGGCATGTTATTTTTACCTTTTGGTAAAACTTCCGAACCTCATTCCTGGAGTAGCATCTCTCAATTTCCTCGATCGCGCGCTTCTCAAGCTCTTTCTTCTTCCTCCTGAGAAGCCGGTGCTCGTCTCTCCTCTTCCGCTCATAGAGCTCATGAGCAGCTCTGGTCTTTCTAAGCAGAGCCGCTTTATATGCATCTTGCTTAGTTGCATGTGCTTGCCGCCATTCATCATCGAACCAGGGGTTTCGTTGTGGTGGACGAGTGAAACCCAGCACATCAGAAGCGGCATCTCTGATGGCGTTTTGGCAGTATTTCCAATGGTCTTCGATGCTTGATGCTGGCGGCATTGGACCTCTTAAGAGATTAAGAGACACTCGATCGGAAAAGGACTTGGCGATCTCTTACGATTGTAGCCGTCTGACGTCGAATTTTCTCACAGCATTAGTTTGTCTTGGCGTAGTTTGGGATATCCGCAACCGTACCTTGGCTACAATAAGGTAATGGTCCGAGTCGAAGTTGGCTCCTCGGAACGTACGGACATCCATAATGCTGGAGGAGTGTCTTGCGTCGATCGCAATGTGATCAATCTGGTTGACTGTTGATTGATCAGGAGTTCTCCAAGTCCCCTTGTGTATGTCGAGATGTGGGAACCGCGTGCTAGCCATGACAATGTTTCGCCCCGCCGCAAAGTCGATTAGCCTGAATCCGTTATCGGAGGTGGTGTTGTGCAGGCTATATTTTCCGATTGTTCCACCAAAGATACCCTCTCTTCCTAGCTTTGCATTAAAATCACCGAGGACAATTTTAATGTCATAGCTAGGGCATTGCTCGTAGGTCTTGTTGAGGAGCTCGTAGAAGGCATCCTTGGTGTCGTCATCTTTCTCCTCTGTGGGGGCATTCGCGCATATAAGGCTTATGTTGGCGAATTAAGCCTTGATGCGGATTGCTACGAGGCGCTCGCTCACGTGCCGGAAGCTGAGGACTTCTCGTCTTAGTCTGCCTCCGACAACAAATCCGCATCCAAATAAGCGCTGCTTTTGCCGTCGATAGCAATTGCCGTAGTAGATGTCGCAGTTTTTCATCTTCTTTTTGTCCGGCCCATCCCATCGCATTTCTTGGATGGCGGTTATGTCTGCTTTGCAGCAGTCTAGGACCTCCGCTAGTTGCTCGGCTGCACGTGGTCTATTAAGGGATCTAACATTCCACGTGCATATCCGAAGCTCATTGTCCTTAAATCGTTTGCATGGGTTGTCAACAGTAGATCCGTCCATATCCGAGGCTTGTTGATGCTTCGTAACTTAATCTTTTTTTAAATGGCCGGGCAGTTACCCCGTCAATTAAAAAGTAAAAATGAGAAGCTTAAAAGTAGTGCAACAAAGGTTCTATGTCCTTCTATTGTATTTGTATTGAAAATTTAAGAAAGAAATAAAAAAAGTGCAGTATAGATTGGAAAATGTTCGCGGCAACCTGAGCTTAATTGTCTGAATTCGATGCATTAGCTTAAAGGCACATAGTTATTTTAAAAATTGTTTTTATTAGGTAATATCAAATTACTACGGCTGATTGGAATGGAACGATATAGAGAAAGATCCACAGAGCGAAATTTTGTTGAACAGATAGTCAGGTTGCTTCAAGTGAATTATATTTGATAGTTAAACGTAGCACCGATATTTTAAAAATATTTCTAGCTACACCCACGAGACAAGTACTTATATACTCGTAAATCTGGTACGCATCTGTGCTTCAGTTCATTCATGCTTCATTCGGTTACATCATAGCGCGATGATAGCTAACAAAGAAGTTGGAATATAAATTTAAACTGGCTCCATTATCTTTGAATTGGAGGCCTTTAACAGAGCTATCTTCAACACAGAACCATTCGTATAAATGGTTCAAAACATTCATCGATAAAAATGATTTCGATTGTTCGAATCGTTTTTGATTCTGAGGGCGACCAGTAATGAAATAAAAAACAGAAGTCGACACCTTTTGTGACTCGCTAGTAGCGATAGAAAAGCACTTCGACCTAAGAAGATCTTTTGTGCTGATTTGTCAGAACTGAGTTTAGGCAAGAAGGGTTTTTACCTTCCGAATGAAGTAAGCAACTCTACCAGCAGGGGAATCCCTTAGTTCAGAGATGTCGAGTTGTTCCCTGAAGACGGTATTCCGTCTGATTCCATTTAGGGTTGGGCAGTCACAAAAAATGTGTTCAGCTGTTTTTTCGTCTTCGAGAAAGAGTCGGCAAGTCCTATTTTTCTGAGGTGATATCTTAAGCCGTGGTGTCCTGTAAGGTTCCCTACTCGGTTTCTGATATCGTGCCGATTTAGATTCAAAAATCTGTTGGCATATTTGTTGAAGGGTAGGATGACTCGTTTGACCTGTCTTAGACCTGGAGTCTCCTCCAAGTATCAGATGCATTTTAAGTGCTCCCAGCGCTTAATGGATAGATTTACTGCTGTTTTGGATGTGCAGCAGAAGGGTCCAGGTCCGTTGAAGAGAGTTCCTGAACCTTTTCTGGCAAGTTCGTCTGTCTTTTCGTTTCCGTCAATGCTCTCATGCCCAGGAACCTATCATAAATTGGTCTTATTCCTTGAGCTTAGTTTTTGGAGGGTAGTACATGACTGATTTGGAGTCAATGATGTGCCAGCTAAAGGTATTTATAGCTGCTTGACTGTCCGTGAATTCATGGATATTTGCACCTATGATACCAAAGTTCTATATCAGATTGGGGCATTCTTGAATGGCATGTTTTTCGACTTGGAATATAATAGGACTCTTGTAACCTTAGGATGACTTTAAGCTATACCTGCTGACATGACCAAGCTATTAGTATAGGAGCATGGAATTTGTAACTCTTAAATCAAGGATGTTTTTGGGATGATTGATAATGCGAAATAATTTGAAAGAGTCCCTGGTGTCATTTGATCTCTTCTTGTTAGGATTATGTTTCCACAAATATAACAATTACCCCTTTTGAATGAAAGTGTGGCCGTAAATCAGAATTCGATACTTCGGTGTCTTGTCTACCGCCGGTGTTTGATTTTGGTTCATTCACTATTTTGCGAAGGGGTATCGGCCTTTGTCATCATGTTGTACGAGTATACATAGGTAAGATCCAGCAGGTGTAGTAACTTTAAGTCACGATACCTTAACTTGCGGGGTTAGTTTAAAGATTAAACGTATGGCAACCTTAAAGCCAATTCTTACCTATAGCGTAAGCGATGAGTATTATTTTTGTCTCTGAATTTGAGAAAAATTATCCACGGAAAAAGTACGCCCGGTGACACATTGCTTTTACGGGAATTTCAAAATTGTACTTAAGGTCTTTAGACCTCCCAACCCTTACGAAACCCATCCA
The DNA here is from genome assembly GCA_928272305.1 of Volucella inflata. Lineage (NCBI taxonomy): Eukaryota > Metazoa > Arthropoda > Insecta > Diptera > Syrphidae > Volucella > Volucella inflata. The sequence goes on from OV743719.1 coordinate 112,522,070, forward strand.
TAATAAAAATCCGAGGAACTTCTTCATTTCTTGACTGGTTGTAGGTATCTATGTTTTTTTCCGCGATGCGAGTGTAAGAGTGACTCTTACCAATTACTGTTTCGCTTATTTATTGGTTTCACGAACGGTGCGCTCAATAAGTTCTTCGTCAACAACAAGGTTGAATGCAACAAGACGACTTATATTGTTTCCAACATCTATGTGGACAACAGCAAAAGTTGTTTGTCTTGAAGAAAACTCGGTTGAGTTCCGCTATTCCAGCCAGCTCAATCTTTCGCTATAACATATGTGTCCAGTTTCGCACGCCTTGTTTGCTGAAGTCCTCTTCCATTTACGTTATCCACTTGAGTCTCGGTCTTCCTCTACTGCGCTGTCCCTTTGGGGACAAATTCGAGGACTTTCGAACCGGAGCGTTGGCGTCCATCCGCTCTAAATGACCCAGCTATCTCTACCATTATTCCTTCTCTGTTTTGGTTAGGTCAATGTCGCTATACGTTCCGAACTGTTCGTCGTTGAATCTCTTTCACTACTCACCGTCATAGTAGTCAAGAGAACCCTCATCCGCTTTTGATTAAGTCCATGGCTCTATGCCATATAGGTGGACTGGGACTATTAGGTCTGGAGTAACTTTTGTTGCTCGATAGGTAGCTTGGCTAGTCATTTGCCTTCTTAGCCCAGAAAAAAACAGCGATTTGCAAGAGATATTCTTCTAGCACTAGTATCGTTATAAGAATACAAATCTGCGTAAAATGCGTAAAATGAGTTATGCTCTCGAGTACATAACTCATATTATGCTGCGCTGATAATATTATTGCTGTTGTCATATGCAAATGATTCGGGGATATTTATCGATGCTGGCTTCTGAGTTTTGCATAATTTTTACAAAAATGCAGCTAAGGATTAGGAGTCACTGTACCTTATGTGTAGGCTTTAACCAGCATTAGTCTAGTAGAATGCCTTCTATCCACCTTGCTAAATCGAATAGGTTTCACAGCAGTACGAAAATGGCTTGCATCTATAAATATTACAGTAGGCAGCGATATCATTTTTCCAAAGATAATTGGATCACCTTATTTCTTCGGCCTTAAATAACTCTTCAATCAGGTCATTGTCAAATTTTTCTATGCACACGCATAGTAAAGCAGATAGGATTTTTTCGACTAAAGTAAGTGCTACATAATTGAATATGAGACAAGCAAAAGTAAATATTCTTTAGAATTTTGTTCCATAAACTTTGGTTTTTTTACATTTAGATATGGCTATCCGAATTTTATCGCAATGAATGATGATGGATATATTATAAATACCACCTTGATCCCGGAATAATCACCGTGTGGGGCTCCCATTGTTGATTTGAGTTCTGTTTTTTTTGTTAAGTTGGTACATTTGTTGTCGATATTCTCTCTAAATCTTAGCATTATAGCTTGACATTTGCAAAAGTGACGTAGCCGAGAGTACATCTATCTCTGTGTGTGTTGGCGATTTTTTATAATTTTAGAAATGAATTTAAATTTGCAACAACGAATTTGTATTAAATTTTGCATAAAAACGGATTTAATGGTGCGCGAACGTTGGAAATATTGGAAAAGTGTTTCAGCAATGATTCTCTAAAGAAAACGGTCGTTTACCAGTGGCACGAGCGGTTCAAAAGAGGTCATGAGTCAATCGAAGATGATGGACGCAGTGGCTCACGGTTTTCATGGATTACAACGGTATAGTGCATCATGAATGAAGACAGTAAACAAAGAGTATTATTTGGGCGTTATGAAACGTTTGCGTGAAGCAATTCGCCGAAAGAGACCAGAATTGTGGGCAGAAAACTTGTGGATTTTGCGCCACGATAACGCACCGACGCACCATCATCCATCATTATTCGTAATTTTTTGACGAAAAATGTAACAGATACCAACCAACAGCCACCGAATCCACCTAATTTGGCTCCCTGTGACTTCTTTCTGTTCAATTGAGTTAAAAAACCACTACGGGAAACGCATTTTGGCATCCAGGAGGAAGAAATGGAAAAATCGCAGGAAGCACTGATGGACATACCGAAAACCGAATATAAAAAATATTTCGAGGATTGGATTGAAGTGCTGGCATAAGTGTGTTGCAGTCGATGGAGATTACTTTGAAGAGGACAATATACTCGTAGATTTAGATGACTAAACTTTTATTTTTGTTCCTCTATTTTGGTTCGACTAAGTTTTCACTGATTTGAGATGCCTTGACCTCTTTTTTTTGGTAAATTGGTAAAATAGAAGAACCGTATTTTTTTTCTTTGCCTGTTTCTTTTTTATCACTTTACGGCGTTATTCATCGATCCAGACACTAAGTTCAATTACTACAATACATAAATTTTACTACAAAGAAAATGTGATGATAAAGTCGATTTGAAACCCCCTTTTCGTTTTAACATTTCCGCATTATGTTGTCAGTAAATAAATCTTAAATATAACTTTGAAACATTGCTTTTGCCTTTTTTTTTCTCTCCAAGATCGTTCATTATTTTTTATTGGTAGTGAATAATCTTTGACTGTTACTATATATTTATAGGTTATTAACACCTAAGTAGTCGAAGCTCGCTAAGCCTCATAAATCTCTGCACCCGACTCAAGAACTGCCCAGAAGAGGTGTGTTTATCCCATTAAGGACGTCATTTATGAGAATAAATTGCCTTTTTGCGTTGCTGGCATTGGAATTTGTTCCTGACAAAAGGAGGCATTCAATACAGCCAATTAAATGTGACATAGTTATATTCGATGATTTTTACTTCTTCCCTTATAGTCAGGATTAGGTATCCTTTTATGTGTTTGTTTTCGGTGTTTCTTCTATTTTAAGTTTACAACAAAAAATAAATTTTTTAAAGACTTCCGATGCCGTAGTAAAACAAAATTGTCTCTGGATTAAATAAATTCGTTTCTATACTGTCCCTGGATGGTGTGTATAGAAGGTTTCGGTTTTGGTCCATCTTCTGTCGTACTACAATAGTTGAGGACAGCTGAGTTCTGAACATTTATAAAATACATTTCCTGGAATTCTAATAAGAAATTCGAATTCATTATTTTGCATGTGTCCTGTTGTGTGATTTTCATTTATTTCGAATTTTAGAGTCTATCTCAAGGAGTATTTTGTTTAAGCGCTTAAAACTAAAAAACCAGGAAAGGACAACATACATTTGGATGTGCCAACTGACAACCATATTCTCGTTCAGAGTTGCGTCAGTTGAAAAATTTGCATAACAACCTGCAGTGAGAGAAGCTGCAATATCTTCGACTAAAATAACATTGCTACTGTTTGCTACATCTATGCAAATGCTCGCAAAATCATGTAAGGCACATACGAGTACTTCCAGGAAGTATCTTACCTGTATAAAAATATACAGGACTAAGTAAGGCGTGAGTCAACAGATGGTGTATGTTGACTGTCCATTACTGCATTCAATGTGGTTGATCTTTTTGACAGATGTCATACAATCTTTGGCAACCATGGAATCGTTGACCATGCAACAACGGCTTTGGACCATCTACGACGCACGTTTCCGATTTGTTAAGTGTGTGTCGGATTCCCAGGACAATTTGTCATCGAATTTGATCTTTTTCGATGAAGCCCATTTTTGGCTATATGTTTCCCAAAAGTGGATTAATTTGGTCTTGGCGATCTTTGGTTTCAACAGGATGGTGCTACCGCCCACACAACCCATCAAACAATCAATTTATTGAGGACGAAATTTAAAGACCGCAATATTTTGGATACAATAGAAGTTAATTGGCCTTCGAGATCATGGGATTTGACACCTCCAGACTTCTACCTGTGGGATTATTTGAAGAGTAAGGGCTATGCCAATAACCCAGCGACAATTCAGGATCTTAAACATAAAAACGTTTTCAAAACTTTTAACTTCTATTTCGTAGGTTACTGAATGGCTACAAATTGTAGAAATACTTATTTGCCTTCTAGCAACTTCGAAATTTGCTTAGCCACTCATCGATTGCAACGAGTCCACTTCTTTGACAAAGGCGCGTTTCTAAGGCTCTATACTCGGATGTCGATTAGTGCAAGCAAAAGCCTCCAGAACGGACCATAGCTTGTGGTCTAACGGATTAAGGTCCGGCATACCAGATGGCCAAACATCAGTGGAGGTGAAGTTCGGAATGGTTTCTGAGCAGTATGTGAGCCGTTTTGGCCTTATGGGCTGGAACAAAGTTTTAATAAGTCTGCGGATTATTTGGCTCTATAAAACGCACGTTCTGTCAAAAATAGAGCTCGATGACCAAATCTTTAGGCCTTTTATGAGGACACTTACAGGCCTGTTATTGATTTTAGGGCCAAAATGAACTTTCTTAAATTTGTGCCTTTCGTCCATCGCATTGGGATCAGTCTGGTAAAATAGGTGAGTGCCGGTCAATGACGGAAACGTATGCTAACTAGATTGTATTTGGACTGCCTGCAAAGTAGATTAGTCTAAGTCCATTTTCCGAGTGGATGTCGCGTAGGTAATACTTTTCAACTGCTCCGACAAAGGCGCTGTCCTCTCAAATTTGGCTATAAAATCATCTTATAAATCTGGTCGAGGAGTTCGTATAAATAAAGCCGTCCTTTTCCTCTTTGGTATAAAAGTCTTTTATGTTGATGGATTATAGTCAGGCGTTTGGTCGAATTTCTAGAGATCAAAACTTCTTGCCCAAGTCTTCCTCTGATTGCAAATCCTAACTGGCTCTGCTTCTGCTATCTGAACCAGTCAACGTAGAAATTGTCGCAGTTTTCCACCCTTGTTTTGCCCGACGCATCCCAGAGAACTTCTTGGATATAATACACCTTTTATTACGGCTCAAGGTACCGGGCTTTTTCCCGGAAGACTGGAATAACCATGGTCCTGTATAAAATCATTGTGTTTAGATAGGAGATTAGTAACAATTGTCCTCCAAACCATGATTTTCGCTCTGGTATCGTTGCTGGAATAGGAGTCGAAGTAGACAAGTCCCTTTCAACTTCACAGTTGTTGTGATGTATCATCCTACGCGTTGATGTTTCTTTTCGAAAACAGCTATAACTTTGGTTTTATTTTTGTTGTCTGCTAAGTTTATCTTTGCTGCTTCTACTGTAATAGCCGAAAAGACTTTATGATCAGTTCACTGTGTTCTTCCTTTTATGTCAACGACTTCTGCGTCTGTGAGTCATTTAGAAGACATGTACGGTATAGTGGCTTTGGGGGTCCTGATTTTGTCATTGATTATTTAGACCGAGTAGAGTGGTTTCACAATCATCATGAAACAAAACGAGCTTGGCAAGGATGGCGTTGTGTATCAACATAGAACTATTGGGTTTTTGTTCAAAAACGGTCATAATGTATCCTATGGTGGATATTTCTCGCTGAAAACTGTAGTGAAAAGGGTCAGCCAGATTGTTGACGAACGATCTAAGGTGTTCACATATTTCCCTGTAGTTGACTCATTTCAGAAGATTTCCCCTTTTCTTTGGTTCATCGACTCAGATCAAAGAGATAAATTGATGTTTGCTCGCTATCCCTTCTCAAAATGGCTCGACAAATAAGCCCTAAGACCCGCAAATTTGTTAGACTTGAGCTTAAAAGGGGCTATCCTCTTGGTCAGGTGGGCCGAATTCTTTTCCTATCTTCTACCAGATAAAATGGTTCGATCTGCTTTATCATCAACAGTCTTCTTTCCCCATTTTCAGCGCCTACTGTGAAACTATGAAATCTCCTTCTTCATACTTGCAAAACTCTGGTTAAACTTTGTGGCTTCGGCATGTTTGTTTTATTTTCTATGCACATTTCTTATGTTTCTCTGTTTTTCTGGATTTGCCCTTCTTCATTAGTCAATGAACCAGGGGTTTCTTTGGCATTTTTAATTTTGCCACTAGTCCTTAAAATGTGAAGGCGATCGAAAAAGGCACAGGCGGTCTTTTGTTATTGTATCGCTATTGTAGCTGCTTAACGATGAACTGTTTCGCGGACTCCTGTTACGGAAATCAGCAACCGTTGATTGATAGAAGAATGGTTTGTATTATTTCAAGTCGATGTCAGCTACTTGGAGAGTTCTAACATTGAAAACACTGGAGGAATGCTTTGCGCCAATCGCAATATGATCAATATGATAGACAGTTGAAAGTTGACAGTTGACAGTTGGCAGTTGATCGGGAATCAGCAAGGTCCTTTTATGGATATGAAACTGTGTGCTGCTTCTAGTTACACTATGTCCCACCGCAAAGTTAATAAGCGTTGTGGTGGAGGCTTTGTGTTTTCTACCGTATTTCTAAAGAAACTCTCTTTACCTAGCTTGGCATTAAAATCGCCAAAAACGATTTAACGTCATATTTGGGCCATTTCTTATAGGTTTAGTCGAGGAGCTGGTAGAAGCAGTGTTTGTAAATTCCTTCTATGGGAACGTCTCAGGCACTTACCTTCATGACAAACGCTTAAGACTTCTTCACTTGGTTTTCCTTTGAGGGCGCATCTGCATTCAAATAATCAATGTGAATATATCACAGTTTTTAATCCTCGTTTCGTCAGGTCTACCCGACTACATTTCTTGGATGGGAGTTATGCCTGATTTGTAGAAGTCGAGGATAGCGGCTGATTGTTCGGTTGTTAAAGGTGCGGATGCAGATCATTGTCTTTTAATCGCTTGCTGGGGTCAACAGTGAATTTGTTTATCATTTATCCAAGGCAATTAGCTGGCTGGTTACATTTTCTTTGTCCATAATTGTTGCATCCTTGACCCAGACTATGTAGACATTCGGTACATTTTCGAAAAAATCATTGTGGCGATCTGTACCCATCTATCTTCACCTCTGTTAAGTTGGAATAAGTATCAAACAAATAGCAGATTTTGAAGGTCTTTTCCCCAGAACGCACAACAACGATTTTTATCTTGAGTCACACTTTTAACCTTCTGCCCTTAATCATAAACTGTGACTTCCATTGTTCAAAATTGCCTTGCAACCGCAATTAACCTTTGCAAACCTTTGCGTACATCACAGAAAGTGCCATTTCCAACTTTACCTTCAATTTCAGGGACAACCACTATTTGTACACCATTGACATCATTCTGCCTCAAGTGATTCAAGTTGAAATATCATCCTCGGCACGTGCTCATTTTCTGTCACTTTATTTTCTATGGCTGCCCAAGTTTCTTAAAGCTGAGGGCCAACTTACAAGAGGCGCCACGCCGGTAAAAAAAATAAACATATGTTTCCAAAGGATGGCAAGCTATTGAAGTTTCTTTTGTATCCGTACTTCCGCCGGAGATGAATTTGAAAACACAATCCATTACAGAAACAGCATATTACAGCTGTGAACATTATGTAAGCTTCATGAAAAAAAAAAAAAAAAATGTGTAACTGAGCGACGCACCTTTCCAAGGTGCTACCCAAACGAAACACGTGCAAGACTTAAGTGACAAGAAAAATATGAGCAACAATTTCCCAAACACGGTAGACCAGAATAAATTCAAAACAATATCTTTATTCTTGTAAAGAAAGGTAGAACAATATCCAGATACATGAAAGGGATAAAAAAAAAACGAGAGTTTTCTCATGTGCCAAATTGGTAGCACATGTTGCAGAGAAGTTGAAGAGTTCTCGTACAACAACTTTGTTCATGTTGTTCACATTGTCGAAACAAATTACACTCAATTGCTTTTTAATGAAATTGCTTCGAATGACAACTTTTTTGCTGACAAATGTCTAAAGCCAGGATTTAGGTTTGTTTTTAGGGTAAAATCAGGCAAACAACATCCATCATAGCGCAGTCAGACAGATGAACTCAAGTGTCATAGTTTAGTCCTGGTAACACACCAAGTAAGATCATTTTTCACTCGTTTACACCTGTGTCAAGGATGCTTACAAACATATGAGGTATCCTGTAGTACACTGAAACTCTAATGAAATAGATACCTGAGGTTGCTTCTTCTCTAATTCACTTAATATATTTCAGCAAAATTGAAATTCTGTTCAACCTTGGTTAACCACAACTCCACATGTAAAGTATCTATTTGATTCATGCTATACCATTGTTCTCTATCCTATCCAACATGGATTAAACGCAATTTTATTTGAATTCGGTTTGGGAATACCACAGTACCACATTAGGGATAAATCGAAGTCATTAACTATTGCAAATGTTGCAGACACTACGTCTATAAATTTTGTGAAACCTTCTACTATCGAGATACTTGTAAATATATTGATTCATGTATCGGTGTTTGTGGTCTATATCATTCACTATGCAGAGTGCGAAATCAAGAAAATGACAATCAGAGGGGTGCGTGCGGTTTTTTAATTAAATCAAATAAGCTGATTACTTTGTTATTCCATTATTGGATGTATCTAACTATAAAATCTCGATCAACCGGTGTCGTTAAAGGAATGAGTGTCATTGATGGGAAGATATGCACATTTGAAAGTCCACTGAGTTCAATATAATTTGAAAATGGTGGTATTAAGGCCAGTCAGCCAGAGCTTCATGAATATCTCTAGCTCTTGAAGGCACAGCGACACCGATAGCATAGAACTTAAGTTTCAGGATACGAGTATCAGAAGTTTATGGAAAATTTATTGCTAGCCTTTACGTCACATATTATATGGGTATGTAACATTGAGTATTGGCCCTTTAGCTCAGCACATCTTTGGTTTAGTAATCGTTGCAGACGTAGAAAAAATCCCAGAAATGACTCGTTTACGGGGGACATTAGGCATCGATTTCCTTGAGCTCAGGTCCATGGTCCATTCCTCTTCCCAAGGAATAAAATCGAAGAGGATTGAATTGATAACCATATTTTGGATTCGAACTGTTGAATATTGATTATACTTTAACGTTTGTAGTTGGGTCGTCCGATATCCAGTTTTGGTCACTTTCGAAGTGATTTGATTTGAATTAAGTAAGTCAGTTAGCCTAATGAATGATTAGAGGTGGTTATTGATTAAAAAGACTTCGCTGCAGCCGTTAAACAAAGCCTAGTAACAAATGTTTTTGTCTTGTTGCAATCTCCTTCATCCCAAGTGCACCCACAAATGTTTACATTTCAGCCACAGGAAAGGTTAAAACATCGGAGGATATGCAGGTAGGCCCCGTTTTAATACAAGCGATTATGGTACGACGCAACGTGTGAGGCTTTGATGTATAAGACTAATAGATACCGTGTGAAACAATGTTTTCATCGAGCCTCAACCTGTGATGATGCTGTGGGATAATAGAAAGAGAAAGAGAAAGATCATGAGGTTTAGACGTGATTGAGCCACCCAGGGTCAAAGCAGAATTTCTTTCCAAAAAGATTATGGAGACAGGATAGTGGACGAAAATCGGAGTTGCGCGTTGCACATTTCTTAAATACGGAGATACATCGCACCAGAGTTGGCTGGTATTTGGGTGAAATTCATCCAGTAAAGTCTTCCTCAACAAATAGTTCTGGTTTTTTTTTTTTTTTATAATTTGCGCACGCACAAGGGATTATGTACCCTTAAAATGTTTACACATAGCGCGGGCGAAGGATATTTAGGGAGGGAGAAAAGAGAGGAAACGATGTACGTTTGTTTTAAATGTTTGAAGGTTGTAATGGCTAGGAAATAAAGAGCTCGGCAGGGCATTCCATGAGCAAGTTGTTCGGCTTAGGAAAGTATCACGATATTTCAGGGTGCGTCCGAAAGTGGGCTTGAGGGTGTACAGATGAGCATTCGTAGCGAGACGGGTGTTACGGTTGGAGGGATGAAGGGGCGGAATGCTACTGGCAATTTCTGAGGAGCACTGGTGGTGAAATATAAACATCACCTATTAGTTTTATAGCACGGTTTTGAATCCTATCTAGTAGGCGCAAAGAAGTCTTGGGAGCACCAGACCAGGTGTGAGCATTGTACTCCAGTTTTGGGGGGTTGAAAGCCTTCTATATAGAAGCCAGATCAGAGGGGGTGAAATATTTCTTACATCGCTTAAGGAAACCTAGACATTTCGCAGCATTTTTGGCGACTTCGAATATGTGGTCATTCTAACGTAAGTTGTCATTGACACACATACCGAGAATGGAAAGTTTTTCGGTTTCAACGATGCAAGTGCCATTCATGGATAATGGCTGGGTATTTGAATTTCGCTTAAGCGACAGCAGACAGCATTGTGATTTGGAAGCATTAAATTCCACTCTATTGGTAGTTCCCCAATTGGTTATGCTGTTTATATCGGAATTAAATGAGTTTAACATACGCTGCCGTTCCCGTTCTACAGCCGAAGGGCAGGGACGTGATTTCGGGAACGAATATAAAAAAAGCAGAGAGTACTGTCGTCAGCAAAGGAGTAAATTGGATTAGAAGTAGCAGACAAGAGATCATTGATGAAAATTAAAAAGAGTGTCGGAGACAGAACGGAGCCCTGGGGCACACCAACGTTTATTTTGTGAATATCAGACTTGAAACCATCCAAGACAACTTGAATTGAACGTTCCGAAAGGTAATTTCTAATCCATTGAAGAAGAGAGTCATGGATCCCAAATGCACGCATTTTCGACAAAAGGGCCTGATGCCAAACTCTGTCAAATGCCTTAGAAATATCAATTGCAACTATCTTACTTTTGCCAGATTGATGTAAACTTTGATTCCACTTTTCGGGAGACATGCCATCAAACCGTGTGGACCTGTTGCTACGAAAACCGTACTGCTGGTCATAAAGAAGTTTTCGTGTTACAAGATATTTCATGAGCTGACGATTTATCAGCGTTTCCATGACCTTGGAAAGAAGGGACGTAAGTGCAATGGGTCTGTAAGAGGAGAGAGAAGAAGATTCGCCTTTTTTAGGGACGGGCTGGACATCTGCTCGGAAAGAGTCCTAAAGAGTAGGATTGATGGAAAAGCTTACGCAGTGGTTTTGCCAGCGTAGAAGAACACCTCTTCAGAAGAAGGGGAGATATACCATCTGGACCAGCGGATTTGTGAGCGTTAATATCTTTAAGTACTCTTGCTACTACACGAGTGCGAAAGTGGATTCGTCCCATTGAATATTCGACACACTCAAGTGTAGGCGGAGACGAAGCGTAATCTGGAAGCATTGAGCTGGCCGCAAAGTGTGCAGCAAGCAGAGTTGCTTTGTCCAAAGAGCTGACAGCTGGAATGTCATTGTGAATGAGCGTTGAGATGGAGGATGAGGCAGAATTTCTAATGTTTTTGACGAACGACCAAACATTTTTACTACCTTTGGGACATTGCAGTATTTTTTGCCTCAGTTTTGGTCGTATAAAAATTTGACACGCTTAAGAAAGGCGTTGCAGTCATTCCTGGCTCGTTGAATTTTTTCCGGTTTTCCTCTCTGGGGTTGGTTTTAAAGGACCGAAAAAACATTTCTCTCAACCTGGCAGCCTCCTTACAGCTCGAGTCGTACCACGCCTTTTCCTTTGGTCAGATACTCTTCATCCGGTAAGGGATAAAGGATCTCATTCCAAAGAGAATAGTGTCTGTGATCATATCATTAGCGGCATCCACGTCGTTATCGAGGAAAGATAACGACCAGTTAAAATTCCTAAAGAAGGTGTTAAGTCCGCTCCAATTGGCTTTCTCGTATTGCCATACTGTTCTTTTAGGAATTTTTTCTCTAACTGTGTGGTCAGTGTACGAGAATTAAGCTGATATGACACAATGGTCCGACGGGCCTAGAGGTGAGAGCACATCAACAGTGTACTTATCAGGGTGAGAGGTTAAAAACAAGTCCAGGGTGTTGGCGGTATGACTATCAACGTCTGAGATTCGCAGCGAAGATCTCAACACACGTCCTTCGGGTGTTGTCTGTCCAGAATGTCGAAGCCACCCAGAATTGTGTATATTGAAATCGGCCGTAATAACGATTTCAGTATGAGGATACAGGGATACAATTCTTTGTATGGAGTCAGACAGCGCATCAAAATCGTTGAAGGTCGAATTGCTGTCTAGTTTGGGGCTTCTGTAAATAAAGCAGTAGTGGATAATTTACTTACGGAGATGGAATTTTAACCACATGAAATTGAATTCCGGATTGGAACAAGGACTACATTGTGGTGGAGTTTGGTAAGCTACATCACTTCGCACGTAGATGGCGAGGCCGCGGTGAGAGAAGAATAATGGCACTCGTTCGTAGCCAGGTAGCTTGAGATCAGAGTGATCTGAGAGGTGTGGGCGTGTGTTTCACTTAGTGCCAAAACAGCTGGTCTGTATTTACAGACATGGACGTACGCAGAAAAATGATTACTTTTTAGCCCGCGAATATTTGCTACGTCCACTCTGAATTTCTGAGCCATTACAAGAATAAAAACAAATAAAACACAAACACTGACGATGCTGAGCAAGGCTGCGAAGTGAAAACCTAGGCGTTGGTTTACCGAAACAAATTGTTGTAGGTGTTATGCCCTTACAGCAATATGAGACAGTACACCAACAAAATTGTCATTCGCAACCTGCCATCCATCGGTTGTTACATGCACTCAGTCATTGCCATTGCCGTATAACAGCAACGGCAGTGACCAAGTGCAAGCAACAGCACTCCGACCGGGGGCAGGGATAGAGGATGCCCGCACTAAATATGTATGTATATATTATTTTTTATTTTTTTTTCACGACAGCACAGAACAAGTGTTTTTGTATTTTTTTTTTTTTTTAATTAATTTAAAATGGGGTTTTTTTTTTTTTTTGGATTGGATCAACACAAGCTCTTAGTACATGGCGCTTCTTCTTTGCATTCAGCTCCATCAATTATAAACTTAGCTTGAGACTGCGTTAGCAAACTTTAAGGTGAAGCCATCGTTGTTGAAACCCCATTAGCGCGACGAGGAAGCTCGTTTCTCAGTCTAAAAGTTGGACGTAAGCGCTCAAGATCCTCTATGAGTCCAAGCAATTTAAGATCGTAGAAACGATATTTTCGGGCATAACTATCAGGCTCAGCCAGTCCCTTAACAGCTGTCGATGCTGAACCCACTTTGCGTAGTCGGAGAAAGTATGCTCTACTGTATTCTCCAATGAAAAGCAATATTCGCATCTTAATGATGCTTTCACTGCCATGCGGTGTAAAAATGTGTTAACCTTCCCGTGTCCAGAGAGAATCGTGGTGAAATAGTAATTCATCTGACCATGACTTCGCTCCGGCCATGGGCTCAGTACCGGTATTAGTCTGTTAGACTAATTAGACAACCTTGTTATCCCATTCCTGCACGCCAATGATCTATTTCTTCTATGGTTATCTTGTTCAGTCAGATTCCGGGAGAGAATATTATCTATGCGCTCCCGTGTAAATAAATTGATGGGTACGTTTCTCGCAATGGCCATAACGGATGCTGTAGAGAGAGTGTTGTAAGCACAAGCGATTCGAAGGACACCCACACGTTGTACCGAGGAGAGTCGCTTTCGGAGACCCCCTCTCGAAAGCGCATCCGCCAACACCTCAGCATCTTGCTGCAATAAAGACTCACTCTCAGGCCACCAAAATTGAACTTCCGCGCAGAAAATACGGCTGCTACCATAGTGACTTTATCAGCCGCCCTCACTATGTGCTTCCCAAAGGTAATTCATGCAACGACCCACAATCTGGGAAAGTGGAGTACCGTCATCACGCGGACTCCGAGGAAGTATTGTTCTCTGGTGAGGATAACTATCTCCGTTTTTTTCGGGCCACTAGTTCAAACCTGTGACCCCTCAACCATATCGCTATTTTCCACCAGTAGCTCGGCTATTGCTCAAGCTTAGGTGGTCTACTGGTCATTTGTGTACATACAGAGAGACCCTCTGAACTGCGTCAGTTACAGAGGCATCATTCTTCATAGCATCGCATTCAAGATCTTATTTCCTATATTGAGTGAATTAAGCCGTTCATCAATAACTTAATGAGTCTATCACCGACCAAAAAATTACACTACGGCAGATCTTGGAGAAAACTCAAAAGCTCCAAATTGAAACACATCTTTTAAGGGCGCCTTTGATAGCAACTTTATACTATACAGACGAGCTACGCAGAGTAATATCTAGTTTTGCAATCAACATCGACTGTACCGGAGGAGTGAAGGTTCAAAGACTAAGTTTAGGCTCACGCACTGAGCGACTGAGCGTTTGAGCGATGAGCGAAAAACCCCTTAGCGACTCAAGGGCCACGTAGTTTCTAAGCGATGAACTATTTTTCTGAGCGACAGAGTGACGTCGCTCTGAATTCAATTTTGTTCTAATCTTGCAGCTCATCGCTCAGCGATAAAGTGAGAATGGGGCAAATAAACTTGGAAACTTTGATTTCAGCTGTCGACAACGACATTTTCACTACTAATCGCTTGAGCGACTTCGCTCAGTAAAAGGCCACTCGTCGCTCAGACTTGTCGTTCTATCGCTCATCGCTCAATGCGTGGCCCTAGCCTTACATGGCTGAGTCATGTAGAGTGGATGGACACCAACGCTTCGGTTCGAAAAGTCTTCGAATCCGCCCCGAGTGACAGTGCAGTAGATGAAGACCGCGGCTCAGGTGGTGCATGCAAATGGAAGGGGAACTCAACCGTATTTAGTGAGGGAAACGCTGCTTATATCATTGTCACCGATGAAAGAGCTTCCTCGAATTTGTTCGTGCCAAAGGATGTGCATATTCTAATCTCTGAAAAACAAAAAATCGTCGACAGCAGACGCTATCCCAAATGTCGTATTAAGGGCGTTGATTTCTTCGATTATATTTAACATTTACACAAGTAATCTATTGTAGTAGATTCCCTTAATTACTCTATAGCGTACGCAAATTATTTAGTGGGGTACATGTATTTTGACAAACATATAGAGACTTGTCTCGCTGGGGTCAAGAAGGCCCTAGCCCTGACTAGAAGGCTATTTCACAGCAGTCAACTTGTCCCCAGGGTAAAGGTCATATGCTATATGGCTCTAATCAGGCCAAACATCGTGTATGGTTCAATGTAGCACCGGATCAGAAAAGATTCGATTCGGGTGTTTGAGGACCTATCTGGGTTTGTATAGAACACCTGAATCAAAGCACAAAAAATACTTTCCCAAAAAGTCCTTCACGTTGGGGCTTTTCCACCGGGAGTGATTATACTTAAGTAAGGCTAAGTATCTTATGTAGGTTAAGTAGAATAGGGACATAGTTTTAAGTTTTATACAAAAATTAAATAAAAACAATATGGTATCTAAGTTTCTGCAAACTATTTCTGTTGAAATGTTTCATATATTGATAGATAAGATTAGTCGTAAGATAGTTTGAAGGCCGAAATGCAAAGTTTTGAAGAATTGTTAAGTTTAGAGAGTTCAGTAAGAGCCAGGAAGCCACAATAGGTAATCGAAAATCTCCAGATTTCCGTCTTTTTCATTGCATAAACAAATTGGAGAGTTAATGAAACGACGTGTATGTACTTCATCTAATGCTATGAGCTACAATTTCAATACTTCAGCGCTTAACCAACCATGACAGCTTGCCACAAACTCGATCGCCTCACGAACAAAAACTCTGCTCGCTGAACAAGAGACATAAGTTAATGAAAAAAAAGCAAATATATAACCATGAATAGAAAATTCGGCGATTTTACATCCCAGATCTCAGTAACAAATTTTAGATCCGGTAAATGACTCCAAATTTAAGCAGTAAAGCAAGTAATGTTGACCTTGAACTAAAGACGTGGAGTGGAGTCTCTCTCGTGGAGATAAAGACAACGCGCCTATTTAATTATGAAATATAAAAATCTAATTTTTACTTCGGCAAAAATCGTTATAAATGGTCAAAGACGTTTCCCAATGCTAGGTTATGTACACCTTAACACAATGTAATTACTCAGACTTGAGCCTCGAAATTGACAGGCGAGGATGAAAAAGATCCTTTCAGCATTTGGAATGAACTATTTGATGAGGAAATGCTTCAACAAATTTTGGTACTTGGACAGAAAGGAAAATCTCCAGTTACAGGATAAATTTTGCCTGTCAGAATAAACCTGAACTGAAAGACATAAGCATAGGACTAAAGGCTTTTGTGGGTCTTTAACTATTTTCAGTTGTTTTGAAATGTAGCCACGAAAGCTCAAGTTACTCATTTGCTAGGGATGGTACAGGGTGTGATATATTAGGATGCTGCATGTCAGAAAATAGATTTGTCATTTTGCTACTGTGTTTGCGATTCAATAACTTGGATGATCGCGCTTAAAGGCAAAAAATGACAGCTTGTCACCTATATCCTTCATTTTCAACAAGTTTGTCAACAATTCTCAACAACTATACGAATTAAGCGAATGCGTCACCGTAGATGAGATGTTAGATAAGTTTCGAGGAAGAAGTCACATATTATATATACATATGCCTAAGTGTAGGATTGACCACACAAGATTAAAATCTTTCCGAGCCCATACAGTGTGTCCTACGGTTGACTCAACCTGTTGAAGGAAGCAACCGAAATGTGATTGCTGATACCTAGTTCTCTTCTATAGAACTCATTGATGAACTGGAAAAACGGAAGGGGTATTGTGAAAATAAAATTAACCCAAAATACAATTTCAACCGCAAAAAAATAGAGTAATCCAGTCTACTTTGTTTGGTTTAACGAACAAAAAAAAACTATATGCTCATACGTGCCTAAAAAGAATAGAGCTGTGATACTTGTGTCAATGCATCACAATAACGAGGCTGACGAGGATACTAAAAAGCCTGAAATGATTCTTTATTTCAATGCAACCAAAGGAGGTGTTGACGAAGCTGATAAAACATGCTCCATTTATTCCAGCAGCCGCCGAACGAGAAGATGGCCAATGGTGCATTTTGGATTAGAGCTGCATGAACGCTTACATATTATATAATATGCATCAACCCAAGATTTAAGATAGAGAAGATATTCTAAAGTGATTAGCCCCTGCCAAAGCGAGTTCTGGGTGACGTGACGATTTGGTCGAAAACAGGGCCCAAAGTCATGAAACAAGTCACGGCAAACGAAGGGCATGCAGTGTTTGTCCAAATTGAGTAATTGTCGGAATTTTTATTTTTTGGCTTTTGAGAGGGATTTGGCTTTTTTTAGATTAGATTTGAAGTAAAAAGTGTAAAATGTATTCTATTACTTTTGTAAGATATTTAAAAATGCTAAAATAAGGATCCCATGTCAATTAAGTATATGTGTATATAAACAATGTCTAGTTACGAAGTTTTTTTTTGAATATTTTCTTAGTTCTCTAAGCTTAATAACTCATTTAAAAAAAATAAAAAATAAATCAAGACTTAGATTAAGGGATAGGTGTAGCTTAGAGTGGCCGCAGAGGGCCAGTAACTAAAATTAATATTGTTAAGTAAATTGAGCTATTTTTAAGCATTTTTTTGTTTAGCATTAAGGTATTACTGAATTAAAATAATTTGGATCTTCACTCTTCTGGCTAGGTCCATGTCGCCGTACAGTCCATACAGTTCGTCGCTGTATCTCCTCCTCCACTCACCGTCAATGCAGACGGGACCGAAGATCGCCCGAAGAATTTTTCTCTCGAAGCAACAAAGAACACCCTCATCCATTTTTGATAATGTCCATGCCTCTGCGCCATAGAGCAGGACCGGGATTATTAAAGTCTTATAAAGGGTGACTTTTTTTGTCCGAGAGAGGGCTTTGCTACTCAATTGCCTTCTTAACCCAAAGAAACAGCGGTTGGCAAGAGTTATTCTTCGCTTGATCTCAGCGCTGGTGTCGTTGTCTGTAGCGGAGCCTAGGTAGCCAAAGTCCTTAACTACCTCAAAGTTATATCTGTCGACGGTGGCGTTCTGTCCGAGACGTCGGTGTTGGTTGTCCTTTTTGCTTGACAGCATATTGACCGCTAAACCCATTTTCGCCGCCTCCGTCTCAATACTCGCGAAAGCGCCACTGACATCACGCTGTTTTCTCCCGATTATGTCAATATCGTTGGCGTATGCGAGTAGTTGGACGGACTTTTGAAAGATAGTGCCTCTTGTGTTTGCTCGTGAGTTTTGCACTATTCTTTCAAGTACGATGTTGAAAAAATTGCATGACAGCGCATCGCCTTGTCTAAATCCTTTCTGGACATCAAAGGTCTCGGTGAGATCTTTACCGACCTTGATGGAGCAGCGTGCATTCTCCATCCTGCACAGACGGACGAGTTTGGCAGGGATGCCAAAACTAGACATTGCTCTATATAGCTCGTCTCTATAGATGCTGTCATACGCGGCCTTAAAATCGATGAAAAGGTGGTGGGTATCGATCTGAAGCTCATGGGTCTTCTCCAAGATCTGCCGTAGTGTGAATATCTGGTCGATGGTGGACTTTCCTGGCCTGAAGCCACACTGATATGGACCTATCAGGTTGTTGACGAACGTCTTCAGGCGTTCACACAATACGGGATAAGATCTTAAATGCAATGTTAAGGAGACTGATGCCTCTGTAGTTGGCGCAGTTCAGAGGGTCTCCATTCTTGAGAATTGGACAAACAATGCTGAGGTTCCATTCATCGGGCATACGAGTACTTTCGTCCGACCGTATTTTACAGATGAGTTGGAGTATGCTCCTTACCAAGTCATCGCCTGCCGCTTTGAAGAGCTCGGCAGTCAGGCCATCCGCTCCAGCAGCTTTGTTGGACTTAAGCTTCGATATGGCTATCTTCACTTCATCCAGGTCGGGTGGACGGAATTGTTGGTCATCATCGTCCAGGTTGAAAATTTGATTCTGCCTGACAGCGGTATTTGGTCCGTCACCGCCGTTATACAGTCTGCAGAAATGATCTTTCCAAATCCTCCACATCGACTGCGATTCTACTACGATGTTCACTTGTTCATTTCTACAGGCTTCGGTTCGGGGTTTGTTCCCGCAGCATGTTATTCTTACCTTTTGGTAAAACTTCTGAACCTCATTCCTGGAGTAGCATCTCTCAATTTCGTCGATCGCGCGCTTCTCATGCTCTTTCTCTATTTATTTATTTATTAGAATACCAATCTACAATTGAAAATTGTTACTTATGAAAACAATAGGGCAAGCTAGCAGCAACGGCTTTCGGCTCTATCAACATTTTTTCTTAATTTCTCAATATTTCTTCCTTTGGGTACCTTGAGGAGTTCCAATGGGTCTTGATTCGGGAATAAGGGCTTAGTAGATGAGTAACTGTTACTCTGCTGAACCAAGTGGGGCAGGTTGGTGGTGGTTCCTTTTTGAACAGGTGTTGATGGGTGTATGCATTATGACCAAGGCGGAGTCGGATAAACATTTTTATGTCAGATTTGGGAAAGTTTGTTGGAAATTAGGGCTGAACTTTAATCAGGTTGACAGTTTTGTAATGGTGGTTATAACGTTCCCATTCAAGTAGTTGTTGGCTGTGGCATGCCTGCTTGATGTATCTCTTCAGGTCAAGACGAGAGATGGTGTTATAGGTGAGAGGAGCTGGGGCCTTTAGCACAGAGTTTGCAGCAGCCTCTGCATATTCATTGAACTTAATTTCTGCGTGACCTGGTGTCCACATGAGCTTTATCTTGGATCTTGATTTAATTAGGAGATCACGAATTTATGCAATGATGGTGTCATTACGAGGGTTTACGATGCTTTGTGGTACTGACAGGATGTCAAAGCAGATCACCCATTTTTCTGATATTACAGAGTTTCTCCTTGTGGCTTCAAGTATGGCTAGTGCTTCGGTGGTATACTGTACGATTATAGACCCTTCTTGAGTTACAACTGCGAAAGCTGTGTTTGTCTCTGTTTTTGATCTGTCTGCAAACAAAAAGTTTCAGCCTTTACATTTTAAGTCAGTTGAGTTGTCACGTCCTTTCGCAACTCTTGTAGGTTGAGAGTTACTGAATCTCTATTAAGCGACCAATTGTACCCAGAATCGTGGATCCTCCTGTTGCGTTTGTGGGTAGTGGCCTTATTCATATCTTTGTCTATTATCGATCCTGTTTGAAAATGGAGCTTGACATTGAGTTTCATGATGATTTCTAGTGTTGGCAGCCCAGCTTCAGCAAGTACATTTTTAAGTGGTGTTGCTGGAAAGACACCTAGGCCTTTCCTTTCTGCCTGATGGTATGTTCGTGCAATTATATTTCTTGTGGATTTTGGAGAAGAACCATGGATGGTCCTGTTTACATAAAACTAACAACTGTGTAATATTGCAAAGCGAGCTAATATGAACATTGCTTTTCTTAGATACTAGATACTTAACAATATTGAGCCGTGCTGCTAATGCTTTCTTAAGACTAGTGCAATGAGGCTTCCAGTTTTTTTACCTGAAAATTGAGATTTTTTTTATTACATACCAATGGTTAAATATCAACACAAACATCCAAATTAAATCCTATAACAGAAACTAACTTGATAGTAGTGGCGTCCCTTATAGTGTTATTACTTTCTCATGTCCCCAGTTAAAGGTTAAAAATACTACAACTACTCTTATACCTACGCTCCATTGATATTCCCTGTTTAATATTATAGACAACTGCCAACAAAAAAAAAACACTGTGGCGCTGGCAGCCCGGTATGGGCCATGGCCTAGCTTCTTGACACTCATTTGTGTTGCTCATGTTGTCAATTTTGTCACATCTGAGCGGGGCCTACGGTTTATTGCCGAGTCCGAACGGCACTCCTTAGAAGCTCTTTTGTAGGTAATTTTTTGCTTTCGGGAGTTTGCCATTGCCCGCCGAAAGGGTGATGGCGATTTGAAAAATTGTTGGTGACCCAGCCAGGAATCGAACCCCGACTGTCTGCGTGATAGTCCAATGAGCTAACTATCGCGCCATCGCCATTCCCAACTGCCAACAAGTAAATCAAACATCATTGAGTAGGAAGCCAAGCGCCTATTTATTATACATATACTAGTATTCATTGAGAGGACTGTATTACATTTCATCAAAATGGTCCATTCATAATTACACATACATTTTTATTCTCTGACTGCGGGCTTCTAATTTAAGTTCAAAGAAGGCTTAGTGCCATCAAATGAACATGTTTCCAGCCTTTTTCCGTTCCTTTGAACCTTTATGACAAGAACTTTTACTAGCCGAAATGAATACAGTTTTAAAGACTGTTAGCTACGACCGTTAAAACCTACGTCCAAACTAAAGCAAATAATAAGAGTGCTCCATCACTCTATCAATTGATTATAATTAGAGTAGGCAGCTGTAAATAGTTCTCAGTCTTCGATAGGAAGGAATAATAACTTCCCGATTATGCAACATTACAGGCTCCATGTAATAGAACTCTGTTAAATGCTCTGAGACGTCATAGTGATGATAACAGGATATGGGCTAATTTTCCGTCCACTGCTCCTTAAAAAGGCCGTCAACTCAGTAATATCTTTGCACGTGTTATCCACGAAATCAAAAAAACTGAATAATCTTAGAAAATATTTACACTATATGCCTCATGCTGCTTCAATTATTTTTGGCCATATCTTGGGCATATCTAGACTTTCCGCTGGTTCTTCTTCCACACGAGTAACGGAGCAGGATATCACATGGTACTCGTACTTCCATCCATGGAAGCTCATTTCGTACGATTATCATTTGGATAGAATACCTTTTTTTTGTTTTGCTTTGGAGGGGGAAATTGGGGCTGCAAGAGGGTAATTTTGTCAATGTTTCATCTGAGTTGTTTGAGTACTTTTTGAGTAGAGGCGTCACCCCCCTAATTTATCGTATATCCAGGCAAAGGATGAAATCCATTGTGGTTAGCTCTATCGTTAAGCTATGCATGTCGTCCAGATACTTTCCTTAAGATGAATAGCTTATAATGATGACTTATTTTTATTCTGGTCACTAAAATAGTAGGAGATTTAAGAGGAAGAGAGAAAAGGGAAAATAATTGGGCCATTATGGTTGAGATGTATAAGGCACCACATGAGGCACTTTCTAGGGTATAGAAGGGGCACTTTCTAGGTCACTTAGGAACATGAGAATACAATTTTTTTCTTTCCTGGTTTTTTTTTTGGTGTGTTGATGGCCGATTAAAATTAATGAAAGTATTCACTCTTCATGAATGTCGGTATTTTATAGTTTGGATAAGTGGCAGTTTCCCTTTGTGTTAGAACGTGAGGAGGCCTACGGCCTAATACTGTCCGGTCGAAATTTTCCGCCATTACTTCCATATGTCGTAGGGAAATGGTATTTAATGAAAGGATAGGAAAATCATGACCAATAAGAGGTCGTTTTGTAATGGTTTTTGACTTTTAACGTAACATATGAGTCTTAGCTTTAGCCTTTAAGGGGTATTCTCATGAAATTGCCCAAGCGAATAATGTTTATTGAATTTTGAAAGCCAGGAGGGTTCTAAACATGAATTAAATGAAAGTTCAATGTATCAAGGAACATAACAACAGGACGCAGTGTGTGTCTTAGACTAGGAACAAAGTATCCAAAAATAAAATTCAAGCAGCAATTTAGCGCAAATCTGCTATCCTCGGATATCTCTTGTATTAATTATGCTTTTGGGCAAATATTAATCAGATCCGAAGTGGTATCTCATGTTTCTACATGGTTCACCGGGACAGTAGACATCGATTGCTTCGATTCCATTGGCAAAATTTTCCTATGTCGAACATCAAAAGTCAGCTTCCTAATGGAGTGGACTAACATCTTCATCAGGCTTATAATACAGAGGACATGGATTAGAAACAAACTCAATTGGAGTTATGACTCAACATAACTTTTCCAACAGAGTTTTTTGTTCCTTGTTTGAAGGTGGAAGGTATGTACATTTCCGCACATCGTGAATGTGCTATTGTGAGACTCTTACAAACTAAACTTTACCTCCGCAGGGCAGGCTACTCCCTTTGGCTAGAAATCATGGGCTTGTTAGATAAGTTTTTGTATTTTGTTATAATGTTGGCGATGGCGATGGCGCGATAGTTAGCTCATTGGACTATCACGCAGAGAGTCTGCGTTCGATTCGAGGATGGGTCACCAACAATTTTTCAAGTTACCATCATCCTTTCCTTGCCTACGAAAAAGCTTCTAAGGAGTGCCGTTCGGACTCGGCGATAAACCGTAGGGCCGGCTCAGATGTGACAGAAATGACAACATAAGCAACACAAATGAGTGTCAAGAAGCTAGGTCATGGCCTATACCGGGCTGCCAGCGCCACAGTGTCTTTTTTTTTTATTTGTTGTCTCATTAGACCGTCGGCGGTCTCCAGGGTATCAGTTCTACGTGAGTGAGTTACGAATCTTGGGGTGGGTTTAAGTGCCAATATATGAAAAATGAAATGTGT
The DNA here is from genome assembly GCA_928272305.1 of Volucella inflata. Lineage (NCBI taxonomy): Eukaryota > Metazoa > Arthropoda > Insecta > Diptera > Syrphidae > Volucella > Volucella inflata. The sequence continues at coordinate 112,545,231 of OV743719.1, forward strand.
GCGTGTATATCCGTTTATGTACGTCGGTAAAAAGATAAGGGAGTTGTGGGTCTGTGTAGATATGTGGCGTAAATCTTAGAACTTTGTTCAATTGTGTCTATATGTGCGTGTGCTCACTTTGCAGAGTTCTTGAGTTTCACAAGGCTGGTAAGCAGTTTCTTCATAGCCTACGTCTGGTGCTGGAATCTTCTCAGGTCTTTTAGGATAGTGGTCACTAGCCTTGCAGCTTCACTCCATATTTCCTCCGAAAGAGGGTCATTTTGTCACGAATCACGTTTGCATGTGAAGAGTTTTAACTTGGTCTCCTAAGGCAAGTGATCCGTTGGGTGAATAAGAACGTATTCTCGTGTAGATGCGTCCCATTTCTGCGGTCAATATATCAATGGGCATCAAACCAGCTAAAACTTCCGGCGTTTCCTCCGACACGGTTAGTCTATAAATTTGCGATGTCTTTTGATTTGACTCTTTCATTGCAACGTAATCGCCCTTACCGGACAGGACAACTGAGCTTACTGCTTTCGACAGTAGTAATGTGCGACTGTTTCCAGGTTTGGCATAAATCTCGTCAGCGAAAATAGGATAAACTATGTTTTTTCCAAAGAAGCCTATGTGTATCCTATCATATATCCTTCTTGTATGATTAACGGCCCTGAGACTGCTTCTTTTTTATATGCACCTAAATTCAGACTTGATGTCACTAGACAAGAAGAGTGCATTCCAAGCGTGGACAAAATGCGATCGGAGCGACGATCTCGAAAAAGCTCGACTGGTTCTTGAATACGAGCGTCTTAAAAAGATCGCAAAGAAAGTCCTGGCTCGAACTCGAGCGGCAGCAGCGGAAAACCTGTACCAGGAGTTGGAACAAATATCCTCACGATCGGCAGAAAGAAGACAAGCTATACAAGAAGTCCAATCGTCGTACAATACTAAAGTGCCAAATATTTTTAAGCTCGCTGCACAGAGGCGAAAAAATTCAATGGAAATAACCTCGCCGAAATACATCAAAAACGCAGACGGTCGTTTACTAACAAATGAAAAGGAAATTTGTGACCGGTGGCTTGAATACTGCAAGGAGTTGCTTAACAAACAGTTTCCACGTGATATCGTGCCGACAGCTGGTCTATTCGAGGAGGAAGTTTCGGACTTTTCAATCGAAGAAATAAGTATAGCAATTGGAAAAATGAAGAGGGGGAAAGCCGTGGGACCAGACAGCATTCCATCAGAGTTTTGGTCGAAGATGGAGGGGATCGGCAGCGTTTGGCTATCGAAACTTTTAAATAAATTAAAATGTGGACAACCTATGCCGAATCAATGGAGAAGTAGCTTCTTGGTTCCATTATACAAAGGAAAAGGCGACACTCGAGAATGCAACAACTACCGTTCAATCAAGCTGATGTCACACACGATGAAAATAGTCGAAAGAGTCTTAAACGAAAGTCTTCGGCAAATAATAAAGCTCGATAATAGCCAGTGTGGATTTGTTGAAGGAAGATCGACGGTGGACGCTATCCAAAGCCTACGAATAATAATGGAAAAGCACCGAGATTCGTCTAAGGATTTACACATGGTATTTATCGACCTCGAGAAAGCATTCGATCGAGTGCCTAGGGATCTCATATGGGCCGCGCTGAGGTCTCAAAACGTATCGGAATCGAATGTTAGAATAATACAAGACATGTACGGAAACGTGAAAACTGCGGTCAAAAGCTCTGCTGGACTAACGAGAGAATTTCCAGTTAATGTCGGAGTGCATCTAGGAAGCGTACTTAGCCCTTTCCTCTTTAACGTAGTCTTCGACTATCTTTTAAAAGACTGCATGCGCGAAGCAAATGTAACGCCAATTCTCTTCTCTGATGACGCAGTTATACTTAACGATAACGTCGAAGATTTACAGAACGCCTTAAATTCATGGAGAAATGCGCTAGAGAGAAACGGGTTTTAAACCCGTCGTTCGAAGACGGAGCATTTGACGTGCCCATTTGCACATCCGTTGCGACCTGTTCCGGATATAATGTTAGACGGAATAGTTCTTCCGAAAAGCACTATCTTTAAGTACTTAGGATCAATCGTTAACATGGAAGCGAAATGTGACGATGACGTAAACCACAGAGTGAGTGTGGGATAGATGAAATGGCGGGAAAATTCGGGAATCTTTTGCGACCGAAAATTTCCACTTAAATTAAAGGGGAAACTTTACACCACGGTTGTTAGACCAGCTCTTATATACGGATCACAGTGCTGGACAATGTACGAAGCGTTTAAAAACAAAATGACGGCAGCGGAAATGAAAATGTTAAGGATGTCTAGTGGAGTCACTAAACGCGATTGCATTAGATCTACGCGTATAAGAGGAAGTCTACATATAAAGAATTCGGTAACCGAACAGCTTGAGACGAATAGAATAAGCTGGTATTGCCAAGTTCAAAGAAGATCTGCGGAAAATCCGGTTAAAAAGGCACTATCCACTACGCTCATTCCAACTGTAAGAAAACGAGGTCGGAAAAAGAATTCCAGAATTTCTCAGATGGAAAATGCGTAACAACGCCTGGGGCTAATCACTGAAGGGATCCAGGATCGAGCGGAATGTAGACGCGTGCTGTGGTCTGCGACATTAGCCAACCTCATAAGCGGAGCAGCAGCGATGCAGTAGAAATGGGAAACTCGTTACGCATAAGTTCGTGTAACGAGGAAAGGGTTAATAAAAGGATAAGATGTCTCTAGACAAGATTTAACTCGTTTGCTACCGATTCTTCTTCGTGGATGTTTACTTGGTTATGTCCAAAGTATTTGGAGGATTTGGCAGCTTGGGAACACATTTACACAAGATATTTAATAGTAACTGGCATAGGACGGATCCTTGTGGCATACCTACTGTAACGTGGTAGTGTTTTGAACCCTCGTCTGTGTCAATACTTAGCTTCCTAGTCCTGAAGTAGCTAGATATAATTCCAAGATTGTATTGTAGTTTTGTACGTCAATTCAGGCAAAAGCATTTATTATGAGCATCCAGCATTTCTGATATCTAACGTGATCAATTCAAAATACTCCAGAATCGCCATCGGCATTCCTCGAAAGCTGCGCTTCGTATATCAGTGACTGTTTGGTGTGCGTCTACTGTGAAACTGAAATTTTGGAATCCAAACTGGAATTCTGACAGTGGAATCCTTTGTCTACTAATGTCATCAGTCTATTGCAAATTAATTCCATGGTATTTAGTCGGCAAATGGTGCGAGATTACGAGTCCTGGATATTTATTTTTTTAAAAAAAGGATCACTAAACGCTTAAGTTTTTAGTGTCTGGTCTCGATATAAATTCTATTGGTTATTCCATCCGGGCCTGATGTTATCCACACTCGGCTGATTGCTGGTAGCTCGAAAAGAGGACATGTAAATGATCCGACTTCCCGCAGGGCCTTACAAGGCTCAGCCTTACAAAAACTCAGAGGCTGCAATAGCCGACTTCAAAAATTCAGAAAAGCGCTATTCTGAAAGAAGCTAGGGATGCCCCACTCTACGGAGAATTCACAATTATTCAGTGCAGTTGAGAGGGTTCCTCGAAAGCTCCATCGCCAAAAGCCGAACTACATATTGTCGATAAGAAAAGACTTCTGGTTCTCACAAGACCTAAGAAACGGTTGAAGATTTCAGGTCTGAAGAAGGGAAAAGCATGCAACAGCAAGGATTAGGACATTACTGAAACGGGCACCAACACCAAGGAAGAAGTGAAAATTGTGGTTTAAACTATCCACAAATGTGTCCAAAGAACATACATTATCTGTGTTCCATGGCATTGCAAAAGCTTTAACGTCAGGGTTCCCAGTATAAGTAGAGGAAATGGCGGAAAATATCGGCCTGTGTTTTCCCAAGCAGAGAGGTATATTACAAAAACCGAATGGTAGAAGATTCAATATCAATCTTCAAGGATGAATTAAAGGTGGTGATAAAAAACAATTAAACTTAAGATGCCTGCCGAACTATAGCAATGTCTTCCAACCCGAGATATTGGCTACACTTGCGGCAATGAAGGCAAAATTCTAGGAAAATATAACTTTAAACATTAATAACGAAGACAACTATCGCGGCTGTGAAGCCCTGTCGTAAGGAACGTAAAGCTTATGAAATTATATAACCCTATGAAAGGTGGGAAACCCTTTCAACAAGCGAAATTTCAAGACAATAATGGCCGGAACGGAAGCATACCTGTTCCGTAACTTTAGGAAATCTTTTACAAAATCGCAGAGCTACGTATTTCTTCATATTTATCTATTTTCAGGTTCGCAGATTCAACAAAATGGCTTTGACTCAACCAGCGTGAGATGGAAATCGGAAACCAAAACAAGAATTGCAATCACATTCCCATATGTACTCGTATGCACAAACCTGAGTACGACTGGGTATAGAGTGCCATCGATTCCAGATCGAATGAAACGTATTTTACTGCATCTTCTAGTTCGAAAATGTAACCCTTTGTTGTGGCGACGATTTAGCTTGCGGCATGTAGTTTATTTCCCTTATGCAGCATATTGCTCATCCCTGGTAACCGTTGAGCTCTGACACATATATTTATGTTCGTTCGAGTATCAGTTTCTTGCGGTGTAGAAGAAATTTTGGGGTAGCATGGTATATTCACGTACATTCATTTTCACAACACCGTTCTCACGTACTCTTGTGCTTTGCTTCTTGTGGCGCTGGTAAGATTGACGTTCCAAATATGCATCCAACTTTACCGACCAGTAGTTTTCAGTTATGGGTTGCACACCTGTTAACTATGTTAAGTTGATATGTCCATCAGATCTACCTTTTTGAAACCATTTTAACCGTAGCAGGCGAATTCAAAATGACAGTGCTTTGTTTTGCTGACTATTCCGCACAGTTTCAAACCACAAAAATGCATTTCATCGTAGTGCTTTGTGTATTTCAAATTGAAAATAGCTGGTGAACTCTTTGAGTAAACGCAGTTGGTTCATTCGGAAGTCAACCATAATCAGAGAACGTAATGAGATGTATCTCTACGGGATATTGATTGAGTTTGCAGGCGAATCGATGAAATAATTAATTATTCACAGAGGCAACCATAAGTCAATAAAAAGATACAATCTTCCTGTTAATGTGAGGTGGATGGTAGAATTTGTACTCGAAGTCTTTGTTTCTGTTAAGTTACTCGTATAAGACACAGAGAATTGGGAAATACAAAGCAAAATGTCAATCCATTGTCTATGACAAACAAACAAATGTTTCCACTTACTCGTATGTCTGGTTAGTATTCAATCCATGGAAATTCTTGCGATGAAACCATATTTGTGCAATGGAAGTTGTTGTGATAGACGCAGGTCTTGTTCTGTTGGATCTACTACCTAACATACATCAAATCAGGATCACCACAAAGCGACAATAGTGCTTGTTAAAAGGAATAGTAAAAGTTGGTATGTTTTCAGTCCTGGTTTGTTTAGTTCAGATTCAATCGTGGGTCGTAGGACTTGGATGGACGTACAAATTGTGGTCGATGTCAAATCGTTTGAGATGCATTATCACTCTATTTTATAAAATACTTTATAAATACACTCTGGTAAAGATAGTCGGAATTATAAAAAGCAGTTTTGTCCGATGCACCCCTGTATTTCTCTCACTGCTTTGAACCCTGAAATTTTTCTGATAGTTGGTTAGGTTAAGTTAGAGTGCCTAACCAATCTTCTTAAGCCTATTGGTCCATTGCAATGCAATGCAATGCATGTGGATCTTTCCAGTTGTGACACTTTTGATAGCGCTGGGATGTTTCCTTTTTTGAAAGATCAAACTTTTAGAGCTACTTAGATCCAGCTTTACCCAGATTTATTTAGTCGCTAGACAGTTTGTTCTTCTCTAAGTATACAGCTTAGGTATTAGTTGGGATATATCAATTACGATACCGATTCTAATTGGGAAAGTTCGTTAGCCATACAGTTCCCCGACCCAACATAGGTGAATGTTGAACTGCTCTACCATCTCGGTGATGCATAATCGGAGTCTAGGACGGTTTAAGAGTTTAGCGGGAAAGAATCGAGGGATTTGATAGCGGCCCGAGTGTACAGAAAAATACGGATATCCAGATATCACGCTCTCCTTCAGCAAGATTGCAAACATTTACGCCTGAAGCACGCTATGGTGACTTGGAAGGCGAAAAAATAGGCTTTGGTAAAGCTTATCTCAAAAAATATCACCACTAGACCCACTGTCTGTTTTGGATCCATTCTCATAGCAATGAATTGAATTGTCGTCCATTAAAATTCTTCCTACCAGCAATGACTGAAGAGGATGCTAACACGAAAGTCTTCGTCAAACCTTAGTTGGGAGGAATTGTATTCGACGCTCTCTGGGAGGATTCTTAGTGTTTCAAAAATATTTATTTTGCAACTAGCTTCTTGTCTGCACAAAATATAGAGGGATTTCAGGTGCAGGGAGTAGTATGTAAGGCTCCATTTATGCCCAGGCATGCTGTCCATTGAAATTCACTTAGTTTGCTTCAGTTGAATGCTTTGTCTAAGGCCGTCCACTAGGCAACCACCCCGTAGGTGGGTACTGGTTTTATAACCGGGGCGTATAGGCAATAGGTAATGCGAGGTTACTACTTACTTACTTAACGGGCTCTCGACCCGTGTAGAGTCTCTGCCTGAGACACGGCCGAGCCAATGTAGTCGGCATGTTTTGGATATGTGGACTACATCCACATCTTGGTATAGCTCATAGAGTTCGCTGTTGTATCTTCCTCTCCATTCGCCCTCCTCACACACAGGACCAAAAATCAGCCGAAGGAACCCAGTATCAGCTCTCCCTTCTTGCTTATCGTCCAGCACTCGGCGCCATAAAGCAGAACTGGCAGGATAAGGGTTTTGTAGAGCACACATTTCGTTCTTCGAGTTAGGAGTTTTGAACCCAATTGTTTGATCAAGCCGAAGTAGCAACGGTTTCCTAGAGTAATCCTTCGCCGGATCTCCACTAGGGTGTCATTCGTGGAGTTCATGTTTACTCCGAGGTAGATGAACTCCCTAACTACCTCGAAATTTTTTCTATATGAAATGATAGCATGTACTTAGTCTTGTCCTCATTTACTTCAAGACCAACGGATTTCGCCTGTTCTTCAATCGCCGTGAACGCTTCTATCACGGTACGCTGGGAGTACCGATGATGTCAATAACGTCTGCATACACCAGCAGCTGAACGGACCTGTTGAAGATAGTGCCTTCCGTGTTGACACCTGCCCTGCGCATCTCTGCTCCAGTACAACATTGAAGAAGTCGCATGATAGCGCATCTCCTTGCCGAAATCCGTAGCATGTTTGAAATAGTTCGGAGGAAATACTTCCAAACTGCACATTGCAGCGCGTGTTTTCTAGCGTCACGCGACACAGCTGAATCAGTTCGAATTGGAACTGAATCCCGATTCCGCTATCGCCATATAAAGTTCCTGACGATGTACGCTTTCATACGCGGCTTTGAAGTCGATGAATAGGTGGTGTGTTTCGACTTGAAATTCGTTGGCCTTTTCCAGGATTTGCCTCAGTGGGAAAATTTGGTCTATAGTTAATCTGCCTGGCCGAAAGTCATACTGGTGTTGCAGAAGGGTTTAAGACGTTCACACAGTACATAGGATAGGATCTTATATGCGACATTAAGCAGGGATATGACTCGAGAGTTCTTGCAAGACAAAGGATCGCCTTTTTTGTAGATGGGGCATATTGAGCTGATAGTCCAGTCATCGGCCATGTTTTCTTCCACCCATACTTGGTTGATGATTCGGTGCATGCTCCCTACCAAAACATCACCAACGTATTTAAAGAGCTGCTTAAACACATCTAACAGTTGCTTGGCTTTTTTTATAAAACCTCCGAATGTTATTACGATCGCCCGACTCTTCTATCTCCTTGAGCTGGGAAGCTGCGTAAGCGCTCTTCTTTCTACGCAGGATCTTCTTTTCGTTCCTTCTCCTGGCTCGATATTCTTCTCTCGATGTCCTTGTTTTGCGCTTCAGCGCTTTCTTGTGTGCATCTTCTGTCACCTTTTTCCTGTACACACATTCATCATCATACCACGGGTTCTTGCTCTGGGGTGGCTGGTACCCTACAGTGGTTTCGGCTACCTCCTTGATGATGTCGCGATACTGGCACCACTGATTGTTGGCGTTTGTGGTAGGTGAGTGCACAGAGGAGAGTTTCATAGCCAGGCGCTCCCTAAGACTCTGGCTACTCCAGGTGTGCTAAGGCGTCTTCTTCTGGGCAGTTCGCAGCTCCTTCTAGTTGGACAGTCGTGCTCTGAATTTAGCCGCGTCAAGCAAATGGTCAGAGTCGATGTTTGCCCATCAGAATTTGTGCACGTCGAGGATGTTGGATGGGCGCTCGCATCAATTAGAACATGGTCGATTTGGTTGGCGGTTCGACCGTCTGGAGAACGCCAGGTTGCCGTGTGGAAACCTAGTGCTACTTATCATCGTATTACGAGCTGCTGCAAAATTGATAAGTCCGTAGCCTTTGTCTGTTGTCGTTTCGTGGATTCTGTGTTTACCAACTAACCCGCCAAAATTGTTTTTCTTTCCGCCTTAGCAATGAAGTCCCCGAGTACAAATTTTACATCGTACTCCGGACAGGCTCCGTAGGCTCCATCCAGGATCTTCAGCCTCCGCGGATGGGCCCTGTGCACATATTGGGCTTATGTTTTGGAAAGTAATTTGAAGTCAATGACTTTTGTCCCAAGCCGATTTCCCACGACGAATTCACATCCTAATACTCGTACATGCAGTCTTTTGTTGCAACTGTAATAAATGTCGCCATTTTTCTTTTCGTCATGATCCTATACATCGTATCTGGATCACGGTAATGTCTGCCTTGTACCGCGTGAGGACAGATTCAAGTTTTTGGGTGATACCCGGGGTGTAATGTGTTCTTACATTCCAGGTGCAAACTTTAATATCATAGTCCATCGATGTTCCGGTTTTCAGACTAGTTTCCTGTCGTGGAAGACTAAGCTGGTACCATTTAGGGAGGGAGGGTCTATGATTGAAATAGTCTTCCCGCAATAAAGGACAAAATCTATTTTATAAGAGTTCTCTCCCAATTTATTCTGGGAAGATTTGGTTGAAACAGTTGTTTAATGCTTTCCTAAGATGCCTAGAGCCACAGTATCCGCATAGGCAGTAACCTTGATTACATCCGTTGCCATGTAAATCACCAGTTCCAGAGAAGGAGTGAAAATTCTTCGCCCTGCAGTGTAGTTCTGATAATTCATTTTTAACAGAAGCATAATTCAGTTTAAAGTTGATTGTTCTGCTCTTCAGCAAATGTCTGATCAATTCCTGAAGTGAGTCATCTACCTTCAGAGTCAACAGCGCCGTCATGATTGGGGATATGTTGACTTTATTAAAGGCACATTCATTGTACACGAATATTCTCTACAATAGGGCGATCGTTTGACATAGATAGCCCGTCAATTTAGAGCCGTTTACAGTAGGCATGTTGAGCAATAGTCAGATGTCAATCAGTCATTCTAGAGGTTGCGGAACGAAAGGTGATAGACTTAGAGATATGAAGTTCTTAGGGACAACATAAGAGCATTTTTCGGCTTTTGAAATGAAGAAGAAGATGAAGGTGATATTAACTTTTCTCCATAATAGAGGAGTGTGACTCATTCCTACGTATCTCCTCTAGACTTTGCAGAACGATATCAGAGGACCCTTGTAGTCCGGCCCAGCAGACATATAAGCAAGTTGTCTCTAGTCCTCAGACAATCAATTTTTGTCGTGACTGCAGTAGTCCTGTTGAGGTTGTTGCTGGCAGGGAGCTGCTTGGAAAGTGGCAGTCCTGTAACAAGTTGAGCGATTCGTCATTTGAGTTCATCCAAGAACTGTTGCTTTCTTTTCAAACAGCTAGGCATCGAAGGATTTGTAGGAAGAATTTTTCTTAGTCCGTATGCCTCAGCGGTTTCTGTTATTTTGTCTCAGAATGACCTCAAGCATTGTCGTTTTGCCTTCCGCAGTTTTTTTTTTTTTATATGTGTGTTTTGAGGGATTTCTGTCTGTCACTTTATTTGTGCCTTTCACTTCGTCGAAAAGTTGCCTGCAAGCGTTTGCAGTTTTTCTTACAATTTCTCATGGGACTCGCTTGTGGAGGCGTATGAAAGGATGATGACTTGATCCAATCTATGGAATTCATTAAATTTATTCATTCTTTGTTATGACACCCGCAAGTGAACTGAAAAATTGTTAAGCTAATTGAGCATTGATCCAAATCTTGTACCAGGTTCGCGTTCAGTATGATATTGCGTTGTAATATTTTGCAACATCTTTCTGGAATTGACACAGTTTGTCAGGTTACTAACTTGTGCTGCCAGCCGTATGTTAACCTCATGTTAGTGGCTGGAGGCTAAGCTTTGTTTGGCTAATTCATAAGCTTGTTTGTTTTTGAAAATGTTGCTGGGCTCTGCAACCTAGGATAGGGTAAGGCTTAGGATTTATTAGTCATCGAGGCTTACTCACTTCGACACTTTTTTTACTGCTCTCGAGGATAGAGCCGTCGGGCCAGTGACATCGATGCAATCTTGACTCTCAGTAAATCTGGGGATCTGTTGCTTTGGCTAAATACTTTTTGGAACCGTTTTCACTTATAATGACAATTCCATCTGCATGGTCATGGTTTTCGCCTTTTTATTTTGCCCCTCGGCCTGTAAGAATAACAATTTATTAAATCCTTTTAAGGAATTCATGGTGTCTTATCAGGGGAAAGCATAGCATCACAAAGAAGTCCGCTAAAGGGTTGTTGCAAAAAAGAGCGAAAACAAAAGTATATTTGAGTTGTATCCTAGGAATTTAGATTTGCCAATCCCTTGGAAAGGTCTAGTGGTAAAATGTAAGCATTAAAGTGATTTAGCAAGCAAGACAAGGGGCCAGGCCTCATAAAAACTGTCAGCAGAAATAATTAATTTGCTCTTTTATTAACTCCATAGACCATAAGCACGAATTCATCAAGATAATTTTAATCGGTTTACGCCTAAAGTATTTATTACTTAGAAGGGACAAGTAACAAACAAAATATAGGGTTACGTCATAAAATGTTATGTCAACAAAGTTTTTCCTATAAACTTTATAACTACCCAAAGTACGAGTAGAAGAAAGGAAAGAATTCTTTTCACTGTACCAGAAATATGTGTCACCTCATTTTCGAAGGCTTACAAAGGCATTTGAATTTATTACACTTGTGTCTTTGTTGTAACATCGCATCATAAAACACTGGCACACTTTTTAACTTTGACCATAAATTTTATGCGACACTGAGCAGCCTGACATCCTATTTTCCTTCGGAAAAACCTCCAGCGAATGAGGATGAATTTATTGGATTTTGATTGAAATATAGATATTTACGTATTTTACTACCACTTTCATAAAATATAAACAAGGAAGACTATGAAAAAGTCTTCCGGCAACTGCACTAAAACGATGGTTTTCTTGATTGCCAATTCAATTCGTTTTTTCCATTAAAAAGTACGAACATCAGCGTCTCTCTTGACGTCAACGGATATAATTCGCATCAGCTGGGTTCATTTATTTTTTCTCGAGAACTCATTTTATTTTACAAATGATGCTGCTACTTAATTATTTCGTTCGAAACTAGTTTTATGTAGTTGTTCTCCTTCTTGTGATGACCTTCTCTACTGCGACTAGCTTCGAAGGTTGTTTTGAAAGTTTCTCAAAATTGGTTAGTCGCATAAGAGCGTGTACTTATTGCTTTTTAGGTTAGTAGATCTGTCATCTGGCGTTCAAAAATCTGTTTCATGTTAAATTTAGCGGGACAAAGCTTGTCTGAATTTTGTATTTTTAATAAAATATCATGTTAATAGATACAAAACGATTATATGATAAAGCGGCTTCATATATGGAGCATGTGTTGGGCCTCATAGTTCCTTAGCAGGCTCGCTGTTTAATTTACACATTCCACCATACAAAATGATAGCTACAAAAGCATTCAACGCTTTTAGAGCCAACACTTTATTTTGTTTCTGCTTAGATTTGCTTAATTCTATATAGCTGTTATCTGCTTGGCTTTGCGATTCGTTTCTCGAATGATGATGTGGGCCATATCTTCAGTGATAAGAGATCGAAAGATGGTAATTGGATCATGAAACAAGTTTTTCAATGGCGCTGGCTTGCTTCTAGTGTAATCGACAATATTATGAGGACGAATGCGACTACTCGTTGGTAGTAGAATCTTTGTACCATTTTGTGCCATTTTTGGAAACAAAATGGGCAGCATCAGTCTCAGCCTGAGGACGGGCAGAAGTGGCAGTAGCAGCTTCTTCACGATGCTTTTCTATCTCATCATCATCCATTTCCACATTCACTTGGCTTTCGACATCGGACACATCAATAGCACCTTCTTTATAATTTATCATATGGCACCCAAAACAGGTAGGGGAGATGCATGACCAGACGAAAACAAACCCCGTAAGCTAACCCTTTTTTCAGACAAAATGCAAAAACTGAAAACAATAAATAATTTTCGTAGAATAACAATGCTGCCTGCGATTCGACTGCACATGGCTAGTAAACAACCGGAAAGCGTTATTGCAATCTTTTTCCACCTTTTTTCTCATTTAATTGGTCATACGACATAGATAAGGATGGTATATGAAGAAGGGCTATAAAAAAAATTATTTTCTTGCCCAATTTCTATGTATATATATCTTTGTGAACCCTTCTCCCTAATTTTTCATAATCTCTTCTCTATAATACACGCAGGTCCCTCGGAACCTTGTCGCTAATAACCGTACTAAGTGCCTTCAAAATGTAGTGCACGCATCGATTCAAAATAAGTTTTAATCGCTTTAGCATTATTTTTTTTATGGAATACAGTAAGCATCAAGCTCTAGCAATTGTATAAAAATATTTGTAAGCATTCAAAAAATCAAAAGGTCCCTGGGGACCTTGCTAATCGGAGGGTTACAGAGAGGTGTACTATGGTTTGTGATTTGCCTCGTTCTGGTCGTCCATCCAGTGCTGAATTTTTCGCAGAAACATGATCGCATTGATGCCGCTAAAGTAATGCTTTCTTTGGGCCAAAATGTTATCGATGGCATGATTACCGGTGACGAGACATGGGTTCATGAACATGACATCGAATCGAACCAATAATTAACGGAATGTCTCGTCTGAGATGAACCAAAACCGAAAAACCTTTTACAGAGTCGATCTAAAATCAAGGCTTTGTTGACCACTTTCCTCGATTCCCGTGGTGTGGTCTACTACGAATTTCTTCCGCCAGGCCAGACAGTAAATAAGGAGTATTACGTGAGCGTTTGAGGGAAAATGTTTGTCGCAAGAGGCCGGAATTGTGGGAGAAAAACTCGGCCCACACATCTCATTTTGTGGGCGACTATTTGATAAAAAACAACGTTGATACCGTTCGGCAAGCTCCGCATTCATCTAACATGGCCGCTTGTGAATTTTTCCTATTCCCACAACTCAATTTACTATTTGGCGGAAAGCGTTTTGAGATAATTGAGGCGATAAAGGAGAATTCACAGAAGGAGCTGTGAAAGATTCTAAAATCGACCAAGGAAAAGTGTTTTGAGGATTGAAGAGATTAATTTGCAGGGAACAAAATGTATATCGATGAGTAATTGAACCGTTTTCGTTTTATTGAAGAATAACGGATACTTTTTGGTCAGAAGGAACGAGTACTTGGCTTTTTTTTTCAGGTGCCTTCCAGCACAATTGATGTTAAGATGATTAAGTTGCTTGAATGACTGACTATGTTAGAGGCAATGCTTTTACACTTTCTTTACCTTTGATGTTATGTTGTCGACCAGTGTGGTTTTGAGATCAAACCGACATGCCTCTTCTGCAAGTTTCATACCTAGTTTAGCAGCCTTAAGTTGGTTGAAGTCTCCTTAAAGTTGTTTAAGCTTCAACCCCTTGAGTTGGAGACACTTAGGCCGAAGAATTGGGGTTCATACAGCTAACATGTTTCTCTGAAAGTTCCATTTAGCTATATAGCCCAAGGGATATGACCGACACTTTTTCTAACTCTTAAAAGTATCTACGAGATGATGAGGCTCTTGAAAGCATATTTCTGGTAGCTCAAGAAAGCTCCCGATTGCCTTATTAGCCCACACATGTTTGTTAAATATATTCTTCGCTTCTTATGTAGCTTTAACATCGATGAAGAGCTAGTAAGTATGGATTTCATATTCCTGGATGTTGGTTGACCAAACAGGAATAACATAAAACTGATATGAACTTATAAGCTTTTCGACCATTATGTAGCAAGGATATTGAATAACAATATTTAGAAGGCTTATGCTTCCATAGTAGCCCCAGTAAGGGGGTCAATTTTCATTAAGTTCGATCGGGCAATGCTGAGATTCCTTTTATCGTGCATGAATTTTGCTGTTTAAATTTTGCAGATTAGCCTGTGGTGGATACGATTAAATTAAAAAAGTTTGGCTCCTTGGAATTTATTTTACGGTCTCTTTCCGGGAAAAAGACTGACTTGGGTATTTTTACCGTATTCTGCCTTTAAAAATGACTGATTGTCCTTGATGCCTTTGGTTTGGGTTTTGTCGTTCTGACAGGCTCTTAATACCTTCTGATTGAATTTCCGGTTCTTTTTCGGGGAGGAGCATTGTCTGATCTAATCGACTTCGTGTTATACGAATTTGTTATACTTCCTTGGGTCAAGTCTGTGTTCAGTTCTCTAATACATGTGAATATTAGCTCTTACCTCAGGTGTTGATGTCACGGTCTATAGAGTGCCACTCTATCTAATTGAGTTGAGAAAGAAACCTTCTAGTAGAGTCATAGTTGGTGTTGGGAACATGGAAAAGCTTTCTCTGCAGACTGAATTACGGAGAAGTTGGGCTTATTCCTGTTGTCAAACAGAATAGGCCTTACAATTCAGACGACAATTAAATTTCAAATTGTAAATGACTTGAGCGTTCCGAAAGGCAGTTTTTAACAAAAGTTTAAGAGATTTATCTCTTTATCTCTGAAAATTGCAAGTGCAAATATCTTACTTTCAACAGCCTTTTGTTCCATTTTTGATGAAATATGCGTCGAATTACCCCTGGACCTCTTACGATGGCTCAAGGGAAATGAACAAACAGTTGTTTTTCACCGAAAGAACAGCATATCAGCATGTCCGTTGACCATTATACAATTGGCAGGTATGTAGGTAATAGTTTGAGTATCTTCTAGACGATTGATTGTTACACTACTGACTCCTGTAACAGCATGATTAAATTCTAATCTGTATCAAGGCTGAGTTTGATATGCGCTCCGTGGACGGAAAGGACAATATCATCAATAGAACACATGAGCTATGACTATGTTAAAATAGTAGGTATAAGGTGATATTAACGCCAGGATAGGAAAGGAGGACATCTTTGGTGTATAGCACGCGATACAACGTCTGACAACGGACTAAAGCTTTTTGACTTTGCAACGGAACGAAGTATCACTATAGCCAGAATATGGTTTGCTCATCTCAATATACACAGTAGACACCGCAGTCTTTGCAATATGAAAAACTTCATCAATTACATATCTTTGCAATCAATAGAAGGCATGTCTTCAATATTTTGGAAACCATATCGACTACGGAGGTTTGAACGTATGAAATCCTTCGTCCACAAGTTGAATGCCAATAAAAGTTCACAATCGACCAAATCTTTACACTCTGGTAGATCTTGGAAACAACTCAACAAGACTAAATCTATATTCATCATCTTTTCATCGATTTTAAGGCCGCATATGACAGCACCTTTATACACGAGCCATAGCCATAGCCATGTGCAGTTTTGGCATCCCTGCTAAGCTGATAACAATGACCTTGCAAATAGTTAGTTTGTCATACGAGAGAGGGCGTTAGTACTCAATTGTCTCTTGAGCTCAAGGAAACATCGATTGGCAGGGATAATTCAGCATCTGCGGCAATGTGATTTTCTCTTGTATCTGTGAAGCTGATGTAGGCGAGTTTCTTCGCTGGTTTCTATGCAAGCTGTCATATGGGATATTCAAAATACGTTGGTCTCATTCAAGATAGGAAACTAACAACTATTTCCCCCTACTCTTGATAAACAGCGGTGCAATCTCGTATGACGAACTATCAACCCCAAGCTGTCATCAAGCCAATACTAATGTATGGTGGTATTGTCTGTAGGACTACGCAACTGCCCTTTGCGATCTGGGGAGGTTTCAGCGTCTAGCACACATTTGCATCAAAGATATGTTCATATCACTCCTTTCGCTGTATTGGACACCATCCTCAATCTCAAATCTCTAGTTATCTTCAGCAAACGGTTCGGTCGAAGGCCTCATTACTTCAGGGGACACTCCACAATTTTAGAAAGTATAGAAGAATTCCAAAAGCTGTTGACTACACTAATACCAAACACTACTTAGATAGGTGGTTTAAAGCAACTACGTCGAATCGTTAAGACTGGGATTACAGAGTATTTTTCTGATCTCCATCCATACCGACAGTTCAAAAACCAAAGAATACTTGAGAACTGGTTTCTAAACTCACAAATAAAATCTTGATTGCTCCTTTCGCCTACCAAATCACTGCAGTATCTATCGGGCGAAGGTAATGGCTATCAAGGAAGCTCTTTCCTGGCTGAAATGGAATGCGATATCGGCCAAGAAAATCTACATAAACAGGCAGCTATTATGTTGTTGTAATCAGTCTTGTTGAAACCACTATATAAAGTAGATGAACTAGCTACGGTACCACACTTCAAATTTCGCAAAACATGAAATCTCTACACTTGCCTCTGCCTACTTGTAAAAATATAGCCCTACAGAATACTAATGATAAGGCGACACACAGTTGGACACACAGTGCAAGGTGTCATGTTGCCAGATAGATCTGACTTAACTTCAATTAAATAAGCTCCTGCAGCCTTATCATGCTGAGGCGTTCGCACATCAGTACTCTCAAAAGTGTATTTACTGAATAATAGCTAGGCATGCCGAAAGGTTTGGTATGCTCCCAAATAACCTTCTTAGAAGCTGTAGGGATGAGGAAAAAGAAAAAAACAGCTCTTCATCCCTTCTTCACTTGGTGAGCCCTATCATGCACTAGAAAACTTTTTCTGGGCTTAAACTTTCTAGACTATCCAAAGGATCTCGGAGAAACGAACGTTGCGGATCTTCGTCGCTTCATCAAAGGCTAAAACTGGTTTCAAACTTTCTCTTTTACTTATGGGTTTCTTTCACGTCACGAAAATCCAGATGTATCTCAATGTGTCTGTGTCCAGACAACACAAGTATAGAGAGTACTCCAAAGTCCGAACGACTAGAAAATGAGGGTACTTTCGTTAAGATAAATACGTTTTGAATTGCAGAGATGCTCTATTGTGTGGCAGAAGTGTGTGACGACAGGAAAGAATTGTTTGCCTACGACATGAAAATCAAACCCGTTCCTCTAGCGTAGTGGTCAACGAATCAATCCACTGTGCCACAGTTATTTTTACTGCGACTTTTATATTCCAAACTGAGAAAAGAACTTTAAGCGAACACGTGGCCTTCTTCTTGTTTATATTTTTTTTCATGAAGTTGGTATCCAGGAAATATTTATTCTGCAACGTGTGGGCACTTAATCTATTTTTTATCTTGGAAATATCAAACTGACATCATGTATGTTTCATTTTTGATATAAACTCAAAGGTTTGCAATGTATCTATCCCCACGGAAAACGTTAGGTAAATCTAATTAGAAGGGGAAGCACAACTTACTTGCAACCAACGTGAAAGTCATTCAATAATACTGATATAACCTGGTTAAAACAAAATTCCGCGAAACGAAAATTGAATCTCCTGTCGAAGCTAAAGCGAGTCCTTAAAACTGTACTCCATGCTTTCAGTAAGTGGATTCATACGAGCATATGCACGTGCCCTTGCATACCATATACGAAAAAAGGAATCTTTGAAATTCTTTCGTCATTTGTTTATTATTAAATTTCTCATCCGCACTCCATTCTCAAGAACGCAATAATTTATTAAGAAGCGAATTTATGTAAAATCAGATTGTCAGCAGCAATATTTATTTTGATAATTGTAAAGATATTTCTAGTGTATCTTCTGCTCCAGGACAGAACTCGGATTCATCTGCTTGGAATTGCTCAAATTTATCAAAAATTCTTCTATGAAAAGACACTTAGGCTAATGGACTAAGGTTGAAGTCATACTTATGTGGTTCTTTGCTTTGTTCATCTGAGAAGTCTTTGTATTCTAAGGAACAATAAACATTCTCACATTTGTACTCGTTTCTGGGAGGCTTATACAAGGACACTATTACACAAAGGTGCTCTATCGTACACGTGTTAATGTGCCCTTGGTGCCGGTAAATGGAAGTTTTGTTTCACTGTGATTGAACTTCTGTGTTTAATCTCATTTGGGTTTCCTGCATGCAAATCTTTTGAATGTCTCCTTTGAGTAATAGTTATCTAGAGAATATTTTCTCACCTTCTCATTTTCTGCCTTATCGAGGCAGGATTTTAAGATCGGAAACTTCTGAAAACAACCCGTATCAGATGGTAAACATATTCCCAAAGAAGGACGAACTTAACCAAGCATGGACTTCGCCACCAAGAGGCTTTCCCAATCATCTCGGGCTATCTTTCCTTGTTGTTCATAATGTCTCACGCGTTACACTCTCCAAACCGTCTTTCGCTTTAAAAGGAGTGATATTTGGTTGAGTATTGAACCTGCACTTTTAATCATCTTGTACGACGGACTGCTTTTGACTCCGTCCTTACGGACATGCTATCTAATATGCAATGACACTAGAACTCCTTTTGTTGAAAAACAAACAAAGTTGAGTTCCCCTATTCACAAGAATTCAGTCTGGTATTCACTTCTATAAGCTCTGAAACTTGTTTTGAAAGCAAAGCTGGTGCCTTTCTGCAGTACGACAGCCTTGTTAGGAAAATTGTTGTTTGACTTTAGGGACGAGATAAAGGCAATTCAATAAGTTCTGCGGTTTTCTTCTTTTTTTGGAAAAAGTTCATCACACATTTTTGGTATAAAAGCTTATATTTTATAAATCCGATACTGTCCATCATGGTCTACTACCAAGGTTCTGGAAGAGTCATAATGCCTCTTTTGTAAAGTCAGCAGACTTATAAGTAAAAAAGTTATACAAGTACGTTTTGATCTAAACTTGACAATTGAATTGCCTTCCGTTCAAATTGTTTTAATCAGATGGTAGTCAGAAGGAGCAAGGTCTGGGGAGTTCGGTGGGTGCTACATAACCTCCCAGCTAAACGAATTCAGCTTTTGTTTTGTTACTCGTACTTAAGCTGTGTGTGGTCTGGTTCCAATGATGGAAAAATTGCCCGTCCTGTTCGCCCATTCTGGGTGTTTACTTCAAAGTAACGAGCTGAGGGCGATATTTAATGGCATTTATTGTCTGATTTCGTGGAAGTAGGGACAAGTTGCCAATCCTACTAAATGCTCAAAATGACCTTTTAGCGATGCAAATCTTGTTACCCGGCCGATTGCGGTGTTTTGCCAGGAGCGCAATATGACCTCTTAAGCCGAACGTTGTTGTAAACCACCCATTTTCGTCTCCCGTTACCAATCTTTTCAGGAAAGCCTTAAGCGAGTTCCATCCCAACAAAGACTCACAGACCATTGTGCGATTTATAATGTTTCTTTCACTGAGTTCGTGAGGAACCAAAACATCCACTATTTTCAAGATTTCAAATCTGTCAGTCTCTGTGAAACGGTTTTATGGATGCCTGTCAATGCTAACTGCAGCCAAGACTCGTCGTCGTCTGTGGTGAGTTGGCATCCAAAAATAAAGGCATCGGAAAGGTCTTTTGTTACCTTAACGACAACGTGGAAACCAGCGCTTATAGCCGACTCTCCACACACACTACAAATCTCCTCTTGCGAATCTGTCGCTGTCATACCTTTTTTAAAGAAAAAAACAAACTTAACTCAGTTGGGAAGCTGGTATAACTGAGTCTTGTTTGAGATGATGGAAAGCGAAATTGCGGACGAACTTACAGGGCTCAGTTACGAGTTTCTCGGGAACTGAATCCGTGGTACAATTAGGACTGCCCATGTCTTCGATTTTGGCTTGCATTGAAAATTGGATTTCATATAACCGTAACTGCAGATGGCACAACTCTACAGGTTTTCGGTAGACCAAACAAATGCTTCTCAAGGTTTCACTGAAGTCAGCGACCTTACTGTCTACTCAGAGGAAATACTGTAAGCTGTTACTAGTGCAGGGATGAAAGATTACATTTTTTCTAAGCACCTAAGTGTGCTGGACAAGCTAGCTACTTACAGTCGGAGTATTGATGATACCACGAAGCATTACCATTGTGAGTATCCTGCCCGCGAGCGCATCAGGGTGTTGATGTAGGTGTACGGCGCTGATGTGGTTGATGCCGGTACTGCAGGCACTTTATCATGAAAGAACTTGCTTATCTTCCTACGAAAGACTGAGAAATTTCATGGAAAGGAAGACTAATTTGATGTCTTAGTGCTCTTTTCTCTTCGAAACCAATCAGCAGTCACGTTTGGCAATTAGGTGTTGAAAACGCATGATTTTGAGCAAGAATTTTACCAGTGGCACTCATTTTGGGTTAAGAAAAGTCAAAAATGATTGTCCAAATGCATCTCTATCCTCGTCGTACGAGGCCGATTAATCAAACAATTTTAGGTGCTTGAATGACTTCAAGCCCAAAAGATACCTGTCCGTGTAGTAGATCAACAAATGATTGGTGGGATGCATTTTAAACTTGAGAGCTTAATGCCGCGGCGATGTAAATTTTCCACCAAGATCATGCTACATGTCGAAAATTGTTCCTCTTTTTGGAAGGTTTTTTGAAAGGTTTGCTTATAACAAAAAAAAACTGCTGAACTGAAAGACGAGATTTGATGCGCCGTTGATGAAATTGAGCCGACTCCATGCCAAAATGTCATCGAAAATTTCAATTAAGTCCTTTATCGGATATTGTGTTTCACACATAATTTCTATGTCTACACTCTTTGTTTAATTAATGTAAACAAATAATTATTACGTGTGAATATTCTTTTGCAACACACTGTTATATTACGTGCTTCGCAAAACGGGTCTCCTAGCTGGCTCTTTGAAATAGCAGACCATCTGATAAGGTAAATGACTTGAAGTCTATGAATCTGATGTTGTAACGATGAATAAATACGACCGCCACCACCAGTGGTAGTTAGTTAGCAGTACACTAGTACACCAGTGCTCATGGACACTTTTATTTTTTGCCGCTACATCTCCCTCTACAATTCTCAGAAGTGGAATTCGAAGAGTGAACTTCAAAGTTTGTTTCCATGCAGTGCAAGTCCACTCGTGCGATTGTATCAAAACCGCGGATCTTTCTTTTTTATATTTTAGAAATTGTTTTCGAGAACAGTGTCTTTGACAATGTCCGAAAAATGGATGAATTTCTTGGAGTCCGCCACAGTTTGGAGACTCAAGAACACATAAAGACTCCTAAAGTGTCAAACAACGGGCACTAAAGTCGAACTGAATATCCGGATGCAAGATGTGGTAATGGGCTTTCACATCAAAGGCAACGCCAGGCTTATGCAGGAGTTTCCTTCGACAAGCACCGCACTTAGCAACAGCTTTGCAGTCCGCCCATGTGACCGTTAATCTAATGTTGGATCCAGCCACGGAAAAGAGACGCTTGGTGCTGAGCTATTGAAGCTGAAAAGAATTTGTGAAGAAGGACCCTGGAACAGCAACTACGGGATTTGCAAGTGGATGAGACAGAATCAATTTCTCGAGGAGTATTCAGTGTCATCTTTTAGTGGAGACGACAATTCCAATGTGAAGTTCTGGATCGAACAGTTCGAGGAGCTTTAGATGCTCGAAAAAAAGTTCATTTACGCCAAGAAGCTTCTAAAGGGCACAGCTAAATTACTAATTCGAACAGTATGTCCGAACATGGACACAGCTAAATCGTGAATTACAAAGTGGGTTCCTGAAAGTATTGACAAGGTCTGGCGTCTACAACGAGCTTCGTGAAAAAAGAAAACATCGCGAAGAATCAATGCAACAATATGATCTGCACATGCGGGAGATTATATTTCACTATTTCACATCAAAATTGAGGAGGAGAATCTTATAAGAGGTATTCCTGACTCCGAAGTGAACAAAAATATTTTGAATAGTGCAGAAACCATTGAAAAATTGAAATCAGCCCTTCAGAAATACACCAAATTGAAGAACAACCTCCGCGATGACACAGATCGAGTAACCTGGCCGTCAGCAAATACCCCGCACACGCGTCGTGCACAAGCAGGCGAATCAGACGCACTTACCGACAGCCCCCGTTGTCTAAAGAACCAAATTTGAGGTTCCAGGGAAAGGATGTAACATGAAAAATGGTTTAGATAGTGTAAAACTTTCAGATGAGTCGATGAAGTAAACTTCGTTTATTGTCCCAATGGGACAATACGAGGAGGAAGCCGTTTGGCTCGCAAAATTCTACGACTTTACCACAGAAGGAAAAACACAACCCCATCATGCAAGGCAATCATGACTTCGGTGTAGAGACAAGCACTAAAAAGAAAAAAACTGATTCCATACCAAAACTCCGATGATGGGTCATTTGGCTAGATGTCAAGAAGTTCGATGTTCTATGGAAAATAGGAGATATTAGTCCCACACGAATCATGGTATAAGGGTTGTATCGTCTCAAATTAAGTCGACTGACAGGAAATCTATTCGAAGTCGACCAGTTTATACCAAATAATCAGATTGAGGTTGAATGGACCTCAAATTATTTGTATATTGTATCTTATTTCCAACAGAACACACAGAAGGACAAAATTTTGTGTTCATAGAATCGTCCGACGATATTTATCTTCTCGCTAAAAATAACCATCACATAAACGGATTGGTAAACTTCCATTGACACCAACACACTGTACCTAGATAAAAATCACACCCAAGGCGATTGTAATCGCTTCCAGATAATTGCTAGTTAAATGCCGCAATTCCCATAGAGTTGTGCAGTGTTCTGCTTATAGATAGATAATCGCATCTTCTTATCACTCGATTTGCAAAGTTTCCATCGCACTTAAGAGAATTTTTTGAGCTTACGAGTAAAACAAAAAAGGAAAAACATCAATCTATCGAAGCATTAAAGGAAAACTCAAACAGTTCAAGCCTATTCGCACAGATGTTGGCTAATACTTGTAATTAAATTAATTTACCAAAACTCCAACGGCAACGGTTGGCGAACTTTTCTCTCAAATTGGAAATAAAATATTTACAAATTCAAAGAGGGCAGGGTGGCCTGCAGGCAACAATACGGATATAACTTTGAAATCGACCAACCGACCGACCAACCCGCAAACTTTTCCTTTAGCATCTGCTATTTGGCATCGGTAGCGGCGACGGCATCGCTTCAGAGATAAATTTTCAATTAGCGCGAAACATTCCGTGGCTTAAATTGTTTACATCTACAGGAAAACCCTGTAAAAGTGGGGATATTTTACGATCTTCTGAAGGTTTGAGGTGAATTTACATCAGCTTATCGGCGCTGTATTATTTTTTCAAGGTTGATGGGGCAATTTTATGTCCAACCACCGGCAATATCCCTTTCATTTGCCCACCTTTTAAGGGGTAAAGCTGTTAATCCGATACTCAAATTTTTTAACCTGGTTCTTACATGTGGATCCGCTCATGTTGAATTTAAAGAGATCCATCCATTTGAACTCGTAAATCAGAGTATCATCGTGAAGGAGAGTACCGTAGATGAAACCAATTTATCTTGTAACTTTGTGTGTAGCCACAGCGAATATTTAAATGTGAAGAGCAAATACAAGTACTCTAAGGATTCGAGAATGTTAGCGCTCAAGTACAATGTTGCATGGCGACGACGGTGATGAAATGATGGTAGCAGCGCTTAAACAAGGGTACTTCGTATATAGTATGTGCGTAAGTACATAAAACAGTGGTGGTATCGTGCCGATTGGAGCGGAAAAATAGCCCTTCTTCGCACTGTAAGAGAGAGATAGGCTTGCGTTACCTGTATCTCATGGTATAATGAGATAAGGAAATGATATTTTATTTAATGCTTTCTGGAATTGATACCGAAAGTGTGAAAGGATGAAAATGAAAAGCAGCATTTTATCGGATAAATTACAATAGATAAAAACACGAAGAAATTCTTCTAGTCATCCATAACTTAATCCAATTGGATGCAAACTAAATGAATGTATCCTACTGTCTCATTATGAAGACGCTTTAGTTACATAGTCATCCTTTAAGAATATTGTCGGACCAAGTACCAAGTCAGTATACCTTTTTCCCACCCTATGTATGGGATTTCTGATATTTAGTTCCCAGGATGGGTTCAATAAACTATAACTCTGATAGGAGGTGTGCGATACGCTTGCACATCACATTCATGGACATCTATAGAGATATTCCTCATTCTGTGCTTTGACTCAATTGTGGGGAAATGATTCTGGAAATCTATGACATATCGTTGAGGTTCTTTGATTTTGTCAATCATCCAGAAGCGATATAAAATGAACTCAACCCAAAAAAAGAAGCCAATCATTTGTAAATACAAATTCAGATATCTTTTCGATGGAAGGAATGGGGTTTTATTCTCTGGCAAAATTGAAATATTTTCTGGAAAAATTCTGGTCATCGAGTAGAAGTAATGACGTTCTTCAAGAGGATACATGTGTTATATGAAGTAGAAATAAGTAACTGCTTTCAGGTTTTGCCTTTCGTTCACTTCAAAATCTTAAAGAACATCGAATGCATACTATCTTGGAGGCTAATTGGACAAATTCTTAGTAGAACATCTACGGCAGCTATTGAAAGGTGAAATAACCTATCTACCTAGTCAAGTCATATTGCTTACAATCATGGAATGGGGCGACATCGAAAATCGCATTGTTGTAGTTGGCCTACTTAAATGGAACATGGAAAAAGGCGATTTCTTTAGGACATTGCGACCGCTTGGAATCACTCGCAATTTTGTGTATCGTGCTGTGAAATTGTTTGAGGATACTGGTGGAGTACGAGACCGTCAGAGATCCACCGTTTGCGCACTGTGAGAACTCCGAAAGCGATCAAAGCTGTGAAGTAACGAGTCGACCGAAAACCGCTGGGAAAACAGAAAATCTTGTCGCGGAAAATGCAAATTTCGCAAAAATCCATGTCCCGCATTATCAAAGAAGATTTAGGACTCAGCGCGTACAACCGACACACTGGACACCTGCTCACGGCCGCATTGAAGAAAAAAACGCAATCGAAGATCGGAAGCGTTACTCAGCCGGTCCGCGAAGAACGTTCACAGACAAATTCTGTTTACTGACGAGAAAATCTTCACCGTAGAAGAATCGTTCAATAAGCAGAATGATCTGGTGTATGCTCGGTCATCCAGAGAAGCATCCAAACTCATCCCGATGGTTCAAAGAGGCCACCATCCCGCGTCTGTAATGGTACTCGTATGGTGAGGAGTGTGTTACGATGGCGTTATCAAGCTCCATTTTTGCCAGAAAGGAGTGAAAACATTGGCCATAGTATATTAATCGACCGTCTTGGAACCCATTGTGAAGTCTCTCAATAAATCAATATTCAACAAAAAGCCATCGACTTTCCAGCTCTGCTCCAGCTCACAAAGTGAAAACGACTCAACTGTGACTCAAAAACAATGTTCCGGACTTCATATCAACGGATGATTGGCCAGCTGGTAGTCCAGACCTCAACCCGTTGGATTACAAGTTTTGGTCCGTATTAGAGGGCATGGCTTGCTCTACCCGACACTCAAATATTGAGTCGTTGAAGCGAGCCCTAGTTTGTGCAGTGGACAATTTCCCAAAAAAAAAAACCCGTACCGAAGGCTGTAGAGATGAAGAAGGAAACCTTGTAATAGAATCACAGTGGGTACTGAAACAACCCCAACATCCTGCTGCCAGGCAGAAGAGACCATTTGACTAAGACGATAAGTGTTAGTCCACCTGACCAAAATGAAGTAAGGGTACCAATATCCTAGCAAATCAAAGAAAGCAGCTAGTCCTGACGGTTTACCGGCCAAAGCTGCTGGAAATGACATTGTAGAGAGCAATCAACTCCTTTGCCACATTTGGTCAGAAGAGTGTAGTATCGAACGGAATCTAAGTATTGTTTGCCGATTCACGAAACAGGAGGCTCCCTCAGTTGTGCTAATTATAGAGACATACACAAGTTCCCTCAAGGTCGCCAACAATATCTTATCCGCTGCAATTTTTGTGCGTACCTCTGAAACCCTTCGTTAACAATCTGATTAGCCCCTATTAGTGCGATTCTAGACCAGGAAAGTCCATAATAGACCAGGAAACTTAAGAAGTCAAGATCGATACCCATCATCTCTGCATCGGTTTTAATAGCGCATATGCGAGGCTCGTCCATCTGTGTGGAATGACGATTGGGATCGCTCCTTGCTACTTCAAAGTCGGTTACGACTAAACCGAGACTTTTGATGTGGTGTCATGTGACTTCTTCAACATCATACTTGAAAGAATTGTGCGCAAATCACAAGCCAATCTTTCAAAAGCTTGTGGATCCAGCTAACTAATTAACTTGCGCCGATTGTATCGAAATATTGTAATATTGTAATTAGAAGATAGCGGACTGTTGCAAGTTCGTTCGTTGGAATTGAAAGAGAAGCTGCCACAATGCGCTTTTTGGTGAATAATACAAAACCAGGTATATTCCATTAACGAGAAGGGACATCAACAAATTAGACAGCTATAATTTCAAGGTAGTAAGAGACTTTATCTACCTTGACTCCTCTGTGGAAAATTCTGCCAACAACACCTCAGCAGGAAAAACACAAAGAAACACTATTGCCAATTGTTGTTTCTTTGGACGAGGTTAGGTTAGGTTAAACAGGGATGTGTCATTACACAGCACTAGGCACCAAAACGGGCCCATAGCGATCCCTGTGAGACCAGTTGAATATAACTTCAAAGGGTAAAAACCTAAACCACCTCCCTGGTTAAAAGCCCATTTTCTTAACAAAAGCCAAGAAGGCCTTTGAAATGCGTGCCGTCTGTTTACTCTAAATTTTCAAAAAGTATTTTTTCTAAGAATTTTCTTCGACTACGCGATCTTGCCTGTCTTCAACAGCTCACAGATCGTCACAGAATCTACAAGTGCCCATATCTGACAATTTGAGTCTCTTTGCGTATTTCAGCAGGAGACAGTGTCCTGTTAAAATTCCTTTTATTGCCTTTGATACCATAAGTCCTTCAACATTCATGTGCTGATCATTGCGCGACAGCTTCAGACTGTATGTTAGCCGCTTTCATTGCCTTAAGAGTGGTCTTGCTATCGATGAAGATAGAGATATGTCTACCGGATACCGATCTTATCTGCATCAGCTCAGCCGCCATGAGGGCACCCACAACTTTTGATTGGTAGTCTTTTAGAAACTCTTAGTTTTGGGTCTTCTGAGAAGATATCAGAACCTGTTTCTTCCTCTGTTTTCTATCCATCTGGGAGAATTGCAATTTTATTTGGCCTTATTACTGCATTTTCTTACCAGTAAACCGTCTCCGAATATATTATATCAAGGAAGGTACTATATTTCATCTGTTAAAATTCGATTGCCTGGCTGAGGCTTCGCTAAGATCGTGTCGTGTTCGAAGCTACTGCTCTTGTAGTGACCCAATTTGATGAGTCGAATCGCACTGTTTCAACAAGTCTTGGTCTGTAAAATAAGCGGTGTTAGGTGCAGAAAGCTGTCCAATGCTGCTCTTAGGGTGATACGAAGCGCACATGTAATGCCTATGTATGGATTCTTTCCGATACGTTAAGATCCCAATTCAGTTTTTTGTCCAGAGTTACACTCAGATACCTCGCCCTGTCCGAGAGGGATATTTCCACTCCGATGGGAGTTTAGATTGCGGTACCTTGTATTTTCTGGTGAAAAGAACCAGTTTTGGTTTACAGGGGTTGACATTGAGACCAAATCTGCGTATTTCGTAGTACTTATATCCATTGTATTAAGACTATTACGGATGTCATCAATGACCAGCACCCACAAGAGTTGCGATAGGACTCCTCCGTGAGGGGTTCCCCTGGTTACTGTGCCTACGAAGGCAATTAAGTAGTAACACCTTACTTCACCTTTGTCGGAACACAAAAATAGAAAGGGGCCTAAACCGACTTGTAGTGCGCAACTTAAGGCAGTAAGCTAGAGATCGGGTTAACTGAAGAGGCCTGTTAGATGAGGCCCAGGTTAAGCGAGTTAGTTATCTTTGTAGAGGCAACTTTTACAAAAAATTATTTAATGTTGTTATTCCCATTTAAGTCATAGTGTGCTTATCGAGACCTTTGTTAGTAAAAACGGATTACCCTCTGTCATTCCATTGTTCAAAAAACCCATTACAAACTCACATTCGAAGGCGATATTTTCGGAAAAACGTAGGATGATGCCAGTTACGCTTCAAAAGTGGCGGAGATGTATCTTGCAACTAAAACAAAGTACGAGTAATTCTTTCTAAAAAAGAAAAAATTCATATTAGACTTGTAGCGAATACAACCATTACGACGGTTGCGACGTCTACGGGCGGCGAATACCAGCGCTTCGACTTTGAGAACCCTCAATTTCGACCATCGCCGTGGCAAAGGTGAGTCTCCATTTCGATGGCAAAACAAAACTTACCTACTTCAACTGACTTGCTGTGGATAACCATTTATTTGTGAACGAACTAACAGTGAAACTGAATGGATCGACTTGTTGATTAAGGTT
Organism: Volucella inflata; assembly: GCA_928272305.1. NCBI lineage: Eukaryota > Metazoa > Arthropoda > Insecta > Diptera > Syrphidae > Volucella > Volucella inflata. The sequence goes on from OV743719.1 coordinate 112,574,008, forward strand.
CAGTTCTGTCGATCTATGGGACCGTAGCTTATTAACTTGTCTCTGTCGTAGATTGAGCCATGTTATAGACAATATTCAATAACAACATCTTTGTAATTGTATGTAAGACGCTATTACGGTCTTGAAGTCAAATTTCTTTAGTGTACTCCTTTTTTTCATAAGTTGGGGTTCAACGGCGCAAGAATCAAATTTAATCTCTGCCAATGAGCTCAAGGTGGCATATGCTTTCAGTCAAGTAATAAGTGGAAAAAAATCACATCCCCTAAAAGAATATTCCCTCAAATCACAGTTGAATGCCTTTAGGAGCAACCAATGCCAACCATACGGAAGGCAAACCCCGACACCATATGGAGGCACACAATGACGATGCTTTACTCAGCTTGATTGCAAGAAAATTACATGAACAGACGATTATGTATGTGTAAACGTCATATACACCGGTGCGGTGAAGTTGGAAAATTGTGTAATCGGGGAATGTGATGGGAAGGCAATTAGGGAAGGAATAACAATTACTGAAGTAAAAGGCCAATAAGTTGGGAGCTGCGTGCACCAATGAACTGAAATTTATTGGCATCGCAACGCGACTCACCATCATCGTCAAGAGAATATTTTTTTTGAGTAAAGAAAAGAAGCTTCAGCAAAAAAAAACCCAGAAGATTCTTTTGATGAGATATACTCGTAGTAGGTACTCGTGCTGTCGGAAATTTTTGGAGGAAAATCCTAAATGCTTTTCGTTGAGATTTTTAAAGGGTCGAACCATCTTAAAGTCTTGTTAAGTAGCATGGATGTGAAAGGAAATTCTCATTTAACTTCATCGAAGCGTGCAATTCATTTCATCGAAATTTATTTCATTGAAATACCTGTTATACCTACTTATTCCCTTGTATGAAATATATTAAATTCGGTTGCGAATGTTCCTAATATATTAAATTAAATATATGACCTTCCCTTAGGGCCGTATGATACAGGAGGAGTTAAAGTGTTGCTGACAACAGCAGCTTCCGGAAAAGAAGCATAGAAAAAGAAGAGCCGAGTACCTTAATTCAAAAATTGTTTCTCCAGGATTCCCAGGCACAAGAGCAAACTCCCCAAGAACCTTGTGATATGATTTATTAAAATATTTTGAAAATAGCCAACGCGTTCATGTTACTGATGTTCTATTTCCACGGATTTTAGATTTTAGCGTCGCATTGCAGAGCCATATACCAGACAGAAGGTTGACAACCAACGATCTGTGAAAAGAACTCCGTCTTGTTTGGGTATATTTACAGGCCATTAAGTACTGACCACCAATATTTTTGATTGAGATCATTTAGTCGGAATCTTAGTTCTTTATTCTGCATAGAGGTGCACTGCATAGCATGATGCCAGAGGCACCTTTGCGGGTATTGAGACGAAAGCGGCGAAATTGGCTTTAACGGTCAACAAGGGTCAGAACCAACACCAACGTTTCGGGCAGAACGCCATCCTTGACAGAAATAACTTCGAGGTTATTAAAGACTTTATCAACCTAGGCTCCGATAGAGAAAAATAACTCTTGCCAACTGTTGCTTCTTCGGGCTAAGAAAACAAGTGGCTACGAAAGCCCTGTTTCAAACAAGAAAAGTGACCTAATATAAGACCTTAGTAATTCCAGTATTGGTCTATGGCCCAGAGGCACGGATATTATCAAAAAGGGATGAGGTGTTCTACGCTGTTTTTTCAGGTAATTTTCGATCCCGTCTGAACTGACGATGAGTGGAGGAGGAGACACAACAAAGAACTGTACAGCACGATTTAGCCAGAAGAGTAAAGAGTCTAACTTCGATGACTAAGTCCTGAAGATCGGATAGACACTAATGCTGAAAAGTTGTTGACTCTTTCCCTGAAGGAAGAGCACAGAATATTATAACTGACTCGGAAGCGGTGTCATGTAGGCTATACCTTCCGACACTGCTACCAAAGATGCCTTCTCTTCAGCAGTAGATTTATCTATATCCGAGGCCTGTTTGTGTTTCGAAAAGTTTGTTGTCTTTTTTCTCTAACGGACAGTTACCACGGCAGCATAATCCTAAGCTTGGAAAGACAGCTCTGTTGTTCCGGAATATTACCTCACCTTTGATTTTGTCTGGAGAATTAATTTGCTATCCCGTTTAAAGTGCTGCTGTTTTTGACTGCTGGTCAGCACTTGCGCTTATAACTTTAGCAAGTTGAGTCCAACTGGACACCGACCAGTACACGATGCACGGTACCACGTGGAGATAAATTAAAAACAATTGATGTGTAGAAGCAGTTGCAACACTGAATATCGACAGGTTTACACCCTTTGTGCCTGTCCTATTTGTTCAGCACCCAACCACCATATATAGTACATATATATATCATACCCAATAAATTCTGATTTTTAAAATTGGACCGATAATGTCTTGAATACCTTTTCAGGTATGAGGCCAACGAAATTCCATTACACTGTCTTCGAATGATGTCATTACCGACTTTTATGGAGCCGGAAGCAACATGTTGTCGCCAGTGGTATTCTTCACTCCTCGAGAGGTTTTCGGAGGCTTGCTCAAAAAAGGCTCTAGTAGTCTTCCTCGGTTGTGTTCGGTCGACGTCAAATTTGCTCATTGTACTTTCGGAGATGTACCGGATGGATCATTTGCACCTTGGTTATAAGAAGTTATCATCGCCGAGTACCAGCGCCCAGATGGAAGAGTAGGCCGACCACTTTTAGAGATAGTGTCTTTAAGTATCGCAGTATGCTGTATAACTTATGTCCACCACATTAAGATGTTGCGAAACTTTCGTTCGCTCTGCGTCCTTGAAGGTCATGTCATCTGCTGTTTCACGTGAAACCAAATTGTAAATGAAGATCCTAGTTTAGGATGCCCGCAATCCTTGCGTGGTTTCGAATTCTTAATACTCTCCCCAAAGCAATGCTTGGCAAATTCATCGGCGGTCTTACGTATAACTCTGTCTTGTTATATTGTTATTGTCTGAAACCCAAACAAGATTTATTGATTTCAGCTTTGAATACCCAAACAGGAGTCTTGCTGCCATAGCATAAAAAGTTTTTCTCTAAAACTATAGTCAAAGGCAGTTCTACGAGTACCAACTGCTTCGGATTGGAATTAGGTGTTCCCTTAGATGCAGGATGCAGCAACGATTAGTATAAGGCCTCGTAGAAGTAGCATCTTCCTACATGTGCTGGTTTTTTATATAACGAGAATGATCCTCTGCAGTCGAACACCTTGCAGCTCTGCTAATGAGCCCCACTTCACGCCTCCCCGCGCCATCTGGGAAACTCACTAGAGATTGCGAACTGAAGGGGACAAATGGCGACTTTCCTGCGCCATAAATCTGGATTAGTGTCGGAAAAACAAAACAAGACCTTATCCGGGCTACTCCGACATATTTGGAGCTCAGGCCAGTAAGGATTTCCAGGACTTAGTCAGGGTCTTGGAAAAGAGATGGTGGCAGACGAGTTCTATATGAGCCAACGGCAGCGCTCACATCCCGGAACAGGTTACTGGCTTCGGTGTAGCCGACCACGGCCATTTAAAAAAAATATAAGTTACGAAGCATCAACAATCCTCGGATATGGACGGACCTACTGTTGACAACCCACGCAAACGATTTAAGGACAATGAGCGGATATGCACGTGGAATGTTAGATCCCTTAATAGACCACGTGCAGCCGAGCAACTAGCGGAGGCCCTAGACATAACCGCCATCCAAGAAATGCGATGGGATGGGCCGGCTAAAAAAAAGATGAAAAACTGCGATATCTACTACGGCAGCGCTTTGGATGCGGAGGCAGACTAAGAGAAGAAGTCCTGAGCTTCCGGCATGTGAGCGAGCGCCTCGTAGCAATCCGCATCAAGGATAAATTCGTGAACATTAGCCTTATATGCGCGCATGCCCCCACAGAGGAGAAAGATGATGACACCAAGGATACCTTCTATGAGCTCCTTAACAATACCTAAGAGCAATGCCCTAGCTATGACATTAAAATTGTCCTAGGTGATGTAAATGCAAAGCTAGGAAGAGAGGGTATCTTTGGTGGAACAATCGGAAAATATAGCCTGCACAACACCACCTCCGATAACGGATTCAGGCTAATCGACTTTGCGGCGGGGCGAAACATTGTCGTAGCTAGCATGCGGTTCCCACATCTCGATATACACAAGGGCACTTGGAGAACTCCTGATCAATCAACAGTCAACCAGATTGATCGCATTGCGATCGACGCAAGACACTCCTCCGGTATTATGGATGTCTGTGCGTTCCGAGGAGCCAACATCGACTTGGACCATTACCTTGTTGTAGCCAAGGTACGGGTGCGGATATCCTAAACTAAGCCATGACAAGCTAATGCTGTGATAAAATTCGACGTCAGACGACTACAATCGTAAGAGATCGCCAAGTCCTTTTCCGATCGAGTTTCTCTTAATCTCTTGAGAGGTCCAATGGCGCCAGCATCCAGCATCGAAGACTGTTAGAAACACTGCCAAAACGCCATCAGAGATGCCGCTTCTGATGTGTCGGGTTTCACTCGTTCACAACAACGAAACCCCTGTTTCGATGATGAGTGCCGGCAAGCACATGCACCTAAGCAAGATGCATATAAAGCGGCGCTGCTTAAAAGAACCAGAACTGCTCATGGGCTCTATGAGCGGAAGAGGAGAGACGAACACCGGCTTCTCAGAAGGAAGAATAAAGAGCATGAGAAGCCCGCGGTCGAGGAGATTGAGAGAAGCTACTCCAGGAATGAGGTTCGGAAGTTTTAGCAAAAAGGTAAAAATAACATGCCACGGAAACAAGCCCCGAACCGAAGCCTGTAGAGATGAACAAGGGAACATCATAGTAGAATCGCAGTCGATGCTGAGGATTTGGAAAGATCATTTCTGCAGACTGTATAGCGGCGATGACGGACCAAATACCGCTGTCAGGCAGAATCAAATTTTCAACCTGGACGATGATGACCAACAATTCCGTCCACCCGACCTGGATGAAGTGAAGATAGCCATATCGAAGCTTATGTCCAACAAAGCTGCTGGAGCGGATGGCCTGACTGCCGAGCTCTTCAAAGCGGCAGGCGATGACTTGGTAAGGAGCATACTCCAACTTATCTGTAAAATACGGTCGGACGAAAGTATGCCCGATGAATGGAACCTCAGCATTGTTTGTCCAATTCTCAAGAATGGAGACCCTCTGAACTGCGCCAACTACAGAGGCATCAGTCTCCTTAACATTGCATTTAAGATCTTATCCCGTATTGTGTGAACGCCTGAAGCCGTTCGTCAACAACCTGATAGACCCATGAGCTTTAGATCGATACACAACACCTATTCATCGATTTTAAGGCCGCGTATGACAGCATCTATAGAGACGAGCTATACAGAGCAATGTTTAGTTTTGGCATCCCTGCAAAACTCATCCGTCTGTGCAGGATGACGATAGAGAATGCACGCTGCTCTATCAAGGTCGGTAAAGATCTCACCGAGACCTTTGATGTCCAGAAAGGATTTACACAAGGCGATGCACTGCCATACTATTTCTTTAACATCGTACTTGAAAGAATAGTGCAAAACTCACGAGCAAACACAAGAGGCACTATCTTTCAAAAGTCCGTCCAACTACTCGCATACGCCGACGATATTGACATAATCGGGAGAAAGCAGGGTGATGTCAGTGGCGCGTTTGCAAGTATTGAGACGGAAGCGTCGAAAATGGGTTAAGCGGTCAATGAGGGTAACACCAAGTATATACTGTTAAGCAAAAAGATCATTGAAGACCTACGTCTGGGACAGAACGTCACCTTCGAAAGATATATTAAACTCCGCTATAACATCAGAGCTAAGATCAAACAAAGAATAGCTCTTGGCAATCGCTGCTTCTTTGCGCTAAAAAGAGCTAGCAAAGCTCTTTCTCGAACAGCAAAAGTCGGCCTATATAAGGCCTTAATAATCTCAGTTCTCCTCTATGGACATTATAAAAAATGGATGAGGGTGCTCTTGCCTGCTTCGAGAGGAAAATTCTTCGAGTAATTTTCGGTCCCATCTGCATTGATGGCGAGAAGTGGAGGAGATACAACGACGAACTCTGGACTGTACTGCGGCATCGACCTAGCCAGAAGAGTGGAGATCCAAAAACTGAGATGACTGGGTCATGTAGAGCGCATGGACACCAATGCTCCTTTCCAAAAAGTCTTCAAATCCGCTCCCGAGGCACAGCGCAGTAGAGGAAGGCCAAGACTCAGGTGGCGCACGCAAGTAAAAGAGGACCTCAGCCAACTTAGCGTGCGAAACTGGAGGCAGCTAGCCAGGGATCGAGCTGGCTGCAGAAGCTTGTTGACTGAGGCCCAGGTCCACCCCGGACTGTTGCGCCACTTAAAGTAAGTAAGTAAGTAAGTAAGGCGCTGACTCTGCAATCTATAGCTATCACCTAGGAAATGTCAAATCGTATTTCTGATCGGCCCATTCCATGTCATTGCTTGAATGGTAGTGAAGATAGTGACGGCATCCCACAATTAGCTAGCGTCGACGTGCCTCTGTGGATCGATCAAAATTAGGAAAACAAAAATCTTGCTTAACCTTTCGATGGATTACAACGCCGTCTTAAGCTTGCATATGTTCTCAATCAAATTTAATTGCGTGCATATAATTGGTTTGCTTCACATACATATACGAGTACTTAAGGCTTCTACTCCTCTCAAAGCACTTTCTGCATGGCTTAAGAAACTCATAAACCGAACAAAATTTTAACAAATTCAATTTATTTCGTGAACGTTTGACTGTACTTCGAGTCCGGAGTCAATAACCTTTGAAATCACAATCTGCCGTAAATGTAATCTGCAATATTGTCATTAAGACGTTTTTAAATATCCGTAGCTCGGGATAATGTTTCCTCTTGTCTTTGCTTATGGTGTTCGCTCAGTTACACACTTCATAAGTGGTAAGCGGAATATATTCTTTGATCCAAAAATGATATGTCTCCTCTCGAAAATAGGTTGAAGGATTTAAAATTGAAAATGAATGTTGATGATAATGTACCACGTGGTACACATTATCCGAGCTCCCTCGAATAGGATTACAAGAGTTGTATAGCCTTGAGCTGCTAAAATATTGAAATATTCCTTCCGCAGCATTACCTTGTTGAACTTTCCTAGTTATTATCATCTTCATTGCTCTGCTTTAATATTTTGGCTGAAGATAGTAGTTATTTCCGAGGAAATATTTCTGTTAAAATGAGAAACTTTGCTTCTTAAACTATAAGGAAGCGCTTCATGGAAGTTTTTAAATATATTCCGGTTCCGGTTTTATGTAAGTAAGTTGAAATACAGGACAGAGTAGACTACTTAACATGCAAATCAGTGCAGTTTAATATCACAAAGAAAGTATGAGGTACTTTCGCAAGAACTAATAAAAAAGTAAATATGCGTTGCGTTTAAAATGCAAAACAGTGTTGAAATAGTGACTCTATCTGTGGAAGCGGTATACGAGGTAGAAAATTGGGAAATTTGCACTGGCATTTGCATGGTTATTTTCAGACTCTTACCATTCAAAGAAATATTTTCTCATACTATCCTGATGACTTCTATGGAAAGCATGTACTATAAATATTTCTATTTGCGTCTGGAATTCAAATTACCGTCCCTCAGGACACAGTGGCGATTCCGGTGAGATAAAAACTTTTCCTTTTGTCTCTGCCACGTGAGCTTCCAGACGGTTTATCGACATAGGCGGGTTATATCTCCAATCCTTACCGGGAAAGTACATACATATACTATATTGACAAAAACAAATATCAAGGTATTAAGGAAAAACAAGAAACTAACAAGACATGTAGCCGGCTTTGTTAGTTTATATTCTTGAGGACCAGAGTACTAAGAAAATACTCGCGGTTTTCAGATTTTCCATTAGGTTCACAGAAAATCCAAAACACATTACTGAACTAATAGCCCTAAGTACAGCTCTTGGGTCAATACGAACAAATAAGGAACAATTCAAGCTGGGATTGGATTGGATTGGATCCTTGATTACCGAAAATAAAACGTATCTCCTCATAATAAAAATGTTTATGGCGGTTAATAGTGCACTAATTACGTTGTCTACCATCATGTGTAGATTTCTACACATATGGACAGGAAGTGCATGTCATATAAAAAATCATTTACCTTAAGTGTTTTAGCAAGTGAATACCGTTGGTATATTTAGTGAAATTTATAAAAATAATAAAAGATAACAATGTCAAAAGCAAGATATCTGATGGCAACATCAGTGATGTTTCTGGAGACAGTGATGACGAATTTGTGCCAGAAGAGAATATTGATGATGACGATAACTTATATTCAGACGAAGAGCAAACGAGTGACTCAAATGAAACCAACGAATCAATTACTGAAGTTGAAAATGTGGATTAACTGCTTGTTTCGAAAGATGGTATTGTTTGGCAACTACAGCCATTTCAGCATCAAAGTGGTAGATTGCGGAATGAAAATATAATTTCTCTTCATCCTGGAACAACAAGATATGCCAAAGCTCGTGTTGATGGCATCAAAGATGCTTTTTTGCTTTTCTTCCCACCACAAATTGAAAATACAATTTTGAAGCATTCAAATGCGTATGCACAAGCAACATATGGTAAGGATTTCAAACAAACCGATTCGAATATGTTGCAACTGATTCTTGACTTTTTTACTTTTAGATCGAAAAACGATACTACAATTGAATTGTTTGATGATATTAACGGTCGTCCGGTGTTTAGGGCAATTATGTTGAAGAAAACATTTGAGTATTTGAATCGAGTTATTCGTTTTGATGATGTCATTAGCAGAAGACAGCAACGATCTACAGATAAATTTGCACCGATTCGGGATATATTTGATAAATGGTCCAATTTATTGAGTGACTACTACAAATCCACATGAATGTGTGACAGTTGACTAGCTTGGTTACTTGGTTTTCGTGTAAAATGTAAATTTCGTCAATAAATGCCATCAAAACCAGGAAAATACGGACTAAAATTCTGGTTCCTGGTTTGTTTTTATACCTGCTATGTTTGGAAAATCCAGCCATATTTGGGAAAGGCGATTGGAGCCAGTTCGAGTGAAAAAAGACAAGGCGAACGAGTATTTTTGGATCTCGTTGATGGCTTGAAAGGTCACAACATAACAATGGATAACTTCTTTTTCTCATATGAGCTTGGGCAAAAATTGTTGTCAAAGGGCATTACAATTGGTTGGCACGATGAGAAAATATAAAAGAACCATCCCACCAAAGCTTCTTGAATGCAAAAATAGACCGTTGTATGAATCTACTTTTGCTTTTACAGAAAACACAGCACTTGTTTCGTACATTGGACGGAAAAATAAGTGTAGCGTGTTGCGAAGTACTTTGCATAACTCAATTAAAATCGAATCGACTGAAAAAAAGGTACCAGCGATTATAGCCTAAAACAATACAATAAAACAAAAGGTTTGTTCATATACTACTTTTTGAAATTTCAAGACCCTCTAATGTTTTTTTTTTTTTCATTCAATATATGCGGTGTGGATACGGTTGACAAAATGCGCACTTGTTACAGCTGTAAAAGGAATTCTAACAGATGGCCAATGGCTGTATTTGCAAACATGATTGATATTTCTGCTTTGAATGCATTAATTATTTTCAAAGAAGTGAATCCGAATTGGCAAGCAACACAAAAAACAACAGTAAGAAGGAATTCCCTACGTAAACTTGGAATATCCCTTGCAAAACCACTTATGGAAGCTAGAAGTGCGAAGCCAAGATCAAGCAGCATCGTCTGCTTTATTGCTTGCAACTGTTTTGGAAGAAAGTTCACCATCGTCACCTTTAGTGGATGTTTCTGCATCAACTTCAACAAATCCACCAAAACGGTCAAGAAGCGTTCCACCACAAATTAAAGGCAGAGCAAGATGTCACGTTTCCTATGAAGAAAAATCCGCCAAAAACAATAATGTCTATGAGACGATTTGTTATTTTTGCACAAAAGCTGCAAGTAAAAATCAACTTTCAAGAAAAAGTAATTCGAACCTACCTAGTTTCTCTTGTTATTTTAGAAATAAATTATAAAAGCAATTTTTCGGTTTGATTTAAAAAAGAGTTTAGAAAATATGTTACATTAAAATCCCATATATGTAGAAATCTACACACGAGGATAGAGAACGTAATTTTTTTTGAGGATGAGATGAAGGTTAAAACGACTGAAGACACTATGATTATGATTGGTCTTATAAAGTGTCATTTTTGTTGTTGCCTTCTTATACCGAAGAAGCATCGTTTGGCAAAAGTTATTCTTCGTTTGATATCTGTTGTCATTGTCTGAATTGATAGCGGAGCCTAGGTAGGCAAAGTCCTAAACTACCTGTCGAAAGTGTCGTCTTGTCTGAGACGTCGGTATTGGGTCTCCCTTTTGTTGGACGGCATATACTTGGTCTTGCCCTCGTTGGACGCTATACCATACTATACTATACTGACATCACACTGCTTTGCTATATTGCTATATTGTCCATTATCATCCTGAATAAACGGACGAGTTAGGTAGAGATGCTTAAAAGACTGTTGCCTCTGTAGTTGGCGAAGTTAAGAGAGTCTCCTTTCTTGATGATCGGCAAACAATGCTGAGGTTCTATTCATTGAGCACACTTTTGACTGAGCATTTTTAACAAATGAATAAGTGTATGCTGCTTACCAAGTCATCGCCTGTTGCCTGAGATATGGCTATCTTTACTTTATGCATGTCGGGTTGACACAATCGCTGGTCGATTTCGCCCAGGCTTAAAGGATTCATTCTACCTGATAGCGGTATTTGATTTTTCATCTGCGTTATATAGTTTTCAAATTCCCAGCATCGACTGCGACGGGTTTTAGTGCGAGTTTTGTGTCTGGGGCATGTTTTTTTTTGTTATCATTTGGTAAAACTTTCGAATCTCAATTCACGGAGTACCATCTCTCGATTTCCTCTACTACGCACTCCTCATGCTAGCTCGTGAGCAGATCTAGTCCTTTACTTTGTATGTATCTTACTTAGCTATATATGCTTGCCCGCAATCGTAATGGTCCTCTAAAAAAATTAAGAGAGGCTCGATCGGAAAAGGATTTGACGATCTCTCCTCACGTCGTAAGCTGTGAATACCACTTGAAGGAAAATTACAGAAACTCTATGATACTAAAGGTCAAATTTCAAGTTCTCAAAGCGAAACCGGAACAGTCTTTCTGAGTTCCCACAAGGTGTGCAGTAGAAACAAATGTAAGAAACATACCATTGATCGATAACCTTCCGAAAACCTTTAATCGGTTAAGTGCGGAAATCAAAACCATAACCACAGTTGGTCTATAGAAAAATTTTGCTTCCAAGCCCTTAACTTACTCACATGTATATGGTGCCGAAATAAGTACCTAGCAGTTGAGCAGATAAAATAGCAATTTGCTGCTAATACAATATGGAAGGGGAAATAGCAACTTTATCCAAAATATACGAATGTTCTTCTTATCTTATCACAAAGGATAAGCAGAAGTAGTCCAAGAGCTTCATTATAATCTCCCCGAAGTGCACATAAGTATCGTGAAGAGAATAAGTGATATAGTAAAAGAAAAAGCAATTATGTCATTCGATACTTCGAGATAAAATGCTGGCCGCAATATTCACAGGATTACTAACACTGTACATTTCAGTGGGTATTTCTCGTTTACTCAACCCCAATTCACTGATTGCTAGTTCTGTAAGGTGAACGCAAACATTGATTCCACAATCAACTTACGGTAGGAAACCACGTCCACTTGTGTGGTAAATAGTTATTAGGATTGAGTGTAACCTATTTCTAAAAGGAGTGTCCTTTTTACCAGTGGGAATAATAAAGTGGTCCCCTTGGCATTGGGATGTCCGAAATGAAAAAAAAGTTAGTCAAAAACTTTTCCGAAAGTAAAAACTATTATTTCTGTGACAAATTGCATATACGAGTACATAGGAAGTTACCACGAGGGAAACATTGTCCAAAAGTAGGGCACTGCCGTATGACTGTTAACAAAGTGGAATTGTTTCACGAAAAGCTCAATTTCCATTACGGTCTTGCTTAACAAAACTGGGTCACTAGTTGAAAAGTGTTAATTATGTGAGATTGGGTCACGACAACCCAACTACTAGTAACACAGAAAAGGTCATTATTCGCCTTACTTCTGACGTTGTTATGTGCGTTTGTTGATGAAGTAAGTTATTTACAGTAAAAAATTGCACAGCCTTTAATCGAGAATGTAGCTGATAATTCTTGATTTAACCGATGAAGTGAGTATTTTGTTAATTTTTTTATTATTTTGCCAACTTATAACTTTTTATACCTACATGCTAAGATGGCGCTTCAATCTTCTGCAAACTTGAGCCTCGTCTACCAAACCTCAAGAGCCAGAACGATCTCTCGGCATCTGTTTCCACGTTTATTGACGCTCCCTTCCAGCTCGTGCATAAACTGATGGGCTCGCCAAGATGTCATCCATATCCATGCTGTCATATGTCCACAATCTGAAATTTCCACTTATCTGCGGCAATGTGAATGCAAAGGTTAAAAATGCTCATATAATAAAACAGAAAAGATCTCATACGCGACGCTAAGAAGACTTGTTCGTTTAAAATTGAGGCAGTCAAAAGGCTCTCCTTTCTTATGGGTCAAATAAACCACGCTATATTTCCACGGATGATCGGGCATGTTGTCCCTTGACTAGAGATACTCTAGGGCATATTCCCAACTACGCCATTTCCAACTGTGTTCAAAAGATAAGACGGTAACATTGCATACCAGTGATAGAGCATCACCAAGCCAAGCTACCAGCGCAGTGGCAAAACAAACGAAGCCAACGGTATCCTTGATCGGCGCGACAAGCCATCATCAACCCTAAATGTGTGCAGAGCCAGCACACATGACATTACACGCAAGGCAACCCAATCACAAGAGTTACAACCAGCACAGCAACTGGCAAGCCAGAATGCCGCTTCACGAGGCGCCACGAAGAGCACATAAAAAAGAATAGCCGATAACGTTCGACTATTCTTTCACCACTCGTGAATGCACATCGGACAAGGCGTATGATCACTTCGACAACAACATCTCGGACGATGGAGTCATGGTCGTTCAAATAGCGGTGGTTGCGACCGAGGAATAGAGCAATGCGCATAAGATCCGTTTGTCAACACGAGCAGATATCATCATTTGAAATAGCGGTGATTGCGACCGAGCAGTGGAGCATCAGGGACTCTATCATCGGGGGTAACATCGTTGCCTATATAAACATTGCGAGATCGAAGAGCAGGTTGGGGTTTTTGAGCAGACAGCGGTCAGTGCGGATCTTTCTTTCGTTGAGCAATAGTTTTATAAATACTCGTACAGTCCACTTTAAACAAAATAAAATAATTAATCAGTGGGATTTGTGTCAACTGTGTATCCGGAAAAACTGTTTTAAATAGCAAAGAAGGTGTCTATCATGTCAGTTAACACCTCAAATATTCTCCACATAAAAAAACTAAAGGAATGCCAACACCAGACAAATTCCATTCCCACGAACCACATCTCCAAGTGGATATTCCAATTACACCTTCATCCACCGTGTGGAGATTTATGTTGCAACAGTGTCATCCGGTTTCACCTGTGCTGCGAATCGTACGTGACGATATGTGCTGATGTCAACAATAAACTTATATTTAAGCTATTGTAATGTTGTTAGTTCGGTTCAGTTTGTAATAGTTGTTAAGGGGTTACTATGCCCATTTAATTAAATAAATTTTTTAAAAAACCAAATTTACAAATGTAAATTTAACTGGCGCCCGAGCAGGGACCCGAAACGCGCAGTATTTTTCGAAACAGTGTTATAGTGCGGTATAGTGCGACCTGTCGTTACGGTAAATAAGTAACTAAAATAAGGCTAAGCAGTTATAGTGCGGTATAGCGCGGCTCTTAGCATAAAGTGAAAAAAAACCGTATATAGAGACGGAAATAGTGTGTGAGCTTTGGGTCCCCTGAACCCTACAGTGCAGACTTAGAACGTTTAAGCAAGCTCCATAGATATTAAAGTGTGTAACCTGGATCCTAAGTAACCAGCGTTGGACGAAAAGGAAGCAATCCGGAACACCGTTGGAGATGCTGTTGCTAACTGCCCTGTAAGATAGTATTAAGTTAATTAAAATATATAAATATAAAAGTGAAAGTGTCCATTCAGAAATAGATATAAGCATCCATTTATTAAGAAATAAAAATCCATATAAAAAGAAGAAAGAAAAATTAAAAAAAAAAAAGGAAAAAAAGAGTCAATTAATTTAATTTGCTATAAAAATTTAACAAGAATAAAAAGAAAAGAGAATAAAATACACAATTGAATATTATAAGTGAATGATTTAATAGAAGAAAGAAATATCCTTATCAAATTTATCATTAGTACGTAAGAATAATTAATACCTTTATTGCCTTTCAAAAAAGTAACAATTTATTTAAACTATATCACTTCTTTGCTATAAAAAATTCGTGTCAAGGTTTGTCGGTACACGGTTCCATTCCACCAATCATTTCGAATTCATCCAGACATATTTAACCTTTTTTCCATTTTCAAAACAATTCCTTTCCTTCTTCAAAATGCCTACTACCAGATCCATGATTAGTGACGATACCGCCGTACCAAGTGCACATCTCAGCGCACCTTCCACTTCCGCAGCGGCCCAAGACCCAAATCACTCTTATCAATCGACCTCTTCCTCTCCTGATGTACAAGAAGTTAGAGCACACCCTCAATTAGAAATTTTAGTAACTCAAATCCTTGATCGCCTTATCGAAAAACGTGAAAAACAGATTTTCGGAGGAGGGTTCAACCCTCACGCCCATCGTTACGCGGGCATTGATCAAACAATTGCCCCAGAGTATCGAAACCAACTTGAAGATCTAGAAAAAATACCAGACATCGTTAAATGTCTCAGAAACTTCTCAGGTGACGCCAGCGAATTTTCCTCGTGGAAAAAAAGCGTAGAGCGCATACTGAAATTATACGAACACGTCAAAGGATCGCCCAAATATTACGGCATTCTTAACGTGATTCGTAACAAAATAGTAGGCCCAGCTGACGCTGCTCTAGAGTCCTACAACACGCCTCTCAGTTGGGAGAGTATTATAAATTGCTTAACGCTGCATTACGCAGATAAACGGGACGTAACAACGCTCGAATATCAGTTGTCGAATCTTGTTCAAGGCAATAATAGCATACAAACATTTTATCAAATGGTTAGTGCTCAGCTAACGTTAATTGTAAACAGAATCTCTTGCATGGACATAGGTCCAGAGGCATTGCGCCTTTTAACACAGACCTATAGGGATAAAGCGCTGGACACCTTTATCCGAGGATTGCGAGGAAACTTGTCCGACCTATTGAGCATGAGAGAGCCAGAAGATCTCCCGCAAGCTCTCCATCTTTGCCTCAAATACGAAAATCAAAATTATAGAGCGCAACAAGTTCGAGCCAACCAAGGAACACTTAAGAGGAATTTCCCGCAAACCCCACAGCATTTGCAACAACAACAACGACCACAACATTCCCAAACTCAACGCCCGCAGCAGCAGCCGCAATTTAAACCCGCAAATAGCACAATGCACAAACCACCACAGAATTATCCCCAGCACTCCCCTCAATGGCAGCAACACCCACAAAAAAATTACCAGCCAAATAACAATGCTCAATTCTCCCCAAACTATGATCCTAATTACCGTCCGAATCCTTCCCAGACCCAATATCAATCACCTAACCCAACTCCCATAAAACCCGAACCGATTGGGCAAGGCTACAGCCAGCAGTTTAAGCAAAGCGGCATGGCAAAAGCACAACATTCTAAACCACAATCCTCGCAGAGAGCAAAACATCCTAACTACCACATTAACCCTGAAATAAATGAAACAACGGCTACAGATCATCCTTGCTCAAGTGAAGAATCTAATGAGCAATCCCATGAAGACCAAATGCAGAACTACCCAGGAGAACTTATCCAGCAATATGGCAACGAATACCAACCAGGCGAAGAAGCATATGATCACTCCACTGGTAATTTTCTAGAACACAGTGATATCCATTTTTTAGGCTAGCGAATTCATCGCTACCCTATTTCGAGTGCAAACAAAACGATGGAACAATTTTAAAATTTTTAATAGACACCGGGTCTAGTAAAAATTACGTTAAACCTGAATTAGTGCGCAAACAAATACCCAATAACCAAATCTTTTACGCAAAATCGATAGCCGGTGACGTAAAAATAAGTCACCATACAATGATTAATCTTTTTGGCCTAAAAAATATCAACCTGAAATTCTTTATTTTACCTACCCTTAAAACATTTGACGGCATCTTAGGCAATGATAGCTTGAAACAATTATCCGCTGTTGTTTATGCTAGAGACAATTACATGACTATACTTAATACAATCAGAATCAGAGTTAAACAACTAGAGTCCCAACATATAAACTTGATATCTTTGAAAGTCGACCACCTTACATCAAACCAAAAAACAATGCTAAATTCAATAGTAAGCAAATATCGCAACCTGTTTTCAGAGCCAGAAGAAAGACTGACGTACACAACGAAAGTTGTAGCAGAAATACGAACTACTGCTAACGAACCTGTATACTCCCGATACTACCCTTTCCCAATGTCCTTAAAGTCCGAAGTTGAAAGACAAATAGGAAAAATGCTTGAGGATGGCATTATAAGACCTTCCCGTTCTCCGTACAATTCACCAATGTGGATTGTACCCAAGAAACCAGACTCAACAGGAAGCAAGCAGTATAGGATGGTCATTGATTACCGAAAGTTAAATTCTGTAACCATTGCTGATCGATATCCTATCCCAGATATTAGCGAAGTCATTGCACAACTGGGAAAAAATAAGTTCTTTACGGTGTTAGATCTAAGAAGTGGGTTCCATCAAATACCGTTAAAGGAAGCCGACATTGAGAAGACCGCCTTCTCAATAAACCACGGAAAGTATGAGTTCACGAGGCTGCCGTTTGGATTGAAAAATGCACCATCGATTTTTCAACGGGCCCTTGATGACATACTGCGTGAATATATAGGCAAATCATGTTATGTATATATAGATGATATAATCATCTTCAGCAGTGACGAACAGCAACACGCTGAGCATATAGAACAAATTTTTAACACCCTAAATAATGCAAACATGAAAGTTCAACTGGAAAAGTGCAACTTCTTCAACTCCCAAGTTGAATTTCTGGGTTTCCTTATTTCGGCTGATGGCGTTAAAACAAATCCAGCCAAAGTCGAGTCAATTTTAAAATTTCCAGTCCCCTCAACTCTCAAAGAATTAAGATCCTTCCTTGGACTCTCGGGATATTACCGTCGATTCGTTAAGGATTACGCAAAACTTGCTAAGCCTTTAACAGCCCTGTTAAGAGGAGACGAGGGACGTGTCTCCAAGAACCAGTCTTCTAAGATAGCAATCAAATTCGGCCCAGAAGCCCTCGAATCTTTTAATAAGATAAAGACCTCACTTGTTTCTAAGGACATTATTCTGGCATACCCTGACTATAGTAAACCGTTCGACCTCACCACAGATGCATCCAACTATGCACTTGGTGCAGTTCTAGAACAGGACAATAAACCTATAACATTTATTTCCCGTACGCTGAGTAAAACAGAAGAGAGTTACGCAGCGAACGAGAAAGAGATGCTAGCTATCGTTTGGGCGTTAGGCTCTTTACGAAATTACCTTTACGGTACTGCTAAGGTTCGCATATTTACTGACCATCAACCCCTCACGTTTGCCTTAAGTAATCGCAACAACAATAGCAAGATGAAAAGGTGGAAAGCCGCACTCGAGGAGTATAACCACGAGCTTAGGTATAAACCTGGAAAAACGAACGTAGTCGCAGATGCGCTTTCCAGGTATCCACAGTTATCAGACGTAAACGCTCTCACGACCACTCAACATAGCAATGAAAGCTCGTCGCAAAACCTGATTCCAAGTATAGAAACCCCTATAAATGTATTTAAGAATCAAATTTTTCTCCAGGTTGATAGGACCCCTTCCAAAAATTTTCAAATTATTTTTCCCACATATCATAGACATACAATAAAAGAACCAGAGTTTAACGAAGAAAATTTAATAAACATTCTTAAGAAATTCCTAAACCCTTCGGTTATCAATGGTATCAAGGCAGCAGAGCAAATAATGGGCATAATTCAAGAAATTTACCCGCTACACTTCGCGAATTACAAGATTCGCTTTACCCAGGTGCATGTGCAAGATGTTAAGAACGAAGCAGAACAAGATGAGATAATAATTAAAACACATAAACGTGCCCATAGGAATGAGCGCGAAAACAGAGCGCAAATTCTGCAAAATTTCTACTTCCCTTCAATGGCTAAAAAAATCAAAAGAATTATAAGACAATGCACGGTTTGCCAAGAGAATAAATATGACAGGCATCCCAACAAACCTGTCATACATCCCACTCCAATACCGCAATATCCAGGACAAATTGTTCACCTGGATATATTCTCAACAGAAGGTAACCTTGTGCTTACTTCTGTGGACAAATTTTCCAAATATGCACAAGTAAAGATCATAAAATCCAAGGCGGTTGAAGACATACGGCAACCTTTAAGGGAGATTCTCTTCTCATTCGGACTCCCTCAAATGGTCGTAATCGATAATGAGAAAGCTCTAAATTCGACCTCAATAAGCTTTATGATAGAAGAAGAACTTAAAATCAAAATGTTCACAACGCCCCCGTACTCGAGTTCTGTAAATGGTCAGGTAGAACGTTTTCATTCAACTCTGGTTGAAGTAATGAGATGCTTGAAAACAGAAGGCCTACATCGTTCCTTCACGGAACTTATAGAGCGAGCCGTTTACGAGTACAATCTTTCTATCCATTCAACGACTGGGAAAAAACCGATAGAAGCATTTTTCGGACGGAGAGTCACATCCGATCCAAATTCACTCGAAAAAGCTAGGGTAGAAACAGTGAAAAGAATTCAGTCGAAACAAGAGGCTGATCTCCATTTCCATAATAAGAAAAGAAGCCCAATCAAAGAATATCACCCAGGTCAAACAATATACGTTAGGCAAAATAAGCGAGTAGGGTCAAAATTAACCCCTCGCTATAGGAAAGAAATAGTGCTAGTAAATAAGAACACAACTGTAATAACCCAGTCGGGTAAAGAGGTGCACAAGTCGCTAATTAAAAATTATTGAAATTTGCTTTTAGATTCCTTTTTGCTTTCGCACACGCCGAGGTGAGAATGCTCGATTACTCAAGCTCGCAACTTATACCTATAAGCTCTGGAACAGCTAAGCTTCAAACGGGTACAATTAAACTAATCCATATAATAGATATGGAAAAATATCAGCAGTCACTTAATCTCCTGGAAGAAAAACTAAAAGAAGTCATTACCAAAACCCATCCTTTGTATCCTTTCCTGTCCCATGGAATCCAACAGATAAAAGTACACCTCAACAGGCTCTTCCCAAAATCCCAATCCAAACGATCATTAGATTTCCTTGGCTCAGCCTGGAAATGGATCGCTGGAACTCCCGACGGACAAGATTTCAAAATTATAGAATCAAAGATAAATAACGCACTCGATAACAATAATGGTCAAGTTATAATAAATGAATTATTTTTAGAAAAAATTAATGAAATACGTAATGTAACGAACAACTTAGTTAAGGAATATAATACGAAAACTAATAAATATGATTACCTTTTAGATATAAAGTTTAAATTAGAATTACTCAAAGATGAAATACTAAATATAGATTATAGCATTCAATGGGCCAAAGCTGGCATTATAAACACTTATATCCTATCGGATTTAGAAGTAAATTTAATTAAAGAAATTGCAAAAAAAGAAACCATTCCCTATATTAATGCTGTAGAAGCAGTAGAGTTTTCAGAAGTAAAAATAGCTTCGAATAATACGCAATTATTATACATTCTAAGTTTTCCAACCACTGAAGTGGAGCCTTGTGAAAAATTAATTGTTAAAGCTGTTAAAATGAAAAATGTCATTAACAAAATAGATTTTAAGGAAATTTTGAAATGCAAAAACAAACTGTACGGCATTATAAATCAATGTAAAACATTTAATACCCTGTCAATTTGTAATTCCAATAATGTTATAGATATAAGTAATGATAATTGCATCAGCAGCATGTTGTCAAGCCGAATACCATCGTGCAAGAAAATTAACAATCAACACGTACCAAGTATTGAAGAAGTAGTTCCCGGTGTAATACTACTAAACCAGTTCAACGATGAGATAAAAGTGAACGAAGAAGTAGTGAAGCTGAATGGGACATTCGTCATCCAATTTCATAACGCAACAATTCGAGCAGGTCAATATGTCTTTAAAGAATCGGAGATAACCCAAGTGAACCCTTTACCGGCAATACTTCAGCCGAGCGCAACAAAATCTGAGTATGAAGAAGTACTTTCGTTAGAAATGATTAAGGAAATCGAGGCCAACAATACCAATATCATCCGTAAGCTCGAAACACGCAATAATAGAAAATCAATAGCAATATTAGGGATGCTAGCCCTAGTAATAATGATCATACCTGCAACACTCATCTGGAAAAATCTCAAACCTAAGGAAAAACACACGAAACCATTGCAAGTATCAATAGAAGAAACACCAACAGAAATAGTAACAAGCTCACCAAAACCATCAGAAAATTCTCCTCAACCCCAAGCATCATCAAGGGTAATAAGAGTAAGCCAAATTCCCTTGTTTTGAAGAACAAAATCAAACGTGGACGTTTGACACTAGGAAGGGAGGAGTTAACACCTCAAATATTCTCCACATAAAAAAACTAAAGGAATGCCAACACCAGACAAATTCCATTCCCACGAACCACATCTCCAAGTGGATATTCCAATTACACCTTCATCCACCGTGTGGAGATTTATGTTGCAACAGTGTCATCCGGTTTCACCTGTGCTGCGAATCGTACGTGACGATATGTGCTGATGTCAACAATAAACTTATATTTAAGCTATTGTAATGTTGTTAGTTCGGTTCAGTTTGTAATAGTTGTTAAGGGGTTACTATGCCCATTTAATTAAATAAATTTTTTAAAAAACCAAATTTACAAATGTAAATTTAACTTGTCTGTTGCAGCAAATTGCTACCTTACCTTCATAAAAGTCAATGGAAATTCTCTGTCATCTTCATTTAAAACGAATGATTCATTCTGCCTTATGGAGATATGCTGACCATCACTGCTGTTATATAGTCTGCAGAGGAAATCTTGAAATCTTTCCATAATCTCAGCATGACTTCAACTCAACTACTCATTTTTCGTGTTGGTTTTACTCTCTAATAGATCTTTTGAGTGTCCTTCAGTAGCATCGCTCGATTCCCTGGATGGTGCACTTTCCTTTTCTTTCCGAGAAGCCTGTGGTCCTCTCTTCTCCTCAAGTGGAACTCTCGTCCTTCAATGCAATGCAATTTAATGTGCTTTTTGCTTAGCTGCATAAACTGCCTACGTTGTGACAATCGAGCCTTACTGATTCGCCTTACAACTTCCAAGCTACAATAGTCCGAGAATGCGAGACTTTACTGAAAGGAGTCGGAAGGCTTAATTCATTGGGTTTTGCCTAGTTCCCAGGTTACAATAAGATCCCTGATAAACCTGCAAAGTTTAGAGAAGAGATCTTCAGGAACCTAACTTATGTTAGTCTGTCTGCGTCCACGGTTAAGGCTTCCACTAACAGTTGGGTCTCACACAGGTATAACTGCAAATGGTTTGACTCTCCAGATTGCCGGCAAACCCAACGGTCAGCGGTCGTTCTGCTGGCGTCGTGCATTACACCTTCGCTAAAGACAGCTTTTCCCGATTAGGGCAGATGCAAATTTTCCATTAGACATTATTAGAGTTGCAAACACATGCTCATAGTAGTGTGAGGTTCTAACTGTTTTGTCAATTAAAGTTATTAAGCCTTGTTTGCAAATGGAATATGAACTGAGTTTGCAACGATAGACAACTGAATCGTTTTTCTGTATGTAAAATTAACATGAACAGTTTTGGTTTAATTGAGGGCTATCCGCCAGGTCCTTGTCCATTCATATACTTTATCGAAAGCGCTTTGCAGTTTTACTGTTTCTTCAATCGCTTAACCTACTGCTAATATATCACTGTCATCGCCAATTGTAGATAAAACGCCCTCCTCTACTTGTGGTATGTCTCGAGTATATAGTAGGTACACAAGTAGGCCGAGAACACTTCTCTACATCTCTTTGAATTGCGATACTTCATTTCTGAGTCTAAAAACTCAGTGGATGTACCTGCCGTAATTTCAAGATGAAGTCTTGTCAAAAGATTCAGATACATCAATTAATACGCTTGAGCAATTCTTTTAATCTTCTAAAGCTTTCTCAACTACGTCGGTGATTTTATGCACCTGATCTTAGGGATAAGACTCTTTCCTTTGACAATTGGCAGTATACTCGTATTTCTAAGAATTGTCCTCTCAAAGAATTTCGATGAAATTGGAAGAATTCAGATCGGTCCTTGAGACTTTTTATCATTCAGAGGTTTTTCTGGTTTTAGGAACATTATGACCTCTGCAACTTTCTACTGACACGAAATAATGGGTGACTTTTCAAGCGTCTGATTTTTAATTGTCAAAAAACAACACAGAAAAACTGTAAAAGTGTATAAAATTTATGTTTGAGTTGATAAATCAAGATTTGGAATTTACTCTTTAAAGATTATTTCATATTGACCACAACTACGTGGTGGCAGAGTCCAATTTTGGCACACTTTTTCGAGCTTGGCTGGTATCGCATTGCTATGCCCAAAACACATGTGCAGAAAATCTACTCGCAGTACTGCTGGCAGCTCTGTCCGTAAAACAGATGTGCAGATATTTTTTGAAGTCAATCACTCGGTTGCTGTCATTTTGCAGCTACTGTCGAATATGTGTGACTCTGTCGAATGCAGCTAGGTCATTGGCACAGAAGAGTGATTTGACGTATCCCAATAAAAAATAGTCTAAAGGCATCAAATTGCACGATTTAGCCTGTAAATTCATCGGTCGAAACGAGAAATAAATTACTTACTGAACTCATTTCTAAATTGGTCCATCGATTCGCGTGCTATGTGGCATCTGGCGCTGTCTTACAGGAACCACATGTCGACAGGGCTCAGTTTGTGCATTTTGGGCAAAAAAAAAGGGGGCGCCGTTGGCGCTAATCTGTGCAAAAGTTTTTTTTTTTTGTAATTAGCGCGCGCTCAAGGGGTTACTAGTACCCTTAAAATGATTGCACACGGCGGGCGATGGAAAGTAAGAGAAGAAAGAAAGAGAGGTACCAATGTACGTTGGTCTTGAATGTTTGCAGGTTATAATGACTAGGAAATAAAGAGCTCGGCAGGGCATTCCATGAGCGAGTTATTCGGCTTAGGAAGGAATCACAATATTTCAGGGAACGTCCGAAAGTAGGCTTGAGGGTGTACTGATGAGAATTCATAGCGAGACGGGTATCAGGGTTAGAGGCTTGAAGGGACGGAATGTTACTGGCAATTTCTGAGGAGCACTGGTGGTGAAAATAGCGATAGAACAGAGTTGGACAGGAGACATTACGTCGGTGGTCGAGGGTGTCAATCGACCGTGTAAGATTAGCATCACCAATAAGTTTTATCTCACGGTTTTGAATGCTATCCTATCCTATCGCGCAAATAAGTCTTGGGAGCACCTGACCAGATGTGAGCATTGTACTCGAATTTTGGGCGTATGAAAGCCTTATATATTGAAGCCAGATCAGAGCGGGTAAAATATTTCTTACATCGCTTGAGGAAACCTAGACATTTCGCAGCATTTTTGGCAATTGTTGAACATTTTAAACGTAGTTTGCTGGTTTCTTCCTTTGATAGGATGTGTTACTCCACGCGGCGTATTGAACGAGTGAAATCGACTTTTTGTTCTTAGGATGTCTGGGGAATAAGTTCAGTTCTACGAGTCTTTTGCGGTAACAGTTGGCCAGTATGTCGATTTGCCCGTTGAATGGAAGTCACAATTGTGCTCCATTAAGAAAGGTAGCTTAATAGAGCATTTTACCTTTCTATGAAATACATCTCGAGCCCCAGAAGGTGTGCCTTGCGTTAAAATCATTGCCAAAACTGGGTATAAGTGATACAATATCTTGCGACGTTTCCTGTGAACGTGAATGTCTGACTTATGGTAGCTTCAGGCTTCAGGTTAGTATGACAGAGTTATCACCCCTCCTTATCCTTTTATTAACCCTTTCCTCGTTATATGAACTTATGCGTAACGAGTTTCCCATTTTTACTGCATCGCTGCTGCTCCTCTTATGGGGTTGGCTAATGTTGCTGTTCGGTTACCGAATTCTTTATATGAAGACTTCCTCTTATACGTGTAGATCTAATGCAAACGCGTTCAGTGACTCCACTAGACATCCTTAACATTTTCATTTCCGCTGCCGTCATTTTATTTTTAAACCCATCGTACATTGTCCAGCACTGTGAACCGTATATAAGAGCTGGTCTAACAACCGTGGTGTAGAGTTCCCCCTAAATTTAAGTGGAAATTTTCGGTCGCAAAAGATTCCCGAATTTTCCCGCCATTTCATCTACCCCACACTCACTCTGTGGCTTACGTCGTCGTCACATTTCGCTTCCATGTTAACGATTGATCCTAAGTTCTTAAAGATAGTGCTTTTCGGAAGAACTATTCCGTCTAACATTATATCGGGAACAGGTCGCAACGGATGCGCAAATTGGCACGTCAAATGCTCCGTCTTTGAACGACTTATTTTAAACCCGTTTCTCTCTAGCGCATTTCTCCATGAATCTAAGGAGTTCTGTAAATCTTCGACGTTATCGCTAAGTATAACTGCGTCTTCAGCGAAGAGAATTGGCGTTACATTTGCTTCGCGCATGCAGTCTTTTAAAAGATAGTCGAATACTACGTTAAAGAGGAAAGGGCTAAGTACGCTTCCTTGATGTACTCCGACATTAACTGGAAATTCTCTCTAGTCCAGCAGAGCTTTTAACCGAAGTTTTCACGTTTCCGTACATGTCCTGATTCTAACATACGTTTCCGGTACGTTTTGAGACCTCAGCGCGGCCCATATGAGATCCCTAGGCACTCGATCGAATGCTTTCTCGAGGTCGATAAATACCATGTGTAAATCCTTAGATGAATCTCGGTGCTTTTCCATTATTGTTCGCAGGCTTTGGATAGCGTCCACCGTCGATCTTCCTTCAACAAATCCGCACTGGCTATTAGCGCGCTTTGTTATTTGCCGAAGACGTTCGTTTAAGACTCTTTTGACTATTTTCATCGTGTGTGACATCGGCTTGTTTGAACGGTAGTTGTTACATTCTCGAGTGTCACCTTTTCCGGGCCCCCGCCCCATTATCAAGGCTTCACCCATCAATGACGTTGTCTAATATATAGCGGGGGCAGAGTAAATACTGGACTTATCATAAACATTATCAGACCCTTCCCCTCTGATGGTTGCTATGATTTGTCCAGTAACAAGCTGCCGGTCATAGGTCTTGTTGAGTGGCAAGACCACCGGTAGTCCATACCAGGACTTAAAACAAGGTACCGTGGGAGTTAGGACCCCCCGGACTTCGGTCCGGGCCTAACTTGTTGAGGTTGGCCCCCTTGTGGGAGCGTGACGGTGGCTGTGGTTCAAACCTAAATCGCAGGGAGGGTGGCCCTGCTAGGGCTCAATACCCTGAGTGGAGTGGCTATAAGTGCTGGGTGCTGAGACCCTAAGATCAGTAAGAGGTATTAGGTGGGCCTCGACTCATACCAAGAGTGGATTTGTGCCCTCAATACATTTCTGCATTGGTATTAATTATTATTGTAGCAAATAAGCGATGGCAAGGCGTACCCTTGCTCCCATGGATGTATGGGCATCCCGTGAGGTTAAGTCTCCACGAAAGGTATTCACGTTAAACCCAAGTGACAACTGTCACCTTTTCCTTTGTGTAATGGAACCAAGAAGCTACTTCTCAATTGATTCGGCATAGTTTGTCTACAATTTAATTTATTTAAAAGTTTCGATAGCTATTCGCTGCCGATTCCCTCCACCTCTGACCTAAACTCTGATGCTGTCTGGTCCCGCCGCTTTTCCTCGCTTCATTTTTCCGATTGCTATACTTATTTTTTGGATTGAAAAGTCCAAAACTTCCTCCTCGAATAGACCAGCTGTCGGCACGATATCACGTGGAAACTGTTTGTTAGGGAACTCCTTGCAGTGTTCAACCCACCGGTCACAAATTTCCTTTGTGTGCTTTTTTGATGTATTTCGGCGAGGTTATTTCCATTGAATTTTTTCGCCTCTGTGCAGCGAGCTTAAAAATATTTGGCACTTTAGTATTGTACGACGATTGAACTTCTTGTATAACTTTCTGCCGATCGTTAGGATATTTGTTCCAACTCCTGGTACAGGTTTTCCGCTGCTGCCGCTCGAGTTCGAGCTATGACTTTCTTTGCGATCTTTTTAAGATGCTAGTATTCAAGAGCCAGTCGATCTTTTTCTATATCGTGGCATTCTTCTTGTCGGCCACAGCTCTTTTGGTTTTGTCGTTCCAACACCATGTTTCTTTGTCGACGTGATGGTATTTCGATATAGTCCCCAGATGGGACTTTGCGAGTGCTATGCATTCCTCGTGCATGCTGTTCCACATTTCTAAGTTAAGTGAGTCTGCTATACCATTTAAATTTTGAAGTACTTCTTTACCCAGTGCGATAAATCTTGGGCTTCGTTCCTTCGATAGATTACACCATCGGATTTTTGGCTTTCCAAACGATGCCCATGTTTTCGGTGGTTCCGCTGTGAAAAATTCTGTAATGAGCAGACGGTGTTGGCTTACTAGTGATTCTCCAAGTATTACTTTACAGTCCCTAACACGGTTTCTCATCGACCTTTTGCATATTTGCGTTTCGTGGCCTCCGCTGCTATAGGTAATAAGATGTCGTTGATGAATTGTGATGTATGGTGATTGTATTTAAGACGGTTAAGCCCTACACGCTATAAGGATGTCTTTGCCAGCTGAATTTCTGGCTTTAAAGCCTTTACCGCCGTGGCAGTCCTCATAATCAACATTTGTTTCACCGACGTGGCCATGTAAATTTCCGCCTACGAAGAGCATCTCATCGATAGGTATATTTATAAGCATAGTTATCACCAGTATTTCATATTGTATTAAGAAAAGGTTGCAAGCTATTAGCTTTTCTTTTCAGCTGGTCGCAATGCACGTAAATGTCGTGGACAGCAAAAACTTACATATACCACTTCTATAGGCTGCAAGAGCTAGTTTCCATGTGATGAGAGCCGGAAACCATTTAGGAACACATAAACCAAATATTCGATCCAAGTGAATTATGTTATGAAAAAGGCCCTCCTGCTTCGAAGTCCTTTATCCGCCATAAGTACTCGTGGGCCAATTATTTATCTAATTCTTCTCCTTCTTCTTAATTCCACTAAAGCAAATTCTATTGAATGCTATGTGGCTGTGTGTGCATGTTCCTATAAATTTTACATTTTTCCAAGAAAAGATATTGGATAGATACGAATATTAACGATGCGAATACCAATGAAAAAGTGTTGACGAATAATTCTGCGGCTTAGATGAATATATACAGTTCTCCGCCCATTGACTCACTTTGCGGAAAACCATATGATCCACTTGCCAGGATTTTTCACCGCACAAAACTTCCCATCAGCATGAAATCCTTTTATTTATTTATATGAACACACATTGTGCAAACAATTGTTTCAGTTTATTGAACGTTGAACGTCAATGCCTCCAGCTCCTGGGATACGAATCAGTTTACGTCGGTGATTTATAGAATTAACCAACCATCATCATGGTCCATTGATAAAGCATTTCGATGAAGAGTAATTCGAGTTGGTTTCCAAGTGACCAATTTTGGATTAACGGTCCATACAAATATGCCTCATTTACCACAGTATCGTAGGTGATAATATGAAGACTTTGTTTCAATATACCGGGCCTAAAGTGAGAATCTCTCGGTAACTGAATAAATAAATTGCCATGGGTCTGTTTGATTTGAGTGAACCTGAAGTACAGAGATTGATCTAACAGATTGAAGTCTGTTTTCAAATTCATTGAAAGCATTTCGTTGAACCTTTTAAGTTCACATTCAACGTACCCTTGGAGGTATTTAGATTAAAATACTATTTGTCTCAGTGGCATTGACACTAGCAACCAAAGTTGGCATACTGAATGTTTATTCTCTGTGGGACGTCTCTCTGTAGTTAGGTCCTTTCATAGAAATGATCTCATGAATAAGTAATTGTATCTGTGAATCAATGACCTAACTGTGGTGTGAGTGCCCCATGAAAGATGCTTGTCATTTGTGTGGCGTCTACGATTGCAATCTTTTGTCAAAATTTTGTCTAATAAGAAACATTCTGTCACCTATAATAAATCAAATTCATGACGCTTGTAAATCCACCCAGAGGTGTCTGGAGGGTCAATACATCGCTTAATGAGGCACAAGAGCGTCTTATATGCAAATTTCATTTTGGTAATGGTTCGCTTATTTTCGTTTTGTCCTCAGATGTGAAGATAATTTATTTTCTTCGTTTATACACGAGCAGATGACTTTATTGTTTTGCCATTTAAGAGTGACTATGCCGTAGAGACGTCTAATTTATTATCTGTTAGACAAGTTAACAACTTCAAATATATTCACTTCGACCCGACCTATTAGAGCTCACAAGAGAACATAATTTTCAGAGAAGTCACATGAGGCACTTAATTAAATTAAGAATTTATTTAGGTAAAATACGCGTAGAAAATATTTGCCAATTATACTATACTCGTATGTAGGTCCTCAAACAGAGTAAAAGACTTCCAAAAGCCTTTGGTGAGAGTTTACCTTTCTACCAATTCCAACCAGCTTCTTACTAACTTGTCCCACATTGATGCAGTGATCAAATAAAATACTCTTATGGCATGCCTCATGACCACTCCAAGATTATGAAATGTCTTTAAACAATTTTGGTTGAATTCTTTGAGAAATTAATTCCTTGCAGGCGATATACACATTCTACCTCAACCCACATAAATGGAAACTGACGAAGCAGCTTTTGTAAACAAAGGCTGACGGTGGCTTAAGGAATTTTACAATAGTTCCTCAAGAGTAAGAAATTTGTGAGAAGAATTTTCTTAATTGGATCTACAGTGGCATTTACGGTCAGGACGATTGGTAAGACGGACGGTAATATGAAGCACAGGCATCCATTAAACAACTTTTTAGTTAGCAACATTTGACTTCAGATGATCCAACGACAAACATTGTTTTTAATCGAAAGCATATCAGGGTATTCTGGGGACTTTTACAAGTGATGATCATTTTTTTCATTTTAAATGCATTTTTATTTGTTTAAATTCAGAAATTTTTACAAGCTAGACAAAAAAACGCTTAAAAATTAGCTTAATTAACTTAAAATTATCTTATTCTAACTTACTGGCCCCATGCGGACACTCTAAGTTAAACCTAACAATTACATTTTGTCTTTCGACATTTCGTACATTTCATTTTTAAACTATGTTGTATTAATTACAATTAAAACTAAGAAAATAATATTAGAATTCATCACTTCTTGTCACCAATTTACAGGGATTCATAGATGTATTTTTTCAACATGAGTGATGTTGAACTACAAAAGCCCAGATCCAACAAAGATGGTAATTTCTGAAGGGTGTTCTTGCTGGCTGCCAAAACAACTGCGTATGCTTCTTCTTTATTTCCTTAGTTCCCCCAATCAGCGTAGATTTCGGAAAGGTAGATCAACTAATACAAATTCAGTTGAGTTCGTTCGAGTTCGAAATCAATATTATTGCTACAGATTTCGCTAAAGTCTTTGATAAGGTATCTCATCAACTGATTTTGTTTAAATTGTTTTCCCTCGGCTTTGAACCCATATTATTAAATTGGATATCCTTTTATTCGGAGATCCGTTATTATAACGTTTGCTTCAGATCAACGGTCTCAACCCCATTCCTACCACTTCTGGTGTCCCACAAGGCACTCATCTAGGTCGCGTTCTTTTCATCTTAATAATAAACGATCTTGATGGAATTATTACACTGTTCTCCACCCATTTACCCCAACGATACTAAGTTCTCCAAAACAATGACTTCTCCGCATGACTTTATAGTCCTTCAAGAGGACTTTAACAGGTTTTCTTCTTGGTGTCAACAAAATTTCCTAGAAATTCATATCGCCAAATGTCAATCCATGACTTTGTCACGTAAGTCCAGCCAATCTACTCCTCAACCTTATTTTCTGCACGGCCAACCCATAATCAGGGTTACCAGGTTCCTTTGTATTACTTTTGTTCGACCCCTTCTCGAATATGCCAACCAATGATGATCCCCAATTCAACGAGTTCTCATACCCGAATAGAGAGCGTTTACCGCCGTTTCCTTCGATTTGCTCCTCAAGGGCTACCATGGGATGACTCTATTACCTTACCACCCTATCGAAACTACTTTAAACTTCATAACTTGAACATCGTCGAAAAACGCAGATACGTAGACGACATTCTGACATTCCTGCAGACCAATAACACGTATGTCAAATCAGAAAATATCTTGAACCATATCAATGACTGGCAGCATGGTTTTCATACCAACAAGATAATAACAAGTAGTAACACTCGATATTTTAACTCTCCTCGACAGAGTTTTTCATTAGTCTCTTATACAAGTCGAATATCTACAAAATACAGTCCGTTTGATAAGATCGTATACGGCAAAACTCGTTTATGAAAACCGGTTTGGAAGTGGCATTTGCATTAGCAGATAAAAAAATACTTCTGCTAAGATGCTTTGAATAAAAAAATTTAAAGAGTGTTCAATTTTTGTCAGAGACGGAAGTATTTTAAAATGAGTGTCGCGTTTGCATCACGTTATGAAGCAGTATTCTTGTGCACGCATCCAAAAGGACCGAAAATGTCATACGAAGCAGCTGCTAAATACATGAAAAAGTCAAAAGCATTTGTTAGCAAGTGGGTGCACCGTTATTCCCAAGCAGCACAAAATGATTCTACGCGTGTTTGAAAAAAATCCTCTTCTATCGTTACGTGGAGGACAAGGGATTTTACGTAAAAGGGGCCTAAATGTGTGTTGTGATACGATACGAAGACGTTTACTAGCCAATAATGTAAAATTTCGAAGCACAATAAAGAAACCACTACTGTCAAAAAAAAACACGTAGAAAAACGACTCAGTTGGGCCAAGGAGAATTTGGACAGAGATTGGAACAACATTATTTTTTCGGATGAAGCTTCTTTTTGGGCATGGTCTCCCATCACTCATAACTGGTGTACAAAATCCAATAAATTAATCCAGCGGACCGTCAAACACCGTGCAAAGGTGCACGTTTGGGGATGCTTTTCAAAACAAGGATTTGGCAATTTGTTCATGTTTGCAAATAACTTAAACGCACCCAACATGGTCAAAATTTATAAGAAGGCTTTATTACCATCTGCCTTAAGGTGGTTTAAAAGAAGGAATGAGAATTGGTTACTGCATGAAGATAATGACCCGAAACATCGCAGTCGTTTGTGCAGTGCGTGGAAACAAGAAAATGACGTCAATGTTTTAGATTGGCCATCACAGTCGCCGGATGCAAATCCCATTGAAAATGTTTGGGCACTCATAAAGCTAAAGCTCCAAGGAAAGAAGATCTCGACGGTCAAACAATTATCACGAAAAATACGAGTTTTATGGAGATCTTTGTCTCAAGATTATGCTATAAGATTAGTAGAAAGCATGCCTCGAAGACTCCAAGCAATTATTGATAATGAAGGAGAGTGGACAACATATAAATTGAAAAGCATTCAAGTAAATAAACAAAATAAACCAGTACAATTGATTTTCTTTTATTATTATAAGTTCTTCTTTAATTTTTGTCGTATACGATCTTATCAAACGGACTGTAAATGCTGGTGAACCGCAGGGTTCCTTTCTGTCTCCCACACTCCTTGTAAATTTTATTTTGTCTGCTACCTCTAATCCAATACATCTTATTGCTGATGACAGAACTCTCTACGTTTCATCTTTGTTTATATTCCTACTCTTCGCCGGTGAAATGGGAACGGCTCATTAAATTCCAATATAAGCAGTGTCTCTAAATGGGGGACTACCAATAGAGTGGAATTGAATGCTTACAAAACACAAGCCAAGGAATTGCTTTAAGATTCGTTAAAGGCGGCCAATATTACACTTCGTCTGAGAATCTTGAGCACTGACCACCATAAGTGCTCCATTGAAATTATCCCACTGGCAAACCCTCAACCTTCAAATGCAGTTCAAAAATTCGACCATTACACCGGTCTTGTAATGAATGCTCATAAGTATACCCTCATGCCCACTTTCGGACGTTATTCCAAATATCGTATCCTGAAGAAGGAAGACTGGAAAACTTTTTTTCATATGAAATGGATTTCATTTTCGGAAATTGCTAATGTCTGCCATAAGGGGGAAAAAACTTTTATTCTTCGGATTTTCCATGATGTTCCCAATTTGAACCCAAATTCTCTTGGGAAATAGTCAACTTACTTAAACAATTCCTGACACTATACATAATATTTGAAAAACGTATTCTATCATCTTTTTCGTTGGTCGGCCTTCGGTGGTTCATAATTCGCTTGTATCTATAAAAAGCTTTATATTTAGTTTAAATGGATAGCACAGATCAATCTCAAATAAAACAATTTGCTCTGTTCAAAACAATACCATCTATAACTGTATGTGCCGACTAAACAAATATCAACATCAGAAAATGTGAGGAAAGAGATGATTCCTATATGATATGAGTATTTATACCTACTCGTATAATCAATCATCCCAACATTGACTGATGTAGACATCACCAAGTACATCAGTTTAGTATTCTGCGGCATTTTTTCAGACTTTAACATAATTTTTCCAAGTGCACAAGCCACTGGTATGCTACTACTATACTACTCGTAGGGATGAATCAATACTTCATTTCCAGTTCCTCATTCGTTCGAAAATGTTCGACTGCGTTTCATCACAGAGTTCGAAAATTCCATACAACACTTTATTTTCAACATAACAAACACCCCTCTGTGCGACTAGAGCCAGTTTCTTAATAGCCTGAAAGGTCAGAGTTGTCCTCATTGGGATATTCTTTGACCAACTGAAGGTCATTTCTAATATTACTGGAAGAACGTAAGAACACAAATAATTTAATGTTATCTGCCAAAGGATTATACTTCGATACGTTCCAAGGTAGGGAAATTGTAAGGCAAGTGCGTCGCATATTCCTCTTACTCGTATCAACATTGAATGTTTGGTGTTTGAAGGTAAAAATCTGATTGCTGTTGGATTGTCTATGTAAATTGTTGTATCTACCTTGGTGTAGGCAGACCCAGACAGTGGCTAAACTAAGGTTTTGATTTAAAAGATTGTAAAGCGTGTGGGTATGACTGGATGACTTACTGAGAAAGATGTTGCTTAGTCTACATTCGTAGTTTTCGGATATCAGATGATCTAAGTCAACGTTAAAATTACTTTCTTCCACAAGCTCGGTTGATCTGGGAAGACCAGGATGCGGTGTGAATGGTCTAGGCTCACTTGTCCCACATTTATACTACCTCCTTCGATCTCTCAGTCTGAGGATTCTAAGATATTTCTGAATACTACAGCGAACTCAAGCCAGAAACTGTAAATTGCAGGTTTTCATAAAGCAGGATATCTTTGAAATTATTTCTCTTTATTTTAGGACATGATTATGTAAGACAAAGAACTAGAAGTGTCGGTTGTGTGTCGAATTGAAGAGTGACAAAACAGTCGTAAGAAACTTTCAAGCAATGAATACAGGACTATCAACTCTGTTGAAGAGCGATGAGATCAACTCACATCTAGGATCAATGTCTCTGCTGACGATTTTATGGTCGTCATAGGGCTGCTACCCACATTGACGATAATTAGTACCATTTTTAGCTCCATGGCAATTTAAATAAAAATATGATGCTTCCGTAATAGTAGCTTCGGCTAGTTGTCGGTTGACTTAACAAGCTTTGAAGAGGTAGCCAAGAGATTGTAGCGTCAGCTAAAGGATCCTTCTATTGACTTAACACACTTCACATTTTGGCTTTCACATAGCGTGGTTGAAGGGACCCTGTCGGGTTTTGATCAAAGGTAGTGTTTAGTTTGAGTTGAACAGTAAACGAATTCCTTCTTTATTGACAAACTGTGTTTTGATTTGCTTTTATTTACTTAAAAGCCGTGGTTGACTTTGCCCTCACAACGACGTGCTGGAGGCGAGCATTGACATCGATGTCAAGTACGTTTTCCAGCAACTGGAAGATAGTGTCTTCCATGTTAACACCTACCCTGAGAACTTTCTATTGAAGAAATCACATGATAACATCTTCCAACATTCGGTTCACATTTGGAATTATTCGGAGGAACTTTTACTATGTTGCCAATTGCGCGGTATGTTCTTCAATGTCATGCGGCACGACTGGATGTGTTTTCCCGGGAAATCGAATATGCCCATCGTCTTGTAGAACTCAAGACGGTAACGGTTGTCATATGCGGTTTTGACGTAGATGAATTTTAAGATCAGTCTTAGTAGAGGCGATGGCAATGGCGCGATAGTTAGCTCATTGGACTATCACGCAGAGAGTCTGGATTCGATTCCTGGCTGTCTCACCAACAATTTTTCAAATCGCCATCACCCTTTCGGCGGGCAATGGCAAACCCCCGAAAGTAAAATTGCCTACGAAAAAGCTTCTAATGAGTGCCGTTCGGACTCGGCGATAAACCGTAGGCCTCGCTCAAATGCGACATGCGAAAGGCCATGGCCCATACCGGGTTTCCAGCGCCACAACGTTTCGACCATCTAAAAAATATTATGTTGGAAATCAAGTGCTTTTCATCACCGTTTTACTAGCTACTGAAACATGGATAATCTGTTTCTATGTTAGCTACGTTATCCTAAAAATTAAATTAATGGAATATGTTTTCCTATCTGATTTTGGCATCGAAGTCCGCAAGTATGGTATCATATCCGTGGCAGGTTCTGTTAATTACATGCAGGGGGTCACCTAAATATAATCTTCTTCGCCGGCCCGACATTTACATGTTATGTTCATGTTTTCAATTGTTGCATTTTTTCGGATCACAACCAGGCGATTAGTTGCCATAAGCGATTTACATCCTCCAGTGCAGCTTTTTTCAGTCCGCTGTTACATACCCGACCTTATCTATGTATTTTAACTAAGGACAGATTCAAGTAGTTCCAGAGCATAATGTGTACGTATGTTCCAAGTGCGTATTATTTATTCATATTCCATGGATCTTTCGGCTCGTGGTCTTGTTTGTCCTTTTTAACGGCAAAGTAGAGTTCACTTGGCAAAACCAGCGGCAACTTGGATGTGGATTTGTTGTTGGAACAAGCGCCTGGTATCAAGGGTAAATACACCAACATTAGCCTGATATGCGGGCACGCCTCCACAGAGGAGAAACATTACGACACCAAAGATTCCTTCTTTGAGCTCGTAAACAAGACCTACGATCAATGCCCTAGGTATGACATTGAAATTGTTGTTGGCAAAAGCTAGGAAAAGAAGGCATCTTTGGTAGTATTGTCGGGAGATATAGCCTGCACGACACCTGCTCCGATAACGGACGAAACACTGTCGTAGCTAGCACGCCGTTCCCTTATCTCTGTATTAACAAGGAGACTAGGAGAATTTCAGATCAATCAACCGTATCCAGTGTTATGGATGTCCTTACATTCCGAGGAGCCAACATTTACTCGGACCATTACTTTGTTGTAGCCAAGGTACGGTTGCGGATATCCCGAACAGTACCAAGGCAAGCCAATATTGTGCGGAATTTCGACATCAGATATTCCGTTTCGTTTCGTTTGATGACGAATGCCGGCTAGCATATGCAGTTAAGCAAAAAGCACGCAATGCGGCACTGAAAAGACAGACTAGAGCTGCTCATGAGCTATATATGCAGAAGAGGAGAAAAGAACACTGGCTTCTCAGGAGGGAAAAGAAAGAGCATGAGAAGCACGCGGTCGAGGAAATAGGAGATTCTACTCCTTGAATGAGATTCAGAAGTTTCATCGATAGGTACGAAACATGCTGCAAATATAAACCTCCTGTTTTTCTGCAGATTGTTTAATGGCGAGTACGAACCAAATGCCGCTGTCAAACAGGACGAATCTTTTAACCTGGATGATGAAAACCAACAATTTTTTCCACTCGATCTAATTGAAGTAAAGATACCCTTATCAAAGCTTAAGTCAAACAAAAATGCCGAGCTTTTCATAGCAGCAGTCGATAACTTGGTAAGGAGCATACACTAACTCACCTCTATAATATGGTCGGACGAATGTTTGCCCGATGAATGGAGCCTCAAGAAAGGAGACCCTCTTAACTGCGCCAAATACAGCGGCATCAGTCTTTATAAAATCACTTGCAATATCTTATCTGTTGTTTTGTGTAAAGTCCTGAAGCCCTCCGTCAATAACCCGATAGATCCATATCAGTATCGACCAAATATTCACATTAGGACAGATCTTGGAGAAAACTCATGAGCTTCAGATCGATACAAACCATCTATGTATTTATCGATTTTAAGGCCGCGTGTGACAGCGGGTGCTCTTGGCTGCTTCAAGAGGAAAATTCTTCGAGTGATTTTCGATCCCGTCTGCATTGACGATGAGTGGAGGAAAAGTTACAACGACGAACTATATGGATTGCACAGTGACATCGACCTAGCCAGAAGAGTGAAGATCCAACGAGATCGAGCTAGCTGGAGACGCTTGTTGATTAGGGCCCAGGTCCACCCCGAACTGTAGCGCCACCTAAAGTAAAGTAAAGTAAAAGTTCCACTGGCGGTATTCCCAACTGCTGGTTCAGCCTCACTGTAAAAACCTCTGATCTTTGGTTTATTCGGCACCTCCTCTTCTACGATCCTGACTTATTCTTCCTGAACCAAGTTTGGCGTAGTAGCCCGAATACCGTGTATTTCATGCTTCTCTTTGAAACTGTTGCAAATTTGACTTTATATAAGGAATTCGTCTCTTTCGATCTATAAGTGCGGAAGGTTGAACCTAAATGGACGCCATCGAGTATCTGAAGTATCTGATGACTTCCACTGGGAGGCGGCAAGCTTGGTACTATTTATGTGTAGTGACTGTGGCAACATTGTGCATCGCCAGTGTCTGCCCTTTTTCTACAGAATGCAATCATAATTCCTAAAAACATTGCTGAAAAACAGTTTATTTGGTTGTGATGCTGTAAATTTTTCTCTGCAACGCAACTCTAATATTTACATTGCAATAAGCTGCGTGCAAGTATGATTTATTATTGACCTTGCACAATTTCGTGATCTGGGATTGGTAGAACAAAAGTTCATCATTTAGTTATGCTAATATACTCGTACACACCCTACCAACTTTCCTGCCAACACATGTGCTGGGGTCACTGAAAATATTTTTTAAACCATTTTGGATGGCAGTAATTGTAGTTAGCCCAAACCCAACAAATGCCTTCGTTCCATGTCCCCTTATGGGGATGCTTAAAGTGGAAAAACTTTATTATTGCTGTACGTGCTCATTGTGGGGTCTCATCTGTAAAAGAGGAATATGAACGAGTAGAGAGTAACTCTGCTTCAGTGGGACAGAACCGGTATCAGTTTGCCAAGTAAGCAATTTCACGATAAAACGACGGGTCAGGAATACAACAATGAATCCGTGTCCTTTGTGCCACCATATCCTTAATGGAATAAACTGATCTACATATAAATAGAAATTCAATAAGAAGTAATTTGAAGTAATGAGATGTCGCACTAAGCGAATTGTGTATTCGTATTTCGAACAATCCAACGCAAGTTGTAGTTACGTACCAGATTGCTACACATTTCGGGGTGTCGTACATACCGTACGTATTGCTAGACCTTGTGTTCTTTATGTGAATTTAATGACAGCTATTCGAGGGTGCGGAACAA
Organism: Volucella inflata; assembly: GCA_928272305.1. Lineage (NCBI taxonomy): Eukaryota > Metazoa > Arthropoda > Insecta > Diptera > Syrphidae > Volucella > Volucella inflata. Next base: position 112,612,072 of record OV743719.1, read on the forward strand.
AATAACTAGAAGTGACGGGCTTTTGTGGCCAAGCAGTCAGTTTGACTTTATCATGATTTCCCTTTGCGTGAGATTCGAAAAAATGAACTCGAAATCTGAGTCGATTCTGACAGATAATCATCTAGGATGGTTGAAATCAGATTGGAAGGGAACCTCACCACCTCACATAGTGTCGTTACAAAGTTCCATTAGGAAAAACACTAACTGAGTGGTTTCCTTTGGCTAAGTGGGTATGACCGTGTGCTAGGATAAAATTCGCTTTTACGACATTGATACTCGTACAAAGTTGGTAGGTACTAAGTTGAGCTCATCAGTTTAAATGGAATTCGTTCTAAGAAGTGGCAGTATTGAAAAATAATATTAGCTACTTTCAAAGGCTAATACTCTCAGGGTAGTGCCATTATTTTTTTAAAATAAAATGAAGAAAAAAAAACACTTAATTCTCAAATAAATCCCATACGTGCATGGGTTTATGTATGAGTTCCCTGTTTCGTTGGAATTTTAATATAAAAGAGCGATAACTGAAAACATGAGTATTAATGCTTCTACAATGTATGTTACATTGGGCTTTGGTCTTCAGTAATCGATATGCCAATATGATGGCGATGGAACGACGGACACTTTTCTATCCTACAGATTTTTGGTATACGTTTGATCATTTATCGCCGAGGCGTTTAAGTATTTATAATTCATAACTCAAAACGACTGATTCCGTCAACTGAATACAGCCATTTAACAGTCCACCAAAAGGGTGCTAGAGATTTTCAAGTTCCGAGTGCACGTCTATCTCCCTTTGTCGGCTTTGTTGGCTGGTACGAGTGTGTTTATTTGACATGCGATTAAAGAAGGATTGGGAAGGAAATGCAGGAGACATCGAGGAGCGATACATTGATTTTAAATGTTTGCAAATTATGATGACCAGGAAATATAGAGATCAGCAGGGTATTCAATAAGCGAGTTAAATGGCTGAAGGTAGAATCATGATATCGTACTAACATTGGCTTGAGGTTGTACTGATGAGCAAGTGTTGGTGTTAAAATTATGAAGGAATATAATGCTATTTCGACGAAGTACTTGTGGTGAAAATAGCAATAGAATTATGTGAGACAATAAGTCGCTGTTCGAGGTTTTGAATCCTATCTAGCAAGTGCAAAGTGGTTTAAAAGGAAAGTGATTTGTCGGCATTATACCACTATATGTACCATTTAAAAGTATTCCATTAGTTTACCTCAAGTGCTATAGGAAAAAACATTGTTTGTGTGAAATTTCGGGTTGCGAACCAGTTGAGAATGTTAGAAAAAGCTGCAAAGTTGTCAAAAACTTGCCTCAACCGAGACGGTATACAATGGCAGCTACTGAAACAACATCGACATGATAACGAAAATGGTGCTCGAAAATCATGACTTTAGCTTAAGAGCGCTTTTACAAAACCGTTCACAAACCAATTCGCTACATTTAAGTTGATGTTTTGTACATGAGACGCAACGCAGCATGGTTCGTCCCGAAAAAGCCGAATTTGCTGCAAATGGATCATCGTCATAGAATTTAAGCAGAAATGCAAGAACGAGTCAAATCGGACCCCACATTCATGAAAAGTATCATTGTAGGTGAGGCAATATGACGTGGAAACAAGCCAACATACATCGAAATGGTGCTACTGGCATGAATCACAACCGAGAAAATCACGTCAAAGTCGCTTTGTGATCTGTCTGTTGTCTTCATTGCTTCCGTATACAGGCAATTTGTCGCATCATAGAAAATTTGATCTCTTGGATATAAAGCCACCAATCAGGTAGAGATTAGTGTGATATTAAGAAAACATAGCCGCCGTAGCGTAGCCAGTATCGAAGAACACCAAGAAATGTCAATCGGTGCCGAACAGCTGAAGAGGATCAACCTGGTTTGTTTTGCGATTGGATTTGGATATATACATCCGCATTAGATTATGTTGACAAAAGAATTGAAGCCGGACAACCATAGACTGATTTGGCGTTGGAAGTGTTGGCCGAAGATCCAGATTTTGACCATAAGGTCATCTTCTCGGACACGGCCCATTTTTGGCTCAGCGGCTATGTCTACAAGTAAAATTGCCATTATTGGAACGAATATAATATAGAAGTGTTCGGCCAAGCATCAAAGCATCCACAAAGATTGACTGTTTGGTGTGGTTTATGGCATAGTGGCATCAGCGGAACTTATTTCTTTCGAAATGAGGAAGGAGAGACCGTTACCATCTATGGTCTCAGGCATAGAGCGTATTAAACAACTTTCTGCGGTCAGAACTCGATAACATCGATATATTTGAGCTGTGGTTCCAACACGACGATCCTACTTGCCATATAAGCGACGTAACGCTCCACGCTCATTGTTATTTTAATTTTTTTATTTCAAATCGTTTTTATCTGGTCACTTATTATTTTGACAGACATTCAAATACGTAAGTGAAAGCACTGGATTGGACTCCAGCCAGCTCGAGCTTTCGCTAGCTGCCTTGAATTGCGTGTGCCACCTTATCCGCGGTTTTCTTCTAGTGCGCTGTCCCTCGTTGGCGAATTCGAAACCTTTTCAGATCTAAGCATCCTCCGCTCTAAATTTGCCAGTCTCCTCAGTCCTTAGATCTTACTTCAATATTTTGGCCAAGACGATTTCGCTGTACATCGATTTAGCGGAGTCTAGTTCTACCTACCATTGGCGTAGGAGAGGGATTGGATGGACTTTTGAAAGATTGTACCATATTTTACAGATGAGTTCGTGTGTGTTTCTTACAAAGTCATCGCCTGCTGTCAGCTTTTACTTAAACACTTCATTTAGGCCAGGCGAACGAAATTTCTGGCCCACATCGTCCAGGTGGAGATGTTCATGTCTGATAGTAGCGTTTGCTTCGTCACGCTGAAATGCCCTTTACTAAACCTAAGCATCGACTGCGACTCTACTACGAAGTTCCCTTGTTAGTCCCTACAGGCTTCGTTTCGGGGTTTCTGTCCGTGACATGTTTATTTACCTTTTGATAAAACTTCCGAATCTTGAGCAGCATGTCGTAATTTACTCGAACACGCGCTTCTCACGCTCTTTGTTTTGTCATCGTCATCGTCATCGTCATCGTCATCGTCATCGTCATCGTCATCGTCATCGTCATCGTCATCGTCATCGTCATCGTCATCGTCATCGTCATCGTCATCGTCATCGTCATCGTCATCGTCATCGTCATCGTCATCGTCATCGTCATCGTCATCGTCATCGTCATCGTCATCGTCATCGTCATCGTCATCGTCATCGTCATCGTCATCGTCATCGTCATCGTCATCGTCATCGTCATCGTCATCGTCATCGTCATCGTCATCGTCATCGTCATCGTCATCGTCATCGTCATCGTCATCGTCATCGTCATCGTCATCGTCATCGTCATCGTCATCGTCATCGTCATCGTCATCGTCATCGTCATCGTCATCGTCATCGTCATCGTCATCGTCATCGTCATCGTCATCGTCATCGTCATCGTCATCGTCATCGTCATCGTCATCGTCATCGTCATCGTCATCGTCATCGTCATCGTCATCGTCATCGTCATCGTCATCGTCATCGTCATCGTCATCGTCATCGTCATCGTCATCGTCATCGTCATCGTCATCGTCATCGTCATCGTCATCGTCATCGTCATCGTCATCGTCATCGTCATCGTCATCGTCATCGTCATCGTCATCGTCATCGTCATCGTCATCGTCATCGTCATCGTCATCGTCATCGTCATCGTCATCGTCATCGTCATCGTCATCGTCATCGTCATCGTCATCGTCATCGTCATCGTCATCGTCATCGTCATCGTCATCGTCATCGTCATCGTCATCGTCATCGTCATCGTCATCGTCATCGTCATCGTCATCGTCATCGTCATCGTCATCGTCATCGTCATCGTCATCGTCATCGTCATCGTCATCGTCATCGTCATCGTCATCGTCATCGTCATCGTCATCGTCATCGTCATCGTCATCGTCATCGTCATCGTCATCGTCATCGTCATCGTCATCGTCATCGTCATCGTCATCGTCATCGTCATCGTCATCGTAATCGTCATCGTAATCGTCATCGTCATCATCATCGTCATCATCGTCATCATCATCATCATCGTGATCATCATCGTGATCATCATCGTGATCATCATCGTGATCATCATCGTGATCATCATCGTGTTCATCATCGTGATCATCATCGTGATCATCATCGTGATCATCATCGTGATCATCATCGTGATCATCATCGTGATCATCATCGTGATCATCATCGTGATCATCATCGTGATCATCATCGTGATCATCATCGTGATCATCATCGTCAGCTTTCTATTTATGCGCGCAAGCGCGCATATGTTGTCCAATTTAAGCTTAATGCGGATTGTCAGGAGGGCCTCGTTCAAATGCCGGAAACAAATCCAAATAGAAGCTACTTTTGCCATCGATAATAATCGCCATGGTAGATGTGGCAGTTTTTATCCACTTTTTGTCCGACCCAACCCAGTTTTTAATATCTACATTGCAGCAGTGCAGACTTCGGCTAGTTGTTCTCCGAAGCTCGTTGCCATTAGTTCGTTTGCACGGGTTGTGAACAGTAGATCTGTCCATATCCGCTCGTATTTTTTCGATGGCCGAGAATTTAATCCGGAGGCCAATTTCCGTTTTTGATACCCCTAGGACGAGTGATATCTGTTAGACCGAAGCCCATAACCCGTTCATGGATCGGAGTACTGCCTTTGAAGTGGTCCATTTAGGACTCATCCGCCAGTACCTTTTCCTAGACCCTGACTTAGTCTCGGAAATCCTTACTTACCTAAGCTATAAATATTTCGGGTAGCCCGGCTAAGGTCTCATTTGTTTCGGGATATTTCTTCACCAGTGATTCCATCTATATCTATCTATATCTATGGAAGCTATTTCTGTCTGCTGTTCTGCACTCACGCTTATAGGTTTGGCAAATCGAGCCTTCATGGACATCGACAAGTACCGAATATTTGCCACTTGGATGTAAAGTAAGCACAATTGATTTGTAGAAACAGTTGCAACACTGGTTGAAACCTCTAAGTTCCCATCATATTTCTATTGCATCCAATCATCACCCAAAAAAGTTGTTAATTGCACGAGCGGGGAGGCCAATTGACAGAGTCAGTTTTGCCGATAAGACTGAACTTCGTCTTCAATAAGTCGATTGTGACATGCGCTGTGTCCTCTCTTCTTCTGGTGTTTCGTCATGACCAACAATTAAATTCAACGTACCTAAAGTTGTATCAGCTAACCAGTGAGTTTAGTAAAAAAAAACAATAAATAAGGAAGCGTGTGCTTTTCTTTAGTTAAATATAAGACAATCTGGAACGCAGAGAATCCTCATTGGAAAAATGGGGCATATCTAATGAAAAACACTTTACTTACTGATTTGGAAGTAATTTTCTTCAGCATTAAATTTTTAGAATATTTTAACATCCCTGCACCAACACATCATTGTAGGAAAAAATTTGCACACCATTATAAGCAGATTACCCGCACGCTGTTTAAGGTTTATTATTATTTTTGAATGTCAAAATCTAAGCTAAACTTAGTAGAAAGTAGAACAATGTGGTCTCCTCCTGTTCCATGGCGTACGAGTACATACACCGAAACGTCGATGTATAAAAGATATTTATGATAAAGGTATAGTGTACTTTGGCAACAGCACGTCCCTAGAATAAACGGAAATAAAGACAATGTCAGATTGTGTGACATTAAGAGAGAATTACTTTGTATTAATTTCTCTTCCTCACATGCTTCCTTGTAGGCGAAACAAAACAAATCTCATTCCAGCGGAAACTCTGTAAGGATGGCACAAGTATCCTTCGTGTGCACAGGTGAGAAAATAAACGGAAAGAGAGAACTGCCTTTTGTGTATCCAAAGAGCTGGCTTTTGAGTAAATAAAAACGTCAGGCAGTCCAAATGTTTAGCTTTCTGTATCTCACCCTTGTCCTTTAAGCGTTAATCTATTCCTCCTCGCCCTCGGATAGGTACTCTTGATATCCTTGAAGAGAAAAACATTGGTACAATGTAAGAAACTTTGTATTTTGCGTTTTTATTAAGAGGATCTGCCAAAGCAAAGGCAATTAAGCACACTTGCTAATTATCCTTGATAATAACATACTTAAGGGGTGAGATTACCACCAGCGAAATGTGAAACCCAATTAAATTAGCAAGTCACTCGACCTCATATATCCCAGTTCCTTCCTCGTGATGCTTTGAAACGAATTTGCATTTCAAAACGTAAACACTGAGGATGATGGTTGTTCAGAAAGTTGTTGCAGCACGAGTTACGGTTAGGAATCTATTCTATGGCTGCCACCATATCCTGTCACACTTCGTAGTCCAAGGTGGATATAAGCCACATCAGAGTGGTGGTGAGTTGATTTGGTTGAAATGCTCGTGTGAGATATAAAGAATAATCGATTGTTGCTAACGCTGACTGGTAGCTGGTGGTAATGCATGTGAGGAAAATAATGAATAGCGATGAAACGAAGCTCAAAAGATGGATAGTGCGGATGATGTACCCGTTGATTCTGTGGAAAGGAAACAGTTCTGGGGTAAGGTGATGAATGAGTTTATTGTCTTTGTGGCACAAAGAAGATAATAGCAACTTTGATGACTCGGCTAAAGCAGGAGATGGAGCACATTTTCTTTCACATTGATGAATTCCAAGGAAGAAGGTTATAGTCCTGCGAGTTTGTATGTACGAGTGTGTGCGGACTGGTTTTATGGACGTATGTTATTTTTTATTTTAAGTATCTGAATACGTAATGAGATTAGGTGCAGAAAGTGTTTCGAGCTAGTGTTTGGAATTTGTTACAGAATCCGCGGGGCCTTGTAATACTGTTAACCTTGTCTGTGGGTTGATTTTCGCATCGACAGCAGTGCTGTCGTAAACTGGAAGCACCATTTTCGACTAAAACATTTTTTCTTAATTCAGGTGCGGCGGAAAGGTCTTTGGATTGAGGCTGTGCCGAGTATGAATATAGTGATGGGGTATCGATTTAAGACAGAGGTAAAAATGAGTCTATTTAACGAATCTGAAGTTTTTTAAAAATTAACATACTACTAGACAATCACTGGGACACTGACGAGTATAAAGACTGCGTTAGTGAGTGAAAGTGATAAAATTATGTTCGTTTGCCTAATAGTTTAACGCACAGATAATTGCGAATTCTGGTCTCCCCGATTCTTTTGTTTGCCGACTAGAAAAACAATTGTGGGACACTTGACCCAAAACGCTTTCGGAGATCGAAATCGAAATCGTCAGTTCATATTAATTCTCATCAAATTGGACTGAATGTGACCCAAGACCTATTCGTATGAAAATTGTATGAATTAATTACTTGAAAAAACTGGGAGTTTGGGACAACACAAGATGCTGCCAAGTCAGCCTCGCCCCAGAGCAGCCGTTCTGCCGAGAATATCGCAGCTGTGGTTGAAGATGTCGTCGCAGAGGACCTCGGAGTATCGACCAGACCATGTGCCATGCAATTGAGCATCAATCAGCGGTTTTTACAGAGATTTTTGATAAAAGACTGTAAGATCTTTCCTAATAAACTGCAGATAGTGCACCAGCTGTCCTCAACCTATGCTAAAGCCCTCTTTACAACACCCATGATGCCAACGGAGATAAAGACTGTCACTTTGTCCAATGAAATCAACTTTCTTTCTTACCCCAGTGTTGTGCTTATTAAATTTAGACAAACATCATAGATCGTTTTCATGACCTGTCTTCGTGCAAATACTGTTGACATTTGAAAACATCTGTAGGCTTTCCCAGGTTTCTTCCGGCTAGGCGCTTCATTTGCCAATTATATTTGAATGAAATTTAGAAAACTTTTTATCTATCGTGTCCTTATATTATTCTTAACTTTCTTTTACTGCATACTTTTGTCGTTATCGTTGAGATGAGATTTCGATGAATTCAAATTAATTCTACGACGATTGTGGTTGTTTGGGCACAGTAAATTAAGTGCAATCAGAGGACTTTTCTGTTTGCATAATTTAAACAAGAATTCTTGATTGGGCAGACAACTAGCGTCACTTGTGTGTATCACATCCGAGTCAATGAACATGAGTCAACAAAAAGAAACAAAAACGATTGGAAAAACTGAATTCAAATTCATTTAAAACTAGATTTGAATACGGAAAATAAACTCATAAGTAAACATTTGAGTTTACTTTCATACTGCATTATTCCATCTTTCCTCTTTATTCTTTCAGTTATTCCACTAAACCTTAGACATCACCACAACAGAAACAATCAAGTACATAGCGAAGTGTGTGACTGACCAATCCGTGGCAGTCCCCGAAAACTGCATGAGTAAGTCTTTACTCCCGGAGACTAAAGTGACAAGCACATGAAATTTTCAGACTCTTTACAGGCCACGTAAAGCCAAAAAATAAACAAATACCTTTGACCGCTATTATGCAAATACCGCCATCTAGGAAGTGAATTGGAATACACTGTGTTTTTAATACAGTCACTATTATAGGGAAAATATTCGGATTCCGACATGTGAGTCCTATGAGAATTCGCATCAAGACTTGTCTCGCTAGCATAAGCTTTATACCACCTTGATCAAAAAGTACACTTATGTCAGCGCTTGATTCAATCCTCGAAAAAATGGCCATCAGTGCTTCCTGCGATTTTTCCATTACTTCCTCTCGGCTGCTGAAACGCGTTCCCCGTAGTGTTTTTTTTAACTCGATTGAACACAAAGAAGTCGCAGGGAGCCAAATCAGTTGAATTCGGTGGCTGTTGGATGGTATTTATTGCATTTTTCGTCAAAAACCAGCGGTATAAGCTGGTGGTATAAGCCCATGCCTCTACAGAAGACAAGGATGACGCTACTAACGAATATTTCTTTCTACAAAATATAGGAGCAATATCAGAAGTATGATTTGAAAGTCCGCGTCTGCTAACGGACTTAAACTTCATGACTTTACGGCAAGACGAAATATCTTTATATAAAACATACGGCTTCCAAATCCCAAAATACATACATACTGAAACGTGGTGGTCTCTTGATCATGAAACACTAAATTAAATTGATCGCAATGCGTTAGACTTAAGCATGCTCCCCGTATTTCAGAAGTCCGAAAGTTTCGGACAGCCAACATTGACTCTGATCACGACCTTGTTGCAGTCAAGGTACGAAAGTGGATTCCCTGAGCGGTGCAACAAATAAGAGCAACTGTGAGAAGCTGTAACGTAGAAAATCTGCAATCGCATGAGACCACTAATATCTTTGCCGAACGTGTATTTCATAATCTCTCAACAACTTTTATGCCAATAGCATCCAGAACCGAAGATGCTGCCAACGTGCCATCAGATACGCCGCAACAGATGTACTGGGTTTCACACTTAAAAGCTGTATGTCTGATGAATGGAATCTCAGGACTGATCTAACTCATCCCGTACTGAACGGCATCACCATCCGTTTCTCTAAAGGAGGTAGGCCATGAGGGTTGTGATTAAGGAGAGTCGTTTGGATCTGTGCGGCTTAAGTCATCCATCCGAGGTAATGGTGACTCTTACGAAATTCTGTCACGGCTGTCGTTGTGAGAACACGCACTGGGGTATTAATAGGCTTGTACGCCAGCTTATCTTATTGACAGCGGTATGGGATACGCCTTCTCATCGCTTATTTGCTACTTAAAATATTATAATTGCGGAACTGCATTGACGGCACAATTCTACCCTTGGTATGAGTCGAGGCCTACCTAAAACATCTTACTGATCTCAGGGTCTCAGTAGCCAGCACTTATAGCCACTCCACTTCGGGTATTAAGCCTTAACAGGGTCACCCAACTGCGAATTAGGCCATGACGCTCCTACAAGAGGGCTTATTTCAGCAATTAAGCCCTGACCGAAGTCCGGGGGGCTCCTAACTCCCACGACACCGTGTTTTAAGTCCTGGTATGGACTTACCGGTGGTCTTGCCACTCAACAAGACCTATGACCGGCAGCTTGTAACTGGACAAATGATAGCAACCATCAAAGATTTGATGATGTTTATCATTCCAGCCCACTTTTACTCTATCCCCGCATTTTATTAGACAACGTCATTGATGTTAGAAGCCCTGATAATTGGACGGGGGCCCGGTTATATGACAGTAAAGGTATTAAGAAAATACGAAATCGAATTATCCTTTTCCCATGTATGGTTTCGGCCAGAATCTGAACCAGAAAAGTAATGTAGCCGGATCTTTACGGATGACTCTTGTTAGGAAAATTGAATCTGTCTTCTGAAAGCCTCGGTCAAGATTTTTAAGTCACTTCAATAATGCAAGGCATATCTGAAGGCAGTCGAAGTTTTACTTAAATCCCAGCTTACGAGGAGATCTCGAGAAATAATACAACCGAAGCTTAGAGGTGAGTTTTTCAAGACCCGAACATACTTTAGGACTGCTCGCGTCCTCAATCAGGTCTTCCATCGATAGCTGAATGGTAATATACTGTTCGAAAAACTGTTGACTGGTAACTGGCGTCGTTCCACCGCAGGGCACTATCATTGTGAATGCTCTACCTTCAATCGTATCAGTTTGTAAGTACTCGACGATGAACTTGGTATTGTAACCACTGAAGCGTTTACCCACCTTTCATTGAAAAATTTCAGAAATTCCAATAAAATTAAAATTCAGGGAAAATAATATACTGAACCAGCCAGGTTATCTTTTTCCACGGATTAGTGAAAAATTTCAAGCCCACGTAGATGATCCAAATAAATTGTATACCTGCCTGTTTGTGACTCCACACCAGAAGATGAAACACTTACCCAGTCTAAAATTGAAAAAGGAATTATACACACACATATATGTATGTGAATAAGAGGATAGAGTAGATAAAAAAAATGTAGCCTAACCTTGAAAAATAAAGGTAGAGAAACAAAAATCCATTTTCACACATCACTTAGCACATCGTCTCCCGTTGGCGTCGACGAGGACTGCCGGTGTGACTTTCTTCGCCTTCAAATTAATACGATTTGTCGTGATTCCTTGTATCTCACAACGAGATTACAAACAAAACAAATAGAGCTCAAAGCAACTTCTGACAATAAAAAATTATTTCCTGAGAATTTCAATGGATGTGGCTGAAAATTAAACAACGACATGAAAGACAGTGAATCATTCCGTTCGCAAATGTCCAATTTAAAAAGAAAAAATCTGAAAAAAAAAAATTAAACAGAGTTTCCGAATAGAGGCTTGTATGTCGATACGTGTGCGCCAGCATCTTCAACACTTAAATTTTTATCCTCTTACACAGATTGCCTTAAATTGCCTAAGAAATTGTAAAATTGGGTAAAATTTCAACTAAATTATACACTATGAGTGTGATTGAGTGTCCTTTGTCCTTTTCGCCGGCAGTATACTTGTAATACTTGCAAAAATAGAGTGGCAACATTTTCAGTGAATTATCGAAAGTGCCTCTTTTGATGTAGGTTTCCCTACCCTGCAGTGCTGAAAGAGTAGGGTCGGTCTTTGAAATTGGGAAAGAACTCATCTACAATAATTCGCTAGAAGATGAAACATATAATTAGCCATGGACAGGGATGAGGAAACCTTTCATTTGCTTAATGACATATATAAATAGACCACAAGGAGAGGTGACGATGAAACGAAATCAAAGTATTGACTGTCATGAAGAAGTACGAGTACATATCCTGACTGAGACAGGACGTACTTACTTTTTCATTGCAGCGCTGTTTTGTACGCTTCTTAGTAAACTGCATTCTCCGCACGTCTCCGTTCGAACGTCCCGAATACTTATGGCTTGCCTTACATCCGTCGCAATATGATTAATTTAATTTATCATTACCATCTGGAGCCCGCCATTTACCCCTATATATTGAGTGCTTGCAATACTGATATTTCGAGCTGCTATAAATTCATGAAGATTAAGTCCGTTAGCAGACGTGGTGTCGTGTAGGCTACGTTTACCAAGTGTCGTAGCCATACTTTGCATATTGCTGCTATAACATTATCATAAGATGTTCGCTCAGGTGTCGGAAGCTCCAAATTTAATGGTTTAACCGGTGCATATAACCAACCAGCATCGGAATGAGAGCTGATTGTTTTTTCTATTTTTTCCGGTTCATCCGATCGCACTTCCTCAATAGCTGTAATATTTGCGTTAAAGCAGCCAAGAGCTTCTGCTTAATGTTCAGCTATATGTGTCCTTTAAATTGTCTTCAAAACGTTTGCAAAGGTCATCAATAGCGAATCCACTTCTGTCCGAGGCCATTAGTTGGCTCGCTACTGCTTTTTAATCTCTTATTGGATTTTGAGCCAGATGACGGCTAAGGTCTGTGTTTTGTAACTGGCCTGGTATACGTTTGCCATTTTAGGCTGTATGAAAAAAGCAACATTCCAACACTATGATTGTTGCACTGCTGGCATAATCCAAGTAATTAAACAGTCAGCAACAGTCGCCGAACAGGTTCCCAACCCAATACGCATCAATTATGCTAATTTTTTCATCTTGTAGTAGCCACCGACTGATGGATTCTGGATTCGCATGGCTGGATAGACGACTTAAAATCATTAACTAAAACTATGTACATACATAGCTCGTGCAACCAACGGAGCATAACAATGTCATCATAAAATTCGATAGAATGTGCCCTAAGCTGGACAAAAAACACATAGTCCTCCGAGAAATGAGGGCATCAAATCTGATCAGGGAAATGGAGAGGTGTTTCCCCAAGAACAACGTTTGAAATTTTTACCGAATTGTACAAAAAGCGCGTAAACGTGCCAAGAAGATTCCAAGAATGAAAACGAAATTAAATAGAAGAGTCACTGATAAGTAACCATCCAATTTGTTTGACGAATACCAAGTTTCCTGCTACCAAAGGAAGTAACGACAGCAATGTTTTGATTCAAGCATTTGGCTATGTAAGGCTGCAGGAAATGACTTTGCAACGATCAAAAATGAACTCATTTCCACAATTCGATCAGACGAAAGTATGTCAACATAACAAAATAAAACCCTTTCAACCACACCAACTTAAGAGGCGTCAGTATCTTTTACGTTGCGTACCACATCTTGTCTAATGTGTTTTCTGAAAGTCTTAAAACAGACCAATTTACTCCGCAATTAAGCAATCTCATTACTACAGATCGCATAGAATATCCAAAAAGTGCAGGTCGTGGCAAAGCAACTATTATGTATGACAACATCTATAGGGATGAGCTTTTCAGAGTCATATCGAAAGGGTGATCAGATAGCAATGATAATTTTTTCCAATTGTTATGTTTCAGCAGCTGTCAAGGCCCTCAGCTGTCAAAGCTACTAGCTGTCAAAATATTCAGCAAAGTTTGCCATTTCATCATGCATCGTTTCACGCTTGCCGGACGTGCGGACATTTGTAAAAAAAATATCGAAATTCCGATTCAGTTGTAAATTGCTTGGCAAGATCGGTCGTCATACTGACTTCAGTGTGCAGGCAATTCGTCGCTTCGTAGAAAAGTTTGAGTGTTAATACACTCTTTTGGATTTTAAGCTGCCAACCATGCAAATTTTGGTGCGACATGAAGAAAATATATCTACCGTAGCGGCCAGTATCGAAAAAGACCAATAAATTCGAGGTTCGAGGCCGATCGGCTGCATTGGGCATCGCCAGACAATCAGCCCGTCTAATTTTGCTACTGGATTTGGGCCTACACCCGTATAAGATTGTACTGAATCATCTTCTCGTACAATGCTCATTTTGGCACAGCGGTTTTGTCAATAAGCAAAATTGCCATTTTCGGAGCGAACACAATCCACGAGTGTTTAGCCAATCATCAATGCATCCATAAAGATTGACTGTTTGGTGCAGGTTATGGCCTGGCAGCATCGTTTGACTGTATTTCTTTCGAAATGAGGTAGAAGATATCGCTACCGTCTATGGTCTCGGATAAAGGGCGATGTTAACCGTCTTTCTGTGGTCAGAGCTAGGCAACATCGATATATACGAGCTCTGGTTCCAATAAATCAATACTACACGCCATACTAGTACAAGCGACGCAACGCTTGAAGGCTGGGTCATCTTACGGCGACAGTTCATCAATTAGTTCGAGGCAACATTTGACGCGCTATTACCGGAATAACGCTGCACATATTTGACCGAGTTATCGAAAATTGGACCTACCGCTTGAAGTACTGAGAGCTTAGGCTTCCGCCCAAAGAGTTTTCAATTTTAACCACAAAAAGCTTTACTTGTGTAGGCCTGGACTAAATGAGCTTTGCTAGGGGCTTAAAAGAGTTTTAAATTCTTACTCTTGACCAAAGACTGTGCTAATTGGGAATATATGTTTCACTTTTAATTTGGAATTACTGATAGTTGACAGGTTTGCTATCGGAAAAAGAAAATTAGTTTTCAAGCGCCTTCGATTCAGAAGCAGCATATCTTTTCAATTTGTAAAATATTTGTTTCACGGAATCTAACTGTTTTCCATTTTAAAGCTTTTCGAGCATCTTCTGATGCAACAATCTTTTCAACTCGAATTGATTTCTTCTCGACAATTCCAATTCATGACTTTTCGTTATAATTGTTCTTTAAGTTATGAGGCTTCATGTGGGTATATTTCAAGTACAACGTGCTTATATGGTATTTGAGTACCGAAACAAGCATTCCCTCATTTGCTGCTTTCAATATACTTACTGTTTAGTTGACGTTTCAATTTTCGTGACGCAAAATAGTTGAGGGGAATTTACTTCTGATGATTGCTTCAATTATCGGATACAATATCTAAACAGAAACGCCCCCCATCATAACTTGTAGAAGTATACTCGTACAAGCAAGTCTAGTCAATTGCCCAACCCGTTTTCCTTGGGTTAGGTGCAACCCACTACGTAATTGAAGTGCACTCGAGAAAATGCAAATTCATTTTAATTTTAGAATTTCAAAGTGAATCCTTCTCTAAATTTCTCTTTCAGGAGAAAGAGAATTCTAAACGATTTTATGAACCAACTAGAAAATCAGATGCAGATGGCAAAATTAATAGAGTGGAACCGTCGCTTGGCACAGCAATAAGTGCTGGTGCATATTGATCACAGCTTATAATTTAATGATGAATCTATAAACCTCATATTGAAAAGAAATGAAAATAAGTCCTTTCTAAGTCTTTGAAATGAACACATGTCACATCCTAATTAAGAGAAGGGGAGAAGCCAGAAAAACACAGATACCAACCAAATTAATTTTGCATTTTGAATAGAAATAAATTATGAATACATTTTTTTTTTTAAATCAGGATATTAGTCAATTATGCAGACACGGGCTCATTATCTGATACTTGAATTTCTTGAAACGTTTCATCTTTATTTATGACCTCCACATTTCCAGGGCAGGAATGAGAGACATTATCTAGTCGTTGGCGCCCTATTGTTAGCTATAAAGGGCCATAATGTACATATTATTAAGGCCATCATTATTAATCTCAGAAAATAGTTAACCTGTAATGTGAGGTATTTTCCAACAATTCACTTGACATTGTGATTAGTCAGTGGTTAGTTAACTTTTACATGACACAGAAGAAGGTTAGGATGTAAGGATACCTGTCTACAGGGCAATGGAATTTAATTAGTTTTAAAGGGAGTACCCAAGAAGGTACGAGGGGACACTGGTTGAAAATGATACTAGTATAACCGGTGATAAAATAGCTTTTCAGTTAATAGGTATGTTGACGGAGACTGAACACTGTCGAAAAGGAGGATAGTTAATTGAAAAAGCAATTGCTTATGTTAGTTCTTATAGCAACGCCGAGTAGGGCAATGGAATTTATTTATAAGCTTACTAATCTACATTTTTATTATTATTGTATTAACCTGTCTAAATACTCGTAGTAAAGTGCTTAGTGAAGGCAATCCTGATTAAATTAGTTAAAAGAATTTGTCTATTAAAAGGCCTCCATAACCTCTATTAAATTCCAATTACTATGTATATGTACTCATTACCTATCTTACATTCCAGGAAACCAAGCTCTGCAAGACTGTAAAGTGATAGTGATCATTATTGAGAGGTTGTGCTTATTTGAATCAGAAGAAATTAAATTTCTTCAAATTTGAGCCAAATAAAGTCACAATATCTATCTGACAAGACAATATCTAGTTGTCAGGTCGAAACCTCGGACACAAGATTAAAATAAGACTTGAGTTGGTCATATTACAATGTTGCAACGCAGCGCGGCCGAGGGATGTTTTGAGAGGAAGAAAGGAGAGCTACCGATGTACGTTGGTTTTGAATGTTTGATGATTATAATGGCTACGAAACAAAGAGCTCAGCAGGGCATTTCATAAACGAGGTTTTCGCTATTTCAGAGTACATCCAAAAGTGGTCTAAAAGAATTTCGGTGCAACACTGGTGGTGAAAATAGCAGTAAACAATGTGAACTAAGAGACATTTTTTCTTGGTTCATAAGTATCACATGACTGTATAATATTGGTGTTACCTACGAGTCTCATCGCATGGTTTTGATTCTTATTTACCAAAAGCAAAGACTAGATTTGGGTATTGTACTCCAATTTTGGGCGGAAACGCCTTGCGTATTGAGGCGGGATTAGAGGAGAGAAAATATTTCCTACATCGCTTGGGGAATCATGAACATTTCATAGTATTTTTTGCTACATTGAATATATAGTCATTCGAATACAAGTTGCCATTGACACACATGACGATAATGGTTCGGTTACGACGATGCAAGTGCCATTCATGGATAATGGCTGGGTATGAATGACGACAGCAGACAGCGCTGTGTTTTGGAAGCATTAAATTCCGCTCTGTCGATTGTTCTCCAATTAATTATGCTGTTATAATCGGAACAACATGAGCTTAACATACAAGCAGGGATATGAGTCCATGAACGAATATGAAAAGCAGAGAGTACTGTCGTTAGCTAGTGAATTTATGGGATAAAAAGCAGCAGACAAGGGATCATTGGTAAGAATTTCGTAGATAGAATGGAGCCCTGGGGCATACCAGCATTTATTTTGTGAATATCGGACTTGAAGAAGATAATTGTCGATCCGAAATGTACGTATTTTCGACAAAAGAGCCTGATGCGGAACTCTATCAAATGCCTTCGAAATATCAACTGCAACTACCTTGCCCTCGGCAGATTGATGTTAACTTTGTTTCCGCTTTTCGGAGAGACGTGCCATAAAATCACCAGTGTGCTTAGTCCAACCAAAACTGTTTTGCCGGTCAGTATATGCAGTATGAACTATTTGCACTCTGAAATATTTCATGATCTGACGATTTATCAGCGATCTAGAGGGAGAAGAAGATTCGCATCTTTATAGACAGGCTTCCTCAGCTGGTAAAGAACTTGAAAGAGTAGAATCGATAAAAAAGCTTACGCGTTGGTCATATCTGCAAGGAAAAATACATTTTCACCTCTTCACACTTTACAAAAACTAGCAAGATTAACTGGCAGAAAACTAAACTACGAAGGCTTCAACAGAGAATTCTAAAAAAGGGTAGAACTCAACGTATCACTTAAGACACTCTTTAAACTAGAAGTAGAGGCTAATCACTTCGTTGAATTCTTTCAAAATACCAAATAGCATTGCATACCCTATCAAAGAAAGAAAGTTACACAATATGGTCTAAACTATCCGCCGGGGATTAACAACATGGTAAGGCGAGAAAGAAAAGCCGATAAAAATGAAAACCAAATCGAAGAAGTGGCATGTACGATCAGAAACATCGGATTTGTATATGGTATGTATATACTCTTGCTACTGCACGAGCGCGAAAATAAATGAATCCGATTGAAGATTCGACTCACCCAAATGGAGACATATCACAGTCTAGAAGTGTTGAGGTAGCCTCAAAGTGTACAGCAAGCAAATTGGCCTTGTCCAATGAACAGACAGCTGGAATGACATTATAAATGAGCATTGAGATGTAGAATGAAGCAGAATTTCTAATACTTTCCCCTAACAACCAACAATTTCGCCTCAATTTAGAAGCACGTTGCAATCATTCTTGGCTTGTTTGAATTTTTTCGGTTCACCTCTCTCGGATTCTTTTGGTGGGACCTCTTTACAACTCGAATCGCACCACCCCTTTCCTTTTGGTCAAAAACGCTTAGTCCGATGAGGGATAAAGGATCGCATTTCAAAGACAATAGCGTTTGTAATCGTATAAGTAGCGTCATACTAGTCGTTATCAAGGAAATATAACGACCAATTAAGTTTCCTAAAACGGGTGTTTAGTATGCTTCAATTGGCTTTCTCGTATTGCTATACGGTTTTTTTAGGAATTTTTTCCTCACTGTATGCTGACACAACGGTGCAACGAGCCTAGAAGTGAGAGAACATCAACGGTGTACTCATCAGGGTAAAAAGTAATAAACAAGTCCAGGGCGTTGGCGGTATGACTATCAGCGTCTGGTATTCGTATGGGATCATTTACAAGATGCGTCAAGTGGTTTTCCCCAATGAAGATTTGAACACATCGTCCTCCGGGTCCTGTCTGTCCAGAATATCAAAGCCACCAGGACTGTGTATATTGGAATCGCCCGTAATGACGATTTTATTATGATGATACGGAGATACTATTCCTTGTATGGAGTCAGACGGCGCATCAAGCTTCTGTAAATTAATTGCTTACGGAGATGGAACTTCAACCAGGGCAGGGCATTCCATGAGCGAGTTGTTCGGCTTAGGAAAGTATCAACGCAAGTGCCATTCATGGATAATGGCTGTGTATTTGAATTTCGCTTAAGCGACAGCAGACAGCATTGTGTTTTGGAAGCATTAAATTCCACTCTGTTGGTAGTTCCCCAATTGGTTATGCTGTTTATATTGAACTTTAATGAGCTTAACATACGCTGCCATTCCCGTTCTACAGCCGAAGGGCAGGGACGTGATTTCGGGAACGAATATGAAAAGCAGAGAGTACTGTCGTCAGCAAAGGAGTAAATTGGATTAGAAGTAGCAGACAAGAGATCATTGATGAAAATTAAAAAGAGTGTCGGAGACAGAACGGAGCCCTTGGGCACACCAGCAATTATTTTGTGAATATTAGACTTGCAACCATCATTGTCTACTTGAATTGAACGTTCCGAAAGGTAATTTCTAATCCATTGAAGAAGAGAGTCATCAATCCCAAATGCACGCATTTTCGACAAAAGAGCCTGATGCCAAACTCTGTCAAATGCCTTAGAAATATCAATTGCAACTATCTTACTTTCGCCAGATTGATGTAAGCTTTGATTCCACTTTTCGGTGAGGCATGCCATCAAATCACCAGTGGACCTGTTGCAACGAAAACCGTACTGCCGGTCATTAAGAAGTCTTCGTGTTTCGAGATATTTCATGAGCTGACGATTTATCAGCGTTTCCATGACCTTGGAAAGAAGGGACGTAAGTGCAATGGGTCTGTAAGAGGGTAGAGAAGAATATTCGCTAAACAAATGCTGTTTTCCATCTGCTCGGAAGGAGTTCTGAAGAGTAGGATTGATGGAAAAGCTTACGTAGTGGACACCTCTTCAAAAGAAGAGGAGATATACCATCTGGACCAGCGGATTTGTGAGCGTTAAGATCTTTAAGTACTCTTGCTTCACACGAGTGCGAAAGTGGATTCGTCCCATTGAAGATTCAACGCACTCGAGTGTAGTCGGAGACAAAGCACAATCTGGAAGCATTGAGCTGGCCACAAAGTGTGCAGCAAGCAGAGTTGCTTTGTCCAAAGAGCCGACAGCTGGAATGTGATTGTGAATGAGCGTTGGGATGGAGGATGAGGCAGAATTTCTAATGTTTTTGACGAACGACCAACAATTTTTACTACCTTTGGGACATTGTAGTATTTTTTGCCTCAGTTTTGGTCGTATAAAAATTTGACACGCTTAAGAAAGGCGTTGCAGTCATTCCTGGTTCATTTGAATTTTTTCCGGTTTTCCTCTGTGGGGTTGGTCTTAAAGGACCGAAAAAACATTTCTCTCAACCTGACAGCCTCCTTACAACTCGAGTCGTACCACGCCTTTTCCTTTGGTCTGATACTCTTTATCCGGTAAGGGATAAAGGATCTCATTCCAAAGAGAATAGTGTCTGTGATTTTATCAGCAACGGCATCCACATCGTTATCGAGGAAACATAACGACCAGTTAAAATTCCTTAAGAAGGTGTTAAGTCCGCTCCAATTGGCTTTCTCATATTGCCATACTGTTCTTTTAGGAATTTTTTCTCTAACTGTGTGGTCAGTGTACGAGAATTTAGCTGATATGACACAATGGTCCGACGAGTCTAGAGGTGAGAGCACATCAACAGTGTACTTTTTAGGGTGAGAGGTTAGAAACAAGTCCAGTGTGTTGGCGGTATGACTATCAACGTCATCACGTCAACGTAATAACGATTTCAGTATGAGGATACAGGGCTACAATTCTTTGTATGGAGTCAGACAGCGCATCAAACTCGTTGAAGGTCGAATTGCTGTCTAGTTTGGGGCTTCTGTAAATAAAGCAGTAGTGGATAATTTGCTTACGGAGATGGAATTTTAACCACATGAAATTGAATTCCGGATTGGAACAAGGACTACATTGTGGTGGAGTTTGGTAAGCTACATCACTACGCACGTAGATGGCGAGGCCGCGGTAAGAGAAGAATAATGGCACTAGTTCGTAGCCAGGTAGCTTCAGATCAGAGTGATGTGATTATTTTACAGTCAGCGGATATCTCCACTCAAAATTTCAAAACTATTAAGAAAATCCAACAAAAAAACCGCAGACATCGATGATGAAAGCAAGGCTGTGATAGTGAAAACTTTTGTCGATGGTTAACAGATTTAGATTGTCGCAGGTGTCCACCTAATTTGCACTAAGCGCAAGAAACATATTCGTCGTCGACTGCTGATTTTCGTAATACAGTTGAATATTTTGTAGTATTAGCGCCAGGCAGAATGATGAAATGTTGAACAGTATTGAACAATAGTACCATATCAGTGTGACACTACACATACGTTATATCTGATGAAAGTACCTCTGAGAGAATCACCCTTTAGTATGATTACTTTCTAGCCAAACGAAGCAGTATCCAACAACAGTCCCACGCGGAAAGTGCGTTACGAGTACTGTAGTAATAAAGGATACAGCTTCGGCGATTCCACATCAATTAAAGCAAGCTATTAAAAAATATACAAGATTTGCTTTTTTGGTGGTATTATATTTAATTGCTCAATTTTTAAGCCTTTTAAGCAGTAGCCATTATCGATGACAGCGGAATATTAAAATATTGTTTAAGACAATAAAATCACTGCAGCTGTTTTCAATAGTCCTCCGAAAATCACTTTTCAAATATTTTTCCTCAATTTTAATTAACCCCAACAGCCATTAACTGGCTGGAGAATTACATTTTTATGGAACCACTTACACAACGTAACATAAGGATACATCCATCAGTTGAAATGTTCCTTTCTGTCATTCATAAATGAAAGTTATGTGGGTATTCTCAATCTGACAGCAAAATAAAAAGTAGCAATTCCATTTTACCGCAGAGAATTTCATTTCAAATTCTACTCAAAGTCCTTGTCCAAACTCTTAAACAACATTGTAAGGTACACAACAAATCTACCATATTAGACTCTGCTATTTTGTTGTACAAAAATTCAGAAAATAGTCCAGAGAATCCATGAGTATGACGGGGCTAAGTAAATTCGAACCATACGAGTATTTTCAAGGTAAAAATATCGTAAATTTCCAAGGAGTCATGGCTTACACGCTATGTTACTTAGCTTAGTTGCACAAGGGAAAATCTATTTCCGTATGATTGGTCCTAATAAATTTTAGGACATCATTCACAGCAAAAATATCTACATCTCAGCTGGATGAAATTCTTTTACCTTACGCAGACAAAAATAGATAAAAAGGAAAACCAAAAAAATTAGATTGATCTAATGAAAGTTTCTGGGGTGTCTACCTTTTACCTCCCTTAGATATTTGTATTCAAATTTTTCCCACAGAAAGATTTACAATGCAGAAATACGTTACAATTTTCGACCATCCAAGCATTCCTTCATTGATTGGGGAAATAAGTCCTTAAGAAGGATGTCCATTCACCTATCTACCCCCTGACTTCATAGACGGACCTTCTCTTTGACTTTGATCAATTAAATGATAAAATTTTCGGAATTCCTCAAAAATTAAATTCCGCTTCACGATAGAATGGAAGAAAATTTCTCCAAGGAAAGCCCAACAAATCTATTTCTCTATACCTAACCGTCATATACTCGTACAATAACAGCGGCAGAAAGGAATCGAGCCAATTGAATTTATGCGAAAAAAAACAACAAAATTGAGCATTTTGCTGTCGAGTCGGATTTAAATTGAAAGCAAGAAGCACAGAGTTGTGCGAGAACAAATTGAAGTCCTTTTGATGAGAAACATTGTGAATAAGGTCTTCTCGTAGTCGTTGAACACAGAGCCAATGTCATTGTACTCGTACACCAGTTGAATTCGCTGAACTTTCAAAAAACAATTCGCATGTGGTACTTAATTTTTAGAAACCCAGTGAGCGAAACCAGCAGGATACTGTCACCTCACCTCAAGTGATAACTTCATTATTGTTAATGAGCAATTGTTGTCCAGAATCTAATTAAAGGTTAACGAATTGCCCAGACCTCCCAGATACTCTGATTGCAATGAGGTTTCATTAACGTTCAATTTTCAAATGAAATCCCTTTTTAAGTGACAACAATGAGTGCAATTTCTGGCGCCACTCATAGTGATAGTCCCTGAGCATACCCATATACTCGTTGAAATTCATTTTCTGAAAATAGTACTCGTACGTATGAATTAACATAAACGCAACAACGTCCTTGAAATCAAATTTAAATATTTCCAATACAAGGTTTTCTGGATGTATAAAATGGATAATTGGATGCAGCTCGTTTCCGCGTATCCAGGCGTGTTGATGAAATCAAAGTCAATTAAACGTCCGCATGATGGTAGCATGCCAAACATACGTTTGATACTGATCATAGCGTAGTTTTTCGATAACATGGTTCAATAGCCTTACAATGTTTTTTCTTACCGACTTGGTTTTCAATTTTTTTTTTTTAAATTTTCACTGAACCATATTGAGATATATGTACAGGATGGTCCTATTACAAGATTCTTTTTAAAAATTCGTTATTTTGACACCAGTCAGCATCATACATCCGCAGAACGAAATGAATTACTGAACGCTTGACAACGTTGGGTAAAATTGAAAACCTATTTAAAAAGAATGTGCGACTCAATCTAGGAATATCGACAATCCAATAATATTTCACACACCAGCCTGATGAGAAACGAACAACGACGCTTCGTTTTCGCTTCTTCATTTGAGCCTTGAGGCAGCTGGAATTGGTCAGCAAATTTGGGGGGTAAGGTAACAAACAAAATTGATTGTGGAAAATCCGATTCATCTACAGAGAGTGGCAATTTGGTACAAGTTTTAGAGTGGTAGCCCAGTTTATTTCGAAAATAAAGCTGGGAATGCCATTTCGGTCAACAACAAGCGGTACAGAGTCTCGATAACTGAAGGTTTGCGGGCTAAAATTAAAGGCATACACTTGGGCAATCTTGGGCTTCAGAAGGACTGGCGCGCCAAGTCAAACAGTTAATCGAAAAATGGATTTTTAATTGCGCTCGCCTTTGTTTTAATATAAGATCGCTCCGTCAGAATTGAAATAATTTTCGTTTGCATATAAGCCACTTCATAGATGCATTGAAGATAATTGTTCTTGTAGAAACGAACATTGAAGACGAAGAAAAAGGTTTTTATAAATCGAACCAGAATTTTTAAATCGCCACAAACGTAGAGGTGGTGGCATTTTATTGTTTGTTCGAGATGAGTTGGGTCATGAACGCGTCCCTTCCGTAACAGAATCTTATGAATGCATAAAAATTAGATTCACGCAAGGGAAAGTAACAATACATGTGAGTGGTATTTACAGATCGCCCGGTTTTAATAAAAATGTATTCATTGACGAGTTCCATAATAATGTGGGGCAATTAGGTCGAAACGAAGAAATGATTGTGATGGGTGATATAAACATTAACACTCGTGATCTAGATTTTAACTACACAAAAAATTATCCAGATATGCTTGCTTCATTGAGACTGATAAACGTAGTTATTGAGTATACCAGAGTTGATCCAGATAGTGGAGCTAAGTCCACAATCGATCACATACTTTTGATTAGAGCCGATGTGGAAACAAATTCTGTAGTGATTGAGTGTGGGATAACTGACCACTACCCAATTTTGTACTTTATTACAGCCCATGAAATATCAGAAGAGCAGCAAATGCAATACAAAAGTTAACCAGCTTATTTGTGAATCAGATTGGGATGAAGTCATGAGACAGAACGATGCTAAAAGCTCGTACCAAAAACTTGTGGAGATATTTGAAGACATTTATAAAAAAGCTACGAAAATAAAAACAACAAAGAAAAAATGAAAAACAAATGCCTGGATGACGCCGAATCTGGTTGCCGAGTGTCAGCGAAGAGATGACCTATACAGGAGATGGAAAAATAATTTGATGAACAAAGGCTAC
The DNA here is from genome assembly GCA_928272305.1 of Volucella inflata. Lineage (NCBI taxonomy): Eukaryota > Metazoa > Arthropoda > Insecta > Diptera > Syrphidae > Volucella > Volucella inflata. Next base: position 112,636,643 of record OV743719.1, read on the forward strand.
GGAAACGAGTACAAGAGTTTCCGCAACAAACTAAACAAAATAATAACAGCACACAAATCAAATTATCACCAATCCAAGTTCAGTCATTTAAAGAGAGACCTGCGTAAAACATGCGGTCTAATAAACAAAATTCTTGGAAGGAAACAGCTGAGCATAGACGAAAACATTGCCAACAATTTTTCGACCGAAACTAAGACATAAGCCAACGATTTTGCGCATCATTTCTCTGTGCAGACGTCGAACATTCTACACAACTGTGACGAGATCACATCGAATCACAATAAAATCGTCAAAACGGATACAATGTTTGCGAATGACACAAATATTTGTGAAATTAACGCCATCATCGGATCACTGGGAGGAGCTAGATCCGCAGGAATAGATGGAATTCGAGCTGTTGACATAAAAACCCATGCCACCAATTTATAAGGATGGAGCTAAAAATCAAATAATCAACTATCGACCGATATCGATACTGCCGGTGATTGATGCCTGGAAGGAGTAACAGAGCTTCATAAAAAAGCATTCCATCATTCACCCAAGTAAGTACGGTTATCAAAAAAAAAACAAAGTACGGGAAGACTGCTAGGCGAATTTGTTAACTGTGTTAATGAGAGTCTCAACAAAGGCCACCATGTCTTAGTTTTATTGATGTATTTTAGCAAAGCATTCGACACGATAGACCACGCAAAGTTGCTAAAAGCGCTTAGAACGGCATAAGGGGTCATGGCGGACTGGTTTGCAGAGTACCTGCGCCACAGATTGCAAAGCGTTATGATCAAAAACGTATTATACTATATGCAAACGAACTACTTCGAGTTTTCAAACAGAGCGTTGCTTTTGCGGACAATACGGCTATTGTTGCTCGACACAGATGCCAAGAATCTGCCTTGAGAATTATGCAGGAAGAGCTTAATGCTGCTGTGAGATGGTGCCACGACAACGGTTTAGTGATCAATGCTGAAAAAACTAAGATGATGCGTATTCGAGGGCCTAGTTTCAAAACTACACCAAACAGAATCTACTACGAAAACGATGCATGCCTTAGTATGCCCAGGAAAACTATAGATTTAGTAGATAGCTACAAGTATCTTGGAGTCATCATTGGCTGTAGCTTTCTTTGGGACAAGCATGTTGAAAAGCTGCGTATGGACTTGAAGAAAGCCTCGTTTGTGGTAGCTCATTTTCGACACAATGCTACTGTGCTACTGAAGCAAATCAACGTCAACACTCAACGGGGTCACGAAAGGAATTTCGATGTCCTTAAAGTCGACCAAATCTTCAAGATGACACTGGTTTTGGAGTACTTCGATGATAACTGTGTCATTCGCCCACTTGATCATGCGGTAAATACACGAAGACGTCGTCATGGTATGCTGCAAGTATCCAGATTCTGCCCGGTAAATAGGTCATCTACAGTGGATCAAGTCCCTTCACCATCATACAAATCATCATCATCGTCTCGTATTATGTGAACGCCTAGGACCCATCGTCAACAGTCTGACCGACCCCCATTCTGTCACGAAAGATCTTGGAAACAATTCAGTAGTTCCAAATCAACTTTATATCGATTTCAAAGCCCCAAATGATAACATTTATGGCATCCCTGGCAGGTTCATTTGACGACGCTACGTAGATCGATATCGATAGCAAAGCCGAGACCTTCAACATTAGAAATTATTGTGTAAATCTCACACGGCAACTTCAAAACTGAGAGTTTGTTCAGTTACTCGCATATGCAGTCAGCATTGGCATTTACAACTATTGAAGCAGAATCGGCAGATATGGGCTTAGCGATCAATAAAGTTTATGCTGTCAACAAAAAGGGATACAGGACATCGACGTCTTGGATAAAACATCGCGATAGGCAGCTACAACTTTAAGGTAATAAAGGATTGTCTGAATAATCGATGCTTCGAGAGCAAAGTTCTTCGCGTAAATTTCCTTTCGAATCAACGGAGAATAAAGGATAACTAAACAGATAACTCTACCCTTACAGCAATGCCGACGTCATAGAAAAAGCGAGGATAACGCGGTCTAGATGGCTAGGTTAGCGTATGGTTACCAGCGTATCAGCCTGGAAAATTCTCAACTCCAACTTAAAGATACAACGTATAAAGAATTGGTTATCTCACCCAACTTGTGTGTACAACTAGAGGCAGCTTATAAATGTCCGCGCTAATTGAAGAGGCCGTTCGCCGAGGCACTGGTCCAATTACATAAGACACAAACTAGGTAATAAAGTGAGCTTTTTGCAACCAAATTCCTTCCAGTTTGATTCCTTTTCCACCGCGATGAGAATATTTTGACTCTGGTCTTCAGAGATGGTTTCAAAACCGATCGAGTAAGGTAATGGAAGCACAGAAGTCTTGAATTATAGAAAATGGAAAGAGGGGAACTACTTGAATTTTTCTAAGTGGCAATAGAGATGGCCTATATTCTCAGGGCTAGAGAATTCATTACCTTTCAATTCCGTGTATTATATTGGTCGCATCTATTCCTTAGGCATTACAATAGAAAAAGAAAAAAACAACACCCCCGACCACTTGAATGTTTGTTATGCTCCTACAACAATGACCAATAATCAAATTTGGACTCATTCCCAACCATGTTTTCATCGGTTGACGACATCACACATCAATGACATCGACTGAATGCAAGAAACAGTGCAGTGACAAAGAACAGGATAAGTGGGTTATCAACGCGGAAGTTCGCATTATTTTTACCTGCTCTTACACACGTCGAAGGTCTCTATGGTACTTTCAATGTGAACAGCGATGACCAATTTGGCTACCGCCTACGGTATTTGTTCTTATATTCCCACTTCCTTTAACATTTAAAAAATGCCGACATTTCGCTGATGCTTACATGTTAAGGGCTTTAATGCCATTTATTTTCGAAATGTGTATTCATCCACGACAACCCATTCTCTTCATCCCCTGTTGTAATGCTTTCATCTGTCTGTTATGAGCCACTGATTCCTAGAATCCATTTTCAAAAGTGTAAAAGACCAAAAATTAAAATTTCAACGAAATAAAAGTTACGTATACGCCTCAGGGTATTTGTGTTTACAAAAGATGTAAAACATGTAAACGGCGAAGGAAATACATTTATTTCATTAACCTTAAGCCATGTTTGCTTAATAAAAACTTAATCAAGGATTTGAAGTTACTATCGTTAAAGCCTTTCCTGTTATTTTTAATCAGTGCCGGTGAATGCCTGTTTCACAGTTTATTTCAGCATTGAAAAACAGTTGTTTGCGTACTTCCAAATGAAATTAATTGATGGCATCATAGGGAAAGCATCATTGAGAAATTTACAATCGATATTTACTTACTGTTTCATAAAGTCTGTATGCTACGGACAGTGAATTAATAAATTCTTTTAAGAGACTGAAAACAGGATTAAATTTTTGAAAATAGCCTCGACGAAATCTCTCCCATTTCTTTTTTCCAAGATATCATCAGCCGTTCTTTGTGATTATGCTCAATTCATTCACATACCTGATCATGACTACGATATATGCCTACGTGTTTGTGGACAGACTGTACTTGCTTCTGTTCATGATACACTCAATCCTCTCTTTTGTTTTCTCCTTTTGTTGACTACGACTAAGCCATCGTAACTAGTGGTTTACGCTTCTGTAGTGCTAAAAGTCTGCTCCTTATTTCAAATCTTATGCACGCTATCTAAGATAATGTCTTTTCTACTGCGTTATCAATTCGGCTTCGGGTTGGATTCGAAGACTCTACGGGCCGGAGCATTGGTGTCCACTCGCTCTACATAGTCTAACCGGATCGATTGCGGCCATACTTCTCACAGAGTTCACCTCTGAATCTTATCCTGCTTACGAGTAGCGTGTCAACGCAAACGGTACCGAATATTCCTTTCGAAACGAGGGAAGATATCTTCATCTTCTGTGGATAGAATGCATGCTGCAACGCCACAAAGTATAACTCGAAACGTCAATGTCATCGATATTTTGCGTTCCTCCTTCAGCTTGTTTTTGTTTTTACCCTCATTCACCACTTCATGGATTTTGGCAGTTCCGTTTTAATACTAGGAAGAGCAACACTGACAGCCCACTAAGTTTGGCCAATCATGTTCATATCATCGGAATTCGCAAGTAGTTGAACAGACTTTTGTTGCACTGCTGTCAGAATTACCATTCCAAAAAAATTATTTAAAGTTATCTTTTTCAAATACTTTTGGCACCATAGGTCGCTGCTATGTCGGTACCGGCTTTGACGAAGAAGTGAGCAAGCAAATCAAATAACTTGACAGTTTCGAGATATGGATTCTGCATTTAATTTCCGTTCTTATGTGTTTTGATGAAGAATGAAGACATCAGTGTAGTCAGGAGTCTAGGTATCGAATGCCAGAGATGGATAAACCATGTTGGTCATGGTAACTAGGCGTGATATATAGAATACGTTGAAGTATGGTGTTCAGATACACAGTTGGTAGAGAAAATAAACACAAATCGCACTGATTAATTATTTTATTTTGTTTAAAGTGGACTGTACGAGTATTTATAAAACTATTGCAACGAAAGAAAGATCTGCACCGATCGCTGTCTGCTCAAAAATCCCACCCTGCTCTTCGATGTCGCACTGTTTATATAGGCAACGATGTTACCCTCGATAACAGAGTCACTGCTCGGTCGCAACCACCGCTATTTCGAACGATGACATCTGCTCGTGTTAACATAGGAATCGTATGCGCATTACTCTATTCCTCGGTCGCAACCACCGCTATTTGAATGACGATGACTCCATCGTCAGAAATGTTATTGTCGAAGTGATCGTACATATCTGCACTGTTGCATTTTTCGGTCGCAGATCCCGTTGTCATCGCCTTGTCCGATGTGCATTCACGAGTGGTGAAAGAATAGTCGAACGTTATCGGCTATTCTTTTTTATGTGCTCTTCGTGGCGCCTCGTGAAGCGGCATTCTGGCTTGCCAGTTGGTGGGCTGGTTGTATCCCTTGTGATTGGGTTGCTTTGTGTGTAGTGTCATGTGTGCTAGCTCTGCACACACTTAGGCTTGATGATGGCTTGTCGCGCCGCTCAAGGATACCATTGGTTTCGTTTGTTTTGCTACCGCGCTGGTATCTTGGCATGATGATGCTCTATCACTGGTATGCAGTGTTGCCGTCTTATGTTTTGAACATATGGTAATTGCTTTAGGGAAAAGACACTGGGCTTGTTAGTATGTGAACTTGCAATGCAAGGCAAAAAGCCTTGAACTTTCGATACATGAGCGAGTACCTATTGATAGTTCGCATCAAGGTTAATTCGCTAGTATAAGCCTAATATGGGCCTATGTCTCTACGGAAGACAAGGAGGTCGCTACTAATGAACCTACTCGAAAAGGCATGGGAGCAATCTCCAACGCAAGGGGACCTGTACAGATGTAGAAGAAAACTTTGTTGTAGAATCACAGCTAGTACTGAGAAGATGGAAAAGTATTTTTGCTGACTGTATAACGGCAAAAAAAAGCCTAAAATCCCGCCATCAGCCTGAACGATGACAGTCAAAACCTACACATTGAAATCAAGGAAAGCAAGAACAACATCGAATACAATATCTTATCTGTCATATTGTACCTTTAAAAGGCTTGTGCGAAATCCACATGCAAACCTGGAGGCAGAATCAATCAAGAGTCTGTGAAACTACTTGCGTACGCCGATCATATCAGCACAATTGGAAGAACACCCAGGGCTGTCACCAATGTGTTCAATAGTATTGGAAACAGATGCTGCCAACATGGGTTTATCGGTGACTGAGTGCAAAACTAAGTATGTCATCGCATCGCAAAACAAAACATCGATGAATCGGGCAGGGCATTTCAGCCCACAGCCTTAATTTCGAGGTAAAAAGAGACTTGGCTCTGCTATGATCTTTGAATAAGAAAAAGAAGGCAACTGTGTAGTGAGTCCCTATCCAGAAGAACTACAGTAACTTTACATAAGACATTGATCTCGCCAGTCCTACTCTATGCCCAAGCATGACTTTTGAAAGTGGATGAAAATATTCTTAGTCGTTTTGGAAGAAAAATCCTTCGAAATATCTTCGATCCCGATCACGTTCACGGGCTTTGGTGGAGAAGATTCCACCACGAACGATAGGATGTGACCAGAAAACTAAGCATCAGTCACCTGAGATGGCTGAGGACACATGTGAAGCAAATGGACACCTGTGCTAACCCAAAGGGACAACGCACAAGTGTAAGACGTAGATTTAGGTGACTCGCAGTAAAAGGGGAACTAGACTTGGAGTGTAAAACTGAAAGCAGTTATTTACAATAGTTAGCTACTGATCGCATCGAGAGAGGCTTTTTGTTATTTACCTTAAACTTTCTACGATAACAATGTCTATACCTGAAGTCAAAGTGCACTCAAACTGAATATAAAGTTTTTTGAGAAACTGCCGCAAAATAGCAGAAAACACACTACCTATGCCGCAAAGGCCCTAGTTGTTTCAAAAGTTCTACACAATTTCAATGTAATTCTATTTCACAAAATTAACATCGCAAAATTAAAAAAGTTCTTAAAGCCCCGACGTTTTGAATTGACCAGAGCTCACAAAAAAAAAAAAAATTAAGAATTGTTTATGAAACAAAAAGTTAGTCACAACTTCTGAACCTCAACTGCGAGTATAGTCGTCTTCAAAGAGCCGGCTTTTTCAACTTTCCTCCAACAAAATTTCAGCACCAAATAAAAGGAATACTTCTATTGCTGTGCTGCAACTACTCCTCATAATTCCAAACGTACTTTTTAATTATTTGTCTAGGACAATTTTCATTCATGTAGTTCGAAGCGAAACGTCTAACATTTCTTCGCCCCATTGATATCAGTAATTGAAGTTTAGCACAACTTTTTCAAGAGCCAATGAGGCAACTTTGCCTAACCTAATTTAATTTTCGACAAAAAGCCGTAGTAGAGGAGAGTGCTCTTGCAAATGTCGACCCCATTTTTTCATTACAATCACCCTCTGGGTACCTGCGCTGATTGGCGCTGGAAATGCTTTGAGATATTCCTTTCCTTTTGAATATTTGTACATTTGGGAAATTCCACCTCATGGTAGTTTATTATTATCCCACGGGGAGGCATCCTTAAAATCCTTGAAAGCCCAGGAAAAAATAAATGCCAAGTATTCGTATTTTTGCAATCATTTGGTGGAGAAGACTCCCTTTACGTACACTTCCGCCTCCTTGTCGTTTGAATTGCTATAGGAGTTTTCGAATGAAAATTAGTTTCGTTCAGGTAACTCGATACGAAGTCGGAACCACGGACACACAGATACTGGAGATAGAATAAACTTTTAAGGACATCTCTGTCGCTTTCCGAATATAAGTTAAGATAAACGAAACTAATTTCATCAACCGGTATCTGGGGTTAATACTCGTATCTTGTGTACGTATCCGGAAATTAGAGGACCTGTAAAGTTATTATGAATAATCCTTAAAGGTGTTTACCAGGGACTACTTCTCAAAAACGTACTCATGTGAAAACCCCAAATTCGCTTCTAAACTTATCATGGTCTCTTAACGCCTTCTGTAGTTAAGTTAAATATCCTGTGGGGTCCACAGGGTTGCAAGCCATATGTATGTTTGCCTGTGTTTTGGGGAAAACTTGTCAAACTTTTCCAAAGTATTTACTTACACTGAAATTCAGTAAGACTTAAGCAGGCGTGGGAATACCACAGTCGCGAACGGCAACAGCATATGAATTTTATGAGTTTGACAGCGTAAGTTTCGATTAGGTGCATAACTTTTTGAAACATCTATTTTTAAACTATGAACTTAGGTAAGATGTTAGCCTATTCTGGCTGAACTGTTATTAATTGTATTTCTAAAAATATAAGCAGAGGAAGATTCTATTTTTGCTTTCTCAAACCTTTCATTCATTTATTTTTGACTAGTACTTTTAAAATCAACATTCTGCATCGAGGCTGCATTCGCAAACACCAGCTTGACATTTGCTCCCACTTAATGGATGTTTTTAAGAGCCCATTGGCAGGAAGTACTTTGGTACAGTCGTAGGCATGGCCAACATAACAATACATCTTAGAAAGTCTATGAAAGTACATCTGGTCACCTATTCATAGGAAATCAACCAAATTGATCATGTTGCAATCAGCCCCTAGTATAAGAAATGTCTGATGTAGACTCGGATCACTACTAAGTTCGAGCCAAGAGAAGTCTACGGATATGGTTTGCAATTATAGACAAACATTTAGAATAGAATAGAATATCTCTCAAGTGCTTAATGGTAAGTCTCCAGAAACGCTGCTGAATGCTGGTTCTAAATGCGCAAAATAAGTGGCCTATGAAGCAGACTTGCATAAAAGGACGAGAGCGGCTCGTGTCGTTGACGAAAAAAATAGGAAAGGACAACATAGGCTTGGAGAAAGAAAATTTTACTAAGATGTCGAAATAACGTGTAAATTAAACACGACACGATTGGATAATTGCTTTTAACTTTTTACCCTGATGAGTACAACGTAGATGTTCTCTCCCCTCTAGGCTAGTAGGATCATTCTGTCATATCAGTTGAGCTCTCACATGATGGCCACGCAGTCAGAGAAGTGGAGGAGTGGACCTTATAACTTCCTTGATAACGATGTGGATGCCAGTGCTGACATGATCACCGACACTATTCTCTGTGGAATGAGATACTTTATCTCCCATCTTCTAGGAATCCAAAGAAAGGCCTTATACGACTCGAGCTCTCAGAGTTAGAGAAACAATTTTTCGGTCCTACAAAACTAACCTGATCGGAATAAGTCCAAACATGACTTAAGCGTGTGAAATATTTATAAGGCCAAAAAATACTACAATATCTCAAAGGTAGTAAACCTTTTTGGTCGTGCGCCTCTACCTCCATCCTTACTTTCATTTATAATGACATTCCAGGAGTCAGCTCTTTGGACAAGGCCAATCTGCTTAGTGTACATTTTGTGTCTATATTTTAAATGTCGAGTCTTCAATGGGTAAAGTCCACTTTCGAAATGATGAGGTAGCAACAGTACTTAAAAATCTAAATATACACAAATATGGTATGCTTGTCCATGTGGTATATCTCTCTTTTTTCTGAAGAAGAGTCCTTTAACATCGGCAAAACCACTGTATAAGCTTTTCCATCTATCCTACTATTCAGGTCTCTTTTAAACCGATAGAAAACAGGCTTCTGTTCGAGGTTTGTATCCGTGGCATGTTCTTTTACCGTTAAGAAAAAATTTCCGAATCTGTATGTGCTTGGAGGCACTTAATGTCAAAAAATAGGTGTCCTTGTAGTTGTCTAGTAGGGCCCAGCACATCCAACGCTTCATCTCTGATGGCTTTTTGGCAGTATTACCACTAGTTTTCGATACTTGATGCTGGTGGCAGAGGACCACTTAAGAAATAAATAGACAATCGATCAAAATTCTATAAGTCCTCTTGTGAAAATCGAGATGTGGGAACTGCGCGCTAACTACATATGTCAATATTTCGCCCGCCGCAAAGTCGATTAGCCTGAACCCGTCATCGAATGTGGCCTACGCGACGTCTATCTCCTCCGACAGTACTATCAAAGATGCCCTCTCTTCCTTGCTTCGTCATCGATAAGACATTTCTCGTAGGTGTTGTTCAAGAACGCGTTGAAGCTGTCTTTGTCCTATGAGGGGCGTGTGCGCATATATAGTAAGGCTATTGTTTGAAAATTTATCCTTGATACAGATTACTGCGAGGCGTTCGTTCATATGATAAAAAATTTAAACATCTTGCCTAAGTCTAACTATAACAGCAAAATCTGCATCCACGAAGGCGGTGTTCTACCCTAGTCTGTACTGCCCTGAGGGTACCAGTTTCTGCATGTTGGTAACGATTACTTGCGATGTCGTTTGAATTTTGTTACTTCATTAATTTTTCCTACAATCTTTCGAATACTGGAGGATCGCAAAGCTCCTGTGTTTGCCCTACCATATACAAGGCAAAGGTGAGCAAAATTTAGTTGACTGAAAACGTTTGCAAATTACATGATGTTTCCTTCTAGAGTACCCCGCTAAATAGACTTGCACCCCTATTGCCGTTCGCGAGTCGCGCAAGAAAACAGGCGAATTTGATTATTCGGTATTATTCGGAATCGCGAATATGCATTCGCTTTTAATGTAAAAATACTGGCGAATGTAATTTCGTTGAATTCCGGTTAGCGAATCGCCGAGTTTTTGTTCGCTTTGAATGTCAAATTTAAGCGAACGAAGAATTTGTGTGATACGGTTGGCGAATTTGAAAAGATGGAAACCTCTATGAACAAATGGTAATATATATATATATAAAATAAAGCAACAACATAAGTGAAAAAATAATTAACTCATTTATTTATAGCGAAAAGACGAACGTTCATCAATTTAACAAGCTGGAGGAAGTCATGGAGCAAAACCAAGAAATTGCCAAAGGACTACTTTTGAGATCGGTGCGCACTTGACCTTAATTCTCGGGGGCCTCCAATGCGTGAAAGAAAACAGTGGCATAAGTTAGTTTTCAACTACTTCAGTGCTACAAGTTATTCCGTAGCCTTTTATTTCAGGTTTAGTTAGATTATAAACTGAAACTAAAAAAGAAGATCGCCAAAAAACCGAAAAGATTCCGTACCGGTGGACCGTTTGCACAGTTGTTATTGTCTCCATTACAATATGCTGTCGATTCTCAGTCTTCAGCATGCTGCTAGTCCTAGTGGGCCATTTTTTGGTGCGAGCACAAGCAACTCACCGAGGGATGAAATGATGTCCGAAGATGAAGAAACTATAAGGGTTAAAATTGTCCCTTATATTTCTCCTTATTTTATACATTTGTGAACTTCTTTCAGAGTGGTATTTGTCTTCGAAAAATAAATCAACACTACTAATCATTCTGCTATTTTCTACTGTAAGTGTCAAAACAAAAAAAACAATCAAACGTTCAAAACAGAAAACGAATTTTAAATTTTTCTGCCATTTGAGTTGCTGTCAATTTTCTGTTTCTTTGTCGTGGCAGCAATGATTTTTAGGCTAATCAATAAACTCGCTAACCATAAAAGCGAGTATAGATTCGCTGAGACTGTCAACTCGCGCAGTTTCGGCGATTCGCAGCTGAGCTTTCTAGTTGTTTTAGTTTTTCAAATATCGCTGTTAAAATATGTCACCCAGAGATCTGTATTATTTTAATAAATTTACATATTGCTTTCAACTCATTGTACGAGTAACATTGCCCACCTTTATTCGTTGCACCCTCCTTAATAGGCATTTTACGGTGCTACCGCTATTGAAGTTTTACGAGAGCTTGTTCAGTTGCCGATGTTGGTTTGGATATTCTTGAAAGAAATTATGTAAATTAGATCAAAATCACATGTTTCTGGTTTTTCCTCAGCACCTGCCAAACAAAATGTATTTCGTTCGTCTATATTCAATAAGCTTCGATGTGCATCCCTCTACTGCCAGTTTATACTTGCTAGTATCATGTTGTTAGACCAAATTTTCGAGACGAATTTGATTTTATACATTTAGAAATTCCAGCACGAGAAGTAAGTAATACAGATACGTTAATTTTAAATGCCATGGTACTTTGCAAAACAGGAGAAAAGTTTGACCGAATCTTCTTGCCAAGATTTAAATTCTCATCATTCAGGCTTATAATAAATCCTTAGTTGATTATTTAAAAGGAAGTAACCATTCCCAAGTCCCAAATCAAACTTACGCCCATTTAATTTTCATTTCATTCATCTTTAAGTACTATTGAATCTTTAAGCACTTTAAATGAAACCACACTTTGAAAATCTAATCATACTTTCACCTTTTCAATTTCTCCCATTCCAATTCCCTTACACAGTTTCCCGAAGTGTTATTTTAACATTTCTCATTAAATATGCATCGCACGATGAACCCTTCCAGCTTATCTCACCCATAAAATAAATAAATAAATATAAAAACTTCCATTACGATGAAATCAGCAATATTAAAGTTCACATGGCTCAGTTCACCCCAGCTACAATGATTCACATATCAATTTTACCTTACTCAGCCATTTTAGGATTTACACTTCAAAGAAATGGTTGGGAATGGACCTTTCGACCGTCTAACCGGACGACCAAAGGTTCCAACCACCCATGGGTAAACCCTTCCAACCACGTGTTATTTATTTTCAACCAACTTTGACGGATGTAGATAGAGATGTCTTTATTTAGATGTATCCATGCTCACACTGCCTGTCCCAATATACTCGTAATGCCCTTCAAATAATATTGTGTTATTTTGACGATACCTTGTATTTACGAGCACTACTCTCTGAGGACACTTTTATCATCCCTAAAAACCCTCCCTAAAAATGGCTTGCCTACGCAACATCTGGTCAAGCTTATTTTCACAACCAAGGAGACGTGTAAGGGTCAAATTGAAAAATAATAACGTATCAATCGGTCCAGCAGTAATTTAAATATTTTTCTTTCGACTTTCGCCAGAGAGATTCACTCGACAGACAAGTATCCAACATCCTTAAACAAGTCCTCTAAATAAAGAGGAAGAAATAAACAAAACAAGAAAAACTTTATTGACATTTCTTCTTTTCTTTTTTTTTTTTTTTAGTAGACATGAAGTTTTATTAGATTATTATTATTATTTTTATTTCAATTTGATTTTGTTTTGTTTTGTTTTGCTCTTTTTGGTCGAATGGAAACGGAAGTATATTTGTATTTATTTATTTTTCAATTTTATTATTTTTATTTTGATTAAATAACAAAGTCTAGTGAGAATGCGATACAATGGAGAAAGGAAAAATGTAAATATTTACAAAATCAACTTGAAAACCAGATGCTTTTCCATTATGGAAATTGTTCCTGCTTTGTTTTCTTTTCAAAAAAAAAAAAAAAAACAACAATCGACCGACTTAATTATAAAAGTTAATATACTTAAATATAAAATACAAAATATAATCATTTATTTTTAATTGATTTTTTTTTATATCTTTAATTTTATAAGTTTAATTTCAAATATCACCATTTTGTTTTTCGTAGTTAAGATTTTTATTCACTTCTTTCGGATTAAGATTTATCAAAAATTCTTTCTTTAAAACAAAATCTATTAAATTTACAATGGTTTTTAATTATTGGAAAAAGTTTTTTATCATTAAAATACTTATAGATGCAAATTACTCGTTTGTATGTTTATGCGAAAGAAATAAGTATCTGTTCACTCTAATGTGGATTTTAAAAATGTTATTTTCGACGCTGACCAAACTTTTCCGAAGGCTTGGGAGTTTTTTTTTTATTTTTTAAATAAGGACACCTACATTGGAATAGGAGAGTATACAAACTATATAACGCAAGCAATTCATCTCAATTGAAGTTAGTTGGCCTTTTACTAATTATCTACGATTCCAACAGAGCTACAAACTCATGACTGATGAAGCAATCAATCTGAGAACTTACTCGTAATTGAGACTTATCTGTACCAAAGGGGACAGCTGTGTAATTATAAAATTTCAAGTTGGAATAAACTATAGACGATTAAAAAAGACGAAGAATAATATAAAATCCACTCAGTCTAGAGGTAGGTGATAAAAATAACAACAACCTTACGTAGAACCTATTAGATACAAATATGGACAGCACGAACGACGTATGCACTTTCCAGCAACGACCCAAAAATCCCGTTCACTATGACAGGATGTGAATAAAAACAAGGTGTAGGTGTAGGTGTAGGTGCTTACCAACGGCGGGGCGCCCATAGATGCTGTGGATGCTGTGCATCCCCAAGGGTTTACTAAAATTGTCCACCTCATCTTCTAATTTTTGCATTGAATTTTGCCATTCCACGATATAGTGACACCTTTCCGTCTTGTTAGTCAAATATGCGATCCATTAGTTTTGCACGAACCAAACTAATTCATCACGTTCACTAACGTTCCGTTGGTTTATGCAATTCATTTGGATGCTCATACGAGTATAACTAGTCAAAAGTCATAAATACTGGTACACAGAAAAATCAGCGCCAAATGAAAACGAATTAATATTTAAACAATTTTTTTTTTGTTTTGATTGGGCCATTCATTGGCTACAAATCTTAGAACAACTTATTCGAAATGACTTCCATTTGCCTTCCAGCACGACTTAAGATTGCGAGACGCACTGCTTGCATGGAGAAATTGTCCACTGCACGGACAAGGGCTCGCTTCAACGACTGAATATTTGAGTATCGAGTAGAGCAAGCCATGCCTTCTAATATGGTAATCCAACGGGTTGAGGTCTGGACTACGAGCTAGCCAATCATCCGTTGATATGATGTCAGGAACGTTTTTTTTGAGCCACAGTTGAGTCGTTTTCACTTTGTACATAAGCTGGAGCAGAGCCTTGCTGGAAAGTCCATGGCTTTTTGTTGAATATTGATTGGTTGAGAGACTTAACAATGGGTTCCAAGACGGTCGATTGATATACTTTGGCCGATGTGTTCACTCCTTTCTCGCAAAAATGGAGCTTGGTAACGACATCGTAGCACACTCCCCACCATACCATTACAGACGCGGGATGGTGGCCTCTTTGAACCCTCGAGATGAGTTGGGATACTTCTCTGGATGACCGAGCATACACATGATCGTTCTGTACACAGAATTTGTCTGTGGGCGATCTTCGCGTACCGGCTGAGTAACGCTTTCGATCTTCGCTTGCGTTTTTCCTTCAATGCGGCCGTGAGCAGGTGTCCAGTGTGTCGCTTGTACGCGCTGAGTCCTAAATCTTCTTTGATAATGTCAGACATGGATTTTTGCAAAATTTGCATTTACCTCGACAAGATTTTCTGTTTTCGCAGCGGTTTCCGGTCGATTCGTTTCTTCACGACTTTGATCGCTTTCGGAGTTCTCACAGTGCGCGGACGGCCGGATCTTTGACAGTCCCGGACTCCACCAGTATCCTCAAACAACTTCACAGCACGATACAAAAAATTGCGGTCGCAATGTCCTAAAGATATTGCCTTTTTCCATGTTGCATTTAAGTAGGCCAACTACAGCAAAACGATTTTCGATGTCGCCCCGTTCCATGATTAATGTCAAAAACTTTTTACGTTACAATGAAGCATTAATATCAACTGTCAAATCGCAATACGAAATACGAAATGGATGCGCCCAGTGTTGCATTCGTAATGGGTGAGTTCAGTTGTGTACCAGTATTTATGACTTGACTTGGTACGAGTAGCTTTTCTGGCGCATTTTCTTTTAGCTTTCACGCCAAATAACGACAGTTAATTTGCATTGGCATTGATGAATTGGATTCTACATTAAGAGAAGCATCCAAGTGCAGATATTCCTTGCAGTTCGCTTTGTTTTCGAATTTTTTTTCCAATTTTTCAGTGGAGTTAACGAAGTTGAAAGTAGTAAATAATACTTGCAATTGTCTTATTGAACAACTGCTGACTAAAAGTTTTAGTTCATTGTCGTTTTCGAAAAAAAGAGAAAATTATTTAAAGTAAGAAACCTTCCCCGTTATTAAACTTAACATCAAACACCTAAAAGTTCAAGAGACATTTTAATGCAACAATTTACGAAAATATCTCCTGGATATGCGGATGTTCAAATCTATCAAAATTGTTTTGTTGGCCTTGCATTATTTTTTTCTACTGATACAAATGTTTGGTGTAAAAGCGGATTTTATGATTTAAATAACTTGAGTAAGGCTCGAAAATGGCATGAATACTTCCAAAGTCATATTGACGGCCAAATAAAGCTGAAACGGTTTGGCAAAGATAAGAGAATTGAATTTTCGCTTTGTAAGCAATATAAAATAAGTGTTTGAAAACGTTAATAGAGAAGTTACAGCAAGCAGGTACATACGAGTAATTACCAAATTTGTTGATGTATAGTAGTTTGCTTTTTGTCGAAACAAGAATTGGCTTAAAAACCATTTAAGTCTTTCAAAAGTATTTAAAGGAATTTCAAATGACATTCAAAATGATTTAATTGGTTTGGTTTCAAATAATACAACAAGCAACAAAACAGCTAAGTTTGTGTCTGTTATTGTGGAAGAGTCGACTGATATTTTCGGCAAGGTTTTTCGGTACATCGATTTCAAGGAAAGGTTTGTTTGCTCACAATGAAACAGTTTTAAACGCTTTTGAATGTAAGGAGAAACTGGTCGCTTAAACGTACGATGGTGCTGCCGTCATGGCTGGAGGTCAGCAGAAAATCAAAAAAATTTGCTCCGGTGCTATATTTGTCATTTGTTATGCTTATAAATTGAATTTAGTACTGTCTCAACCGATTAATGGTGTATCCGGGTCATCCAAACGAATTTGTGCTTTGTAGGCAGCCCCTACACTTTGGAACAACAACGGTCGGATCTTAAATATAGTCAAGCAACATAAAGCTGAGTTAGCCAACATATTTGAAAGCATGTTTAATGACCCAGAACAGTGGGAATCGGACACAATAATAAAGGCCAGGGGACTGAAATATTGTCTAAACGACCCGGATTTTGCTTTTTATTTGGAACTTTTTCGTCAGTGTTTGATAGTGCTAACTTTTTATTCGACATCCATACAAACAAGTAAACAATTTTGTTGAGCTTTTAAGAAAGAAAAGAAATGACTTCGGACTCAATGTGGCTTTTCCTCGAACAGCATAATACGGAAAACTACACAAGAAAGCGCAAACTTATTAGTCAACATGAAAAAAAAAAATTCTTTGGAGATAAAACGGTATTGGCTTTGCTGAAATGAAGAAACTACTATTTAGCGCCCTATTAGACGCAATTCGTTTTGAAGACTTTCTAAAGCAATTTCCTGAAGCATTAATTCTTAACTTGCAACTAAATTATGGAACATCGACTTTCAAAAATTAAAAAGCGAGCTCTTCTTTGTATACTTTTTAACAAATTACAGTGGGCAAAAAACATTATATAGTAAGCAATGATTTAACGGAAGTATACCCGGCAGTGTGCAACATAATAGACCTGTAGTAACCATCACTACAACTAGTGCATCAGTGGAGCGGAAATTTTCCACGATGAAGCGCTTTAAAACGTATTTAAGGAGCACAGAATCTCAGGATCGACTAACATCTTTAGCGCTGTTATCGATTGAAAAAGAACTTTTAAGCAAACTCAAGTCATCAGATAGTTTGCAGAGTAGAGTTATAGACGACTTCTTTAAAAAAGAACGCCGGATTGTTCTTAAATATAATTGAAGCTTTTCTCTTCAAATAAAAATTTTAAAACAAACTTTTCTAATGTGAATTACTATGAATATATTTTTTTTTAAGTTATATTATTTGCAGCAGCATCCCTTATACTAAGATGCACGCCACGCCAGGCCACTGGTGCTTACCTAACTTATTCTTCAACACCTTTTTTTTTACGTATATTGCACACAATCTAGCTATGGACACCAAGTGAAATGGGAATAACACGAAACGGCGAGTAAAGTAATCTCAGCAAACCACTAGCAAGTCGGTAAGTCAGAGAAAAATCAACGATAATGGACATTAGAAGACAAAAATAAGACAACTGGGACACTGTAGACAACGAGAGATGCCAGTTCTGAGAGATAAATTTGCGAGATTGCTCCAAAGTGTCATAAAGCATGAAAAAGAACCAACCGTAGAATGTGTAACCCCCACATAATATGTGAAACAGCTTCGAGGCAAAAATTACAAAATGTGTTGGTGGAACCATAACAAAAAAAAAGGACTAAGTGTAGGCTTACGGCATAGTATAAAATGAAATCGATAAAGGACTCCTTGAATTAGGCAATGAATGTACACGCCGAAGCAGAAGAAATTAGAAGAGGTATCCTCACAACCAGATGATAAGTTATAGAAAAAGTCTGAGCATGAGTTTGTAATTGAAGATTTTGAGGTTACGGCAAAGAGCAAAAAAAAAAACTCTTCAAAGATCCAATCGTTCCAATCCTGTGTAGCGATTATTCGGGAAACTGTTGATTGTTCTATAACTTGGATTGTGCCAGAAGCACATCAATCAAGTTCGTAGCGAAATGCTTGCCTTACGTCTCTGGTGTGGTGGGCCCTGGTAACAACAAAAGTAAAATCTTACTATTGCAAGCCAAAGCAGTACTTAGCCAGTAACAATAGACCCAGGGCTTGGAACTCACAAGAGATTGTCAATGTGAATAACCAACTTATCGTCTCGGATATAATTGAATTCACTGTTAAATAACCTTGCAAATGTTTGAAGGACAGTGGCCTTCGGATCTGCACTTGGAATTTTTGGACCCTTAACAGATCACATGCAGTCGAGCAATCAGCGGAGACCCTTGACTGCTATCGTGCAGATATCACTGCCATTCAGGAAGTGGGCAACCGGACATATTGAGGTGTAAAAACTGGGATATTTAGTATATAGTATGGTGTTTTCTATAGACAAAATAAACTGCCCTCATCCCTCATTAGACAGGAAGTCTTGAGCCTCCGACACATGTGAGAACATCTTATGAAAATCCATATCAAGGCTAAATTCGCTAGCATAAACTTAATATGACCCCATGCTCTTACGGAACAGTGTCCGAAATATAACTAAAAAAAAATAGTAAAGTCAAGGAGACCCCTACAGAAAATCAAACAAAGCAGCTGGACCAAACTAATAAATAGATATGACATTGTAGAGAGCACATACCAACTCATTTCTCAATTCTGGTCACAAAAGTGTTTGCCTGGTCCACAAAAAAAGTAGACTTACTCAACCGCACCAACTATGGATATATCTATAAGTCTTTATATCGCCATTTTATGTGAAAGTTGAAAGTTAAGTCAGTGCGGTTTTGGATCAGGAAAGTGCACAGTTGACCAAATCTTCACACTCTTGTGAAGATGACCCAGCATCTTTTCACTGATTTTAAGGCCGCATTTATAGAGACAAGCTATACTCGTATAGATCCATGTCAAGTTTTGGCATCCGTGCCTAGCTCGCCCTTCTGTGCAAAATGATGGTTGAGAATGTTCGATGCTCCCTTAAAATCGGTAACGACTTAATCGAGACCCTTGACGTCAAAAATGAATTTAAACAAAGTGACGAGCTTGACCCTGTGCCTGCATTAATATCGTTCTTGGAGGAATTGTGCGGAACTTACAAGCAAACATCGGAAGCATAATCTTTCCAAAGTCTATGCAATTATTAGCTTACGCCGATGATATCGACACCGACGCACGCCGATCAGAAGAACACGGCGGGATATCACCCGCCTAGCATTCGCTAGCATTGAAAATGGGGATACCAAAATGGGCTTAGCGGGGGGTTACTAATACGAAGTATATCCTGTGAACACATAACATCGAGTAACTGAGCAGAACGTCAAAGTCGATAGCTATAGTTTCGTGGTAGTAAAGGATTTTCTCTACCTTGGCTGTGCTCGAAATTCTGCTAACAACACTTTAGCAGAATTAAACGAACAATCACTCTTGCCAGTCCAGTAGAAGATTCAACGACGAACTACTGTATGAGCTGTTGACATCGACATGACATCGACCTGGTCAGAAAACTGCGGTTCAGTAGGCTGGGACATGTTCTACATGAACGCCAATGCTCTGTCCCGCAGAGTCTTCAAATCCGAGAGACAACGTAGCAGAGGGAGGCCCCGACTGGTTGCACTGTATAAAAGCAAAGGTGCCGTGAGAAAATTCAACTAACATCTGGTGAAACTTAAGTCATATTCTAAGAAAATATATCAAAGAGTTCTGGGCAGTACTCAACGGAATATAACTGAACTCTGACTGTTTCAGGTCGACTTATTATGTAACTAATTTGGATGGCGCTAAATAAACATTACAGGTCTTGATGCTTAAATCGCCAGTTCACATGATGATATGCTTTTGGTTACTCATAAACAAGCAGGATTCGGCAATTTATACAACGCCTGTATGTGGACATTTACTAGATCATTCAAAAGTTCAAAACAGACAGTTATCTGCTGAAACTGAAACTCTTAGCGCTAAGAATAGCTAAAGCATTGCTATAAAGAAGACCGAAAAAGTTGACAGATTTTCCTATCTCTTAGGCTGTGCACTGATAATTACTTAGCCTGTAAGGAGGTTGAAAACGTGGCACAGATGAGGAATCGATGATACTTGGAATTAATTGGAGAGAACAACGGCGCATTTCAAAGTTCCGAATGTATTCAGTATTCTCTGAAGAGCTACAGGAAAATAATAGATATCTTTGTTGCATATGCACGATAAAATGTACAACATATGGGAAAAATCATAAAAATGTGATTTCCAAGAAAACAAACTTAAAACAGTTATAAACCTAAAGCACCGACAGCAAGGGAAGAAGTGCAAGAAAGTGTCAAAAATCGTAAAATAGAAACCAAAAATGTAATTCTTAACTACTGTGAGAGAAGGGGCTAACATTAAACAAGTATACCTATACATACGGCGCCATGTCTATCTTTCACGGCAAAAGGGTTAACTTAATGTGCTGAAAACTTAAGCGGATTTATATGAAGGACGGGAACAATGTTTATTACAAAACTTGAACACTCACAAAACGAAACATAAACCGCTGGCAAGGACAATAAAGAAGATAGTTCACAGAAGTTATTTGTGCAGTAAATCTTGTAGAAAGATATATTGGAGGCACAAGGTAAAGTGTGGGAAATGTCCGAACCCCAAAGAAGGTAAGTAAACCGAATACAGCTTACTTAAGAAACCATCAAAACGGGCAGCTGGCGGGTTATAAAAGGAAGGAACCTTTATCACCGAAGTGCAAACAGCTGTCTGGAAGAAAATATGAGAAAATCCGCACCTTTTTTAGCAGATTAACTGTCGTTAAATCTCCTCGAG
Source organism: Volucella inflata (assembly GCA_928272305.1). NCBI lineage: Eukaryota > Metazoa > Arthropoda > Insecta > Diptera > Syrphidae > Volucella > Volucella inflata. The sequence continues at coordinate 112,657,439 of OV743719.1, forward strand.
GATTTGTAGTGAAATTAACTCGTTGAATACTTTTATTTCTTCAAATAAAAATGTACAACATCAATCTGCAGACAGCGAAAACTACGAGAATATTGCGGACAACTACTTTAAAGTCGTTAAAAAATCATTTAAACTAGTTTCTATGAAAATACTAATTCCTTGAAAAAGCACGTTCCTCACGACATGTCTGTAAAGGAGTTTCTTGCATATAACCACTCAACTTATGCAGCTAACATGCCATTTATCTGATGCACAAAGTAGTATATGTAAATGTTTTTAGCATATTTTTGGTCATGACTCAGAATCATAACTTTTATGGTAGGTTATATGTTTTTTTTTTTGTCGAAGGACAACATTTAAGTAAAGTACTTGTTCATTGTGGTTGCGGCAGCACCACAGTGCCATCTATCACTACATAGCGCTGCTAACAAGGGACGCGCCTGGAGATTTTTTTTTTCAGATTCATGGCTTTGGTAAGATGAACCATGAACTACGCGATAAGGTAAAGTTCAGCATCGCCGTGATGGACATGGCCGAATGCATTCGTGAACAGTCATTTGAAGTAGTGCGAAATATAGGACAAATATGAAGCACAAAGACGTGCAATTATTAACAAACTATTAGCCTCACCGCTGCTGGTCAGGGTTGAATAGCTCACATCCGAAATCCGGGTGATAACAAACCAAGTCAGGCAACTTTAACGCACTGATGTCACCAGCTACCAGCATATCATTAAAGACTTTTGCATACAACGCCTTCCAGTTTCGGAAACAGCAGTCATCGCAGGTGTGGCATAAAGTAAGATGGACATTGAGCGAAAGCAGTTCGCTAACATCGCCGATGAAATTATCAATATTGTTCGTACAAATTCGGTTGACACTTTTGAACGACAACGAATCCAAGAAGATAAAGATGAAGAAGACACATCTTGGTTTCACAAGTGATACATTTTTCACGAGAGGAACTGTGACACAACATGTAGTTTCTAAAAAAAGCCTGTAGTGCTGAAATGAAATGCCGCCGACTTAATTACAACTTCAAAGCAGTTCATCACCTGCAAATCAACTCGAAAGTCCGTCAAAGAGATTAAGACCAATTTTTGATAGTACGCAGGCGTCAACATTTCTATCATCAATGCGAAAAGGAACCTACTTCTTCACTGTGGTAGTTTAGTAACAAAGCTATTCGAAGTTAATATTCTAGTTTCACCATCGACACGTTTACGCACGGCAAACTTACTCTGGATTTCAGACTTTGACGCCCTTTCGAGTGGGTTTTCATTGCTGCAAATACTTTTTTCATCATTAGCGCTGACTTTCTGAGCAATTCCAATCGTTTCACAGATATAACAAATTTATTTGCGCCATCACCGATCCGATAATGTACACCGCAAACGGAAAGTCGCTTCCCTCTAAGAGATGTCGAGAAATATTCCTTAAAGCTGCCCGCATCTACGATTATGCTCATAGTAAGCCCAACATTCAATGAAAGTAATCACCGGGAGCGCAAGTTTGGGTCTACGGAAACACTTCTCGTAGCCTTGCCATTTTCCTTGATCTTATTGTGCCCCGGAGACCTATACCTCCTCATGAAGAGAATAACCGGAGCCTATTTCGACGATTGGGATCTTGGTGTGAAAAACTATCATACAGGCTAGTTCTCCTAGCCTAAAGGCAAATATGGCAGAGCTATTTACCAAGGAGAAGCTATAGATATGGCGTATGCCTGACCTTTGTGAGCGCTACAGCAGTAGACTTCATAACATAAATATAGAAGTCAAGCGAAGATATTGACATTGGCACTACATACATCGGTTACTCTTTAACAATCTCATTGCCAAGGAATTTCATCAGCAAATACTTGCATCTCCAGGGAATAGTGCTCCACATAGTCTAAAATTGAAACTGAAATTGCAACAAAGTGATGCTTTAAATGTTCATGATGGCATCCGCATAAATGCATGGTTGAGAGAGCAAGATTAATTTGACATTATGCATTACGCTCGAAGGCACTGCATTCTTAAACTTTTATCTTGATACTTCCAGTGATGAAATGATATACTTGGTTTACCCCTACTAGCTACATAAATTTTGTTTTTAATTTTTTCTTTTCTACAACTACGACGTTCGGGGCAGAAGAGAACTAAGGCAGCTGAGTGCTGTCGTACACATACCTACTTTGAAATGTACGTTAGAAAGTGTACATAAGGCTGTAGCATACGAGTATTGACGTAACCATGTCTTTAGAAAAATGTTTATTTTGCAAATGTGCATTATTTGTAGGCTTTGTACGCAGAATCCTTTTGGAATCAAATACGAGTATGTTTAAGGTTTAAGCACACCAAAGAATAGTGTTTAACTTTGCAAAAATAATGAGTACAAGGACGTCGTGTGGTGGTGCTTTTATCTCATGTATTTCTTTTTTTATGTTTTTTAAATTAAAATTTGAAGAAAAACGTTGATTATTGTATTCGTAGTACTTGAAATGGATTGCTCACTACTAGAACTTAAATGTATGAAGAGCTTATGGAACAGCTCTATTCTCATTCCGACAGATCAACTCTGCAAACGTGTCAAAATCAGTGTTCGTCTTATGACACATGAATAAGGAAACATAGTCATTATGCAATGCAGAGAAGTACAACATCAAAGCACATCACAGTGAGCGATTTTTTTAAGACTGAAGAACAGCCAAAGAATAAAATTCAATTTCAAAAATTTGTGGAAAACTAACAGAGTATAACAAGACTTGCAGTACCTTAACCCGGTACTTAATTAAGAATTTCCACGCTGTGCTATTACTTTAGTTGTCGCATAGACAGAAGTAACAGCAGAACTTACTGATGCCAAAGATTGCATCGCTATCAAAAAAACAAACTGGATGCATGCACTCGGATCGGATGGCATAGCCCTTGGTATGTTTGGCAATCGGAATTTCGGGACTAAAATGGCAATGTTTAATAAAATAAATAGAAGCGATCTGTTACCTAACCAGTATTGTTGTCCACTGTGTAATATCAAAGGATGTTGCCTCTAACAAACACCAACAACTTAAACATACGCGAAAGTTCTGCGTAATGCCCAACGCAATATTACAATCCTTCTTGCCAGTTGAGGCACATTTGTGGGAAGTAAAAGTATATAAATGTGTCAAACTACTAAAATATATGGATAACACGTAGTTAACAAACATTCGAATGATTCACATATCTTCGTCGATTGGAAAGAAGCGTTCGTTAGAGTCCCTAGAGAGAAATTTGGATAGCGCTGATATATCAAAAAGAGTTCAGCCTTTTTCCACTTAGGCTCGCACAATGTCATCGACATCAACTTCGCGGTAAAGAAAGAGGTTGAACATACAAGGTCACATCACCATTCCGAAATATACCAATACCACTTTTAAACGGTCCTAAGGCCTGGGCTCAGTGGCATGGACATTATCAAAAATGGATGAGGGTGCTATTAGCTGCTTTGAGCGAAAAATCCTTCGATTGATTTTTGGTCCCGTGTGCAATGACGTAGAGTGGAGCAGGAGATACGCGAATGAACTGTATGGACCGTGCGAGTTGGAGGTAGCTAGAAAAAGATCGAACTACACGGAAACGCCTGTTTATTGAGGCCCAGGTCCACCCCGGACTGTAGCGCCATCGGGCTGGAATGTTTTTTTGTTGCAGTTTCAACACTCACTCCTTTTCGAAACTCGTACAGAATTACATGGCGAAGATGTAACTTTTCGTTCTCTATTTGAGAATTTTTTTCTTTCAATTTGACTTAACTCAACGGGGTCTTACGATAAATTGACTTCTGATGCCTGGAGCTTTCCACTGGTATACAATAAGTTTATAAAACAAACAATAGTTGCACTAACTCTTGCAATGTTAAATATATTCTGTCAAAGTAAAACCGGGACTGAGTCATTATAACAGCCTTCGTGGAAGGTTTCTTTAAAAGATTGTTTTCCAATGTTAGTACAAGATTTATCTTTTTTGGCGTCGAGGCAAGGCTTCGCCAAAGAATTAGTTAACCTCAAATGCCAGAAAAGAAAATGCTCTGAGAAAAACGAAGGCGGTCCCGGAATACACTGATAAAAAATGTATGGATGACTGGATTGTTCGTTAGACAGAATGCTCATATCTGAATGTTGGACATTGTTAACACAAGAAAGATAAAGGATACAAAATGAGCCTGTGACACTTTAACACCTTAAAACTTACCCACAAGTTTGTATGCAATCAGCGGGTTTCCGCGTCTGGAGACTACCAGTGGGGTAAAAGAACAGTCAATCAATTCGAAATGAGCATACAAGTGTCAAATCACTCAAACTTTAGATACACTTCATGGAAATGGTCGCAATTAATAGCACTACCCCGCTGGGCACCACGATTGCAACGCACTCGGGTGATCCCAGAGCAAGCAAAAGTGCTTGTGTCAGAGCCCGACGGATTCCGGGGGTGGGCAAAATGAAGTTTCCAAAATATTTTCCTAAACTTCGGTTTGCAAGTTGGAACGTCGGATCGATGACCTTAAAAAGTTTAGAACTGGAAGCGATTATGCGTCGCAGAACTCTACAAATCCTGTGCGTACAGGAAACGAAGTGGTGTAATACAGGAAATAAAGCGCGTTTTCTAGATTTAAAAACTAAGGCATTTAAGATGTTCTACCATGGAACGGTCAATGGACGAAACGGTGTTGGAATCGTTGTTGCAGCGGATCTTCTAAACAACATCGTTGGTATCTTGAAAATAAGCGACCGCTTGATGAGTGTTAAACTCGTCATACACAATGAAACGTGGAACATCGGAAAAAGATAAATTTTTGTCAGAGTTCGGTACTTTGCTTAGAAATATACCTATCGATGAGATGATCTTCGTAGGCGGAGATTTAAATGGCCACGTCGGAGAAACAAATGTTGATTATGAGGACTGCCACGGCGGTAAAGGCTTTGGAACCAGAAATTCAGCTGGCGAAGACATCCTTGTAGCGTGTAGGGCTTACGGCTTAACCGTCTTAAATACAATGTTCATTAAACATCAACGACATCTTATCACCTATAGCAGCGGAGGCCACGAAACGCAAATAGACTATCACCTCTGGGAAATGTCGATGAGAAACCGTGTTAAGGACTGTAAAGCAATACTTGGAGAATCGCTAGTAAGCCAACACCGTCTGCTCATTACAGAATTTTTCACAGCGGAACCACCGAAAACACGGGCATCGTTTGGAAAGCCAAAAATCCGGTGGTATAATCTATCGAAGGAACGAAGCGCAAGATTTATCGCACTGGCTAAAGAAGTACTTCACAATATAAACGGTATCGCAGACTCACTTAGCCCGCAAGAAATGTGGAACAGCATGCACGAGGAATGCATAACACTCGCAAAGTCCCATCTGGGGACTATATCGAAATACCATCACGTGGGCAAAGAAACATAGTGTTGGAACGACATAACCAAACGAGCTGTGGCCGACAAGAAGAGTGCATTCCAAGCGTGGACAAAATGCGATCGGAGCGACGATATCGAAAGAGCTCGACTGGCTCTTGAATACGAGCGCCTTAAAAAGATCGCAAAGAAAGTCCTGGCTCGAACTCGAGCGGCAGCAGCGGAAAACCTGTACCAGGTGTTGGAACAAATATCCTCACGATCGGCAGATAGAAGACAAGCCATCCAAGAAGTTCAAACGTCGTACAATACTAAAATGCCAAATATTTTTAAGCTCGCTGCACAGAGGCGAAAAATTCAATGGAAATAACCTCTCCGTAATACTAGTACATCAAAAATGCAGAGGGTCGTTTACTAACAAATGAGAAGGAAATTTGTGACCGGTGGCTTGAATTCTGCAAGGAGTTTCTTAACAAACAGTTTCCACGTGATATCGTGCCGACAGCTGGTCTATTCGAGGAGGAAGTTTCGGACTTTTCAATCGAAGAAATAAGTATAGCAATCGGAAAAATGAAGCGGGGGAAAGCGGCGGGACCAGACAGTATTCCATCAGAGTTTTGGTCGAAGATGGAGGGAATCGGCAGCGTTTGGCTATCGAAACTTTTAAATAAATTAAAATGTGGACAACCTATACCGAATCAATGGAGAAGTAGCTTCTTGGTTCCATTATACAAAGGAAAAGGCGACACTCGAGAATGCAACAACTACCGTTCAATCAAGCTTATGTCACACACAGTGAAAATCGTCGAAAGAGTCTTAAACGAACGCCTTCGGCAAATAACAAAGCTCGATAATAGCCAGTGTGGATTTGTTGAAGGAAGATCGACGGTGGACGCTATCCAAAGCCTACGAACAATAATGGAAAAGCACCGAGATTCGTCTAAGGATTTACACATGGTATTTATCGACCTCGAGAAAGCATTCGATCGAGTGCCTAGGAATCTCATATGGGCCGCGCTGAGGTCTCAAAACGTACCGGAAACGTATGTTAGAATAATACAAGACATGTACGGAAACGTGAAAACTGCGGTTAAAAGCCCTGCTGGACTAACGAGAGAATTTCCAGTTAATGTCGGAGTGCATCAAGGAAGCGTACTTAGCCCTTTCCTCTTTAACGTGGTCTTTTAAAAGACTGCATGCGCGAAACAAATGTAACGCCAATTCTCTTCGCTGACGACGTAGTTATACTTAGCGATAACGTCGAAGATTTACAGAACGCCTTAAATTCATGGAGAAATGCGCTAGAGAGAAACGGGTTTAAAATAAGTCGTTCAAAGATGGAGCATTTGACGTGCCCATTTGCGCATCCGTTGCGACCTGTTCCGGATATAATGTTAGACGGAATAGTTCTTCCGAAAAGCACTATCTTTGAGTACTTAGGATCAATCGTTAACATGGAAGCGAAATGTGACGACGACGTAAGCCACAGAGTGAGTGTGGGATGGATGAAATGGCGGGAAAATTCGGGAATCTTTTGCGACCGAAAATTTCCACTTAAATTAAAGGGGAATCTCTACACCACGGTTGTTAGACCAGCTCTTATATACGGTTCCCAGAGCTGGACAATGTACGAAGTGTTTAAAAACAAAATGACGGCAGCGGAAATGAAAATGTTAAGAATGTCTAGTGGAGACACTAAACGCGATTGCATTAGATCTACGCGTATAAGAGGAAGTCTACATATAAAGAATTCGGTAACCGAACAGCTTGAGGCGAATAGAATAAGCTATTACTGCCACGTTCAAAGAAGCAACTACGGTTACTCCAACTGTAAGAAAACGAGGTCGGAAAAAGAATTCCTGGATTTCTCAAATGGCAAATGCGCAACCACGCCTGGTGCTAACCACTGAAGCGATCCAGGACCGAGCATTATGTAGACGCGTTCTGCGGTCTGCGACATTAGCCAACCCCATAAGCGGAGCAGCAGCGATGCAGTAAAAATGGGAAACTCGTTACGCATAAGTTCATATAACGTGGAAAGGGTTAATAAAAGGATAAGAAGAAGAAGAAGAAGAAGGAGTTCCATTGTCCTGCCATCCATAAACCGTACCAAACAGTTACTCATTCCCCGTGCATTGGCATTTCGTGAATCGTTTGTGGATATTAGATATTTCAAAAACCAAATCTCTGTTGGTGGTTGGCCGGTTTCAGCACTAACGTTAGTTGGATCTTGTATCCATGAAGCTAAATATTTTGTCAAAATTCGATATGGTGTGGCCGTAAGGATGTACAGCTCTTCAAAAAGGTAACATATTGAAATATTTTGTCGTCTTTGACACTTTCGTTTACTGCGGGTATATTTTCCAGATTGCAAGAGAATACCTTATCAGAAGTCTATTTTGTTGCAATATACCCTTATGCCAGTGAGATTCCTGCTTTTCACGAAAACAACTATCTGCATAACTTACCAAATCCAGAATTAGGCCAGGGCTCTAACTTGTGAATACTCGTCGGACCAGCTGATTCCAATGCAGAGTTCTTATATACATATCAAATTACTATGTTAGTACGCTAGTTACTTTACCCTATCCTCATTGACTGGACTGCTATCTTAGCTCTGAACGAAAGTCAAAGTTAAGAAAACATTTTCATGCAGATACATATGTACGTAAGAGTTTAAGGCTTTCGAAAAAGTTTGGTCTTTATCTTTCATTTTAACACATTTAAGTCACAGATACTTTAAAATTACGTAGAAAAGGTCACTCTCTAGTTAGATAGTTTTTTTTTTTTTTTTTTTTTAATTATAGGAAAGATTTCTTGCAGTCTAAAACTGTGTACACTGGGTCTCCTCGTCGTCATAAGTCCTTAATCAGTATGACAACGTCGAGTCTGTACATAATCGCTGGCAATGCAGTTTACTTATCTCGAGGTCAGTCTCTTGAGTGGCACCTCCTCCAATGCTGATTTTTCGTTTGGGGGAACGAAATCTTTTGAAGCACCGAAATAAATTCAAAAATGCTTTCCGAAATCCACGATTCATGAAGCAGTATGTAATTGGATTGCAACAACTCGACGAGTATGCCAGCAATTGGAAGAAGATGATTCCTGAGTAACCCAAATTTTGATACACCAACGATGGATTGAACATTGAAATCGTATTGATGGCGTATAGTGGTGTCCAACAAATGAAGAATTCTAAAACTACCATAAATAACATTTTTATCACTCGCTTCTTATTCTGGAGGCTCTTTTCAATGTTCGTCCTGGGGAAGATAAAAACAAAGACACATTGTGGTTAGTATGTATGTTAGTTGGATGGAGTTTAATGCTGATGGTTTGTGGGAATGATATTTGAGGAACATACCTTCGAAGACCGTGCTTTCTTCGAGTGGAGTAGGAGAACTCCTTAAAAGTGATTGGTGTTTGCAAGCAATTACTGTTGTATTGTGCGAAGTGTGCTAGATTATCACGAGATGTTGTCCGATACGAGACGAAACTACGATTGCTTGGGGAGCCGTTTTTATTGATGAAAACTTCCATTAAATTGTCAGCTGTCAAAAAGAAAAAGACAGTTATATGAGAAATTGGTAACTAGAGTAACATAAATAATAAAGGTAGGTACAAGTGAAAGAATTCAATTTGATTTGATCAACAAAATATCCGTTTAAGGCAAGTAGTTTCGCTTGATCTGGTATATAGGTAAGCTCTTAAATTCTTTAGGTTTTACATTCAATTCTTACGTCTGAAGGCTTCTTAAATACTTCTAATCTGAAGAATAGGCATTTTCTGGTCATTCAATTGAACTAACATTTAATTCTTCCTTTTGAGCGTCTGAAAATCTTTCCAATAAGGACACTAATACACATGCTTCCATACATGAGTTTGCGTATAAATCTTAAGAAATTAAGCACTGATGCTTTATTGGAAGATATCGAATTCAAAAACTACATATCTAAACTACATGTCTAAACACTTGAAAAAAGTGTCTTGCAAGGCCGGACATTAACTGTCAAACAGCTTCCGAATATTCGAAATAATACCCCAACTACAGCTTGTGTACATAAATCTGTGAATACCTTAGAATATCGCTGATGTTTTCGAATTTTCGAAAGTGTGCACCTTAGCCAGAGAACCTTAGCCCGCGACTAGCCTGAAGAGAAATTTTTCAAAAGATCTTAAATTTTTGGTTTGCAAGGTTCAAGTGTATCTGGCATTGAAGCAAAATGACAAGACAATAAGAGCAGCTCTAAATAGACGACAATTTGGCTCAAAAAATCATATTTTCAGATTAGACGCACAACGCTATCGGCAGCTACATATACAAGCGAAATTGAGGTGAGGTTTTTGGATTGGCGGCATTATTGACTCACTTTTCTTCCAAGACTACAATGGAAGATACGCTGCAATCAATAAAGGAGGCAGGATAACCGAATATTTATAGACTTGGACGAGCTATGATTCCATTTAGCCATTTAACAATCGATTTATTGCACACGAAGTTCAATAATCATGCTATCAGACGTTTTGGTGATGATGCTTAGCCAGAGTTGCGATTTGCCACATCCAGCACTTAAAGATCCAGACCAATAATTTTTTGTTGTATGCAGAGGTAGAGTTGTATATGATTCACTTCAACGAATAACGCCCAATACAAGACCTTCTGGAACACGTAGTGACGAATAGCACTATTTGCACTCAGAACTGAGCACACCAAGTTCAAAATCACAGTGCTTAAGGTACTTATGCCTACAATTATATGCCATCCTGCTATGCCTATTACAACAATAGACCGTGACCTATTGGAAAGAGGCGCTTTGGAGTTTGAACCAAATATCATCCGTCATTAGATCCCTATGCTACAAGCTAGATTGTTTTATAAATTGGAGTCGGCTGGCAGGGCAAAAATCAAGCTCGTAGCGAAGAGCTTGCCCCACCTTGAAATATTCCATTTCATACCTTTAACAGGCCACGTTAGTGAGAGCATCCGACATGTGAGCGAACGTCTTAAGACAATCCTCATCAAGGCCGAATTAGCAAACTTATTCCTAATAGGCCTCCATGGTTCTACGGAAGACAATACCGACGTCGCTAAAGAATGCTTCTACGAGCCCCTCCACAAGAGGAAGAGGTGAGCGATGTCCGAAGTATGCCGTAGTAGGCCATTTTACCTCCAGGATACGAAAGGAAGACATCTTTGGTAGGACCGTTGGAAAGCATAGTCTACACGACACCACGTCTCGAAACGGGCGGCTGATTAACTTTCCGACAGGACGAAATATCACTTAGCAAAAACACAATTTCTTCGTCTCAATATACACAAGGTAACCTGGCATTTTGTGATAAACGAAAGGCAAACGTCCCATATTCTGGACTTCTTAGTGTTCCGGGCGACCAACATTGACTTGGATCACAACCCTTATGCAACTGAGATGTGAATGCAGATTTTCCAAGCGCAACAACAAACTGCAGTCAGAACGTATTAAGTAGAAAGCTCCACTCGCAAGAGACCTCCATAATCTTCGTCTGATACGTATTTTGAAATCTCTTAACAACTCTAGTCTTCAGCATTTAGTATCGGATACCAGTGGAATGGCTGCCAGCGTTCTATTAAGAACGTGTTAGGTTCTGCCAAACGTCTCGCCGTCAGCCAAAAAATATTGTTAAACTTCGACGATGACAGCCAAACCTACCATTCACCCGATTAAATGAAGTAATGATGGCAATATCTAAGCTAAAATTAGACAAAGAAATGTTCGAAGTGACATTCTCATATCCCAGATACATAGGCTCCGAAGAGTGAATGGTATCTCAGCATAATCTGATGTATCAATAAAAAAGGACATCCGCTCAATTGGGCGAGGAAAGCAAATGTTATTTATTAGACCAAGTTAACAAGCATTTGGCGTAAAAACAAAAGCATTTGACCGACAAGATAGTGGTCCTACATCAAGACATCATTGTTGCCATGACACGGAGTACGAATTGCTCCTTCATTCACCATATTCTGAGGACTAACAATGCCTATTCTATGGACCAAGATAAACGAATAAATATCAATTGGAGAAACCTTGCACGAACAAAATATCTTTCATTCGTAGTTCAACGATAACCAGCTGTAAAGTAGTGGGGGCCGTGTCAAATCACGATTTAAGATTTACATGGATTTACGGAAAAGCTCTTTAGAATTATTTTGATGCTGCAAAGACACATTTGTTTGTTGTTCAAAACTGACAAAGAAAAAATACTTTCATTTTTTAGCAATCCAATCATACACTTAGAAATGTAGAAAAAAAGGGGATAAAATTACAGTAAGGGAACCTGAAACCGGAATAAGAAAGTAATTACGTGAAGTGTCCAATATTTCCTCAGAAATCGTGTTCAGACCCTTAAAACCTAAGACATGGCTGAGGAGTATTAACAACTAAGGAGAATACTCGAAGCCCCTCATTTGAAGACTTCAGGTGAGCTAGGAAAGTCTAGTAAGTATACGTAGCGTCCTGGTGGAACACAATTCCTTTACTATTGGGCAAGGCTGGCCGCTTTTGGGCTATTGCTTCCTTCAGACGGTTCAATTGTTGATACTACAAGTCCGAATTAAGAGTTTTGCTGTAGGGGAGCAGCTCATAGTAGATGATTCACTGCCAATCTCACCAAACACTCCACATTTTGCATGAGGTTGTCGCAAGTGATCCACTTTTCATCACCAGTTACCGTCCGTTTTCGCCTTTATCGAAGAAAAACTGTAAAATATAGGAACATGAACTAGCTCACCTGCAAGATATGGTCAGAAGGAACTATGTCCAATGAATGAAACCTCAGCATAGTTTGTCCAATCTACAAAATAGCAGATCCCTTCGACTGCGCCAACTATATGGGAATCTCTCTGCTGAACATCGCTTACAAAATTTTCTCTTCCGTTTTATCTAATCGCTTGAAACCCATCATGAGCAGTCTGATAGGTCCATATCAGGTTGGTTTCAGGCCAGGGAAGTCTACAATCGATCTAAAATTCACCCTACGGTTGGAAAAGACCGTGGAATTGCAGATCGACACTCACTACCTGTTTGTCGACTTTAAAGCCGCATATTACAGCGTCCAAAGGGACGATCTGTATAATACCATGTTAAGTTTGGGCATTCCTGCTGTGCAGGATGACAATGGAGAATACTCTCTGCTCCACTAAGGTCGGTACCGAATTAACCGAGACCTCCAATGTCAAAAAAGGTTTAAGACAATGTGACACGCTGTCATGTGGCTTCATGTGACTGTAAATTGTGCAAAATTATTTTGCCAAAAGAAGTGAACGTTTCTTTATAAGTCTTCCCGATTGCTTGTGTACGCAGATGACATAGATGTTATTTGACGAAGATAGCGAGACGTCAATGTGACATTCGCAGCTTTAAAAGCGAAAGCGGTTACAATTGGTCTCACGATAAATGAGGCAAAAACCAAACATACGCTCACATCACAAAAGGACTTCCAACTTCGAAAATTTGGTCAGAGTGTCACAATCGGCAGCTATAATTTCGGGGTAGTTAAAGACTTTGTCTACCTTGGCTCCGCAGTTACAAGTAGCAACGATACCAGCACGGAAATAAGACGAAGAATAATTCTTGCCAGTCGCTGTTTTTTCGGGCCCAGGAGGCAATTGAGTAGCAGAGCCCTCTCTCGCAAGACCAAACTGGCTTTAAACAAGACCATGATCATCCCCGTCTTGCTCTACGGCGCAGAGACATGGACATGGACATGGAAAAAGGATGAAAAAGCCCTTAGTCATTTCGAGAGGCAAATACCCCCTGTTATTTTTGGTCCCGATTGTAATGACGGGGAATGGAGGAGGAGATCTAACCACGAACTGACGGGCAGCGACAGCGACATCGGCTTGGTCAGGCGTCTACAGATTCAACACCTTTAATGACTAGGCCATGTAGGGCGAATGGATACCATAGCTCCGGCCCGAATAATTTTCAAATCAGAGGACGGCCGAATCTACGGTGGTGGCGAAAGACAATGTCAGCTGGAGAGTCTCGTTAGTTGAGGCCCAGATTCACTCCGTACTGTAGCGCCACTTTAGATACAGAAAAAGGTATCTATCTTCACGCGCGCTCAAACAAAAGTGAGTGAAACAATTATAAAACTGTCAGAGAAGTTTGTTGAAGTATGCAATCTCATCTTTCTAACGGTATTAGTGAACGTCCGAAAGGACGTATGTCACACGAGATATAGATTTCTAAAGACATTTGTTGGAAAAATAGTGGATTTATTTTTACTACATCTGATGACAATTTAAATGGATACGTTGGAGAGACGAGCTACGCTGCTTCTATGGGGGAAAGGCCTTGGAAGAAGAAATTTCTATGCAAGTGTGGGAACTATGTATTTTCATATAGTAGCATCATAGATGCCTAGAAACGCAAAACATCAAGCAATAGTTACTTAAGTATTCATAATCAAACCACAAGTAGTCTAGCATCGACTTTTGCTGGGAGAATTTTCCGTGCAAATACAGGAGAAAGAATTGAAACAAAATTGAATAAAAAATATGTTCGATATGAATTTTAATTTTATATGGTTGGTGCTAAGATCTTAAAATATATTGCACACCAGATATTACCAAAGAATTCGAGTTAGCAGTTCATTCGAAAATTCACAGCGAAAGGAAACTGTTGTGACAGAAATGATTAAGGGCTTCATGGGTCCATCGACGCCTTATCTTATTTCTATGAAAATCGGGAAAATAATATTTAACCATTAAACACCTCGTAGCGAATGAACCGCATAATTAGTATTTAAGAAAAATGAAATACTACTCGCTTTCTCCCCCCACATTGCAACAGAATTTTTCCTAATTCGCATCTCCGAGTTCAAGGATTTAAAAAAAAAAAAAAAAATAACTTCCCTCATCTGTTCAGTCAAGAGAAGTTTCAATTGGTTTTGACGTCTCGAATTATTCTTTAATCAATAGTCGCTGCCTAAAGATATATTATTCTACTGCCTATCAGTGTTGGAATAGATTGTAGTCCCCTACAATACTCTTGAGTTAGTTCGTTTCATATGGTATTGCTCAAATGACAAACATGCCATGCCTGGAGTAGAAATTCAATTCATCCCATTTCCGTTTCACGCTTCAGAAATCTAAAATCAAAATTCTTCATCAATCCAATCAATATCACATCCCATACCCATTCACATGTATCATCTCAACGAACTTCCTCCTTCCGGGACCGATGAAATTACTTTCACTCGCCGGAGTTCTTGAAAATGAGACTTTCTCTGTCGTTGCCAGAGTTTCAAAGGAAATAATTCTCCCCACCCATTTAAACTGAGTTGGATTATGCATGCTTGATGAGATACGATAAAAATACGAATAAACTCGTATCCATCTATTACCCTAACTTCAACCACACATTCACCTACCATCACCCACAATCCAACTCTCTGGTTATAATTCAACTAAATTATTCCTGATTCTCCATTTCGATTTGATGCGAAAAGTTTTTTCTTCTCTTATTCAAAATTAAATTACGAGTACGAGGCGCGCAAGGATTTCAAGATGATTTTTAGGATACCAAGAACGTAGGACTCCACAACTTCAAACCTTCAAAATCTCAAAGATACTTTAATATACTTGTACTCGTACACAAAAACTGTGTGCGTATGGTGTCAAAGCAAATATATATAAACTTTGCACTTTATTGTTGTCCTCTTGGGGGTGCCTAATCTGTCTAAAGGATTACTTATCTGTACTTAGTTCCAAGAATGGTTAACCGCGACCAACACAAGGAATACACATCATGGTTAAGTCCTATGGATAGGCATAAAACGAAGAAAAGTAAATTATCAAACTTACTTGATTGCGTACTTTTCGCCACTTTCTCAGCCCGCATTCCGTGCCAGAGTGTCCTTGATATGAGTGAGTACGTTGCCGTCAGTACCACAACTGGAATTATTAATAGTATGAGATCCAGAAAAATGTTGTAGGCCTTCTCGTAGGGTCTTATGCTCGGTGGCCAGTATTCCCGGCATTTGTGGTGACCTACAGAAAACAGAAAAAAAATATAGAAAATTCCGTACAAAGGTAATAAAAAACGTAATCTACTTGTGTACTCTACGTATCTATGAGTAAATGCATATGTATAAGCAAGGGGAGGAGAAAACTTTCTGATTCTGATGTTAATGTGGCGGCAATTTTTCAGATAAAAGTCCAATGTATGCGAGTGAGGGGTTGGGGGCAAATAATTTTTGATTTCGAGAGTCGGGGATGTGTGGATACAGATTGCTTGTTCAGTTTAAGTGGAAATTACATGAATTATGTACATAATTGTGTGTAGAAGGGTATCTGCTTTCAAGTAAACACGGCTGTGTATTATTCAATAATTTTATTTCATGGGAAAAGTGCTGATTTTTTTTTTATTATTTCATTATTAAATCGTTGGGAAAATTTGTGTTTATAATACGAGTACTTGGACTTGAAGATACTTCTTAGTAAATATCATAGTACAAATATTTCCTTAAAAAAACAAACAATTCAGATAAACTGTATTAATCAAAGGAACAGTACTATGTGTATCTTGAAAAGCTCAAGTGTTTCAACAATTGTAAGTTGCAATAGATAGTAACAAAACGAAATGTTTACATGCACGGCTGCCTGGGTAGTTCCTGTGTTAGTTCTGTTGTAATTAATTGCAAGTATTACAGTAGGAGATCTGTATCTTTTCGGTACGAAGTTGAACTGAACAGCTTCGCAGCGGGACGAAACCTGACCATAGCTAGCATGCGGTTTCGGCTCCTCAACATGAACACTCCGATCCTCAAATCATCTCAAGATATGCCAGAAAAGTCTTACCTGTTTCAGATATCCAATCTAGTTTTAGCCTAGGTACGAGTCACACATAAAATAACCACAACCAACAACGATAAGGAAATTGAAAATCCCACGACTACAATAGTAAGAGACTCTAAGCAAATTTAGGAATCGTCTGTCTTCTAAGCTGTAAGGAAGTCGTGTTCCGCCGACATCAGATAAAGGCGACTACTGTCCCATGTCTAAAGTAAGATATCCAGTTAAAGCTCGGTGAAAGCTCGAGTAGATACGGTGAAACAAGAGGCATATTTAGTAACTGTTCACAAGAAGTCAAGTACAGCTCTCCTGTTCTACCAGTAAGATAAGTGGGAAGAACCCTGGCGTCTAAAAAGTATTTTAAATCGACTCCGACAATCCCGCCCGAAGAGTGGGCGACTCCAATCAATACGGATAAAGTTCCCCCCAAGGCGCTGTTCAAAGGGATCTCAGCCACAGAAGTCCGGAGGCAAAGACAGTCAGCTAGAGATCGAGGCACTTGCAGGCTTAATTGGTTGAGGCCTTCGTACTCGTACTGCTCAGCAGACTTTTTTATACTCCTCGATCGATCTCATATCAGAAAGATATGCACAAAGCCTAATTTTCCCTCCATGTGGATTTTTTTCAGCTCTTCCGTAACTGCCTCCAGTTATGCACTCCAAATCGGTTAGATCCCCTTCTAATTGTGGTCCCCACCTTATAGTAAGTGAGGTCGTTCTCTACTGTGTTGTCCTTCCCAGTTGGATTCGAAGAGTTTGCGGACTAGAACATTTCTATCCATTCGCTCTACATGACCCAGCCATTTTAAACGACTGATGCGCAGTTTTCTGACTATGTCGATGTCGTTGTACAGTTCGTTGTAGAATCCTCTCCCGAAAAACGCATCAAAGCGAATGGCACCGAATATCTTTCGAAGGACTTTTCTCTCGAAACGACTAACAATATCTTCATCCCCTTCGATAGAGTTCATGCTTCAGTGCCATAAAACCGGATTGGGATTGGGACGATCAACGTTTTAAATAAAATCTCCTTAGTTTTTCGAGATAAAAAAGAATTTACGAATTATTAAAAGAAGTTACGAGTATAGCAGAGGAGAGATAGACAAAGTTCTTCACCCATATTAACCCAGCGCCTCATTTAAGGTGCACCTACTTCTTCCATCAAATTTTCAATTTTTTCACAAGAAAGCGTAGATTTCATAATTTGGTTCAAAACCTGACACCTTTTAGTGCAACATAGTAGTCTTTGAAAAATATACGCGCTTTCATTAACTTTTGAGAGTTATTTTTGTTTTGCGTATTTTACCCGACATGAGTTCCAGGAAAACGTAAGTAATAACTATTATATGGTTTTGACTGATTTTTTTTTGTTCAACGCCCCACTTAGGGTAGGCAGCGGGGAGTTTTCTTTCAATGGAATACAAAAATGTATTGTTTTTCTTGAATTTTCCTTGCAGACTCAGTGTTCATGGAGTTATATCAGCACTGGAAGATGATAGCCCAATTATTTCTGCAGATATATTCATCACACCACCAGACAATGTTGATTTAAGTATGAAGACAGTGGAAGTGAGGATGCAGGCGATATTGGCAACCTCGCTCGTCGACAATTGTTGGCTAAAGGCGAGGAACGATGCCAGGTTCCATTAACTGAAGGAGTCTTGGCAACCGTTGAAGGAATTCCATTCATAGATTCCAAGAGGAACATACATCAGCACAACGTTTGGATGAACAGCCCGCAAAGAAAAATAATGCTGTCATAATAAGGAAATGGAAACAAAAGGATATTACTTCAAATCCTGAAATGGAGTCAACTGTACCCGACTTTGTTCTAGATAAAGAAAATCTCTTAGAATTTTTCGAGATGTTTTTTGACGATGAAGTTTACGAACTATTGGGCTCTAGAACAGAAAAAAATACTATTTCTAAAGGACAGGTCAACTTTAGAATAACTGCAGAAGAAGTACAGAATTTTGTAGGTATCTTCTCTTGTCGGATTACAATAGAACGTCGGTCTACAGATTGTACTGGGAGTTGCCTCATGCACAACCCGTAATCGATTTAAAGAGCTCGTACGCTATTTTCATGCATGTGATAAAAACCACCTTCCCCCCGATTATTAGTTTGGAAAAGTTAGACTTCTGTGGGATATGATG
Organism: Volucella inflata; assembly: GCA_928272305.1. Taxonomy (NCBI): domain Eukaryota; kingdom Metazoa; phylum Arthropoda; class Insecta; order Diptera; family Syrphidae; genus Volucella; species Volucella inflata. The sequence continues at coordinate 112,675,814 of OV743719.1, forward strand.
AATGAAAGATGACTGAAGTTTTTTCCTGGAGACAAACATTTATCATTTGATGAGTCAATGGTGCCATATTTTGGAAAACATGGCACTAAGCAGCACATACACGGCAAACCAATCCGTTTTGGGTAAAAAATCTGGTCACTGTACACTCGATTAGACTATCATATCTACGGTGAGCCTTGCCAGGGGGCTAAAACAGGTAATACGGTGTCAAGTCTCGGTATTGGTGGTTCTGTCGTGATAAACTTGTTAGACGAACTTATGAGTATAGCAGAGGCAAGGTAGACAAAGTCCTTAACTACCTTCAGTGTTCGCTTGTGAGTTCTGTATAATACTTTTAAGTATGATATTAAGGAATTCATAAGCCCCATCGCCTTGTCTATAACTTCCTTTGACATCAAAGGTCTTGGACCTTGATGGAGCAGAAAGCGTTTCTAATCGTCATTCTGCACAAATGAACGAGTTTAAAATGAATGCCAAACTAGACAAAGCTCTGTATAGATCCCGTGTTCGTAGTGCAACTACGTTATTCCTGACTCGCAATATTTTCGATCGCGCCATCTTTCTGCATGCCAGTATTTCTCAGCATACTGGGGATTTGTTTTGTTTGGCCGGCTTAATCCCAGCGCATTAGGTGGGCTGTCTCTGATACTAGGTTGGAAGTGATAGCATTGGTCTTCGGTATTTGATGCTGTTAGCAAAGGAGCTGTTAAAAGATTTCGGGGTACGCATTGGACGAATATCTTGACGGTCTCTTGCCATTACACCTTTTCTGCGTTATACTTCTTCTTTACAATGACCGTTCGGAAATCACATTCGAACCGTGGCTGCAACAAGGTAATGACTGGAGTTGTTGACTAGCGAAACATTAGAACATCCAGAATACCGATGATATGTCTCTACACATGTTTTTTTATCTTTTCCGCCTATGGTTTTGAGCCTTATGACAGTGTTCACCAGGATAATGATGGGCTGGGCGAGCTGCATTCCTTTGTCATTTTAACCTTGATTAGCATCATGATCATCCAATTACCAGGAAGCATCGCTAAAAATTGTTGCTCTGCTGGCCCAGTAAAAATCATGGGACGGTCAGCAGTATCCCAATCAATTGCCATCGGGGTTCCCATGTCTTAGTGCTAGTTGAAGTATATTCTCTTAAGCTCCTAAGCAAAAGTTTTCTTTTCTTAAAAGCCCCCGGCCATTCAGTTGAATTAAACTACTTTGTAGTTTATAGAATCTGTACTTACCTGGGCCAGCAGCAACCAGCAACCCTATTGTTTACTAAATGCTTCAAATTTATCCGAGGGATAGCTCTGCTTCTAATTGCTCTCTGAGCTTAAGCAAACGCGATAAGCAAGAGCTACTCTTGCATCATCTCTTTGCCTTTAATGTAGATCGTCAAAAGGTTCTAGTTGACGCAACTGAAAGCTTAAGTCTGCCTTTAACGAATCTGAATCAAAGTGGCTGCTGCTTGTCGTTCATTCTTATTACAATCGGCCCATTCCACCACACTTTTTGGATGGCTTCTAAAGAAGATCTAGTTATTTGGCTTTAAAAGATCTGATAAGTGACCCAACATTCCAAATTCAATACCGAAAATTGCTCGCATCTTCCGAATGGAGTGGTCGTCAACAATGGAAGCCATGCCAATAAAAAAAAATCATCTGGAGAGCCAGGATTTGTATCGCTGCACCATGTGTTGAGTGCCAATTTAGATTGCTTTGCCACCATCTCTACCTCGAAAACCTTGATGGCTGGACTTAAGATTCTTATCGATACGCCACCATTAGCTGTATTTATTTATTTGATCAGGAGCACGACAGAAGATGACTCAGTATTTTCTATGAATCTCACTACCAGTAGATGGGTATATATTCCTAATAGTGACACATCCCAGCAACCAAGAATTCCTAATTCAAAACTTTTTCTTCCTTTAAATGCATTTTCGACTTTCTCTGTAAATGTCCAATTCTTTGGCCGTACAATGGTTTCGATTTGAACATGAACACAAAATAGACTCACGGACTGCAATAGAATAATCAAAAACCGATACCTGTCGATGTTAGTTCTTGAATTGCTATTAACAAACGATAAATGCTCTTTCCTGTCGAATGACGAAGAGACACAAACAACAAAAATTTCTCTCCACATCGTAATCCAATGTTTACGTAATCGCACAACAGTAAAGGATTTCTCAAAATTCTAGTCCATTTCTGGGTTTTATCGTGAAATACTCATTCCTTTAGTACCGACTTACTTGCTCGTAAATAGGTAGGTACGAGTAGGTACTTGCATAACAATGTGTGGTTCTCGGACTAGGACCAAAAGTCCTTTTATGCTACATTCCATGTCAAAGAATAGTACGCAAATACAGCGGTATGTATGTGCAATATCAACAATGTCCTTGCAGATATCCATACATACATAAATATGTCAGTCGAATTCGTATAACCCGAAGAAGCAGTCAATCTCTGCAGGGATCTAAAGATTGTTCCTGGAACTAGGCCATCACGACTTATTAAAGTTTAATGAATCACCAGGGAAGGTCAAATATTATGAAACTCAGAAAAAAAGGCAAAACATTCCCGTGGGCTTAGTTTAATAAAAATATAAAGAAAATATTCCCCAAACCCTGAAGGCTGCTTTCTTGTTATATAAGTACAGCTGGCATTAGCCTGCTTTTTGCAATCCTATTAGTGAATGCGTCTTCTGATGACAGTGACAGGAAGCTGATACATATTAGGACGGAACTTTCTTCGCAAAGAGACAAAACCAATTGAAAACTCCTAAGGGAGCTGGTGGATGTCATCTGCCGGCAAGAGGAGTCAAGTAAGGATATAAGTGATTTATTCACAGCAGCTGGTCCTGTGGTATGCGATAAGTTTGCATTGACGAAGATAACAAAGAAGAAGAAGAAGAAGAAGAAGAAAATTAAATCTGGTTTAGACGATTGAATGAAAAGATATGTACACCTCTCTTACCCTCAATTGATTAAAAGACAGCCAGGACAGTCTTTTTATTACAGCATAAATGTGGTGTTATATTGGCGACCTTAATCCTAGTTGTCGTTTCTGCTTTTTAAACATTTGAGGTTTTACTTTACTACTCGTATCTAAGACATTGAGTAGATGGAGTGAAGTTTAAATCGTTATTTGAAAACGTTTTAAGCACGACTAAGCGAAGAAGAAATTGAAAGAGATATTAAGGTGGGTCCACTTACAAACTTTGAAAGTGTTTGTATAGATAAGAGTTGGGAAATTTATTTAAATAAAAAGTTTGCTTACCTCTGTCGCGACACTATTACCACGAATTAGTGTTATTTCCGAATTTCGATGATACTTGCTGTTATTGGTCGAACTTTTAACTCTGCGAAGTGTTTAGGTCACCTCTTAGAAGCAACGTAAGAGGTATTCATACGCCGAAAATTGAAGTATAATGTCTATATCTGGCCAGGTGCTCCTGAACTCTAAAACTGTGTGAAAAAAATTATAGAAGCTGTTTATTTTGTGTAGTCAATTGACACGTAATGTCTCCTGTTGGATCGCTGTTTCCAACGCTAGTACTCCATCAAAATAGCCAGAAGCATTCCGGTCTTTAACACCTTCAACCGTTTTACTATAAATGCTAATCCATTTACCCGTAGAGTTTGTCTGAAATGTTATAACTTTTTCCTGAACACTTATTGGCTTCTCGATAAATTTTGAAGAAGTACATCCTGTTGGCTTAATTTTAGCAGTCTCTTCCAAGAACCCAAAATGTTCCATCTCATTATCGGGCTAAATATTGACGTCTAGGGCATGAATAATTTGCCATCTATCAGCATACCTTAACGACTTTACATAAACTACAATAGATATGGGTGGTCGAATACACAAACAAATTGTCGGTTTCGGCAGGCCACTAAGGCAATCCCTTTATTTCGATCAATGTCGTCCATGTTTTCGAAGCAATAGCCACTGATCTACTAACGTTGTTCATTGTCAGTTGAGAGTTCAGCCTCATTTTTAGGAAAATGTAGACTGCCGACATCATCTTTAAGGCCACGCCACATGATGACTATAAATAAGTTTCGTTAGTCACATCCGGATTTGCCCTTCTCCATTGCTCGCATTTGGGGTAAAGTGAGCTTCGCCATCAAACTTGATTATTCGATAAAATAAATTTGAACTTCAAGTCATTAAAGAGCTCAATCTACTAACAGCTGTGGCAAATTATGATCTTGTGGTTTTAGTATCTGCACCAGCTACATCGCCTACAGTTGTAATCGGCATTCAATTGGCAATTTCGAAACTTCAGGCAGACTTCAGTGAGCTGCTACTATTACCTGATTCAATTCCAGTCAAGAAGCTATGTTTAGGTCTTCAAAAAAAAAGGCTTGCGATTTAAATGAATTTCAAGCGGCGTAGTTCCTAAGCTGCAGGTGCTCCAGGTGAAGGCATGCATTATGTCCGTCCTTCTTTTGTCTCCGATTATGTATTTGAAGCTACGAAATCCACCATATTTTTTTCGGTATTTGAAATATCTTTTTCGATTTTTACGCAGAGATAAAATAACAAATACAACAAGTACTCTAGCGACTTAATTGGTGAGATTCGCACTACCAGTTGTTTCTTAGAGACAACTTCTATTTCGACCTCCTGTTGTCCGATGTAGGAGCACGATTTACTGCCAAAAACTAGTGACAATTACGCCAACGTGGGTTCGTATATGACTTCGGAATTGAAGGATATCCCTCTAACTATATTAGGGTACGTTGGACACATTTCTTCAGATCATTGACGAGAGAACTGCTCAACCTGGCTGCATCTCCCGTTCAAAAGTAGTCTGTACTTACATTTTACTTTAGGTGACGCTACAGTCCGGGGTGGACCTGGGCCTTAGTCAACAAGCTTCGATTGGCTAGCTGCCTCCAGTTTCGCACGCTAAGTTGGCTGAGGTCCTCTTCCACTTGCGTGCGCCACCTGAGTCTTGGCCTTCCTCTACTGCGCAGTCCCTCGGAGGCGGATTCGAAGACTTTTCGGACCGTAACATTGGTGTCCATGCGCTCTACATGACCCAGCCATCTCAGTCTTTGGATGATCACTCTTCTGGCAAGGTCCATATCGCTGTACAGGCCATACAGTTCGTCGTTGCATCTTCTCCTCCACTCACCGTCAATGCAGACGGGACCGAAGATCGCCCGAAGCATTTTTCTCTCGAAGCAACCAAGAACACCCTCATCCATTTTTGATAATGTCCATGCCTCTGCGCCATAGAGCAGGACCATGACTTTTGTTGTCCGAGAGAGGGGTTTGCTACTCAATTGCCTTCTAAGCCCAAAGAAACAGCGGTTGGCAAGAGTTATTCTTCGCTTGATCTCAACGCTGATGTCGTTGTCTGTATTTATAGCAAAACTTATGTAGACAAAGTGCTTAACTACCTCAAAGTTATATCTGTCGAGGGTGACATTCTGCCCGAGACGTCGGTGTTGGTTAACCTTTTTGTTTGACAGCATATACTTGGTCTTGCCCTAATTGACCGCTAAACCCATTTTCGCCGTTTCCGTCTCAATACTCGGGAAAACGCCATTGATATCACGCTGCTTTCTCCCCAATATGTCAATATCGTCGGCGTATGCGAGTAGTAGGACGGACTTTTGAAAGATAGTACCTTTTGTGTTTGCTAGTGAGTTTTGCACTATTCTTTCAAGTACGATGTTGAAAAAAATCGCATGATAGCGCATCGTCTTGTCTAAATCCTTTCTGGACATCAAAGGTCTCGCATTCTCTATCGTCATCCTGCATAGACGGACGAGTTTGGCAGGGATGCCAAAACTAGACATTGCTCTGTATAGCTCGTCTCTATAAATGCTGTCATACGTGGTCTTAAAATCGATGAATAGGTGGTGGGTATCGATCTGAAGCTCATGGGTCTTCTCCAAGATCTGCCGTAGTGTGAATATCTGGTCGATGGTGGACTTTCCTGGCCTGAAGCCACACTGATATGGACCTATCAGGTTGTTGACGAACGGCTTCAGGCTATCACGCAATACGGCGGATAAGATCTTATATGCGATGTTAGGGAGACTTATGCCTCTGTAGTTGGCGCAGTTCAGACGGTTTCCTTTCTTAAGAATCGGACAAACAATGCTGAGGTTCCATTCATCGGGCATACTTTCGTCCGACCATATTCCACAGATAAGTTGGTGTATGCTCCTTACCAAGTCATCGCCTGCCGCTTTAAAGAGCTCGGCAGTCAGGCCATCCGCCCCAGCAGCTTTGTTGGACTTAAGCTATCTTCACTTCATCCAGGTCGGGTGGACGGAATTGTTGGTCATCATCGTCCAAGTAGAAAGGTTGATTCTGCCTGACAGCGGTATTTGGTCCGTCATCGTCGTTATATAGTCTGCAGAAATGGTCTTTCCAAATCCTCAGCATCGACTGCGATTCTACTACGATGTTCATCTCTACAGGCTTCGGTTCGGGGTTTGTGTCCGTGGCATGTTCCTGGAGTAGCATCTCTCAATTTCCTCGATCGCGCGCTTCTCATGCTCTTTCTTCTTCCTCCTGAGAAGCCGGTGTTCGTCTCTCCTCTTCCGCTCATAGAGCTCTTGAGCAGCTCTGGTCTTTTTTTGCAGTGTCGCATTGTGTGCTTTTTGCTCAGCTGCATGTGCTTGCCGGCATTTATCATCGAACCAGGGGTCTCGTTGTGGTGGACGAGTGAAACCCAGCACATCAGAAGCGGCATCTCTGATTCCGTTTTGGCAGTGTTTCCAGTGGTCTTCGATGCTTGGTGCTGGCGGCATTGGACCTCTTAAGATATTAAGTGATACTCGATCGGAAAATGACTTGGCGATCTCTTGCGATAGTAACCGTCTCACGTCGAATTTTCTCACAGCATTAGTTTGTCTTGGCGTAGTTTGGGATATCCGCAACCGTACCTTGGCTACAACAAGGTAATGGCCCGAGTCGATGTTGGCTCCTCGGAACGTACGGACATCCATAATACTGGAGGAGTGTCTTGCATCGATCGCAATGTGATCAATCTGGTTGACTGTTGATTGATCAGGAGTTCTCCAAGTCCCCTTGTGTATGTCGAGATGTGGGAATCGCGTGCTAGCCACGACAATGTTTCGCCCTGCCGCGAAAACGATTAGCCTGAATCCGTTATCGGAGGCGGTGTTGTGCAGGCTATATTTTCCGATTGTTCAACCAAAGATACCCTCTCTTCCTAGCTTTGCATTAAAATCACCGAGGACAATTTTAATGTCATATACCTAGGGCATTGCTCGCAGGTCTTGTTAGGGACCTCGTAGAAGTAGTATCTCCGGCAGGTGCTGGTTCTTTAAATGACGAGAAAGAGCCTCTGCAGCCGAACATCTTGCAGCCAGTAGTTGCCAGTACAGCAAGTGAATTAACATATACGTAAGCAGTATATCTATAAAACAAATTATGGATAGTAAGAAACCTTTGGTATCAACACACTAACAACAGAGACACATCCCATAACGTTTTGCAGCTTTTCGATAAAAAAGTGGACTGCTATTGCGACTGAACACCTTGAACAGGCAATAGACTGACAGACATAGTCGGAGGTCAGGTTACTACATTGAAGTCATCAATCAATCAAAAAAGTTGGCATTGGAACTCAAAAATGCAAGCTATGTACCTATATAAGCACCAGAAACCCAAATACGTTTCGCATATAAATAAAAATTGCCGGAACGACGGACAATAAACAAATACTGATGCAGGTGCAATTCCAGGAGAAGAAGACGATAAAAACAACTTTTTTCGATAGAAGATTCGTGGAGCAGGTAAAGGCGATAGGAGAAATTTTCTAGAAAGTGGTGCACCGGTATCTCCGTTAAGAAGAATTGGTATCATACACCACCCTGTATAATGTGTGTATCCGTTTCCTTAAGACGATTCATTCAATTCGGCGAATTATCGGTCGATAAGTTTCCTGTCGAATATCAGCAAGGTATTTGAAAAGGAGACTAACAGAGCTCTCATCGAGTGGGTTGATGAATAGTTTTGGACCAAGGCAATGTATCTCTTCGCCATGTCATGTCGAGCACAGACAACTTAATGTCATTAATATAGTTTTGCAGTAAGACTTCGTTAAGATTAAGCTATACTGGAGTTAATGTTTACAAGTCATCTTTTAGTGCGTTTTGTCTGAAGCCTTTGGCACTGTCACGGGCATTGCCTTGCCTGTCAAAATGTACTCAGGTGCATTGGTATATGTCTAGATCCATTTGACAAGAGCGAGTTTGGGTTTACTACCGAAAATATCTTTATGACGAGAGTTCGTACTTGAATGGCTTTGTTCATTTTTTTTACAACAAAGGACTGTTCTGGGACAAATAAGTGGTGGTGATTATCTTCCATGTCGTTTGAACAAGTGCGGACAGGCGAGTAAACTACAATTTAAATTAAATTTTGTAATTCTGTAACAAAAACCAAAGACATAGTTGAAGTATAAGGATTAGCTAAAAACGCCTGAAACGGCCCGATAATTATGTTAATTTCATTCACTTTTTGTCGAGCTTAAAAGTATTCAGGGAAAGGAGAAGATATCTCTGCAATGGATTTGCCAACTTCGCTGATATGACATGGCAAAATGCATTATGAGTCTATACGTCCCTTAAACTCAAAGAAGTACCTATAGCTTAGCGAATTCAATTCACATACAGAGCAAGACACGGTTTCGTACTTTCAAAATGGACTTTTTTCAAAAATAAAAAGGTTTTCCAGAAGTTCTAAATGTTTTTCAGAATGTTAAAAAAAACCAGTTTTTGTGGCAACCTACCCTTCAGGAGTGAGTACGTGCCAACCACTTCCGTTTTCGATTCAATCTAAAAATTTAATTGGATATTGGTTAGCTAGTATCTGTTGTCATTTCTTGTTTGCTTTCAATTGCCACATTTTTTACTTGACAAAAAAGAAAACAAAACAACAGAATTGCTTTCATGTAACGATTGCGTCAATGATTTTATGTTGTCAGGGTGCATATGAAGCATTTTTAAACTTTGGAACGCAGCTGCCAATGCACTCCTGTAGTTATGTTGAGACTAAGCTAACTTTCTCCACATGCATTTTTTCGAAGAGTGAATTTTTATGTACTGCATAGCATATGGGTCTGCTGTCTTTGTTTCGTCCTTGTGATGCTTGGTCATGTGTGGAATTTAAGAAAACACTCAGAGAGTATGGAATGATAAAACCTTTGCTTTGCATAAATTTTCTCGAATATTTATTTTCACTTAGATTCTTTTAAAATTCACTGCTGGCATCAGCTGGAATTTTTGAATGCAGTGCTCTATTATAATCCCCTTCAACGGCTTGCTTAAGATTAACAATTCTCCTTTTTACAGAATTTCCAAAGAACTGAAGTGGCCACAGTTTTATTCAAGGCATCAGCCTTGGCTTGTTTGCGCAATAAAACCCTCAAAAACTGTTTAGTCCTCTCAGTTTTGCCACAGATTTATTTATTTATTTACTTATTTATTTACTTATCGTTCTATTGACATGATTAAAGAACCGAACAGAATAATACTCGTAGATTTGTATTTTTAATGTCCACCAGAACTTGGCCATAATCTTTGCCGTGTGAAGACATGGTATATGGGTGTGGATTGGTTTCTCACCACTTGAAATGCTCGTTAAAGTTATGGGTTACCCAAGATCAAAGTTAATTTCACTTTCCTATGACAGATAGAGGTGTCATCTTAGTATCATGCTATTACTTTTCGACTGGAAATTTCAAATCAAGGTCGAATGTTCCATTTTTACGGCCACAACCTTAAATTATTAATTTTGCTGGCCAGTAGAAGTGCTCTGTATACCAGTTTTAATTTTTACAGGAAAGTTAGTCACAATTTGAAGTATCGATAGGACTTTAACATAGATGTTCACTAGAGAGCTTCTTAGTTTGGAGTGAAGTGAAAATCGGATAGTTAGTGTGGTAGTACCTACGAGTAATATATGGGTGAAGACAATGATAATATCCTTGACGATTTAAATAGAAAAGGCATTGTATCAGTACCTTTGCAGATAGCACTATATGACATTTCAGATACGAGTCAACAATTATAAAGGATGATTCTTTAAATGGTACTTTTTCAGTGGGGGTTTTATGAGAGACCAGGCATGTGTAGTGTCCCACTGATTTGGTATTTTTGTTCAGTGTTGTTTGGTATTTTATCAGAGAGTTATTTAATTACGGCACAGCGTCTTCAAATCATGTATTTGACGAATGTATTTGTGTGTTTAAAGCAACTTATGGACCACATAATCGGCTTACCGAATGCACAGTTCGCTATATTGTATAATATGAAGCCATTCTCTTTTATAATTGTATAATATGAGACCAAATATACCACGTTTAGCACGCGCATTGAAGAAAGCGGTAGCGGAGAGTGCACGCCATGACTGTAACGAATGGATTTGGCGCCATTCTCAATAGCTTGGCTTGTCGTATGCAACAACTTGGAGATCTTAGTTTAAAAGCAAACAAATCTGAAACAGGACGACCTTCCGAATCATGGACATTTCAGTCGTTGGGCAACTTTTCTCAAACAAAATTTTATTCCGGCCATATTTGGCCTAATGGCTAAGTCAATAATCAAAATATCCCATTGTCTCAGCGACATTTGGCTCTAACTAGATAGCGCCACTTGCCACATGGTCCGTGAAACCATACCTATTTTGCTGGATTAGTTCGGTGAACAGTAATTTTTTAATTAGTTTTTAGACCGACGAATTGATGACCTATATCTTGTGACATCCACCTCTAGACATTTTGCAAGGTCCAAAGTCTACATGCATGAGTCTGCTACGATGGTGGACTACAATATTCGTGTCCTTGGTCAAACACCACTCGTGATGCTCGAAAGCGTCATCAAAAATTGGAACTTCGGAATGCACAAAATACCGAATGCAATAAATACAAAGAATGATTATTCCATATGGTGGTAAAACTGTTCCGATAAAGAGTTATAAGCTCACAATGCCTAGAAGTCATTTTATACAGAAAGCTGAACTGACATCTGGATATTCAGATAAGAGACTTTAGTAAAACATTATTTGCTGGCAGTGCATAAAGCACATGGTTGAAGAACAGCCTCAACCATCTTATAACCTTAGTACTCGTAACGTTTGTACTGTGGCGAGCTCTAAATTGCAATTTCGAGGGTATTACGTAATACTCCAACGGCAACTTGCTACATGTAGTCTAGCTTGATCTGCAAGCTCTCTACAAACATCGTCGCAAACTTGGGCACGCGGAATTTTTCGAAAACTTTAGCCCGTTCAATAGAAAAGATTTAGCTCTGCGCCGGTAGCAATGGGCCCAACTTATAGAAACAAAGCAAAACAACCCTGTTGCTACCAACTACCATTCAGTTGCCATCCGTTGATTGTTGAAAGACACTTCTTATGGATAATTTCTTGCGTAGCCAATTTTCTTGCAGAGATCCACGAGACAGGACAATATTTTGCTGGCATCATATTTTTTTAAGTCTGAGAAAGGCAACATTTCTATTAATATTCTGCATTCCAGTGAAATGACGCAAGAAGAATGGATGAAACAGACTATCTACAGATAAGGTTCGGCGCAGTAAGGAAAAAGTTGCAAGTTAAATTAAAATACATTTCCAAAGATAACACATGCAGGCTACCATGCATAGTGGAGTCCCAAGAACATGCAAGAGAATAGAGGTTAAAAATAAGAATCTTTGAAACGAGTCTTTCATGAATATGGCTCTGAAATATCTATAGTATTAAGAAGCGTGATGCATGTTTTGGGTTTCGAAAATAAGATTTGTTTCAGTAAAATAGATTTAAGTTGGATTCGGTAAATTAATTATTAATTAAAATTATATTATATATTATATTAATTAAAAATTAATTAAAAATAGTTTTTGAAGTATAGTACCGACAAAAAGTTTCACCATTGTCAACTACAAATCCACAAATTATTCATAAATAAAACGACTTGCTAGACTGGACTAGCAAAACTTGTAGATACTCGTAATATACGAGTATCATAGTACGCCGTATCCTACAATTCTGTCACGGAAATGGGTTCTCCTGCATTTAGAGTTGAAATCTCCTCTGGCTCATTTCAATGCCGTGGACAATTCGCCCGAAGTCAAAGCAATTTCGAGGTGAGTAGAATGGTTAATTGCATTGGACTTGAAGCAGTTCCATTTACGTAGATAACCTACCACTGCTAGTTGTTTCGGGACCTCTAACAAGAGTTATACAAATTTGCTTGCGAATAATGTACTGAGTTTCTATACGCCTTGAGGGAGGAACTTTAATTAGTTGAACAATGGTACGGGCACCTCTTAGGTTAATTACGGCAATGGCAAACTTCAATTGTACATTTGAGGGTTAATTGGGGTTTCCCTGATCTAAATCTAGGTACACGAGTGCATGAGTGGGGGAGATAAGTGATAAACGAACGCTATGCCTTGTGGATTTTCGTTGATTAACACTAAGTGGGGTTTTCCAATTTTAAAACCGGAGAGGTGTTCTCTCTTATCCTTTTTAACGATTTTGAATTTGGTTTTTGGAAAACTTAAGAGGAGTACTGTGCTGTAATGGGAAAACCTAGGGGTCACTTACTCCCCCTCTTTGCTGCGTAACTTAGTCGATCGACAGATGTCATCCACCTTTTGAAAGGTTAAATCGGATGAAGTCCAATATTTATATATAAACTGTACAGTAACATAGAATTAGTTAAAAAAAATTGCTCATCGGGTACCTAAGGTGGCAAAGACATATGGAACGAATTGGCATCGATGCGCTGAAAGCCTTTGTTTCCAATGCAGATGGTGGCTATAGTATGTAGAATCCTAAGAGTAATTAGGACACACGAGTAGAAGAAGTTTGATCAATTGGTTTATTAGATATACTAAACGATTACTGGAAGTTTGCTGATTGAGGAACTAGACAAGTAGATAAGGTAAGTCAGCCTAAGTTTCTGTACCTACGGTAAACTCAATATGAATGATAGTAACTTGTTTCGAATCCACTTAAGAGGTGCAAGAATTATCATATAAGTGAATATATCACACGAATTGATCTGAATGGAAATAGAACTTGACAAAAGGTTTACTGGCCTTATACTTGTATATCTAACTTTCAAGCTCTAGCATTCTAGACTCTTCACTTGCATCCTAGCATCCTATACCCTCTTCAACATATTTTTGGTTTCTTAATGAGCGGACTCGGAAACCTTCTTCGGTAGTCATGCTATCAAGTACACCATCGATGTTATTTCTTCTAAAATAGTAAGTCAACTGACGAGACTGTTAGCGAGAAGACGGGATGCCTATAGTTTACACCAATCAAGAGTTTTCCAATAGGAAATTTACTAGAAAAGGAGTGCATTAAGGATGGAAGAGTCGTCTCTGCTTCAATGGATGAGAGATTACGTTTAATTTAAGTTTTCTTGCTGGTGAACCTGCTTAGTTTGGTCTCTGACATTTTTTCAAATTCCTTTTCTGCTCTTCGACGGTTGAAATAACTGCAAATACGAGTAGTTAGGTTCTAGCTATGTCGTCGATGGTATTCGTCCTTTTTGAACGACAGTAAGTATTTCGTTTTGTCTCCTTTTTAAGCCAGACATATTTTGGCTTCAGAAAGAATTTCCCAGTTTTCTGGACAACCTGACGAGTTCCACATGGATACTAAAAGAACTCATAGACATGGTGTTGACATATACGGCGTTAGAGTCAGCAAACAGATGATGTCAATTTAAAATCCTTTTCAAGACCAGACTATTATGAATCTATTAGAATTGCTTCGGACGATCACATAATATGGAAGAAAAGTTCTGATAGGTGATATTTACATGCAGAATATTCCAAGCTTCCGGCATTATTTTCACTGATCATACATATATTTGAGACATACGAGTATTTAAATTTTCAACTGCTTTAAATAGCCGAGTCAGCAGTCCATCTACTTCAGGTCTATTTTATAAACAAACCTGTATGGGTTGAGGGGGTATATCTTTCTGTCGTCTTAATCCAGTGTAGGTGATTTATTCTGCATGACAGCGGAATTTCGACCATCATACAGTCTTAAGAAGTACCGTCGAATGACCTAACATTGACTGGGTTCCTAACATTGATCAAAAATCAGTAAATCTTTTAAACTTTTCTAGCGACACACAGTGACCAGAAACTTTAATTATTTTACCACTTATTTCATCTCTTGGTATTGATATATCACAGAAAAAAATGTGTAGATGTACAACTGTCAACATTGAAAATTACCGCCAATAACGAATAGCCTATTCCATCGTGCATTTTTAAGTGTCGGTAATCGTCTCCGCATGGCAAGAAAACATGGTGCAATCCAGTTCTTAGGGTTCATTTTCACTGCATGTTATAGTATCTGCATATGTTAAAAAAAATTTTACCTAGTCGTATTTTAATTTTTAGATAGCAATATGCCTCCTAAAGAACCAAATAAACCACTTAGGCGGTACAAAAGTGTTTCGGAAGACGTCATACGCGAATCTATTGCAAAAATTGAACGAAAAGAGTTGTCCATTACAAAATCTTCGTGTCAATTTAATATAGCAAAGGGAACATTGATAAACAGGTTTAAAAACTTTGCGTCGTAAAAATGTCGGCTCTCCAACAGTTTTTAGCCCAAAAGAGGAGAAACTGCTGTTGAATCTCTGCTCATTGTAAGCGAGTGGGGATTTTTCAGATAATAAGGGCAGAAATGTTACTTCGTTTGGAGATTTTAATTTACACGGTAAGAAATGGCTTCAGTGGTTGTTACAACGAAACAAAGCCATGCTTACTTTGCGAGCTTGCCAAAATTTAAAAACTTCGAAGGCCAAACTAAGAAGAGATGATATGAAGAACTATTTCAAAACTTTGAAGACAACTCTGTAAGATAAAAACAACGACTTTATTCCTGGCAATCAAATTTTCAACTACCATGAAACTAACTTGTCAGATGACTCTGGTTATATAATATTAAGTATGTTTGAAAAGGGGTGTGAAATATCCTGAGCATACTAGAGATAGTACAAAATCGAGCACATCAATTACGTTCTGTGGTTCTGCTTCAGGCTTTATGATACCACCGTATGTGGTTTACAAATCAGAGCATCCTTGAGAAACATGGATGCAAGGAGGCCCACCGAACACTCGGTATAACAGGAGTAAGTCTGGTTGGTTTGATGGAACAATATTTACAGACTGGTTTACAAACCACTTTATTACATTTACCAGACTATTTGAGGCAGAAAAGGTAATTTTTGGAGATAATCTGGCTAGTCACGGCTTAACCATCTTAAAAACAATCACTATACATCACAATACATCAACGACATCTTATCACCTATAGCAGCGGAGGCCACGAAACGCAAATAGATTATCACCTCTGCAAAATGTCGATGAGAAACCGTGTTAAGGACTGTAAAGTTATACTTGGAGCATCGCTAGTAAGCCAACACCGTCTGCTCATTACAGAATTTTTCACAGCGGAGCCACCGAAAAGACGGGTATCGTTTGGAAAGCCAAAAATCCGGTGGTGTTATCTATCGAAGGAACGAAGCGCAAGATTTATCGCACTGGCTAAGAAGTACTTCACTTAGCCCGCAAGAAATGTAGAACAGCATATACGAGAAATGCATAACACTCGCAAAGTCCCATCTGGGGACTATATCGAAATACCATCACGTCGGCAAAGAAACATAGTGTTGGAATGACAAAACCAAACGAGATGTGGCAGACAAGAAGAGTGCAATTCAAGCGTGGACAAAATGCGATCGGAGCGACGATATCGAAAGAGATCGACTGGCTCTTGAATACGAGCGCCTTAAAAAGATCGCAAAGATATCCTGGCTCGAACTCGAGCGGCAGCAGCGGAAAACCTGTACCAGGTGTTGGAACAAATATCCTCACGATCGGCAGATAGAAGTCAAGCTATCCAAGAAGTTCAAACGTCGTACAATACTAAAATGTCAAATATTTTTAAGCTCGCTGCACAGAGGCGAAAAAATTCAATGGAAATAACCTCGCCGAAATACCCAAAAAATCTAGACGGTCGCTTATTAACAAATGAAAAGGAAATCTGTGACCGGTGGCTTGAATACTGCAAGGAGTTGCTTAACAAACAGTTCCCACGTGTTAGCGTGCCGACAGCTGGCCTATTCGAGGAGGAAGTTTCGGACTTTTCAATCGAAGAAATAAGTATAGCAATTGGAAAAATGAAGTGGGGAAAAGCGGCGGGACCAGACAGCATTCCAGCAGCGTTTGGCTATCGAAACTTTTAAATAAATTAAAATGTGGACAACCTATGCCGAATCAATGGAGAAGTACTCGTAGCTTCTTGGTTCCATTTTACAAAGGAAAAGGCGACACTCGAGAATGCAACAACTACCGTTCAATCAAGCTTATGTCACACACAATGAAAATCATCGAAAGAGTCTTAAACGAACGCCTTCGGCAAATAATAAAGCTCGATAATAGCCAGTGTGGATTTGTTGAAGGAAGATCGACGGTTAGCGTCCACCGACCAAAGCCTACGAACAATAATGGAAAAGCACCGAGATTCGTCTTAGGATTTACACATGGTATTTATCGACCTCGAGAAAGCATTCGATCGAGTGCCTAGGGATCTCATATGGGCAGCGTTGAGGTCTCAAAACGTACCGGAAACGTATGTTTTAAAAGACTGCATGCGCGACGCAAATGTTACGCCAATTCTCTTCGCTGACGACGCAGTTATACTTAGCGATAAAGGCAAAGATTTACAGAACGCCTTAAATTCATGGAGAAATGCGCCAGAGAGAAAAGGGTTTAAAATAAGTCGTTCAAAGACGGAGCATTTGACGTGCCCATTTGCGCATCCGTTGCGACCTGTTTCGGATATAATGTTAGACGGAATAGTTCTTCCGAAAAGCACTATCTTTAAGTACTTAGGATCAATCGTTAATATAGAAGCGAAATATGTCGACGACGTAAACCACAGAGTGAGTGTGGGGTGGATGAAATGGCGGGAAAATTCGGGAATCTTTTTCGACCGAAAATTTCCACTTAAATTAAAGGGGAAACTCTACACCACGGTTGTTAGACCAGCTCTTATATACGGTTCACAGTGCTGGACAATGTACGAAGCGTTTAAAAACAAAATGACGGCAGCGGAAATGAAAATGTTAAGGATGTCGAGTGGAGTCACTAAACGCGACTGCATTAGATCTACGCGTATAAGAGGAAGTCTACATATAACGAATTCGGTAACCGAACAGCTTGAGGCGAATAGAATAAGTTGGCATTGCCACGTTCAAAGAAGATCTGCGGAAAATCCGGTTAAAAAGGCACTATCAACTACGGTCACTCCAACTGTAAGAAAACGAGGTCGGAAAAAGAATTCCTGGATTTCTCAGATGGCAAATGCGCAACAACGCCTGGGGCTAACCACTGAAGCGATCCAGGACCGAGCATTATGTAGACGCGTTCTGCGGTCTGCGACATTAGCCAACCCCATAAGCGGAGCAGCAGCGATGCAGTAAAAGTGGCTAGTTACTTTTCTCCTCAAGTAATTGAAGCTGCAGTAAAAGATAACCTCCCATTTGTGTTCTCATATTTGCCAGTCTTTAGATGTGGAAGTTTACGGTCCGCTAAAAAAGGTATGGAGAATAGTTCTAGATGAATGGAAGCAAGATCACAAAACCTGTCGAAAGAAGCATTTCCCTAGCTGTTACAAAAACGAGTGACTGAATGTGTTGATCAAAATGGTCGCTTACTGAATTTCGTTGCTGGTTTTAAGACGTGTGGAGTTTGTCCATTTAACCCAGAGGCAGTCTTGTCCAGAATGCATACAGAGTCAGATAATATCGCAATGAATGTTTCTTCCGCTGTTATTTCAATGTTGAAAGAAATGCGTTACGGGAAGGTAACCTGTCCACCTAGAAAAAAAACGAACGAAAGTTTAAGTGGAACCAAGAAAGGGAAGAAAGGTCGACTTTGGTGGATCCTCTTCAGAAATCGCGACACAAGTGATGCCTCAAGTTCAAATTGAACCCAAAGATTCTTCAGATCAATTGAAAATTGAAAAAAAATTATCGGAAAAATTTAGATGCAATTAAAGAACTCAACAGTCCCCAATATATGCTTTTTACAGATAATCGTTAAAACAAACCACTATATTTTTATAACGTTCCAAAACTCAAAAGTGGTCAATGATAGGTCATTCTACAGTAGCACTTCCGTATTTTCATAACCGACTTCGAGTCTACTACTAGTTGTCAACGTTCATCTTTTCATGTTTCTATTTTGGCTTTGTAGCCCTGAGATGTTCGTTGAATTCTCTAATGAAATTTTCAAACTTTATTCCTCTACGACAAATTTTATTTTGTTCGAATGCACGCTTTTTTCTTCGTAGAGCTCAAACCAGAGGTTTCTTAGTGGCATTGCTTTAAAATTTACCATCAGAGACAGCTAATGAAGCGTTGACAGGAAACCCACTGGTATTCTATGGTTTATGTAGTGGGGTTAGAATTTCTAAAGGGCATAAGGGAAATGTGATTTGTGAAATCTTGTGATTACAGCGCCCAACGTTGGCGAACATTGCTGGCCTTTCTTTGCTCCGTTGTGATATTGATGATCGTACATCCGCTACAACAAAGAAATAATTCGAGTCTATGTTGGCTCCTCGAAAAGTACGGACATCCAGAATGCTGATGGAGTGCTCTGCGTCGGTTACCATGTTATCAATCTGGTTGGCAGTTGATTGGTCAGGGGTTAACCAAGACTGTTTATGGTTGCTGAGATGTCTGAACAATGTAATGATGGCCACTAATACGTTTCGCCCGTCTTCCAAATTAAAAAAAAGTAATTCATTGTGTGAGGTGATGTCGTTTGGGTTGTATTTCCGATCTATGACATCTACCTTACCAGGCTTTGCGTAAAGACATCTCACCACAGACTGGATATATGTTCGGTCTATGAGGTAACCATTTGTGTTTGCTGCTGTCACCCTTTTGCGATGTAGCTGCACGAATAATTACCTTTGTAGGCTAATATTACCGATTTCGGCGTTGATGCGGATTGTAGTGACGTATTTGCTTACATGCCTATAGTTTAAGACTGTTTGGCTGGGTTTCCCTCGAACAGCAATTCCAATGTGGTAGTGAACTGGTTTTCAAATGGGAAAGTTCGGTGCCCAAATACTAACTAACTAACGCCCCAATCAGACTTTTTTTTCCAGTCACAACCATAAGCCTACTCTTTTAACAATTCAGTCCTCCCGTTAATGTTGTTGGGGTGGCATATACGACATGTGCAAATCAGAAACTCGGTGCTCGTCGTACTTAAAATATTTGCTGTAATCGGCAACACTATATAGTTGGTATTCGAGGCCGCTTGTTGTCCCTAACCTATTCACAGCCTGGCGGACAAAGTCTTTAAGAAAATCGTCCGACTTAAGTGTTATACCCTTTACAATAATTGACACCAATAACCTTAAACTGAAGAAAGGTATAGGTCCCGCCGTGATTCTGCTGCCCTCTCTCGTTTGCAACTACCAATAACATCTCGCAGAAATTGCATACTCTACCTTTAATCGGAGGTACTAGGCGTACAACTTAGGGGTGAGAGGGGGATTTGAAGAGACTTAAGTATCGACGCTTGAGCCTGACCTCAATTGAATGTATTGGGGCACCAAGGATCCTTAAATGGCACACCCACTGTGAATTGGAGCTGTTGTCGAAAATATGCATCTACACTCGAGAAACCCTTAACACCCAAAATATTTAAGCAACTGAACTTCATTCTCCCTTGCCTGAGGAGAATGTTGCATCGAATTGACACACTAATTAAAGTGAAATGACCATTAGGACGATTTTTCTCAAAATCTTCATCTACAGTGCCGGTTTTATTGGCCCAAAGTTGTTTCAAGAAAATGGATCATGGGGCTACGTGTCACACCAGCCGACCAATATTATTACTATGGCAAACTTTGTTCAATAATAGTGAAATCAGTTGTGTTGGTAGTTTTGGTGATGTTGCTTGGCTGAAACGAAACTGCTGTAGTTAGATTTTTATTATTATTTGTTTTAGTTTAGAACCTTCAAGCCCTGCAGTTAACGCCAATTCGGCAGTCATTTCTTTCAATTGCGGAAACCTTTTGTTGTCTATGACCACATAGGATTAATGTGGTTCCATTACCCGAAACCTGGTTCGCGTACACCTTAAGATTAGTGATCAATTTACAGTAACCACTTTCATTCACAGTTTGTGTCTGGCCGTTAAAATATTTTCACCTATTTGATCACATAAGCTCACCTTTTCTCCTTAGGAGAATCGAAGAAATCCATTGTGCAAGAGCATATTGCTTTTCGAACTACCAGTGTACCATCAGAGTTTGTTAGGGTCATCCGTTCGCAGGTTACGAATATATAAAACTACTTTACGTAATACTATTTCCAGAAGTAGTAGTTCAATCCAATTACTAAGTGTCATTTGTCCATACCAATTGAAGGCATAAGGGCAAAACAACTTTTCCTATTTACCAAATTCGTTCGATGACATTTATTTACTTGTTCTGTTCTTTTATTGAATCACGCACAGCACGTGCAAAACGTACTGAACAGGAGACGTCATTCACTCTAACATTTAAAGGGACAAGCATATTCTGCCCCACTTAAACACAATGGTAGGAGGAAAGGACTTGCAGGACGGTGATACAAAATTGTATCCTTTGTTGTATCTGTACCATTCTCCGAGTTCTGAAGCATTCAAGGCTTTCTATTTATCTAGTCCAACTTATTTAAATGAAGTACAGGTCCAAGCAACAACCACTCACAAAATAAAAAGAAAGAAAAACCAAAGGAAGGAAGCAATAAATGTTTGTAGAATTTAAAATGTCTGTACTTACCCTTTCCGATGGGAATTAATTTGCTGAGGACTGCAATTGGCACCATAAATGTTAAGCTGCAAATCCATATCAGAGCAATTAATTTGTAAGCATGTTTCAATGTCTGCCATGTTCGTGAGCGCAGTGGATGACAGATGGCGTAATAACGTTCACAGGATATTGCCACCAATGTCCATGCAGATACGGATACCGAGCATGCTGCAATATTCAAAATAAAAATAAAAATAAAAAAATTAGGAAGGATGTAAACTCAGTTACAACATCGGCAACTGCAACTAAAGTGGTTACAGGTTATTTGGTTTTTTTTTTTTTTTTCAATATGAGACATTCAATTATGGAAAATGTTTAAATTGAATTATCGTCAATTACTTTGTTGAATGTTGAGATACGAGTACCGTTCCCACTACTTTGGGAACTTAAAAATGCTTTCCACAACTATCGACAGATCTTAGTGAAGATTTTTGTAGAGTTTCAAAATTTCCTTTGTATGAATTCACATTAAAGCTTTGTTTTGATTTTCGTTACATCGCCTTTTTCTGATCCCTTTTAGTTGTTCATATAAGAATAATGAATACAACTAAAATAGGTCTTATCTCAGCTAAAGGAGGACGTAATATTCGCTAAAGATATTCATTTCTCTTCGGAAAGCAAAGCTGAAATTAAATCTTCGAAATTTTTAAACACTAGCCCAACATATCAAGTAAATCACAAACGGCGATTCAGGGTTACTAGATAGGTCGATTTCGATGAATCTTGTGGCAATCTTTGCGCCACTCTCCACAGATAAGACTAATGCAATGGAGGGAGTGATGGAGATGTTTTTCATATCAGGTTTAACTCCACTAGAATATACAAGTAAGAGCAGTATTTTTGATGTCTTATATTAAGAATCCGAACAAGCTCCAGAAGAGGCTAACTCTGAAACACTACGGTCGAAGGGCCAATCAAACTGGCGAAGAAAAAAACCTGATGTAAACGCACTGTACAAAAAGACAGTAAGTGCAGTTCAAGTCGCGATTGCGAGTATCAGTCCTCTAAAAAGGAACAGAAACTTAATGGAGAAGTGACACCCATAGAAAACGACATGCTCTCTGAATTGAGACTACAACCTCTTCTTCCATCCCAAACAGGCCCAAGAGGAACAAAGTTTCTGGAATTTAGTCTGTTAATGGATATTTTCGCGCATTCTTGGATTAGCGACTAAGAAAGGCTAAAATTTGTTGGTTATGCTTTACCAGTTCCTCTCGAACGGTTTGTCTCTGCTGGATGGGAACCTTATGCACACCTAATTCTGCTCTAGACACACTGATAAAACTGGACTGCACTTTCAAAGCCATCTTCGGTTTAGAGATAAGTGGTCTTAAGTGCAACACATACTGGAGTCTTTTGTTTCTAGTCTTACCGTTGGTCTTTTTAATGCAATGCCATCAGAGCTCCTTTTGCTAAAAAAAATACGAAAACGACTTTCCCTGTTTCGGCTAAAATCAAAGAAAGGAGAGAAATGTAGTCAGCTTTTCACGGATGAGTCCAAAGACAATTTAATATGCGGCGATATTTTCTCGCTGGGAAACTTACGTTTGCTTTCTTAACAAAAATATACCTATACACAATTCTGATGACAACGAGCAGATGAATCTGTTAAGGAAGGCTCAGAACAGAGTTTTTCAAGACCGGAGCTTGAGGAGGACTGCCACATAGGGTTAAATGCTGCTATGGAACTCACCTTAACATTGAATCCCTACTTATTTTTCTACAAAGGACTGAAAAAGGCTTGTCGTACAAGGAGTACTGAAAAGAGGTAGATCAGACTTCCAATCATCTCTAAGGAAAAAAGTGAAGAAGCAGCATACTACTATTTTTGGGATCTTGCCACGGAACTTCAGTACTTATCCTACTAGAAGTAAATACCTTAGGTAACCGTTCGCTACATCCAAGCTCACATCTCAGAATGAGGAAACAGTAGATAGTCACGCGGTTGAACAAGTCTAGCCATCTTATGTGTTTGATCCTTGTCCATCTCACGGACAAGCAGTCGACGAAGCTTGGATCATTTCTGTAGTAAGTATAGTATATTGAAGAGGAAGGACATTATTCTGCACGTTGTCGGTATGTGGAAACCGTCCTACAATATAGGAAACCGAATAATCTTTTGCACTTGAAATGATCTCCTTTCTTCAG
The DNA here is from genome assembly GCA_928272305.1 of Volucella inflata. NCBI lineage: Eukaryota > Metazoa > Arthropoda > Insecta > Diptera > Syrphidae > Volucella > Volucella inflata. Next base: position 112,698,883 of record OV743719.1, read on the forward strand.
TATGAGGAGTATGAGTTTCAAGTAGCGGGCAAACTATCGTCTAATTATATATGACAGATTGTTTAGTGTATGTGCCTATTAAAGCTATCATAAACTCTGCTGCTTAAGTGGCATGATGGACGAATAAAGCCAAAAGTTTCAATGCATAGTGAGATATCCTTACCACATAAAGGTTATTCTAATCCAGATTCAATATGAACTACACCATTCTGCTCTAAAGCAAAATATCAAAAACTCATAATTAGGCATTTCAACACCTTGAAGCCCATTAATATAAAATGAGTCCAGCCAAAGTTGGTATACTTAACCGAGTTCCCATGTCATAAAACTACCAATAGGGTATAATAAATTTGGATTTTATTTCATATTTTTCAAAATACTTACTAACACCACCAAGATGAAAAGGCAATCCTTAGTCGACCGATTCCAGAAGCAATCAATATCATGATATCAAGAATAAACAACTCTTAGTCGGAACAATGACAGACAAAAGCTTGGAACTAAAAACGTACTACGGTAAAATCGATATAATACGGCTTCAGGAAACTGAGTGGGTAAGATCCGAAACCGGGTCAGTTTCTGAGCTTGAAGGCAAAGCGTCAAAAATTTCCGATAAGGTAACTTAATTGCCAGTTGGAATTTTAGATAAGATTGTAAACATTTCAAAAGTTGAAAAGTTGGCAATTGATTACGAAACTTGGGATATCGTTAGCATATTCAAGATATGTTATGAGTAATCATGAAAAATAAATGCTTCAAAATGTCTTCAATGAGCTTTTGAATAGTACATCAAGGGAGGACTTAAACGGACGAGTCTGAGAATCATGTACGAATAGTTACTTGAAGAAAATTTTGTAAAGATACCTTAGGTTAATAGCGAGAAATTCAGCACCTACTTTTGATGATCAAATTTATGCCATTATATTTAAAGGACAAGGAACTGTGGAAAGCATAGATTGTCAGAAATACAAACTAGGAAAGAGGCTAGCTTTGGGTCTTAGTTTGCATGAATGGCTCAAAAAATTAAAAGGAAGAAGTATGATACTGAGCCCGGAGACTAAATATTTAGAATAATTTGTTAGAGTCGTGAGAATAATCTGCTCGGTGTTTCAAAATATAGGCTCATGGTGGTACGGCATAACATAAGGCAACGGTGTAATCAAAACAATTTTCTTATGATAGCGCTCATATCGCAGAAAGGAAAGTTTTTGCCTCATGAACATTTAATGGTGTATTCTTACTTAAGCTTCAAATTCATCCAATTTGGGACCCGATTTTTATGTAAACGGCTTCAGAAAGTCATGCCACATACTGTTCTTACCTACGTCTCATGTACATTTTAATGCTTAATTCGAGGCGAATCAATGACTCGATAGATTATATCTCATTATTGGGTACAAAAGAGGTACAGACCTTAAACTCTTTTTATTTTATTATGTAGTTAAGATATTACCACTATGAATGGAAACTAACATCATTCAAAGGTCTCCCACAGGAGTTCTTTCAGGACTGGATTCTGATAAGGTAATTTTCGAAACATATCGGGCAATTACCCGGTCATAACTTGAGAAATACACGTTTTGAAATTATCAAGAGATTGCTGATTATGTACATAAACACGATCATTTGTTTAGCCCCAAAAAATAAATCCAACCGCGAAAAATTACACGATCTTGGCTGCCAGTTCACATCACCAAAACGCGTAAAACTCTTCCAGGAAATTTTTTTTGCAACAAACTAAAACGGGTCGTTTTGCGTGAGATGTAACACTGTTTTGTTGAAAACACATGTCCTTTTCATCCATACCATCGATTTGGGGTCAAACAAATCAGGTAACGTTTAAGCGATGAGAATTGCCGGTGACGGTTACACTATTCTCATTTTAGTAGAAGTATGGACAGGTGACACTACCACGGCAAATTACACACCATACAGTCACTTTTTGATGCAACGGTCTTTTGACAGTTAAAATTGGATTTTCACTTTTCATGTGGGACAATTTTGTTTTTTAACGTATCCACCGGGACACTACCACGGCAAATTACACACCATACAGTCACTTTTTGATGCAACGGTCATTTGACAGTTAAAATTAGATTTTCACTTTTTATGTGGAACAATTTTGTTTTTTAACGTATCCACCGATTGAAAAATGAGCCGAAAGGTTTGTCATCCAAACGTTGCTGTTTAAGCACCCAATCCGCGTATTTTCTACGCATTCCGTAGTTAATTGCCTTCGATTCTAGAGTTAGTTGTATAAAGTATAAGGGTGTAGATACAAATCGAAATGCAAAATATTCCATATTGCGCGGTAAGACAAACCTAAGTGATATGCCCGCCGTGAAATCGATAAATTTAGATCTCCTTCAACACTTCTACTAACGGCAAGGATATTTTCTGTAGAGTGTGTATTCCGAAGGTGGATTGGCATTGAAACATCTCTAACAGAACCAGTCTCTTTGAATATTTTTTACAGACTTTCCTATAGTAAGCGCAGATGCATGATTATGTCGACCATATCCTGCTCGAAACGTACATACTACAGAATCAATTTTTTTGCAGTAATTTTCACAATTTTAGCGCATTCAGGGATTGTTTAATGATCCATATTATAAAATATAAAACCTTAAACGGTTCGACATATGTTATTGAAACAGGAATGTTAAATCCCAACCACGAATTGGCTGACCCTGTGTATGGAAGATAATCCGTATCTACCTTTCATCAATGAAGATTCTCACGCCAAGAACTGTTAATTCTCATTCGTTGCAAGTAAATATTAAAATAATAATTTTTTTCTGCGGATCTGCCACAGAAATTCATAGTGGTTATCTTGGTTCGATTCTGTCAGCTTTTAAAACTTACGTCTTACATGAATTTTTCCAAACTTTATCCTTTTTCAGCTTTCCTCGTAGAACACCTCGACCCTGTTGTTATGTATTTTCTTTTCTTCTTATATAGAGCACTCTCATCTGTCTATCCTTTCATATTTTTTCTAATACTCTAACCTAAGTGCTAAAGACTGCAAATGACTTTATCATGAACTACCAATCAATCTTTCTCAATAAATTGAAATCGAAATTGAAATCCTTATTGCTTGATGTGACTGGCAGCTACGTTAGGTACACAGGTTTGGGAATTGTCTGTCTAAGAAAGCTCTCAAAAAACACACAAATTACCAAAACATCAAACGAAGGTTCATTGTAATACCACAGGGAGAGAAAGGCTAAGGTACTTTTGCTATTGGCTTTGCTGAGTGATGCCGACAAAAAAATGTAGGTATTCAACAAATAGCAATTCTAAAGTAACATATGTGTTATATACTCGTATGTTTCTGGTGAAGGGAATGGAAGGCAACTGCATAGGTACATATGCTCCTTTAGCATGGAATCAGGGATTATATAACCGTTGGTAGTAATTCCTTAGGGGCAGTACCATACCTTTTGATACGTTTTAAGGGTGTAATCATAATACTCATTGAATGGATAAATTTCAGGAATTTTAAAGAAGGCAAATTTCTATGGTTTGACATTATAAAATCGCTGGAAAGGGATTGAATGGTGTTGAAAATGTGTGAAGAATTGATGGTGCAATTTTTATTTTACTCACAGAGGCAGCAAACTACGCTTTTAAGCCAAATCAAATGCCAAGAGAGTACAAATTACATCATATCCTAACGATGGTTGCTTTTTGAGGGCAAAATAGCTTAAAAATTAAAAATATTGTGGTCTGCAAAGAACCCACTAAGTGAGACCTCGAACTGAACTACAAACATGTCCTGCCATAGCGCTTATAAGTGCAAATGTACCGTGGACAGCAATAGTATATATATTTACTAATCCTTCAGATGGCTTTTAAACCGAAAACTGTTACAAATAACTACTACGCCAACAGTTCAAACCTTTCAGTCTGACTATCTTCCTGTTGAAAATAATTTTTACACTTTTTATGCCCACAACTGCTTCAGGAATTCATACTCGGTATAGGTTAAGAAAGAACGAGTTGAAGTTGCAACTGTCATGGGATGCCTTAGAGAATGATGCAGTAAAAAGAAACTCCCGTAAAAGGAATTGCTTAGGCTCATGAAAATGACCAGAGTGATCTTTATTATCGGTCAATACCATTCATTTGTACTAATTGCATTCAAATATACAGGAATACCAATCGAAGCCTTAGCATACACTCTTAGAAACTACACCGTGAATCAAATGAACTCTTAAGACCTTGTAAAGTTTTGTCCAAAGCAGGAGTTGTCCATCTATTGACAGAACGAAGTTGGACTACATCTAATAAGGAATTTCTAGAACTCTTAATAAGCACACATTTATCTGGCTATAGTGGCAACAGCACAGACATTTTTTCCAACAGAAAACAACATATTCCCCGGAAGAGCATATTTTAGGCCATCAATAGTTACTCTCCCCATAAATCCACAGGTTTTGATGAATTTTGCCTATTAAGTTACATAACTCGGTGATTGTCTTCAAAAGTTGTATGCCACATTCCTGGAGGCTTTATCGAAATCGCCCTCTGTTACAACAGTTTGGTCGGTCAGCACGTGGGTTCACGATGGACTTCTTGCCCATCAGCATAAGCGTTTTTCTACCTAAGACACTGAAATGTTTGATAGAGATCTCCCCTCTATTCAAATCTCAACATGCCTGTCTTGAAAGCAAATTTACAGAGATGGCTCTAGACGAGTGGTAGCACATGAGATGCAAATCGAGTGAATCAACGTTAAAGAGTTTCAATTCGCCGAAGGTGGCTATCGTGGTAAGGGGATTAGATCAAACTTGGCTTTATTTGCCAATGAAATAAAGGGTGATACGTAAAGAGGTTCGTTGTTCAAAATAAAAGACGATCAAAAAATCTAGTCTTTTCAGGTAAAAAACGAACCAACCATGTTAGCCATTTGTAACTGTGGCTAACATGGTCCATTCTAAAATACCCATCTTCGATGACGCGTTAGAGCATTAAGGGTGGTGCTTGCCGAATGACTTGAGAAGTGTTCACCTCCAATTCGTCAATTGTAGCCGGCTTATAGATGTAGGCATTGGATTTAAAGTAGCCTTTCATCGAATCGTTCAAGCAGTAAAGCCATGCTTTTACCGGCTGTGTGTAAAGGGGCGCCGTCTTGTCGAAACAAAATTTTTTCGAGATCACGAGTAGCACATAGTCTCTTATCACATACATTTTGGTTGGCCTCCGTTTGGTGAAACATGAACCGATGATTTCACTGGCCCATACAACACACTTATCCCTAGTTTTTGTGCTGCCCATAAACCTCTTTGGCCTACTCCGCACCATAAATATGGCTAATTTGCTTATTGAAGTAGACATTAAGGCATCATCATCATCATAGCTAAGCAAAATTTTGGTCAAAAACAGTGGATTCTCTTGAAACTTTTCAAGCCAACAGCTGAAACGGAGACGTTTCGGAAAGGCGGCCGGCTTCAGTTCTTGCACAAATTAAATTATGTACGAGGGCGGGTCAATAAGTCCGTGACTTTTTGAATTTCTGACCTCTTTACTGAAACAGCAACACTGCTCCTGTCAACGGGCATCTATCAGTTGACTCCTGTCAAAATTTAAACTTGCTGCGTCAGTTAGTTTGTGTTTGACAGCTATTTTTATCAGACTACTCACTAATTTGAGGAGAAAATGGAAAAAAGTGAATTTCGTGTGCTTATTAAGCATTATTTCTTGCGAAAAAAAAACATTACCGAGACCAAGGCTAAGCTTGATAAATACTATGGGGACTCTGCACCAACGATTTCAATGGTAAAAAAGTGGTTTACTGAATTTCGTTGTGGCCGTACAAGCACTGAAGATGTCGAACGTCCTGGACGCCCAGTTGAGGTCTCTACACCCGAAACAATCGAAAAAATTCACGATATGGTGTTGGCCGACCGAAGATTGAAAGTGCGAGAGATTGTGGAAGCCGTAGGGATCTCGCATGGCTCAGTGGTTTCAATTTTGAATGATCACTTGGGCATGAGAAAGCTTTCCGCAAGATGGGTGCCGCGTTTGCTCACAGTCGACCACAAACGCAATCGTGTAACAACTTCACAGGAAGGTTTGGCGTTGTTTAATCGCAATATGGAGGAGTTTTTGCGCCGTTTTGTAACCGTGGACGAAACATGGATCCATCACAACACACCAGAGAACAAACAACAGTCAAAACAGTTGGTTTCTAAGGGTGAATCGGCGCCAAAGAAGGCCAAGGTGGGTTTGTCAGCCAATAAAGTTATGGCGACTGTTTTTTGGGATGCACGCGGGATAATCCACATTGACTACCTTCAAAAGGGAAGAACAATCAATGGGGAATATTATGCCAACTTATTGGACCGATTCAATGACGATTTGAAAAAAATCGTTTCTTTTCCACCAAGACAATGCAAGGGTGCACACATGTGCAGTTGCCATGGCAAAAATCCATGAATTGGACTATGAATTGCTCCCTCATCCACCCTATTCTCCAGATTTGGCTCCGAGCGACTACTTCTTGTTCCCAAACCTGAAGAAATGGCTTGGTGGAAAAAGATTTGACTCCAATGATGAAGTCATCTCGCAAACAAAGGCCTATTTTGAGGACCTCGACAAATAATTTTTTTTGGAAGGGATAAAAAAAATTGGAGAAGCGTTGGACAAAGTGTATAGAGCTCAAGGGAGACTACGTTGAAAAATAAAATTATTTTTTTATCAAAAAATCTGTGTTTTAATCCAAAAGTCACGGACTTATTGGCCCGCCCTCGTATGTTTTTCAGCCAAGATGCTCATGTAAAATAAGCAAAGTTGTTGCATGCGGCAGACCAAGCCATTGGGAACGGCACCGGATCGATCCATCACAGTCATTGCGAACTCTTTCTGCTACCGCGCCTTTATTTTCTGCACTACATGCTAGATGTGGTCTATTTGGGGGCTTGTTATCCAATAATAAAGACTGGGTTTCAATCTTTTTGCACTAGCGAATCGTGCGTTTGGTAGGCCGATTATGCGGATCATACCAGTTAGTTGCTACAAGCGCACCAAGTACATTCCTCGTAGAACGCTGATTTTCATGAAACAACTGAATCGCTTGTAAAAGCTAAACAGGTCAAAGTCTCTTCAAGCAATATTGAATAAAAATACCATATCTGTGCGTGGTTTCTCATGCGTGCTTAGGTTATGAAGCTATTCAAATCATCTTGTAGTGCTTCAAAGTCAGAGCAATACCCTCTGATGCGTTTATAGATTTTTATATCATCTGCATGGATGCATCATACGAGTACATCATTGATTGGCAATATAAATATTAGGCGGCCGAGGTGACTTCCTTGAGGTACACCAGATGTAACTTTCATCAAATCTGAAGCAAAGATTGGAAAAGAACATTATATTGACGCTTTGATAAATAAGAATTAATCTACAAGGTACATAGAAGCTGAGAGCTTTTTGCTTTGAAAGATTACTTTCCTTTCCTTTTCTTTCCTTTTAACAAATAACACATTGGGGGTATTTTGGAATCCCTTATTAGCTGTAGCTGAAAAAGAGTTGTTCATGCAACACTCGGATACAGTAGTGTCTCAAAGATGGTGAATGGGGGAACTCCTCAGCGAGATGTGACATCTTTTCTTTTATTATCCACGTATGCGGATTATGTGTTAGTCCTTGTATCAGAAAAGATCCTTCCTGTGGGAATCCAATTCATCACAGCTAAACTACAACATGTTAGCACGAGGTCAGTCCAGCTAAAACTGACTTGATGCTTTTTATCGCAAAACACAAACCAAAAGACTTCCGTCTTCTTAAATTAAGCATAACAAGGCCAAATACCTCGGAATAGTCCCTAACTAAAAATTTCGGCTTATAAAAGTATACACTATGATATACACTATGCCAGCAATAAAATCTTCAATAAAAAATTCGGCTTCTAACCAAGAACAGCGATATGGATGTACAGAGCTGTAAAACTGCCGACTTCTACTAGAAAGCTGATTAAAAGCTTAAAGAAAATACCATATCGATGTTTAGGTTTTCTCGGAGCTGTTGCGAGGGCCGATGTCTTTTCATCTACAAGATCATGGTGGTTTTTTTTCGGCCAAATCATTTCGCTACTGCGAGGCAAACCTCTTTTACTGAGAAATCCTCTACGACAGACCTACAGTAATGCTACAATACACCTACCGATAGCCAAACTGCCAATGAAGCTGCATCCTCATAACTTGTCAGACAATATAAATTTTTACACAAGGACCTTGTCTTCGAAACAAGGGTTAAGGAAGGTAACGAAATGGCAAATAAACTAGCGAGGCGGGGGTTATCCCTTGAAGACTCATTTACAAAAGCAGTTACCCATTGAGTCACAGCAGGAAAAATTTGGGCTAGTTACAACAAAGACAAAGTAACTAATACTGAATATGTTCTCGTATAGACCCCTAAACTTCTCTACAAAAAGCGTTCAAAACCGGAGGTTATAGGCTGGTTTTCTTTCCGACATTTACTAAATGCGATGTTATGATGGTGGGTCCTTACTATTTCATTAAAAATTCGTTTACTGCTGGTGTAAATACTCGGAAACTCATCTCCAATATGTTGGCTCTGAAATTAGAAATATCTTAACATATGTCAATCAAGGCTTTAGTACCTGTAGGTGTACTAAGATTCATAAACGAATTTTAATTTTCAAAAGGAACTCACAGGACGATTCATCTTTCTATTAGAAACCCAATACAATGTAGCTAACCACAGATGGACAAGAAATCAACGAATCTTTACAACAATCAATAGAAGCAATCGAAAAAAGCATCTCCGAAATGCCTACAGAATTTGTATCTTAAGAAACATGGAACAACATGCCAATCATGTAAAATGTGAAAGACACTGACGACGTAGCTTCAGGCATTAAAACGTCAACGTACAAGGTATGTCTGTTAACATAGATATGTACTCATATCTAAATATGTGTACATATGTCGAGCAAAGCTCATTGATGTAAACAACCTCCCCATACTTACCTTGTAGATATGGCAAGATTTTGCACATGAATTCTCCAAAAATGAAATTCCTTAGCATCGCTCCGACCAACGTAAATGGTATACACAACATTCCGAGCAATAAATCGGACACAGCCAAATTTAATAGAAATAAGTTTGTTATCGTACGCATTCGACGGTTCTGCACGAGCGTCAAAATCACAAGAATATTGCCAACGATGGCCAGTAGAAAGATGATGGCATACAAGGCAATTTGTATTTGGCCCATTGCCTGGGCCACTGGTGGTGGTGGTGCTGCAGACACTGCAAGCCCACTTCCGGATCCGGTGGCATCTGATGTTGAAAGCAGTGTAAACAGCGTGCTTGTGATATTTGTAAAATTGTATATAGCATAGTCGAGCAGAATGTTCTCTGTGGAATTCATTGAGTCTGAGGACATAGTCGGTGACTCTTGACAGTTGTGTTTGTTGAGTAGGTATTTTAGCTGAGCACAGCCACTTGCCACCCTTGCCCTCTTTTCCGCTGTGATAATGGACTTTTAGGCTTTAGGCACTGGCAGTATTGCTGCTGCTGATGGCATCATTTTGTTTATCTGTCTGCAAATAAAAAAAAAGGAAAATAAAGTAATTAAAATTCTTGACATTACTGCATGGGAGTTTGTTTTTAAATTTTAAAGTAAACTTGTGCGTAGTGAAAATAACAAGGATTAGAAGGATTAAGTTTTGAAAGGAGACCAGAATTATACTTTCACTAAAATCACATTCGTAGGATGGATACAAGACCAACTACAGCATATATGAAACATAGTCGGTTGTGTGCACAAAGTCATATTTCTTAATAACCTTACTTGACAGCCGTTGCAAATCCTTTGAGAAGGAATTAAAGTGCAATTTCTCCCACCTGCACAGAATGGTTGGCTTATGAAAATCATTTTCCTATTTAAAGAGGCTTTCACATAAGCTATGTGTCAAGCTATATGTGTTCGGAGAAAAGCCAGGAAGATGATAGACATATCTGCAGTCGCTGTTGTTAAGTTGGAGAAATGAGAAGGATTAGAGATGACAAAATATGCACTTACTAACAAGTAATGAACATCAATAAGATTCGGTAAACAAGAGACATCACAGATGCCTTACATTCTTAACGCGAGAACTTCATTTTCCTTCATACTAATCCTATTCACGTCAGCTAAAGTCTATTGTTCGCTGTTCATCCTCAATTTCAAATTGAATTTTCTAAGACATACTCGTACATATGACGACGTCTTCGGAGGATTTGACACCTTGGAAATGGAAGAGGAAAATTCCTGCAAGTAATCAATAATGGAGTACTTAAGCTCGCGTTGACATGATTATCGTCATTTTAAATTTGTAAGTAAATTTGTAAGTATACAGTTGCGGTGAAGGGAATTTGGATGTCGTCGGAAACCCCATCTCCAATAAACCCCAAGATGCCAAAGGGGACTAGACCAGCGTACATATGGTATAAGGATGCCTCTACTGATGATATGGAAGAGAGATTGAGTAGCTGAGCTGAGCAGGTCTGTTTCAAAAATCTGTCTCCTGGAAACTAAAATTTGTAAGATCTTCAGGCCACGTAAATTGACGCGCTCTATCTTCAAAGTTTTGGGCAATTCTGGGAATCTTAGGATTCTCTGGGACATCTTCGTCTACAATATCTCACATAATATCCATACAACCACTATTCTGGGATGAACAGATTTTGAATGTTCAAGGGGCTTAAAAAATTATATGATGAACGATAAAAACGACCTTTGGTTCCAAATCCAACCGTACCATATTAACTTTTTAGTCACTATAACCTGCAAACATTCAAAACCAACGTGCATCTCTCTTTTTTTCCTCCTAAACATACGTTCGGTAACAATCAACTGGAACCGAATTTTTGCCAGTAAAACATTTTTAGGTTACCTCTGTCAATAGAAATTGTTTGAGAGACAAACATGCTTACCATAACTTTGTTAGGACAAACGTTTGGTGACCGAATCATCAACAGAAATGAACATCTTTGTTGTCCGAACAGGACCATGTACTTATTAGTACTGGCAATAACTAAAACGCCATCAAATTTTGTGAGTTTATTGACAAAGATGCAACTGATCGCCGAAGAAGATTTTTTTATCCATGTTGATGGAATATCTATTATTATGAAGAGTATATTGTTTCCTATTAAAGAAACAAGAAAAATTTGTGCTATTGTCAATTCAGGAAAGGTGCTCATGGAGAACACTATAGGATTCCGCAGTACAAGTTCCAACTTACTTCTGACTGCCCTACGAATTTCTTAAGACACTCAATCGATTCACATAGTATTACGTTTTCCAAGCTCTTTTTAACGCATCATTTTGTCTTACAAGGTAAGGAGAAGACAGACTTTAACTAGAAGTCTTGAGTTTCCGGCATGTGAATGAGCTTCTCATGACAATCCGTATCAATGCTAAATTCGTCAGCAAGAGCCTTATATGAATGCATGCCCCTAGAGTAGACAAAGATGACGACATAAAAGACAGCTTCTACGATCGCTTGAAGAAGACCTACGTGATTTTAGTGCGAAGCTAGGAAGAGATTGCATATTTGTTAATACTGTCGGGAGGAAAAGCCTCCACGACACCATCTCCGATAACGGACTTAGGTCAATTTGATATTGTCGTAGCTAGCACGCGGTTCCCATATCTCGATATTTACAAGGCGACTTGAAGAACTCCTGATCAACCGTCAACCAGATTGACCACACTACGATCGACGCAAGACACTCCTTTAGTATTAACAATGTCCAAACGTACAAAAGAGCCAGCATTGACTCGGACCATGTTCTAGCTAAGATACGGTTGCAAATATCATGAACAGCGCAAAGGCCTTTAAGGCATTGCAATTTCAGACGGCTGCAATCGTAAGAGATCGCCAAATACTTTTCTGATCGAGTCTCACTTAATCTTTTAAGAGGTCCCTTGCCACTAGAATCAAGAATCGAAGACTAGTGGCAATACTGACAAATTTCATCAGAGATGCTGTTTTCAGTTTTCAGCAGACAATCACAACGAAACCCCTGGTTTGACGAGGTATGTCGGCAGGCACATGCAGCTTAGCAAGATGCATACAAAGCGGCGCTGCATAGACGGACTAGAGCTGCTCACGAGTTCTACGACCAGAAGAGATTTGAGAGATGCTACACTTGTTATAAGATTCGGAAGTCTTACTATGAGATATGAAAAACCTGTAGGGATACTAACTCCGAACCAAGGCTTGTAGAGACGGACAAGGAAATATCGTAGTGAAGTCGCTATCAATGTTGAGGATTTGGATTGAGCAGTTTTGTAGACTATAAAACAGCGATGACGAACAAAATACCGCTGTAAGGCAGAATGAATTTTCAACCTGGACGATGTAGACCAACAATTCCGAAATTTCATTTCAAGAGAGGCATCAGTCTTCTTAACATCGCATACAAGAGCTTGACTTCTGAGAAGTCATTCGCCAACGACCTGATAGGTTTTTTTTTTCTTTTATAATTTACGCGCGCCTCCAGGGGTTTATGATACCCTTTTATTGTCCCCAGGGCGCGGGCGGAAAGATAGAAGGAGGAGAAAGGAATGTTGTTGTGATGTAGTTGTTTGAAACTCAGGTGTGTTTGGTTTCGTTATTGACTATCCAGGGGTGGGAGTCCGAATAGGACGGAGAGTTTTTCTTCACTCGGAATGATTCAGGTTGTGAATTTCAACGGCAGTTTTGTGCTTGAAGCTCTACGATAGCCAAATCTACATGCCAGTGTTATGCCTTCACACGCAGATTTTTCTGATTAAGTTCCATGTACACAATGAAAAACTTGTCATGAGTAGGATTCGTACCTTGACCGTCCGAGTGAGAAGCGATGGCTAGTACCACTACATCACGGCCACCTCGTTCATATCAGTGCGGCTTCCAGGCAGGAAAATCCGTAATCGATCAAATATTCACACTACGGCAGGTTTTGGAAACCCATGAGCTTCAAATTTATACACACCACCTATTCATAGATTTTAGGGCCGCGAATGACATTCTTCATTCTTGAAAGAATAGTGCAGAGCTCACGCTCCAACACAAATGACACTATTTTTCAAAAGTCCATCAGTTCATTCGAAGAACATAGCGTAATATCAGTGGCGCCTTCGCGGGTATTGAGACGGAAGCGGCGAAAATGGGTTTAGCGGTCAACAAGGGTAAGACCAAATTTATGCTGTCCAGCAAAACGGACTCTCAACACCGACGTATCGGACAGAACGTCACCTTTGACAGATATAACTTTGATGTAGTTAAGGACTTTGTCTAAGTATGATCTGCAATTAATTCAAACAACGACATTAACGCTGAGATTAAACGAAGAATAACTCCTGTCAATCGGTGCTTCTTTGGGATGAAAAGGCAATTGACTATCAAAGACCCCTCACTGGAACTACAAAAGTTCCCAGTCCTGCTCTATGGTATAGAAACATGCTCTTGGTTGCTTTAAGAGAAAAATTATCTTCAACATGGTCGTTGAAGTCATTTAACCATTTGTCTGAAGTGATGATAATGTAGAACTAATAATCAAGGTATTACGTTTCGTTGAGTAGTCGCACAACATGCCAGAAAAATTGTTTTTAAACATAAAGTTTGAAAAGGTCTATTAATACAGAACTATTGCCTTGCAAAACTGCGTTAGTTTATACTTACACAACTATGAAAGACTTTATGGAAGGATACGAGGAGTGCGCACATGGCTATACTTTTTCTGAACCCCTCACATAGTAAATTATATAAATAATAATTAATTCATACGTACATACATATGCATATAATTTCGTGTAGTGCCGACATCGAAGTGTAAAAAAAACTCAAATGCTCGCACGTATCCATATTTATGTACCATTCGGGTGCCAGTCTTGAGAGAACTACCCACACTTGACCTCAATAAAACCGCTGCGAATATTTCAATTAATTCCGGAACACTCCCGGAAGCTGTTACTTTCATTTATTTTTCCGAAAACCAAGGGTATAATTAACATTTTGTACAGTTTTTCGCATCTTATTGATGCGATACCTTCGAACGAACTTTTCTAACATAGAAAACGCAAAGGCAGTAGCAATTTTATCAAATAAAAAGAAAAGTTACAAATGTTCTAATGACCGTTTTTTTTTTTTTGATGACAAAACAACGTTCGGTCAATTTGTACTTCAACTGAAAGGGAATTGAAACACAAAGTTCGTAAATATTTAATTGAAATGGGGACTGTCTGCTCCATTCTCTCTGGGAATGGGAATAAAGTAGTCGGTGTTTTGTTTTAGTGTCAATTCTATGAAACTGTGAGATCTAATTCAAGTCGAGATCAAAAATGAAAATAAAATGAAGAGCCAGGTCACGTCTTCACTTGCAGAGGAACCTAGAACGATTCGTGCAGTCTGTTTTAAAAGGAATGCTTTCTGCAATAAATGTCTTGACACTGACTGCATCTGTGGTAAGGGATCTACCAGTAAGAACATATATATCTACACAGAATGTGATTTTACCAATATATACAGATATATATTTCAATCTAAAAATTTAACGATTATTTTTTAAGTGCCAACGAGCATGAGAAAGTACGGTACGTGCTTAAGCTCGCGCAACACGTTTTCGAATAAAGAATATTTAAGTCCGTATTACGTTTGAAATATGTTATCAAGGAGATACGTATTACCGTAATACGAAATTGCTGATGATCTAAATGGAAGCATTTTTTTATTGCTGATATTTGCCTTACACCATTAAGGAGCTTATGGTAGTGTTTATTCTTTCTAAAGCCGTCATCGGAACTTTAAATCTATTCAACATATTTTCTTGTTACTGTTACTCATAAAATTTTTTTTATTGTTCTACTTATGGATTCTTTTTAGTTTGTCGTAGAAAGATGAGTATACGAGTACTCTTCAGTGGTAAAGTGCATTCAATACCAGCACCTACAATTCGAAGATACATCAGAGCCGGCAGTGTGTGCCGAGCGTAGGTCAGACACTCACAAAGACAGGGTTTTACGGCGTCATCTTAACTCTGAGGTCTAAAGCAAATGTAAAGTGCTCTGTTACGACATTAGTAAAAGGAAAATCTCTCAACTCTAAGAGACATTCGTTTGTTCTGTTGGTATCGTGGGGGGTGACACACAAAACCTGATTATCTAAAGAAGCCCCAACCGATGAATCAGGCAAAAACACACTACTGTGAGTACATTATAGTAACCTGGAACCCAAACAAAACCCTCCAAGTTCAACTTTTCGAATACTCTCTGACAAGCTTTGAACTCTCAAAATAGCTTATAAATGGTGAGATGAACGAGAGGCTGCAGCGCAGCAGATTAATATGTATCCACTTTAAAAACAAAGAGATGTTTTCCTGATGATACTTGAAATCTTCTACGAATATACACCATGACCATATCCCTCTGTTTAAGGCCCGGACTTAATTCATTTCCTGGCTTAGGTTCGGCCAAAACCATTCCTGCGCACAGCGCAGGCTAACTTCCAGTGTCATAGAGACTTTGCATTGGTCCTGACTTTGCATTTTAAAAGAGGAGATAACTTTAGCTTAGTTCAAGTTACAATTTAAAAGTCGAGCATAATTCATTAGTGCATCTGGAGAAGGGAAACAGATGCAGACTTATTTAGAGTCTGATAAAACTGATAAGGCCCCTTCAGTATTCACATCGCCCCCCAAATTCATAGCTTTGTTAAAAAGAGCAGATAGCAATACCGTTTAGCCTAAGATGAGTTCGCATCAATCGTGCAGTGCGCCTGTGGGTTATAGCAGCGGGCAGCTGGGCAAGATTTTACCGGAAAAACATGTTCTTCATATGCCAGAGTGTAATCGTTAGAATCATTGAGTTCATTAAACAGGGAAAAGCTATCTTATATCAGAACAGAGAAGCCAGGACCCGTCTTTGTGGAATAGTCCTGTTTTTCGACCGCAGCCGGCATCCATATTCAATGTCATTTTTACCCAGCATTGCTTTTATCCACAGAATTAGTTATTCAATTACGCTGTGATTTTTGGTAGAATTGTGCAGGCCCCAATAGTTACGTTGCCCACAAAACTCTCATCTACCGAGGGTGTCATCTTGTAGGATCTTAATACACATATTGTGTCTTGGGGAGGAGATGTATTTGCTAAGCAATTTGGTTTAGTCTAAAGTTTTCGGCAAGTGTATAATTGTATTTTCCGGCTTTCAGTATACCGATTGGGTTAGTATGCCACCGCCAGTGAACATTTTGTACAGAATTGCTGGTCTGCACTTTTTTAAAACTTAGCTAGATGTATTCTGTCAAAATATAATCGGGACTGAGTCTTTTATACGTCCCGTGAAAATGGATTGTTAAGCAAAATTCGTTCCTATGTCGCTGAGCTTACTAACTATTTTGTTGTCACGAGGCAAACGTATTAGTTAACCTTAAGTCCTTTCGGCGATTTTGTCTAAATTTTGTTTTACAAATGGAATTTCTTATTCGGATGCATTGAATATGATGGGTAAAGCCTACAGGGATCACCTGCAACGATAGTTACCTAAGAAAAGATCGACTTAGCAATCAAATCAATTATTATATTCAGAGAGTGCTTTCCCAATAACCAATCATCTCCCACGAATTAGTTCACCACATTTTAGCTGATGTTTTGTGCATGAGACGCATCGCAGCACGGTTCGTTCCAAAAGAGTAAAAAGAATTGCTTCAGACATTTTAGAACACGTCAATTCGAACCCTACATTCATTACAGTTACAGGTGACGAGACTTGGGTTAACGAGTATGACATGCAAGCCAAGATGCATCGAAATGAACCAAAACCAAAATAAACATGTTAAAGTCCACCAAACGTCAAGGTTTTGCCTACTCATTTTTAGATATTCGTGGCACTGTTTTGTTGGGTCAAACAGTGAATAAATAATAGTTAACCCATAGTGAAGCATTAAAGTGGGAATAAAAAAATAAACACAGTGGCGCTGGCAGCCCGGTCATGGCCTATCTTCTTGACACTCATTTGTGTTGCTCATGTTTTAATTTTTTGTCACCTCTGAGCGGGGCCTACGGTTTATCGCCGAGTCCAAACGGCACTCTTTAGAAGCTTTTTCGTAGGCAATTTTTTACTTTCGGGAGTTTGCCATTGCCCGCCGAAAGGATGATGGCGATTTGAAAAATTCGTGAATTGGTGACCCAGCCAGGAATCGAACCTAGACTCTCTGCGTGATAGTCCAATGAGCTAACTATCGCGCCATCGCCATCGCCATTTTAAAGGGGGAATATCCACTGAAAAAGACCGGAATCGCGGCAGAACAACTCTTGAATTTTGCAACACGATAATGCACCATCGTCCAAACCTACCCTTGTGAACGCCTTTTTTACCACTTTGATATAGCACCCTTCTTTTATTTTTGAAACTTAAATTACAATACTACCTTATCGGACTCGTCAGACTTAGTTTTTATTATTTTGTTTCTTTTAAGGAAGGAATTTCTGGAGAGTGTGGTTAAAGCTGGTGAAATATCAGGAAGAGTACATTATTCCTAGAAGTTTAACTTTTCTTTGTGTTCTACTTTATTTTTATAATTTCTTTTTGCACGTGGGCTTCGTAAGAATTCGCATTTTATGGATTCAGTTAACAACTTGTGTATTTCAGGGTAACAACCTCATTCGATTTGAACTGAGAAACGAGGAAGAAGGCATGTGCCAGTGAATTCTTGTTTCCATTGTTTGAGTGATACTCTACACAATTCTGAAAAAAAGATTCTCCTGAAGCGATATGTCAGCTTTGCAGTCACAAAAGAGAAGATGTAATTCAAAGTTCCAGTAAAACGAAATTCCAAATTTTCGCAAGCAACAAATTAATTCAAAGAATTTTTGGTTTCGATATACACTCATGAAGGGTAAGTTACGCACCACATGAATGTGAGAAATCTTTCTTATGTGCGATCGCTGCAACTGAAAATATCTTTTAAAGATAATATTTAGCAGCTGCGTGGTATTTTAATACACTAATTAGGACTGTAATTCAATACCGGCGAGCGTTGGTTTTGAATGTCTGAGGATTGTAATGAGTGGGAAATATATTAAAAAACTTGATCGTAAAATTTTAGAATGCACCTGAAGATTTTAATACACTAGTAGATTAATGAGCATATACTTAAGTCCCATCAATAGTTTTACTGCCAACTAGCACTCAAAGAAAGACTTAAGGACCACTTGACCAGATGCGATTATAACCTCAATTGATTAAAGACTTTTACATGGGTGGCAGATCAGATGTTATGAAGTATTTCCTAGGTCATACTGGAGAGCAACTCTTAGCGTTTATGCGACCATTTAATTATGGTGTTGTTATTGTAATATTTCGGCTAGGGTTCGAAATGATTAAACGTTATTCTGTTTCAAAACACTCCATTTATTATTATTTAAATACAACTTTCAATCAATTCACAAACAATTTCACTTCTATTTCACAATTCAAATCTCTTATCTTTCACTTAGTAAGACTTAGGTCCTTTTCTACGCTTTCCAAAAATCAACTTATCGTCCGCAGTTTCTCATCCTGTATTTATACCACATTTGTCGGGTTCTAGTTCTTTCTCGTAACTTCTGGTTTGAAACTGGGGAAATAACTGAACTCTCCAACGTGGAGAGTTTGTTTGATCCTAAAACTATGCAACACTGGATCCTTGATTTAATCACATATATACCACAATATCCCCCTCTTAAACTTGTTCGTCCCGAACAAACTCTTCGACATTCTGCCCAATATAGCGATGTATTCGATCCACATGAACCACTTTTATCTTGCCTTTTTCTCGTTGAATGCGATAGACAACATCGTTGATGCGTTTTACGACTTTATATGGTCCTTCCCAGTCTTGCTGTAATTTGGGTGATACGCCTTTCCGTCTATGAGGGTTATATAGCCACACAAGATCTCCTTCCTGGAATCCCGTTGAGGTCGCCTTGACATCATACCTCGTTTTCATGCGGTCACTGGCTATCTTGATCTTATCCCTGGTTCTTTGGTGCACGTCTCTAATAATCTGTCTGAGGTCTGCGTTATAGTCGTCTTCATTTCTGTTCTCTTCAGACGGCGGTGATCCAAACATCAATTCACTAGGTAACCGGATTGTTCGACCGAAAAGGATTTCCGATGGAGTGTGACCTGTGGTGTTGTGTACTGCACTCCGATAGGCTAATAGAAACATTGGAATTTGCCTATCCCAATCGCATTGCTTGTAGCCAACGACCTTTGATAGGTGTTCATTCAAGGTTCTGTTGAAGCGTTCTACCATCCCGTCCGATTGTGGGTGCAGCGGTGTTGTTCTCGTCTTTTAAATCCCCAGTAGCTCGCACACCCCTTGGAAAATCTTAGACTCGAAGTTACGCCCTTGATCCGAGTGCAATTCCATCGGTACGCCGAATCTGCTCACCCAGTTGTAAACGATCTGCTCAATCACGGTTTTGGCTTCTTGGTTAGGGATAGCAAAAGCCTCAGGCCACTTGCTGAAGTAATCCATAACAACAAGAATGTAGCGATTTTCATTTTCGGTTTCAGGAAACGGTCCTGCAATGTCAACTGCGATTCTCTCGAATGGCGCTCCAATGTTGTATTGCTGCATTTTGCCGTGATTTTTAACCCTCGGGCCTTTACTGGCGGCGCAGGTGACACACTTTCTGCATCAATTTTCGACATCGTCCTTTGCATGCACCCAATAAAAACGTTCTCGCACCTTTTCTAACGTCTTATTCACTCCCAGGTGACCTCCGGATATTCCATCGTGCAGTTCCCTTAGCACGTCTCTGACTCTCGACCTTGGCACAACGAGCTGCATCACAAACGACTTTCCATCCGAGCTTTCCCACCTTCTTGAACATGAAGCGAGTCCCACTGTGTCCAGTATGCCTTTAGTTCGGGACTTTTATTGGATATTTCCTGCCAATCTGGTTTTTCTTCATGTTCTTTCCAAGCGAGTATTGGCTCGATATCCGGATCCTCTTTTTGGGCGTTTCGCATTTCACTTTCATTCCAACCGTCAGTGGGCTGAGCTTTTAGCCGTTGAGTGGATACCGCATCTTTTTCTTCTTGTCGTGCGCAATGTTTGCAATCAGATTTGCAAGGTCGCCGAGACAGAGCATCCGCATTAGAGTGAAGGGTGCTCTTACGGTGCTGTAAGTCGTAGTCGTTACTGAATACTGTCCTGAGGCATGCGGCGTTCTCATTCCCGTACATCATCGGAATCTCAACGTTCCTGTACTTAAGTACATGAGTTCCGGTGTCAATCACTATATTATACGCCTTCATAAAGTCAAGTCCAATGATGCACTCGTCGCATATATCGGCGACCAGGAATACGTGGGGGAACGTTAGTCCTGCCAGATTGATCGCAACAAGAATCTCTCCATACACCTTCGCCGTTGCTCATGTTACTGTTTCCAGACAGTTGCTACTGGTATTGTGTAGCCATGAATCAGGAGCGATGTCCCTTCTTATAATAGAAGCGGTGGCACTGGTGTCAATGGTGGCAACGCATTTATTCTGGCCAATGTGGGCTTCCACTGTAAGACTCTTGTTACTTTGTTTTGTTTGGGAGACTTGGATTTTGATCTTAGGGGCGTCAATTCCAGAAACCGACTTCTGCCCCTCAAAGTTGGTCCTTACACGTATTCCCGCCTGTCGACTTGATGATACGCTGCTTGCAGTATAGATGTTTTCCCTGCTACATGCTTCTTTGTTACGCATCCCAGCAGCGCATTGTGCACAACTGCGTTCTTTAAGTGGAGCCCAGCACTGACTCTGCAGATGTCCTATTTTTTTGCAGTTCCAGCAACGGACTTGGCCTGCATGCGCACTGTTCCGCTCCACGACGTCTGTTCGTTGGCATGAGCATTCCACGGTTGTCACTTCTCTCACGCGGTGGATTCCTTGAGATGCTTAGTCGGCAGCTTTCATCGTCAGGGCAAATGCTAGGGCCTCAGGAAGGGTTCGTTTTCCAGCCATTCTTACAGCCATTTGCAACTGCCTATCTTCAATCGCTTGGGTAAACGCCTCTACAGCCATTTCGTTGATAAGGTCTTCTCCGGCATTAGGATAAGATAAATGCGCCAACCGTTCGATATCGGCCTGCAACTGCTGAAGTGTTTCGCCGCTCTTCTGGACTCTGTATACTTGTTGCATATGGTCATCTCCGAACCGCATTTCTATGGCTTTAACCAAAGCCTCGTAGTTAAGTTGTTTATCTTCTGAGATAGTTTGCAGCAATTCCGCAGCTGTACCTCTCAGTGCCAGCGTTAGCGCAATCGACTTTTCTCTGTCGTCCCAGTTGTTGGTCATGGCAGCTGCTTCAAATTGTCTTCTATATATTGGCCACGATGTTTGGCCATCGAAAACAGGCGGTTGCATCTCTTTCCTTCTAGGGCTGTCTGTAGAAACTTCTCGGACCTTCTGTTTCTTCACTCTCTCTAGTTCTTTAGCAGGATTCTCAATATTGTTTTCAACCTTCCCGAACTGTTCCTCGACCTTCACGAACTGTTCCTGGAATTCGGTTCCAACCATTGCGAGTTTTGCCTCGTGCATATTTAATTTTTGATCGATTATTTCGAATTTCGCTTCTAGAGAATTCTTGAACTCTTCAACAGTGTCTTTCTGCGCGGCAACAATGGAATTCTTCTGTTCTTCTAACTTAGAATCCATACTTCTCCTTTGTTCTTCTAATTTAGAATTCAATCCAAGGAGTAATTCCATCATAACGGCCATGTCAACTCCTGTGCTCACATGTTCTTCTTCTACGTCGAACAAAATGGATTTCGGATCTTTTCCATCTTTTTCGATCGCTTCTTGTAGCCGAAGAATCAAATCACTTTTCCCTCCAGCTGCGGAGAGATTCCGCTTCTCTAGCTCAATATTTTTTTAAAAAGCCAAATCAGTGGAGTAACGCAAGTTTGAGACTAATGTAGTGTCTTGGATTAAATAATGCAAATTTTAGTGTCGGAAATAAACTAGGGCCTAGTAGTTATTTTGTAAGCATCAGACTTGAAACGGTTCATAATAACTCGGAAATATGCGAGAGTAAAGTTTAAGTGTAACTGCGAACATTTTCCAGGATTCTTATTGAAAACCTTCACATTGTGAAAGTTGGTAAAATTTCCATCAACTTTTGCATCGAAACTTTAGCATTGTGCAGAATCGTCCCGACAGTGGGAAAAAGTCTTTGTCCTTATGCTCAGAAACTTGACTTAACTCAAGGTGATTTCTCGAAAAAAAAAAACATTTTTATGCGCTTTGTCTTCAGTCCTATAAGGTCTATCAGGAAGATATTCAAATCGACAAAGCTGGTTAAATTAACTTCTCAATTGCGGAAATTGCTTGAAACATCGCCATTTGACATTTCTAAGAAGTGTGTCTTTCATATCATCAGCATACCCTGGATATTTGTCAGCATCTTTTTAAGCCATTATTGAGGCGTAACTTAGTTCAAAGATCTCATTCGTGCCACTTATCATCTCGAACTTCAGACGATCAATGTTTATAATGTAGCTGGTAGGAACACTAGAAAAATTTACTGACGTCAATGTGCTAGAAAAAATACAACCAGTTGCCTGTATAAGCATTATTGACGCGTATCGAAACTCTCTAACTGGGACCCTCTAAGCTTTGCTGCATTCCTTCCTATAGAAATGCTTGGTATACAGATTGCAATTAACCGACATGATAAGGTGTGTTTTTTGTTACCATAGTACTAACTTCGAATATTTAGTTCTTTTAACCAATTTTTTTAGAACGGCACACTGTCAGTGTCATTTTTATTCAGCAGTGTCCCAAACTTATGGTGCAATATAACGTCTGACAAAATCGACTATCTAAGACCGCTATTCACCGTATTGATGAGCGTTGAAAAGATTATTGCATTCAAGATCCAAATCTATCGATTCGACGTCATTCACAACAGCTTTATCTTTTTCCGTTCACCTTATGAAAAATTTTACGCAAAGATGTTAGTTTTACGGTTTACAAGATTGAGCTTATGCTGAAATTGAAGCCGAATGACTGTATCGTTTCTGTCGAAATTTCGATGAACAGGCCCAAAATTAACTGGAACTGGGTCTTCGGTCTTGTCGAAAAATTGTGCTGTATGTCAATTAGCAAATTTGTTGCATTTGGAGCAAGAAGATCCACATGGGATTATCAAAACACAGTTACATCCTGAAAAATGCGTGGACTGCTCGTGTCATCGGGCCAAATTTTTGTCAAAAATGAAGCTAATCAACGTGTTGGGGTTAGAGGTATTCGCTATAGAGCCATGACAAGCTTGCCAGATGGCGATAGAGTCCATACAGCAAACGAAATAATTAACTTGTTAAAAGAAAAATGCGGTGAAGGCTTAATTCCGCGTAATGTAACTGTAAATTGGCCTCCAAGATCTTATGATTTGGCGCTTCTTGATTAGTTTTTTTTATGGGTACGTAAAGTCCCTAGTCTGCGCTGACAAACCAATAATAATCTAGGAATTGGAAGTCAACATTGTTCATGTTATTGAAGACACACGGCCGCAAATGCTTGAAAAAGTGGCCGAATATTGTGTCTCTCGGATGACATTCATCTATTCATGCAGAAATGTACTTATGTCACTGTTGAACTTGCTGGAACCCTTAGATCTTAGACGGATCCCTAAGAATAAATAGAAACTAAGAAGCTTGATAACTTCTGTTCTATGCCAAACAAGGCCAAGCACTTGGAAATAATTGTGCAATATACTATACTACATACTCGCACAAGAGAGCTGTCAACCTCGGGAAAAAGGGACATATAAACTTTCAAACATAATCAAGGAACACATTGGCCGACACACACTGCTATTAAGATCTCTGTTAGAGCTGCAGTTAGAGGGCCAAGATAATCTGGTTGGCCTCTTCATCGACAACTATTCTGCTTTTTGGAGTTCTACGTAATCTCCTTCCTCATACTTACGACGATCTTAAATATTTAATCAGGACATTCTTTTGGTTCCAATTCACAAAAACAGTGAACGAAACCTACTTTTATTCTCCTCGCATTTATGTTTCAAATTTAGGTTTTATTCCTAAAAATATATTCTTGCAAATGTATCAATAACCATACAATTTATTTCCGTTCTCCATTAAGTTTATTTACAACTTTGGCCAGAATTCGTGATGATTCTATTGAGCCGACAAAAATGATTGTGAAGTTTTAGTGCTAATCCCTTAGAGAGATCATAAACTGTGGTTCAGTTGTATCTATCCTTGATATACGAGTAGACCAACAAATTGACTTTTTTTATTTCTCTCTACTATCTCCTTAACACCCTCACATTGAAAAGCTTGCCAGAAGCATAAAATAGTAATTGTGTTTATATCTGAAACATAAAATCTTTATTCCATATGAACGGAGATAATTTGGTGATGGTAAAGAGCATGAAGGTTTTATTATCAGTCGGGGAAAGCAATTTGAATCGAACAAAGTTTTGATAATGATTCTCGGATCTCCACGAAAAATCTGTTAACTTGTGAGATTCGTTTCATTGATGGACAGATATCCTGCTTGCTTAGATTTTGGTTTATCATAAACCCTTTGAATAGGAAAGTTTGACAATTTGACAGTTTTATTAAGCTTTCCGCTTCTGACACTTCAGAGTTTGACTTGATATGGGTGTGATATGTCGTACATAAGTATGTGGATGAAGAGTGTTGATATTCTGTATTAAAGAAACCCATACCTACATAAATTACACTATTTAACGATTTGGACCACCCACCGTGGAAAAAATAAATCTGAAAAGGGAAACTTTCTCACTCCAATTTCACTTGAAAGTAAATCAACCTTACCTACAAGGCGAAAGGATGCGGCTTTTATGAAAACTTCACACTATCAAAAGCAATCAATATCAACTGTGCCATTCGTATACACAAACATGAGTTTATATACTGATGGCAGCTGACAATCAGTCATAAAAGTGACAAGCTCTGAAAATAAATTGACTGGTTCGGGGATAGTGGTAAAAACGTAGAGACTTTCAAAGGAAAATAAGTCAGAATTGACACAAATTATCTATGAAGACTTGCAAAGTGTTGGAAAAAACCTTAACAAAGCAAAATGTATTGTAAGTATCTATAGAAACCAAACAAATGGTTCAGGAATTGAATAGAGACTAAAGCGAACAGTACTGTTTAAGTGATTTCACTTCAAAAGGCTGACTATGTGTGGCTTCGCAATAGATTCCGACAATTTACTTTAAGCCTTCTCTCAGCTTATCAAGAATTCGAAACACAAATAGCAGTCGAGAGTTTTAATTTACCGAGTTTATGTCCAAAGTGGGCATAAATACTGATGAATCCGCTACAGAAGACTTAGAGGTGGTCTTGGGAGGACCCGAACTTGCATCAGGATTACATGCGCCCTCGGTTGGAGCCTCAATTGACTTTTTGGTTTATTGAGAGCACAGAATTGCCTTTAAAAATCTCTAAAAGGTTAATGGCTTTCTTTCTTTTCCTTGGACCAAAGTTAAATTTGTAAAATAAATCTAATTTATATCGCATGTCCAACTGGAACGAGCCAGGACAACTTTTGTTGGAATTTTTGATTCATGTACTTCACAAATCTGTCCGTCGCACACTGGCTAATTTTATGAGCATAGCCTCCTGGTTGTTCCTTCTAGAGTACAAGCTGTACCATGATATTGAATTGTTCAGAAAACTGGGCCTGACATTGCTAGGAAATGTCGGACAAATGACGACAATGTGTGGAAGGATCTAGCAGAAGAGCAAGACCTTACCTCAGGTCTCACGCAGAAGTAGAAGGAGATATCAACTCACTTCGCATGCGCAACTGGAGGGAGGAAGGTGAAGACCGGGCTGATTGGAGAGGCTTGCTAAAAGCCAAAGTTCAGGAAAAATTAAAAGAAGAAACCGAAAGAAAAATATTTCAATGAATATAGTGCGAATACTCGTATATCAGTAAACTCTCCCTTTCACAGCGAAGTGATCACGGCGACAACGGTCTTCAGAATCGTACTAGGGCCCGCAAAATTAGACAAATGTGTATCGATGGATTTCTTATACAATGAATTACAAATCACGTTTCAGAAAATTCAAATCAAGTTTTTTCGGCTTGTAGTCTGATTGCTGCTGGTGTCTCTTAGGCGGCAATACTTTCCTCATATTTTTCAATAACCCCTTGTCCATCATATACTCGTATTCACTTGCTCAAAACAGGCTTTCTTCTATTTGCTTACAGAATCGCATAATTGTTTTTCAACTGTAGAACAGAAATGATACAAGAACGAGCTGATTTAATTCTGATAAAATTGGCACAAGTTGGCTGAAAATTGTGAGAGTCAGATACTCACAAAAACAGTGTCGTCTTAACTTTCGCAATAAACGTCGATGGATGTTGTGACAATTATGCCCCCCGCTTCCTAACTCCAGGAAGCATTTATTCGTTTTCTTGCTTCCTTGAGACTAATCCCCATGTAGTTATGCTCGTGCGAAACTCAACCCTCAATGAATTCTCTAAGTGAAAACGTCCTAAGAAACTCTCTTCAGAGTCTTAGGATTCCCCTTACTCCCATTGTAACTTGGAACCAAAATAATATTCATTTAGCGACTGACGTGGTAGTATGACAGACACCTCAAAATGGGAAATTTTTTATTGCATCGTTATTTTTCAAATGTTGACTCTCTCGTTCTCAGTACCTTTCTGTCGTATGCTCGATCGTGCATTAGTGTAAGGCGATCGGTCGTGGCATGTGCGTGCATTGTTGTATGAAGGAGGGTGTCCACAAGTCAACCACGTCAGTGTTAAGGTATGTGTCTGATAAACAACCACATCAGTGAAATAATTATGTGTGCATAGTGTCTCCTAAGCAACAAGTCGGTAAAATTGTTTTGTTAAATTCCATTTGTTGTTTGTTTCTTAGATGGCTCATTCAAGTAACAACCAAGGGCCTTGTAGGTCTAAAAGAACATCGACTGGAACGTTTGTAAGTAATGCCAATAGAACAGTGGTTGGACGAAGAAAGCGAGCACGAGTTCAATGATTTTGACGATGAAGATGTGGACCCGAATTTTCAACCAGAAACTGAAATCCTGGAAGCCGACGAAGTTTCGGGTGAGGAAGAGAATCAAGAACCACATGAAGAAGTGCCACAAGTACCCACCACTGAAAATTTGCCTCAAGAAACCTCAAGAAAGCCATCTGGATATTACAAAGGTAAAAAAGGATTTATTTGGAATAAGCAAGATTGTTCCAGAACATTACGAACTGCGGCCCACAACATAATAAGATTACCTAGCTGTTTGCATACTCCTAATTTTGAAGGCTATTTTGAACTTTGTGTCCAAAATTTTTGATCATTCAATGCTGGAATCTTTGGTGACATTTACGAATCAAAAACTCAATAAATACCGAGCCCAGTTCAAAAGTAGCACTAAATCAGAACTTACGGACACAGATGTCACCGAAATGAAAGAATTTATAGGTCTAATGTACTACTCGTCAGTACTTAAGTGTAATGACGCTGATCGTTGTATAATATTTGCCACCGATGGAACTGGCCACGAAATATTCCGCTGTGCAATGTCCATATGGCGTTTTTCTTGTTTGGTCAACTGCCTCCGTTTCGATGATTCTACTACCAGAGAGGAACGTCCGAAGGGAGATCGACTTGCCCCAATATCAGACATGTCTAACAAATTCATCACAAATAGCCAGTCTCAATATACCCCTGGACCATACCTTTGCATCGATGAAATGTTGCTGCCATTTAGAGGTCGTTGCAAATTTATTATTTATATGCACCAGAAACCAGCAAAGCATGGTATTATTAGTAAATGCACGCACATGTTACATTTACAATGCCTACATCTACCACAGCAAAAATTCAGTTCACATAGGCCTGACTCACCAAGAAAGAAACATGGCAATACCAACTCAATCTGTCTTGAGACTTGTAAAAGTTGTCAATAACTCAAACCATAATATTACAGCTGACAATTAGTTCAGTTCGATTCAACTTATGGAAATATTGTGAAAAGGGGACTGACTTACTTAGGTATCCTGAGGAAGAATAAAGCTGAGATACCACCATGCTTTTTGCCGAACATAAATAGAGAATTGGAGAGTTATCTCTATGGTTTCACGAAAGATTTTACATTGCTATCATGTGTACCGAACAAAAAAAAAACTGTCCTGTTAATCTCTTCTTCCTACCATAATCAAGATACAGATACTGATACAAGAAAGCCAGTTATGATTGCAGACTACAATCACACTAAAGTAGGAGTTGACAAAGTCGATAAGAAGTGTTCAATATTTTCTTGCAGGCGCAAAACTAGTCGTTGGCCTATGGCAATTTTTCAATACTAGACATGGCAGGCATAAACAGCTTTGTATTGTTACAAATGTGTGCAGACAGTGATGACAATGAAAGATTGCCAAGAGAATTGCGGATGACGACCACTAGAAAGGCTTGTTTAAAGCCAATTTGTCTTCAATGCTCTAAACCACTTTGTGAAGAGTGCCAACAAAAATTGTGATTTTAAGTCTACACACCCTTTAATTGAACCAATGAATGGATCTCTGCTTCTTTAGTTTCACAGTTTAGTCCATAAGTGTTAACTTTAGAAATGTTTATTCAAATGAAAAAATTATTTATGGTTTTTTTTATAACTTTATCTACATGTGTAAGTTTTGGAAAGTTATTTATGTCATATCAATCAATTTTGTTTACCTTCATATATCTTTTTTATTTTACATATTAGCAATTTAAAATAGTAGCGCACAATCTTATCTTAAAAATAAAATAATTAAAATTAGAAATACAAAACCAATTTTGAAAATACAAGCTGTCAAAAAGGTGTCTGGTATAGTACCACGTCAGTAGAATTGTGAAAATACGAGGGCGGTTCAATAAGTCCGTGACTTTTGGATTAAAACACAGATTTTTTGATAAAAAAATAATATTATTTTTCAACGTAGTCTCCCTTGAGCTCTATACACTTTGTCCAACGCTTCTCCAATTTTTTTTATCCCTTCCAAAAAAAATTATTTGTCGAGGTCCTCAAAATAGGCCTTTGTTTGCGAGATGACTTCATCATTGGAGTCAAATCTTTTTCCACCAAGCCATTTCTTCAGGTTTGGGAACAAGAAGTAGTCGCTCGGAGCCAAATCTGGAGAATAGGGTGGATGAGGGAGCAATTCAAAGCCCAATTCATGGATTTTTGCCATGGCAACTGCACATGTGTGCACCCTTGCATTGTCTTGGTGGAAAAGAACTTTTTTCTTGGCCAAATGAGGTCGTTTTTTTTTTCAAATCGTCATTGAATCGGTCCAATAAGTTGGCATAATATTCCCCATTGATTGTTCTTCCCTTTTGAAGGTAGTCAATGTGGATTATCCCGCGTGCATCCCAAAAAACAGTCGCCATAACTTTATTGGCTGACAAACCCACCTTGGCCTTCTTTGGCGCCGATTCACCCTTAGAAACCCACTGTTTTGACTGTTGTTTGTTCTCTGGTGTGTTGTGATGGATCCATGTTTCGTCCACGGTTACAAAACGGCGCAAAAACTCCTCCATATTGCGATTAAACAACGCCAAACCTTCCTGTGAAGTTGTTACACGATTGCGTTTGTGGTCGACTGTGAGCAAACGCGGCACCCATCTTGCGGAAAGCTTTCTCATGCCCAAGTGATCATTCAAAATTGAAACCACTAAGCCATGCGAGATCCCTACGGCTTCCACAATCTCTCGCACTTTCAATCTTCGGTCGGCCAACACCATATCGTGAATTTTTTCGATTGTTTCGGGTGTAGAGACCTCAACTGGGCGTCCAGGACGTTCGGCATCTTCAGTGCTTGTACGGCCACAACGAAATTCAGTAAACCACTTTTTTACCATTGAAATCGATGGTGCAGAGTCCCATAGTATTTATCAAGCTTAGCCTTGGTCTCGGTAATGGTTTTTTTTCGCAAGAAATAATGCTTAATAAGCACACGAAATTCACTTTTTTCCATTTTCTCCTCAAATTAGTGAGTAGTCTGATAAAAATAGCTGTCAAACACAAACTAACTGACGCAGCAAGTTTAAATTTTGACAGGAGTCAACTGACAGATGCCTGTTGACAGGAGCAGTGTTGCTGTTTCAGTAAAGAGGTCAGAAATTCAAAAAGTCACGGACTTATTGACCCGCCCTCGTAAGTGCACGCCAATCGCAGAGGGTTAAGCCTTCTGAGGTTTAAGAGAGGTTCTAAGAATAGCATATCCTTGCTACAACCGCATTTATAGTATTTTACCGCCTCTATCGTCTTTTCACGACACAGTTCATTGTCATCAGGATTGCGTACGTCTTTGCTTGTGATGCAGAGGAAAGTTTTTCTCCAGAAAGGCATCCGCACCCCTTCTATCAAAGATTGGTTCTGCAGCAATGCGTAAAGACCTGATCTCATTTCCTGACTAAGGTCCTGAACGAAATGTTTCCCGGAGACAGGTCCGGTAGGAAGAAGTTGATTGTATTTATATTTTCCTGCAAAAGGTGTTCTGGTGTCACTGCATCATGTGTAGCACATGATACAAATGCCCACGGAGATTGACTTTTGAATCTAGAATACCAAACAAACAAAGCATATATTTGGTCTTATCAAAACCATTTAGATCCAAAACCCTATGTCAAAACGGAAGTTTACATTCTCAGAAGGTTTACGGTGCCTTGGAGGTTTTGAAAGTAACGTATTTATTCCAGAGAAGGCTATTGTAATTGACCTTGATACTTTTGTTTGTTACGCTGGCTTTGATGAAGTTTTTACCATGCGATGAGGCGAGTCATAGAAAGAGGAACTTCAATATTGACAGAATTGTCTGAAACTCATAATCCATGAATCACCAATCGCGTTTCCAACCAACAGAACAGCTACATCATGTTTGGTTCGTACATTCATCCATAATTTTAGCTCATACTATTTCTCTTCGAGTGCGCATCCTGTCCTGTACACCAGGTTTTGTAGCGCAGTCTCGTATGCTAGTCTTAGCCTACTTATGGGTCATTCTAGTTGAATATTGATTAATGGGCAAGCTTTGCAAAACTAAATCTGATAGATTTCGTGTTCAATTTATCTAAGAAGCAGCAGCAGTATTTAAAACCTTACAGCATTTCTAGAGAAATAAAAGTGCTTTTAGGGAAAGATTTGGCATGAATACTCCAGATATTATCAAAAATAATTCAAAGGAAAACCCATTTCAAAAATTTCACTGTGAAAGTATCAAAACGGCTATATGCACTCAATATCCTCAATCTGCTCAGTTCAATTTTCTCCGAAATAGTTCAAAGAGCACTTGCATTTTTTTCCAAAATCCATTTTCAAATTCGCCAGAGAGTTCGGAAATTATTTTTCAAACATTCATCACTTTAAATGCACCTCACCTGCAGAGATTGACGCGTTCATTACCCGTTCGGTTTATGGTGTACCGGAATTTTATTTCTGAAAAGTTCTAGGTCATTATATTGAGTGCAGAATCATCAGGTGTTTGATGGAGGGTAGATTTTCAACACGTCAGCCATGACCACTCTATTTCACTAACTTCATTCTCCCACTTTATAAATGCGAAATGCATGAAACTGTCAACGTCTACTATCGCCTCATACGAGTTTCTTTTATTGGAAATAAGAACATTGCGAAATTAAGTGAAAGACGTGGGTCATTTTACAAAAAATGATACTTCAGCACGTGGCCGCCGTAAGGTAAAAAATATCTTGGTTCTGAAGAAAATTTTAAAACGTTCTAGGAAGGTCCTATGGCATTTTGCCAGAGTGGCTAAAGGATTTATTCATATTTTATGGACAAATAAGTGGGATTGCAAACGGATGAAGTTATGAGCAGTGGAAGTCAGACAAATAGCCCCAGAGGGAAAAATTTCAGCGCTAAAAATTGCTTTTTTATTGTAAACAATTGCTAAGGAACAGCTTAGGGCTAAACCTTTTTTCGAGCTGTTCCTGGAAATAATTGTGTATTCGTGTAATATCATTGAAATTGATGCAGGAATTTTGCTTTTTTTGGTAATCCACTTACCAATCGTTTTAGGGTTTTCTTATTTTTTACTGGAACCATACTGAATTCAAATTACATTTAGATGATATTTAGACGAGTTACCCTTATTCGTAAATTACGGATTTTCATTATAGGATCATACGAAACGTAGAGCGTGCCTACAAAAATGAAATTTGATCGAATTTCACGAGCCCAAATCACGTACTGATGCAGCATTTACGATTTATGTATGAAATTTTTAACCACTAATAGATGGTACTCCAACCGAACCGAAGCCTGTAGGGACAAACAAAACAATATCGTTTGGAATTTGGAAAGAGCATTCGTGTTGTGTGAACGCCTGAAGCTGTTTGACAGCAAACTGATTGTCCATATCAGTGTGGCTTCGGGCCATAAAAATTCACCATCCACCAAGCATTCAAACTTGGAGAAAACCTTTGAGCTTCAGTTCGATACAAACCAGGTATTCATCCATTTTAAGTCCGCGTATGATAGCATCTAAAGAGACAAGTCTTTCAGAGCGATTTCTAGTTTTGCCATCCCTGCCAAACTCGTCCCTCTGTGCAGGATGAAGATGGAGAAACCATGCTTTTCCATCTTGGATTTAGACACGGCGATCCGATGACATGTGAATTCTCTAACCTCGTTCTTGAAAGAATAGTGCGAAACTCACGTGCAATCACAAGGGCCACAATCTTTCGAAAGTCCGTTCAAATACTCGAATACTCCGATGATGTTGGCATAATTGGAAGAAAGTAGCGCGATGTGAGTGCCGCCTTCACGACTAATGAGACGGAAACGGCGAAAATGGGCAAAGCGGTCAACGAGGGCAGGTCCAAGTATACATTATCAACCAGAAAGGACACTCAACAAAAACGGATAGAACTTTGAGACAGTGAAGGAATTTATCTATCTAGGCTCTGCTATCAATTCAGATAACGAAATCAGCGCTGAGATCAAACGCAAAATAAACTTTGCCAGTCGGTGCTGACTAAAAAGGCAATTGACTAGCAAAAGCCTCTTACGAACAAGAAAATTGAGACTATATTAGACCTTAAAATGCAGAGGCATGGACATTATCAAAAATGTATCAGGATGCCGGTTGCTTTGAAAGGAAAATTCATCGATCAATTTTCGGTCCCACCTGCTTAGGAGGTGAGTGTAAAAAAACAACATCGACTTAACCAGAAGAGTTAATGTCCAACCCAATGACAGAGATGGCTGGGATGTGTAGATCGGGTGAACATAAATGCTCCGAAAAGTCCAAAGAAATCCGGCCCTGAGGGCAGCGTAGTAAAAGAAGACCGCGATGGAGCATTCAAGTGGGATTTCTGACAGTCTTAGAGAAGCGATTGACCTGCTAGTGGTACGATGAATCGAAATAATACTCGACTTGCAAAAACTAGAAATGTTATTCCAACAGCCATGAGTGTCACTGAAAATTCAAATTTGAAGAGCTTCCATCAACGTCATCACAAACAGCGAGCCATCGAATTTTGCATAAACACTTGCATCGTTCATTATAAGGTTCAATTGACGTGAACTGAAACCAGCTAACCATTAATAACTTCGTAGCTTTGTGTGTTGAAGGGAACATGAAGAAGGATTATGCGGTATTTAGGTTAAGCCAATCCCAATGACTTCAAAAAAATGAAAAACGACGAGTAATGTCCTAATGAGAACGAAGTAAAGGGTAATTGATTTATCG
Source organism: Volucella inflata (assembly GCA_928272305.1). NCBI lineage: Eukaryota > Metazoa > Arthropoda > Insecta > Diptera > Syrphidae > Volucella > Volucella inflata. Next base: position 112,732,648 of record OV743719.1, read on the forward strand.
ATTTGGAAAGTAAAGCCGAATAAAACACACACAGCGATACATTTTTGATGAAAATTTTAATTCGTTATAAAGTTTCGACTTTGCCATTAAGAGTGAAAAACAATATCATTCAAATGGAAGATACGCAGCATGCGATTCTTTTGAGGCAATTTTAAACCACTTTTCGCAAATTTCGGGCGGTATCTCGGCCATAACTTGAGTAATGTTGGTTTTTAATGCGTCTGGAGTTTGGGGATTAATCGCGTAAACACGGTCTTTTGCGTAGTAATACAGAAAAAAATCTGACAGAGTCAAATCGCATGATCTTGGTGGCTAATTGACGTCGCCAAAACGTGAAATTACGCGACCAGGAAACTTTTCACGCAATAAAGCCATAATTGGTCGTGTTATGTGGATTGTTGCCCCGTCTTGTTGGAACCACATATCGTCCAAGTCATGATCTTCAATCGCCGGCCAAAATAAATTGGTCATCATTCGACCATATAGCTCCGAATTGACTGTATCCGTCTGCCCATTGGCATCTTCGAAGAAATATGGATTAATGACACGTTTCGACCATAGAGCACACCAAACAGTCACTTTGTCTGGATGCAACGGCACCTCTTCGATCACTTGTGGGTTTTCTGAGCCCCATATGCGGCAATTTTGTCTGTTTACATACCCACCGAGTGAGAAATGTGCCTCATCACTGAAGAAAATGTTGTTCGAAAAATCGGTGTTTATTGTCTATTGTTCCAACACCCAAGAAGCGTATCTACGGCGTTGTGAATGGTCAGCTGGCTTCAATTGTTGCGTAAGTTGAACTTTATAAGGATGGAGATGCAAATCTAAATGCAAAAAACGCCATAGTGAGGTGTACGACACCTTCAATTGCTGCGAACTTCGGATAATCGATAAATTCGGATCATCAGCAACACTTGCACTTACAGCAGCAATATTTTCGACTGAGCGTGCATTACGATGATGTACAGGCTTTACGACATCAGTAACGCTTCCACTCTCTTTAAATTTCTTCACAATTTTACCGATTCCTTACGCAGTCGGTCAATTATGACGACGCGAAAAGGGTCTACGTTTGAATCATCAGTTTTGTAGTAAATTTTAATAATTTTAACGCGTTGTTCGATTTGTAAGCGATATATTATTGTAAAAGGCAAACATTCAACAAATATTATGACACTTCAAATGGCAGCTGAGTTTGGCAGGTGTCAAATACCAGCGCTAGCAACTTCAAACTACGAAATGAATGACCCGTTATAGTCGTTCACTGCAAAATAATTGAAGTTACCTCTTGCATGCGCGCTTTACCTTACGTAAGAACTTTCACATCTTATGCTTGATCTTCCTCAGTGTTAATCTTCAGGATAAGGATCGAATATGCTTCGGAACCGACGAGGCCGGTAACCTTTCTCCAAGGCACGTCTACAAACCTCGTACCGTTACCACTCGATGAAAATTGCGTTTGACTGACCACGGATACATTGACTCGTCTTGTCTTAAAGCCTTAAAAAAGTTTTTTAAGTATTTTATGCCAATTGTTCGGATAGCCATAATATAGAAAGAGTGTCTTGTGTGGATTGCAATATGGTCAATCTAGTTTAGAGTTCTCCAAGGAGTTCTTCTAGTCGCATTGTGAATAATGTGATGTGAGAACTGCGTTCTAACTACGACAAATTCGGTGTAAAAGCACATTTTCCACTCGCCAGAACAACATCTGTATGTTTATTTAAATATAGCCAGATCTAACTACATTTCGACAGGCAAGTAGCTGCACATGATATCTTTCTGATTTCAGTAGCGACCAACGACAATGGCGTATCGCCATTCTTCATGATGAACTTTCTACTTGTGAGCGTATCAAAAAGAGTGTACGAGTATAGCACTGTTTTATTTATTAGCAGACTGTTCGGCTTAAAAAAGATGCCATCTAACTATACGGTGTCAAAGGCCTTCACCAAGTCAGTCAGACAACCACCCGTGCCTTACATCTTTCTTTTGTTTAACTAGATAGTAAATACTAGTTCAGATGCAGCATGTGATCATCCTTAATCCACTTAGTCGGGACTCGATTTGTCACCTTTTCGAATACCTTGCTGACATCAGGAAGGATACCAATTGACCGGAGGATTGGATGTGTTGCTATCCCACTTGAAAATTGGATCCACCTCCTCTGTCCTTCAATGGACATAATTCAATGCATTATTAAACAGGGTGGTGTACGAGTGTATATGTTCACCAGTTCTAGTGGGAGATGTCGAAGCACAATGTTCGGTATGCCATCTGTTCTTTCTGATTTCTTAATTCGCAGTGTTTGGAGATTATTTATCGGAATGAAATGGGGTAACCTCGAATAATTAAAGAGAAAGAAGTTTTATGTTGAGACTTTCCTGACAATTAAGCAATATCCTTTACTCTTACGTCTCAACAATAACACTTCATCTACATTACTCCATTTTCCAAAATTTCGTGGACTTTCTCACAACAGTTTGTGTTAACTTTTTGCCTCATCTCGAATGATAAATCGGTTTTCTTACATCCGGTATTATTCTTATGTGTAGCCAAAGGTGCACTGTCTTGTTCTGTGATTACTACTCTTCATTTGGGCTAATTTTGCAACAATTTTCTGGAAATGTGCTTCATCGGTCTAGTTGCATGGGATTGTTTTACCTGACTCAATTACGACAAGTAACATTTCTTATGAAAGCTCAGTAGATTGATTGCCGAAAGCCATCAGATTAATTTTCTTCCATTACTGTGGCATGCGAAAAATGGGAAATTTCACGGCACGCATTAGGGGAGAATCATGAAAGCATTTATAACAGAGGCTTATCCTAGTTGTACCATTGTATCTTCATTATTTATTAATATTCTATGCTTTATACTAAGAAATTGTATTTTTAAAATTGCTATAAAAAAACACTGTTCAATATTTCCAAGTTACATCACCAAAATTACTGATTACACGATTTTGAAACCATTGTGAAGGGCTTGTGTGGCAAGTAGCAATATTTTGCTGGAACCATAGCTCGCCCAAGTTCAAATCTTCAATTTCCGGTCATAGAGCATCGGATATTATGCACATCGGTAGCGACAATTTTGCTTGTTGTCAATTCCGAGCTGCTCTTAAGCCCAAAGGGAGAAGCAGGTGGTCATTTTGCTTCAATTTCTTGTTAGCGAATAGTCCGAGATTTTTATATGAAATTCTCCTCATAATAGCGATGTTCTTTTGCTGAGATGTTTGGCCCCTTGGTGAATAATTGCGACAAAAATTTGTTTCCATAATTCGCACTGTTTCGAGCAGAGCATCCAATTTGGAAGTAGCTTTGAAATATTTCCAAACATTTTCGTATCGCGAGATGAGTTTCTGTCGATTTTTTAAATGCATACCAACAGATAGCCCACCTGTTATTATAAATACCAAAAATAAATCTGTGTGTTTTCATAACTTAACCTCCGAACTGATTTTGATGAAATTTGGTGTGAACATAGCTGGAACTCTGGGAAAGGACGTAGGCTACTTAAAAACAAAAATTAAAAACAAATTCATTAAGTTCTTATCATCGAATCGAATTACTCATACATGCGCCATGTTAATTCATGTATAGCCGTTTACTTTAAATATAAGCCAGCTGGCGGTTTTTAACTCTTTGAGTGAAAATTACAGATTTAACCTGTTGGACTAACTAGAGAATTTCCAGTAAATGTCGGAGTGCATCAAGGAAGCGTACTTAGTCCTTTCTTCTTTAACGTAGTATGCGACTATCTTTTAAAAGACTGCATGCGCGAAGCAAATGTTACGCCAATTCTCTTCGCTGACGACGCAGTTATACTTAGCGATAACGTCGAAGATTTACAGAACGCCTTAGATTCATGGATAAATGCGCTAGAGAGAAACGGGTTTAAAATAAGTCGTTCAAAGACGGAGCATTTGACGTGCCCATTTGCGCATCCGTTGCGACCTGTTCCGGATATAATGTTAGACGGAATAGTTCTTCCAAAAAGCACTATCTTTAAGTACTTCGGATCAATTGTTAACATGGAAGCGAAATGTGACGTCGACGTAAACCACAGAGTGAGTGTAGGGTGGATGAAATGGCGGGAAAATTCGGGAATCTTTTGCGACCGAAAATTTCCACTTAAATTAAAGGGGAAACTCTACACCACGGTTGTTAGACCAGCTCTTATATACGGTTCACAGTGCTGGACAATGTACGAAGCGTTTAAAAACAAAATGATGGCAGCGGAAATGAAAATGTTAAACGCGATTGCATTAGATCTACGCGTATAAGAGGAAGTCTACATATAAAGAATTTGGTAACCGAACAGCTTGAGGCGAATAGAATAAGCTGGCATTGCCACGTTCAAAGAAGTAAAAAGGCACTATCAACTACGGTCACTCCAACTGTAAGAAAACGAGGTCGGAAAAAGAATTCCTGTATTTCTCAGATGGCAAATGCGCAACAACGCCTGGGGCTAACCACTGAAGCCATCCAGGACCGAGCATTATGTAGACGCGTTCTGCGGTCTGCGACATTAGCCAATCCCATAAGCGGAGCAGCAGCGATGCAGTAAAAATGGGAAACTCGTTACGCATAAGTTCGTATAACGAGGAAAGGGTTAATAAAAGGATAAGAGAAGAAGAAGTAGCATGGAGAACCTGAAGGGTAAAAGTATCCCTTGTAATAAATAATGAAAAACAGATCCTCTATGGCGTACCACAAGGCTCCAAATTAGGCCCAATTCTGTTTATTTTGTTTACTAACGAGCTGCTACGAGTCTTCAAAAGAAGTACAGCGTTTGCTTACGCTGTCGTTGTAAAACACAAATGTCTGGATGTCGCGAAAAGAATAATGCAGGATTAATTTTATAACGCTACACGATGCCATGACAATAGTTTGGACATATGTTAAACTCTAAAAAAATCAAAGTTATGCACATACGCACACCAAATCAACCAATGTTAACATTTACCACAAAAAAGAAGACTGCCTAACCACGAGAAGAAGCGAAGCTATTGAAGTTGCCAAAGCATCAAGTATCTTTGAATCATCACAGATGATCACTTTCTTTGGCAAGATCATATACTAAACATCGTTTGTGGCTCCAATTGAAGAGTGCTGTGTTTGCAATGGTTTACCTTAAAAGATATTCTACTATCGCTATCCAGAAATTGGTTTACTTCTCGCTTGATAAATCTCGTATGAGATATGGTATACTTGCGTGGGGAAGTGCATCAAAAACACATATAGGTAAATCACTTAAAAGTCATCAATGATAGTACCAATGTTTTTAAAATTTTAGATATAAATAGCATATTAAAATGACAGCAATCCTGGAATATTAAAACGACCAACGTTTTCAGAAACCATTTAGTCACAGTCAATACACAAGACACGGAAGGACTTTTAGAAATTTCCTCAATCTACAGCAACTATGGAAGAAAACAGCTTACTTACGAATATATCATATTAAAAATACTCATTGCCAAGTAACCTAAAAATTATTTTGAATTTTAAGAAACGTAAAAAATCAAATCCCATTTTTAATATTACTTAAAATTTAAACTTTCTTAATTGCAACATTTAAAATAAAACAGTTTATAACTGAATATTAGTAGATTCCAAAATATTCATAATGGAAAATTCTCAAAAAATACTCTTTTTGAGAAATGCAACCACCTGCAGAGAAGCCACAAGCTTTGCAGTTGCCACAAAGCAATTGCAAACATTTATTTCGTATGATTAAAGGGGAAAAAAAACAGAAAAAAAGTAGATTCATGCCAGTTATTACCGGAGAATGTAGAATAAACAAACCACTCTTAATTTGTTGCATAACATTATTAGAAACTATTCCTTGCTGTGGATTTAAGCGCGAAACGCATTCGGTAAGCTTAAATTGCATCATAACTCATTTCCTGTGTAAAATCATTTCTAACTTGCCCAGTTCTAATACATTACCAGTATAATTCTACTTAATCCAAAGACTGTTAACTGTTTTGCAATTATTTGGCCTTCTACCTTATTCAGAGCTTTGTTGTGGATAGAGTTATTAAATGTAGCAGATATGTCTTGAAATCCGGGAAATATTTTTCATTTTGTATTGCCATAACTAGCTACATATACTCGTATTGACCACTGATCTACATAGTGCGGCCTCCTCCAGTGTTACTTTTCACTTATTACTATATAATAACACTTTTGCACATGTCTGTCTGAATGTTAATAATTCCTGAACATCTAGTTTTCCAAGGTCCCGTAAAAAGGTTGGCCCTCGCGTATGGGCTAAGATTAAGAAAATGGGGCGTTCAAATCCGCATTAACATACATCTCGGTTATAAGTGTTGTCTGGCAGACAGCCTTAAACAAGCCAGACGATTGCAGTAAATCAAGCACAGCATGTATGGACATAAGTAGAACCTTACATACAAATGAAATATTCTATTTCACTTGACGCCCTTCGATATTTTCAGCAGCCAAGTAGCTGTTAACCCAACTTTTCGCCTTACTCGTAAAGCACCCACTCAGTGGACAAATAGACTATTTGGTCACGCTAATAATTCTCTAAATTTTTTCTACGCTTTTGATATGTAGGCACCTACGACACACTTCATTAGTCTCATCCCACTCAAAGTTAATCTGTAGGGACTTCTTCTTTTTATCCTTTTATTAACCCTTTCCTCGTTATACGAACTTATGCGTAACGAGTTTCCCATTTTTACTGCGTCGCTGCTGCTCCGCTTTTAGGGTTGGCTAATGTCGCAGACCGCAGAACGCGTCTACATAATGCTCGGTCCTGGATCGCTTCAGTGGTTAGCACCAGGCGTTGTTGCGCATTTGCCATTTGAGAAATCCAGGAATTCTTTTTCCGACCTCGTTTTCTTACAGTTGGAGTAACCGTAGTTGCTTCTTTGAACGTGGCAGTAATAGCTTATTCTATTCGCCTCAAGCTGTTCGGTTACCGAATTCTTTATATGTAGACTTCCTCTTATACGCGTAGATTTAATGCAATCGCGTTTAGTGACTCCACTAGACATTCTTAACATTTTCATTTCCGCTGCCGTCATTTTGTTTTTAAACGCTTCGTACATTGTCCAGCTCTGTGAACCGTATATAAGAGCTGGTCTAACAACCGTAGTGTAGAGTTTCCCCTTTAATTTAAGTGGAAATTTTCGGTCGCAAAAGATTCCCGAATTTTCCCGCCATTTTATCCACCCCACACTCACTCTGTGGTTTACGTCGTCGACATATTTAGCTTTTATTTTAACGATTGATCCTAAGTACTTAAAGATAGTGCTTTTTGAAAGAACTATTCCGTCTAACATTATATCCGGAACAGGTCGCAACGGATGCGTAAATGGGCACGTCAAATGCTCCGTCTTTGAACGACTTATTTTGAACGTTTCTCTCTAGCGCATTTCTTCATGAATCTAAGGCGTTCTGTAAATCTTCGCCGTTATCGCTAAGTATAACTGCGTCGTCAGCGAAGAGAATTGGCGTTACATTTGCTTCGCGCATGCAGCCTTTTAAAAGATAGTCGAATACTACGTTAAAGAGGAAAGGGCTAAGTACGCTTCCTTGATGAACTCCGACATTAACTGGAAATTCTCTCGTTAGTCCAGCAGACCTTTTAACCGCAGTTTTCACGTTTCCGTACATGTCTTGTATTATTCTAATATATGTTTCCGGTACCTTTTGAGACCTCAGCGCGGCCCATATGAGATCCCTAGGCACTCGATCGAATGCTTTCTCGAGGTCGATAAATACCATGTGTAAATCTTTAGACGAGTCTCGGTGCTTTTCCATTAATATTCGTAGGTTTTGGATAGCGTCCACCGTCGATCTTCCTTCAACAAATCCACACTGGCTATTATCGAGCTTTATTATATGCCGAAGACGTTCGTTTAAGACTCTTTCGACGATTTTCATTGTGTGTGACATAAGCTTGATTGAACGGTAGTTGTTGCATTCTCGAGTGTCGCCTTTTCCTTTGTATAATGGAACCAAGAAGCTACTTCTCAATTAATTCGGCATAGGATGTCCACATTTAAATTTATTTAAAAGTTTCGATAGCCAAATGCTGCCGATCCCCTCCATCTTCGACCAAAACTCTGATGGAATGCTGTCTGGTCCCTCCGCTTTTCCCCGCTTCATTTTCCGAGTGCTATACCTATTTCTTCGATTGAAAAGTTCGAAACTTCCTCCTCGAATAGACCAGCTGTGGGCACGATATCACGTGGAAACTGTTTGTTAAGCAACTCCTTGCAGTATTTAAGACACCGGTCACAAATTTCCTTGTCATTTGTTAGTAAACGACCGTCTGCGTTTTTGATGTATTTCGGCGAGGTTATTTCCATTGAATTTTTTCGCCTGTGTGCAGCGAGCTTAAAAATATTTGGATGGCTTGACTTCTATCTGCCGATCGTGAGATATTTGTTCCAACACCTGGTACAGGTTTTCCGCTGCTGCCGCTCGAGTTCGAGCCAGGACTTTCTTTGCGATCTTTTTAAGACGCTCGTATTCAAGAGCCAGTCGAGCTCTTTCGATATCGTTGTTCCGATCGCATTTTGTCCACGCTTGGAATGCACTCTTCTTGTCGGCCACAGCTCGTTTGGTTTCGTCATTCCACCACCATGTTTCTTTGCCGACGTGATGGTATTTCGATATAGTCCTCAGATGGGACTTTGCGAGTGTTTTGCATTCCTTGTGCATGCTGTTCCACATTTCTTGCGGGCTCAGTGAGTCTGCGATACCGTTTATATTGTGAAGTACTTCTTTAGCCAGTGCGATAAATCTTGCGCTTCGTTCCTTCGATAGATTATACCACCGGATTTTTGGCTTTCCAAACGATGCCCGTGTTTTCGGTGGTTCCGCTGTGAAAAATTCTGTAACGAGCAGACGGTGTTGGCTTACTAGCGATTCTCCAAGTATTACTTTACAGTCCTTAACACGGTTTCTCATCAACATTTTGTGGAGGTGATAATCTATTTGCGTTTCGTGGTCTCCGCTGCTATAGGTGATAAGATGTCGTTGATGTTTAATAGACATTGTATTTAAGATGGTTAAACCGTAAGCCCTACACGCTACAAGGATGTCTTCGCCAGCTGAATTTCTGGTTCCAAAGCCTTTACCGCCGTGGCAGTCCTCATAATCAACATTTGTTTCTCCGACGTGGCCATTTAAATCTCCGCCTACGAAGAGCATCTCATCGATAGGTATATTTATTTCTAAGCAAATTACCGAACTCTGACCAAAATGTATCTTTTTCCGATTGGTCGCATCCATTTTGTGGAGCGTACGCGCTAACAATGTTCCACGTTTCATTGTGTCTGACGAGTTTAACACTCATCAAGCGGTCGCTTATTTTCAAAATACCAACGATATTGTTTAGAAGATCCGCTGCAACAACGATTCCAACACCGTTTCGTCCATTGACCGTTCCATGGTAAAACATCTTAAATGCTTTAGTTTTTAAATCTAGAAAACGCGCTTTATTTCCTGTATTACACCACTTCGTTTCCTGTACGCACATGATTTGTAGAGTTCTGCGACGCATAATCGCTTCCAGTTCTAAACATTTTAAGGTCATCGATCCGACGTTCCAACTTACAAACCGAAGTTTATGAAAATAATTTGGAAACTTCATTTTGCCCGCCCCCGGAATCCGTCGGGCTCTGACACAAGCACTTCTGCTTGCTCTGGGATCACCCGAGTGCGTTGCAATCGTGGTGCCCAGCGGGGTAGTGCTATTAATTGCGACCATTTCCATGAAGTGTATCTAAAGTTTGAGTGGTTTGATACTTGTATGCTCATTTCGAATTGATTGACTGTTCTTTTACCCCACCGGTAGTCTCCAGACGCGGGAACCCACTGATTGCATACAAACTTGTGGGTAAGTTTTAAGGTGTTAAAGTGTCACAGGCTCATTTTTGGTGTCATAGTTGCCTGTATATGATTGGTGTCCCATTTAGTCGCCTCTTACGACAAACTGGGACGCACTGCGGCACTATTCTTTATCCATGCTACGTAGCTCTCTAAATATGCTCTTAGCCCAAATTCCGAAAAAATAGTTGCCGTTGCAGTGATCCTGGACTGATTTTGCAGCAATGTAACCTTTTGGTTTGGGACGAATAAGAGCAATCAAAGCACTAAATCGGACCATAAAAGATACTTCTGTAAATGCAATCAAAGCATTATAGGTATAGTCGTATTACTGATTGGCGATTTTAGACGTAGTCTACGAGTAATGACTAAAGGCACACCGGCAGACGAAATAGATTCACAGTAACCAAATATGCGCACAACTGCACAATCACCAAGGAAAGTTCAAATAACAATAATACTGCCTCCTGTATTGACTCACCCATGTCAGCCAAGTTCCAAAATAACAATTTAACCATTAGTCTAACCAAACCTGATTGTGCATATTATGTATCGATTTTCGTGTTGATAATTGCTGTGATTATCCCCATTGCTTCATTGTTTCTCCTGTAACTCGTAAACCTTGCATTTACACATATGGTACACCCTACCTTATCCCCATCTTCATTTCTCTTTCCCTATACGACATGTGTCGCTCTAGATAATTAATCATTTCCGAGTGTAATTAGGGATAATTATTCACGCAATCCTTACGAGTATATTCTGTGTAACTACAAGTGTCATCATTCTAATTTGAACGTTCACTGAACTGTTGTGTTGCGAGATTGAACATTAAAGGACAATGAAGCTTAATGGATTTCGAAACAGCTGAAAGGATTTGTGAGAAAACACAGAAAATAAAATCTTGCCTATTGTTGAAGAAAAAATAAAAACTCTTTTATCACAAGACAAAGTATCGCCTAAACCTTTGACGTCAATGACAAGGGATAAAAGCCTTCGAATACATACATACGAGTACGTACGATACATGTCTATTGACCCAGCTAAACCTCAACTTCCATTCATAAATCCTCTGGTGAAACAACTTCAATAACAATAAACCGTCGGCTCAGACCGATTTAGATCAATGAGCAGGCTCTTCTTCCTTTCATTAAAAGTAATTTTTATATGGCTGTGCTAAGGATTGGTTGAAAAGAATATCATAATGTGCATTACCAGGATAATTTCCCTGCAACGTTGATAGAGGTTGGGGTTTTGATTATCATCGGGAATTGCTCTGACATCGTGAAGAATGAGGACGTATCGGTGACTCTGGGATGAGGAAAAGGAAAAGCAGCAATAAAGGACCTCATTTGCGGTAAATTCTACAGCAGACCACTATCAGACGTAGTATGTAACACAGCGACAAAAATATTGACCGAAGATGAGAAGTTATATTTATGGGCTATTAGGAGGTGCTAATGCCAACATTAGCCTTACATTCACGCGCTACATCACAGAGGAGAAAGATGACGACACTAAAAATATAAGGTGCGCAATTAAGTTCTCGCTGTTTTTTTGGTTTATAAAAATGCAACCTTTTTGTGAAAAAATGGTTACAAATGAACTATTCAAAGTATTGCCCACAGCTCGCTACAATTTTTTCCCATATCTCTGGCAGAGCTCGAATACCGTTAAGGCAAAAGTGTTCATCTTTCCAGGCTATCCACGAATCAAACCATTTTTTTGATGTCGTCATATAAGGGGAACTGCTGATCAGCCAGACCATGTGCCATCGAACAGAAGAAGTAACAAACGGGCGGCGCAATATCTGGGGAATATGGTCGCTGGGGTAGGACTTCCTATTTGACCGTTTCCAGGTGCGTTTCAACGGGTTTGGCAACGTGGAGCCAGGTGGTTGAATTGGTGTAATGAATCCATTCTTCTTCACCCGTCACGACGCGTTGAAGAATATCCTTCTTTTTTTGCCGCTGGACCAGTAGTTCACAGGAGAAAAAACGACGTTCAACATCCCTTGGCTTCAAATAATACGAAACCCAAGTTCCTTGTTTACTGGAAAATGACTTGGCAGGTTACTCCTAATGCTGAAGCAAGTTCTTCTTGCGTTTGGCATGGATTCTCATCGAGCAATGCCTACAATTTAGCGTCTTCCTTTACGGGGACGGTCGTCAGCATCAAATCACCGTCTTTGAAGCGACGGAACCAATCACGGCACGTTGTTTCACTAGTAGCAGCATCTCCGTAAACTTTTTGGAGCTCTCGTTCTCGATGCGCTTCAGCCGCCATTTTTTTCGAGTGAGAAGAAAATCAACACTTCCCGCAAATGACGATTATTCGGCACAAAATCAGACATTTACTCATAGCCAAAACAAAATCACTAATGTGTTAAAACGGAACTACGACCTCTTGAGAAAGTCCTACGAGCAATTGCTATAACATTAAAATTGTCCTCGGCAACTGCATGTGAAACTGGGAAGATAGGGCACCTTTGATAGTGCTGTCGGGAGGTAAAGCCTGCACGAAGCACATCCGATATCGCATTCTGGCGAACTGACTGTCCGGCGGAGCGAAACTTTTTCGTAGTTAGCAGGTGGTCCCCACATCTCGATATGCTCAAGGGGACATGGAGAACTCCTGATCAATCAACCGTCAATCAGATTGACATTGCTATCGATGCAAGACACTCCACCATTCCGAACGTTCCGAGGATCCAACACCGACTCGGACCATTACCTTGTTGTAGCCCAGGAGCGGTTGCATATATCCCGAACATCGCAAATGCAAGTTAATACTGTGGGGAATCCTTTTTTTATCGAGTCTCCCTTAATTTTTTAGGAGGTCCACTGCCACCAGCATCGAGTATCATGAGGGTGCTCTTGGCTTCTATGAGAGTGAGTGGAGCAGGCTCTGCAATGACGAACTGTACGGACTCTAAACAGGGTTTGCAGACACAGACAAGTTTATAAGAGAGGCCAACTCCATAGCGAAGCATTAGAATGTACTTACCCACCTAAGGGCCAAGCTAGCTCTAATAAGCAGACTTGGAATCGAGCACATTTGAGATGAGTTAGTGAGAGCTAAAGCATTGACAGACTGATAAGAAGGAACGTGTGCAGACGAAGTTGGTGCCACATGTCTCACGACTTCTTATCAAGACAAAGACAAACAAAAAGTTGAATCTTCAAACCGGCAATACAATAACAAGCTCAGCCGGAGCTAAGCATAAAGACAGAGAACTAGTTCATTGTCCTCCGTCTTTCATAGAAAGATATGTAATTGCATATGGGTGATGAAGCGCCTGCGGTGCCAATACATAGCAGCCCATTAAGACGCCGGTAGGCATTGTACAGTTTATAATATGGGGCTTCACTGAAAAGTCACTAAGTCTCTGACCCCTAAGGCAAGTCTGGAAGTATGAAACACGCCTGTCAATGAAAGCCATATCTGAGCATCTTTCATATCTTTTACTGCGAAATTTTCTCCTAAGCCATGTTAAGTAAGTTAAGCACTAATTTCATTTCTTGTGATCTCATTGTGACCTAGAAAACCAACTGGTTTCTGGACTTGACGCAACCAGAAGCGTAACATTCTCGAAATAGTTTGGAAGTAGTGAAATGATGTAGCAATGCATTCAGGATTGCTTATAACTGCGCTAGGAAAACAAACTCAAGTATTGGAACTAAACTAAGCGAGATAAAATAGCATGACTAGGACCCTTTTACGACGAAAGCACTAGTTGGCCGTAGTTCATAGTAAAGAAAAGCAATGCACCCTCAAAGATTTTCCAAAATGGGACTGCGCACTTACTCGTAAAAGCATAAATGCAAGCTTACTCCTTTCAAAGAATCATGTGTCATACCCCCATAATAAGAATTTGCCGCTGCAAAATCTACTTCATTTAAAAAAACTAAATGAAGTGCTTTCTTGTACGCCTACGAAACTATAAGAAAAGAATTTTCTTACAACAAACACAACACAACTTCACGTGCCCTTAATTTGTATTTATACTAAATCCGTTCCTGTTCACAGTCTCTCTCTTCCATAGAAGAACACATTATAAAATATATACGAGTAAACACCAGCTGGGAGAGAAGTTAAGGATATGCAAATTTTCTGTGCACTTAGTCCTTGAGATGTGAAGTGCATCGATGTGTTTAATATGTTAGATGAAATCCAAATGCTGCAATTTGTTATTCCAAGGAAATTGCAATTCTCTAAGTTGGTGACGCGTTTGCAAACAACTTTGTCTGTAAGCGGAAGTTTGTTTCCTTTTAGAAATGATTTAAGAGCTGAAGCTTATAAAAGGAAAACAAAAATTTCGGAATTATTTTATTTTACACTTTGTCGGTTTCATCTGGAGACAGAAAACTATGGAGAGTGGAAATAAATTTGCTTGCCACATATGAGTCAGTTGTGGGAACCAACAACAAAGTTTGTTTCTGGTGGATAATTGGTAGATGTTTATTTTTAAGTTGTAAAGCTGCACATTTCGTCCTTGTGGCCTCTTTGACATTTGATGGAAGAGGGTATTCCCTAATTTTTAGTAACCTCCTGCTCTTTGTGAACCACAACGAACAATTTTCTATGCATTTCTTCCCGGCTTTTCATATCCAATTTTTGAGAAATCCTTTTTTAGAGATTAAAACGGAAGGCTGTGGGAATAGCTTTCCTTATTGACAGCTTCTGGAAAGAATTTTACATAATTGTCAGTCAAAATGTGGTCCCTTTTCAATCAACTAATAGCAGAGCCTGACTGCTTAATTATGGTTTTACAATAATGAGGGTTTTAACCCTCGGCATGTACTAAATGAATTTGGACGGCAAGTATTTATAAAAAGAAATTTTGCATTGGATAATCCCCTTCTTTTGGACAGAAAATGCTTTTAAAGCATTTTGGTGTTTTTGGGTTTTAATTTAATTTATTTATTGTTGTGTTTGCCACTACAGTCTGGGGGTCGACGCCTCAGCAAAACATGGATTTATACTTTCAATATCACACGCTAAGTGGGTTGAGATATGTACCTCTGGATCTCCTCTGCTGTGCTTTGCCACGGTGATGAATTTGTAAGCCTTTCCATCTGTATAGTTGATTTCCATTCGCTTAATCACTACACTTCTTAGTTAAACCTCCGCCTCCACTTGAAACTACCATGCACCTTCTCATTACATTTTGATAAAGTTCATACCTTTGTCGTGTGTAGGGGCCGATCAATATTTAACAGAGCGCTATTTTAATCGTATGAGAAAGAGATACTTTATTGCATTTTGAAATAAAAAAAATCGCAATATTCAAGAGTTAGTCTCGAATGATCTCTATTGACCGCCGCTAGACCCATCACCATCTCTTTTTTTAGGGATTGTGAGTGCATCACAAGTAGCTCGTTCTGTTCTGCTGATAGCGACTATGCCTTTTGAAGAGGTATGTAGTTGTACTTACTTTTTATAGATTGTGCCTCTGGTCGTCATCTAGATCATCCTGTCGAAAATAAACTTTTCGGTTGAATCATAACCCATCGTCACGAGCAAGTTCGGTCAACATTGATTATGACGGCGTTTAATGTTTTCTGATATGCGATGTCATTAGCATTATTAAAATCGAGAAATAATTGATGGCTGTCAATTTGAAATTGACGTAAAAATATGGTTGATTGTATGGCATAATAATAATAATAATAACAATAGTATATAGGGTGTAGTGCACTGCGACCTCGTGGCCTATTGTGCCCCCTACTTATAGGTATACCTTGGAGACGTTTGCTTCCTTTTCCAGAGCCCCCTCACAGCTTAATTCACCAGGAATTATGTTGGAGTGTTTATGCTCTGGACTTGGCCTTGGCAAGGAAAACCTACTCAAAGCACGTCATCCATCCACGACCAGTTTCTTTTATGAATCTGAGAATGAGACGTGAATCCATGGTTGGTAAATCCTTTTGTTGAATTTTGTGTTTTCCCTTTTTTGGGTCAGTGCCCCGCAAGATTCCATTATGTGTTCTGGAGTTTCTTCATCTGATATCCCTATCTTCCTTAGGTGTTTCCTGAGTTTGCAATGCCCCGTGAGGAAACCAGTTAGGTGCGTAGGTTATTTTTGCTAAGACTGATACATTTTTTTAATCTTTTGAGATTGTAATCTCCCAACAGTTGTTTGGCTTGTCTCAGACCTTGTACATCCCGAAAGATTCTAGCCCTTTTCTCCTTTTCCGATTTCCTGAATTCCTCGCATAGACTGTATTCCCATATCCCGCAGAATGGTTAAGGTCCTATGAAGGATTCTGCTGCCCCTTTTCTAGCTAGAGAGTCCGTCGCCTCGTTACCAATAATACCCACATGGGCTGGTATCCAGCATACAGATACTTTATTTTTCTTGCCCAATTTGTTGGGACTTTGTAGGCATTCCCATACAAGTTTGGATTTAATGACAAAGGAGTCCAGTGCTTTGGTAGCGGCTTGACTATCTGACATTATTGCTATGTTACAGTTTCTGTAATTCTTTTCGTGATTGATTCGAATGCATCTTTCTATGGCGCACACGTCTGCTTGAAAGATGCTGTTACTTTTGTCCATGGATTCGTGGTGTTTCGTTCTTGGCCCAAATACTCCTGCACCAGTTCCTTCGTCAGTTCTCGAGCCGTCTGTATACCACTTTATCGTGTGGTTGCTCAGTCCATTGATAGTGAATTCATCGCTCCATTCTTTCTTGTTGCTGAGCTTCGTTAAGAAATTCTTTCCAAAGTTGTATTTCTTATTACTGTCATCTCTTGGAATAGCCAAGAGTGGAAGTTTTCCGAGTAATGCATCATCTTGCTATTCTTAGAATGGTTTTATTCGCCGCGTCTGAGACAATGATGTGTAGAGGAGTTAATTCCAATAGCACCTCCATTGCAGCAGTTGGGCATATACGCATTGCGCTGGTGATGCATAGGCACGCCGGTCTCCTTGTTGAGAGATTCTCTCGTTGTGACAAGACTGGTTCGTTTTGCCCATGCTACTGCACCATATGTGATCATTGGTCTCACAATCGCTTTGTATATACATCCATCGCAGAATGTCAGGTGTACAGCCCCACGACTTTCCCGCTAGGCTCTTACATATCATAAGAGCATGTATGGCATACAAGATCTTAAAAGCGGTATTTCCTGCTGCTTTGAAAAGCAGGATTCAAGTTTGGATATGACTAACCTCACTTTTAAGAAGTCGAGTGGATTTTCTTGAGGAATTATTGCCCATCATTTCCGGGTTGAATGGTTTTGCTGGACACTAAAATGGTCATCACCATGTCATGGCATATCTTCGCCATCAAAATCTTTCATTAGATTCTCTTATTCGTCCTTTTGGGTTCCGTTCATGCTTTCTAGCCCTGGTGTGACTTTAACCTAATGATAAAATTTCCAGCTCTCTTTCCTGCCATTACATATCTCAATTTCCTTGATCTTACCCTTCTCGTACTCATTTTTCTTCCATGTGATAAAGCCGACAAGCTGATCTTGTCGCCTTTTGCAGTTTTTTTTTAACTATTGGTACCCTTAAATGTTTGGACTAAGCGAAGAAAATTCAGAAAGGGAGAAAAGGGCGGTGCCGATGTACATCGGTTTTAAATGTTTGAAGATTGTAATGGCTAGGAAATAAGGAGCTTAGCAGGGAATTCCATGAGTGAGTTGTTCGGCTTAGAAAAGAATCATGAATCAGTCAGGGTGCGTTCGAAAGTCAGCTGGAGGGTCTACTGATAAGCATTCAAAGCGAGACGGGTATTCGGGCGGAATGCTGGCGATTTATGTGGAGCATTGGTGGTGAAAATAGCGAGAGAGCAAAGTGAGGCAGGGGACATTACGTTTATGCGTTACATAGCATGTATTCATCATTGAACTATTGGTTTTGTAATGATGTTCGAACCAAACATAGAACATCTGCAATTGTATTTCTGATGTCTTGTTCCACTGGGTTCCGGAAAAGATATTGGGCACGCAGAACGTCGACGGTAGCTTGTGACTGGATTACAACCCGCCAGTACTTAATTTTTGTATAAAACTTTGGCATTTTCCATTTCGTATCTTGATCATAATACAGTAGTGACATGAGTCAATGTTTACTTCTCGGAGCATTCAGGTATCCAAAATCAAAATACCAGAGGCTGCCTTCCGTCGATCGCAATGTGATTAATCTGATTGTTCATAAATTGATCATCAAACCTCGAATCCCCTTATTGGTATCGGAGTGCTTGCCACTATGGCATTTCCCCCCGAAACAAAGCCAATAACATGAAATCCATTGTGAGGTACATACTGCGCTAGCAAAGTTGTCTTCCATTCCCTACTTCGCGGTACAATCGCCTAGGATGAATATTGCCAAATGCTTAGGACATTGAACAAAAGTCATAGCAACAGTCTTTCACGTCATTGTCTTTCTTCTTTGTCAGCTTTAGCTTAGTCTTCCTCTAATGATAAGTCAGCATCCAAATAGCTGCCTTAATAGCAATCGCCGTAGTACATACAATATATTTAGGGGTATTTCATGCTTCTTAAACCCTGCCAATTCTACCACACATCTTAAATGAACGTTAGATCTGCTTAATATAGGTAGAGGTTTGCTGGTTCTGAAAGTTACTTGGCTTCGGCCGTGCATAGTATGTGATGGCCAATTTTTTCAAATCCAGTTCTTCGAGTAGCATAGTTTGCCAGTGGTATCATACGTACCTGCTTTTCTGCCTGTTTCGTAATGAAGTACTCGTATAATTTTTACACTGCTGGAAAGTTGTAGCAAGAAAGTTGAACGTCAAGGACGATATGATTTGTGGCACCGCTTGGACATAAGAAGCTTCTATACCACTCTGTAACAAGATTTAAAGTGCGTAGTTGACTCAATTTGAGTTCTTCCCATGCCATTTCTATTGACATCTGGTTCTGAAGCTCTTTCAAATTTGGCCCTTGGATATCCCAAAGTATTTCTGAAAGGAAATCGTCATATGAAGAAGCTAAATGTAGGCAACGCGTTGGGGTAGTTATCCACTGTTCGCACATCACTTCTTAAGCTGTGGCTAATGTTCAAAATTGTTATATGCTTAAGAGCTTTTATATGGTCTAAGACGTGCCTGAAGAAGGTAGCAGGCCGCTATTAAAAATGTGGAATCAAGACTAACAACTTTACAGCAGTGGTTAAGGTGCTTTGTATGGTAAGTCAAGTCAAGTCAAAATTATTAAAAAATACCAATTAATCCTCGAAGAGATAAAAGTACTTAAAGCAACTCATCAATTCATTAACAACATCTACATTGCGTGTAACTGGGATGCATTTCCAAAAATTACATTTTCGTTTCTGTAGAAACACGTTTTATTTAAAAATAACTTAACATGTACCAAACCTAGAAACAAAAGCTGGAATGCTTTAGTCCCATGTACAGGATATCTGGCCGGAATGAGCTCCCTGTCTACAAACTTGTGCTCTCCGCAAATCCACCACTCAGCAGTTATGTAACTCCATTACAATGTAATTCTTGGTTTTATCTAAAAATCAGCTTTGTATGGTTTAAAATAATTCCATTTCCCTAAACGGATTATCTACTACAGCTTCATTTACAGAATTCCCAAACTTGATAGTGATTCGACTTTTAAACTTTTTGATGCGTAGTCTAACTCCATAGAAAGGATTATATCCATGCATCTACATATTAAACTCGTTATAATGGACAAGGTGCCTTCGACATTCTGAGCAGTCAACACACTAAGGGTTGTGTGTTGAGAATTTATCTGCAGTAAACGGTTTAATTCAGCTTGCAAATAAGCTCTCATGCATACCTCACGTTGACAGTTTCACTACCAAGCCGCTGGACATTTTTTTAACTACTCACCCTGCCAAGCACACTGTTGATGTGCTCCAGACTTGTCGCACTCCTGTGTCATATCACCAATGTGAGAAAGCCATTATAGGCAAACTCCACATCTTCTCTTTGAATTGTTGATTTCTCGACAACGATGTGGATGTTACTGCCCTCATAACATTAAAAGTAAGGAAGATGCCAGTAATAAAATTTTTTTTTACGTCTTGTAAGGCGAACCCCACAAAGGCTAAAATGGCTAAAACATCTTTCTTAGGTATGTGGTATTTCAATACGATCTAAAACAGAGACAAAATTACTTTAATGCCCCAAGGGTAGTAAAAGTTGTTGGTCGTTCTTTGAAGGCATTAGAAACTCAGCCTCATATTCTTAGCTAGAACTCGTTATTATGATATTTTAGCTGTCAGCTATAACGACAAGGAAAATCCGCTTGCTGCACATTCCAGTGGGACGAATCCGCTTTTCCACTTTCGTCGTGTTGTTGCAAGAGAGGTTACACAAATATCTTAAAATACACAAATCTGGCGGCCTATATTAAGGTGAATCCTTTAAAACAGAATCGTCCTCTCTATTTTTCTAAAAATTAATTACTTGCATCCCTTCTTTTTAAGATCTTGGAACTGCTGATACAGCGTAGGCTCGTGAGCGATTTTCGTAACAACAGGTCCACTTGTCATTTGATTGCACGTATCAGGAAATAGTGAAGCCAAAGTGTTCATAAGTCTGCCGAAAGCAAGATAGTTTCACTTAATATTACATCAATAGACAGAGAGTTGCATCAGGTTCGCTGGTGAAAATGCGAACATTCGCGATCGACAAATTTCTTTAGTTTTACAGAGATAGCAGCGTATATTAGGCTCGCTTGATTTTGATATTTCTTCCTAAACAATCGTAACTGGATAGTGGGTCAAAATTTAAGGCATTTATCTGCCCAAAATTGAAGTATAATACCCAGGTCTGGTCATATAACTCTGAGGCCTCTTTTAACTTTCTAGATAAGATCTGAGCGATAGTCAACTGATATCAAGCATAATCGCATATCTTCTCCCGTACATTGCTCTATCACCAGTTTCAGCACCTTTGCTCCAACGAAATTGACATTGACAATTCGTCTATGTGTCTTCTGCATTTGTTCATATTTCTCACTATAAATGCTCACCAAAGAATGCCTTAAAGCCTTTCGGTAATATTTTAAAGGACTTCCTACCGATTTCAACGTACAAACATTCAAAACTTTCGTCCGTTCGTATCTTCGTGTCTATCCTTCTAATTTTCCTTCGAATGTTTGCGTTGCGTGTATAAATTTAAAGACTGCACAATTTTCCTTGAAGCTCAACGATATAAAAAATCCCATCGGCCGGGTGTCGATTACGTGTCCATAATGTGCTGAGTCACTTTCGAAATATCTACACTGAGGTTTTATTGACACCAAAATAGATTTTTCCAAATATTTTATCGGATTACTTTTACGGTAAGTGAACTCACAGGGAACTCAACGTAAGTCATGTGATCACACCTAATAAATATGGGAAAAGTCATAAAGGTAAGTAAAAACGGATACAACACAATCCATCGCAAAATTGAAGCTTGATGAAGAAATTGAAAAATTGGGGGAAGATAGGGTATTTACAGTAATATAAAACGTCGCTATTAATGGCTTAGTCCGGAAAACAGGCCAGCACAACTTCCCCGAGATAGACTTTTGCCGCTCAAGGTTTTTCTGCCGCTATGATAGATGAGGGAATAATCCATTTTGAGCTGATGCATCGTAATCAGAATGTCACCGCATACTATAAGTCTGCTCTCAACAACTGTGTAGATTCAAGTTGGCACTAGACTATAAACGGCTAGGTTTGATTAATGTTTTTTTTTCTGTCAGGATTACTCTAGCCCTCTTACAGCTTGGCCCAATTGCACCCAGTTATATTCTCCAGATATACATACTCGTATCATCTTCAGATTTGCACTTTCTCTAAAGTCTACTAAACTTCCTCAATGGAAAAATTTTAGATTTTGAATTTATGTCCAAAAGTAACTCTTGGAGTACTTTTTCGTGAAGGCAGAGGTGAGGTTTCTGGTGAACCCAGGTGGCACTCGAATGTGCGTTTTGTTACCACGACTAGTGTGTGACCTGGATGATGATGTGTATAGTTGAGGATCTGAGACGTATTCCTTTACCCGAGATTTCGGTAATGTCGTGGAAGAATGGTTTGTTTAGAGCATGCTGTCTGGTTCTTGCTAGTGCCGGATATTTGCACAGGAAATGGGAGAGGGTTTCCCTCCCATTTTCGTTCCCGCAGCTGTGGCAGTAGGGGTTGTATAGGCTAATGTCTACTGTTTTCACCGTGATTGTTTAGATATCTGTTTAGTAGATCTTTAGTTCTACTCTTATTGTAGTTGATTAACCACTATTATGAAGGAAAGTCTTCTGCAGGAAGATTTGTCCTTTAAGTGTTTCTATTGGGCCGTTGACCCCTGCCGCGAGCGAGACTTGCAGTGAGCTCAGCTCTGCTTAGCCAGTTCAGCTTCATTTTTGGACAAAGTCAAACAATTCTTCTAGAGACGGCATTGAAAGCTGCCTGAAATGTAGGTCGCATTTGCTCAAATTAATTGACATTAAATAGACATACAAAACTCCCGCAACTTCATACAAACTGAATAAAGGAAACAAATTGGAAAAGGTAAAGTTATACTTTCACGCAATGTGGCATAAGTAATGACAATTATCTCTGTAATACGTTCCGAATGAAAACATATAAATAATTTTTCATCAAGATATATATATGAACACCAAACACTACATCCAATTACTTGTGCATGCTAATGCTTAAAACCTTTAGCCACAAATCGATAGATTTAGTTGACTTAGATGATCCTATCAGGGCCCCTGTCGATTTGTGTTAGACTGACACAATTGTTGATATGAATTACGTGCATGTCAGTAAGTGCCAGCGAGGGCAAGGCGTGTTCATTCAGTCGTTAAGGAGTAATTATCTATAATTTCATTTGGATATGTACATATACACATGACAATTTATTTTAATCCCTGCAACATGACATATCCGGATTAATTTTTGTAATTGCATGCAGCTACTTTATTTTTGAAATTTTAGCGTACATTGTATGTTAGTTGATGGTTTTGGATTTTTTTGTGAAACCGATAAGTGAAAAAAAACAAACTCATTAACACTTCCTGACCGGAAACAATAGCTGGGTTCTGAGATAAAATATGACTCCAATGTTGAAGTCCAATTTAATTGAGCAACAGACCAGGAAAGCCACAGGAAGTTGAAGTAAGGACTGTTAACTAATATGTTTGGTCACATGGTGTCCTTGTACTGGCCTTCTGGCATTTGTTCATTTCTCCGAATAGATGTAGTTCTGACCTTTCACGTATGCCCACATTTTCAAAAGGATATAAGTTTGAATTAGAAGAGGAAACAAGGAAAATCCTTCTTTTCGGGATAGTGAATAAGAAACAAGGAAAAAGATTCCTAGAGAGTGATAAGATTAAAATCAGTAGATGGAGAAGTGCGATGAACCTCAGGAAAAAAAATTAAAAGCATCAAAGAATATCTATTTGGCCTCAAGGAAACAAAAGCTCCACAGTAATATGTAAGCAAAAAAAACAACAGAAAACTACTTAAACGACAAAAAAAGGTGGTTTTCTACGAAGGTCCTGGAAGTTAATTACAACAAAATCCACGACATTGGCTTTTGATGTACAAATTGTTTTTTTCTGAAAGATAATTTTTTGTTATTAAAGATTTAAGGAGAGTTTTAGGCACATAGTCAGTCATTGACAAATTTTTGATGCGGAGCAATGTAGTCATGAAGAACTTTAATTTTTCCTTAATTATCCCTAGGTCGCGAATATACAGACTCACGAACAAATTGAGATGAATAAAGTTCGAAAGTCTGAATAAAACTGTGGCTGACGTAGTTGATCGCATCGAAAAAATTGAAGCCATGGAAGCAAATAATGCACCTGAGGTTAAAGACGAGTTTCGATCATTGCAACTGCAGAAAGATGCCTTAGAACGATAAAATGTCGTTGCCGAACTTACTTACTTACTTACTTTAGGTGGCGCTACAGTCCGGGGTGGACCTGGGCCTCAGTCAACAAGCTTCTCCAGCCAGCTCGATCCCTGGCTAGCTGCCTCCAGTCTCGCACGCTAAGTTGGCTGAGGTCCTCTTCCACTTGCGTGCGCCACATGAGTCTTGGCATTCCTCTACTGCGCCGTCCCTCGGGGGCGGATTCGAAGACTTTTCGGACCGGAACATTGGTGTCCATGCGCTCTACATGACCCAGCCATCTCAGTCTTTGGATCTTCACTCTTCTGGCTAGGTCCATGTCGCTGTACAGTCCATACAGTTCGTCGTTGTATCTCCTCCTCCACTCACCGTCAATGCAGACGGGACCGAAGATCGCCCGAAGAATTTTTCTCTCGAAGCAACCAAGAACACCCTCATCCATTTTTGATAGTGTCCATGCCTCTGCGCCATAGAGCAGGACCGGGATTATTAAAGTCTTATAAAGGGTGACTTTTGTTGTCCGAGAGAGGGCTTTGCTACTCAGTTGCCTTCTTAGCCCAAAGAAACAGCGGTTGGCAAGAGTTATTCTTCGCTTGATCTCAGCGCTGGTGTCGTTGTCTGTATTTATAGCGGAGCCTAGGTAGACAAAGACAAAGGGCCTCCGCTAGTTGCTTGGCTGCACGTGGTCTATTAAGGGATCTAACATTCCACGTGCATATCCGAAGCTCATTTCGCTCGTTTGCGTGGGTTGTCACGTTGCTGAACTACCTGAGGAAAATCTAAAACATACATATGTTTAACCACTTATGTCATATAATTGATCTCAAGGTTCCCGTGTTAAGACAAATTTTCCGTGCGAAACACAACAACAACACCTCTCTCAGACCATAACCATCACCAATTATTTTGAAGTTTAATTCACCACACTACAATCCGTAGTCGTTGATCGAGCATCTGAAATGTTATCGAAGACAACTGGTGTACCGCAAGGATCCATACTCGGGCCAATTGTTTTTTCAATAGATGTGAACGAGGTCCCTAATGTTGTACAACACTGCAGCGTCCATATGTACGCAGTTTGGTAGAATCTACGGCAGTAAAAATGAATGAAGATCTTAGTAATATCCTAAACGGGGCGCAGGCTAATAACCTTTGCCTAAGCCCGAGAAAATCAGAAGCCGTTGTTATTTATCGAAATAACATAGATCTGACCTCTTTTCCATTGCTGCAGCTAGGGGACTCAAATATGTTGAGTCTGTTCGAAATCTAGGTATTACCTTTAATCGTACACTATCGTGGGACGTTTACATCACTGCAACAATTGGACAAGTTTATGGCTGCCTCCGTCTTCGCTGGGCTTCACGTGCCTATACATCAACAAAAACGAAAATGCTTCTAGCAAAAACTCTACTACTGCCAATTTTATTAAACTGGTGTGAATTACTTGGTAAACTCGACTAAAGGTCAAATAATCTTCGGATGTTCCTGTGAAAAAGTACTGCAATACTTGTCATTGACTTGTACTTACGACATTATTTAAACACAACAACCAGACTATCTTTACAGTAAGCTGAGGTTTCCTGTATCGCAGCGAACCTTTGTACTAATCCAGCCAACGTAGTGCTGTTTAACATCAGAACGCCAGTTCTTAATTCATGGCACTCGCCTATGGAATTCCCTTTCGATGGAAAGTGCAAAGCACTTTAAAAAACAACTCCTTACACACTTGGCCATTGATCACAACTATTTACCTTTTCATATATTTATATCTATTTTTTCAATTATACTTTAATTTCTTTTTAATTGTAAAATACTCAACCTTTCCTAAACATTGTACAAATTTATAAGATTTGTGTAATCTTCATGTGCAACTACATTATTTCTTTCATACTCGTACATTAAAATTTGGAAAGTGCTGCCAGGTTAACAAACTTCGAATATGTACGTGGAATGTTAGGTCCCTTAACAGCTCACGTGCAGCCGAACAACTAACGGAGGCCCTAGACTGCTAAGCAGACATAACCGCCATCCAAGAAATGCGATGGAATGGGCCGGCCAAAAGGAGGATAGAAAACTCAGATTTCTACTACGGCGATTATTATCTACGGCAAAAGCAGCACCTATTTGGATGTAGGTACTTTTATTGTTGGAGGCGAACTTGGGCAAAAAGTCTTGAGTTTTCGTAATGTGAACGAGCGCCTCGTAGCAATCAGCATCAAGACTAAATTTTGAAACATTAGCCTTGTACCAGTATGCTCTGAAGCCCCTCAGATCGAAATGATGACGACATCAAAAATAGCTTCTACGAGCTCTTAAACAAGACCTACGATGTGCCCTGGCTATGACATTAAAATTAGCCTTGGCGATTTTAATCCAAAGCTAGGAAGAAGTGTCCTATAATGTGTACAACACCACCTCCGATATGGAATTCAGACTAATCAACTTTGCGGCGGGGCGAAAATTTCTTGTAGCTAGAACGCAGTTTCTAAATCTCGATATTAACCAGATTAGCTTCCGCCACACTTGCGTTCTTTACTGCGCGAAAACGTGGAATGTGTGGTTTCAAGCGCGAAAGAGTGCATCTGTAATGGCAAGAGTTGTGCAACGGAATGCGTGTGTACTCAGTGCTGAGCAATGGCGCGCGTTCCCCGTTTGAGCAGTATAACTCTTTTCCAAGTGATTAAGTGCGGTATTATTTACTGGGTCTTTTAAATTCTACAGTATGATCTAGCGAAAACTGCTGAACTGTTGTACACTCCAGCGCGTTCGAGTTTCTCGATGGATTTCGCGCTCGATTTCCCATTAAACACAAACTCTTGAAGTGTTCGCTTCAAGAACGCGTAATTTCGGGAGAGAAAGACTTTGTTACCAAATTTTGGTACCATGTTTCTGGCGTGCGGTATTTCACTCGTTCCTAACCACACTCTGACGAGTGCACTCCAATCATGAGGTAAAGCGCTTGCGTGTAAAGGCCACTATTGACCACATTGCGATCGACGCAAGACACTCCTCCAGTATTATGGGTGTCGGAACGTTCCGAGGAGCCAACATCGACTCGAACTATTACCTATTGTAGTCATGGTACGGTTCCGGATATCCCGAACAGCACAAAGACAAGCGAATGCTGTAAAGAATTTCAACGTTGGACGGTAAAAATCACAAAAGATCGCCAAATCTTGTTCCGATCGATTCTCTGGGTTTCACTCGACCACCACGACGAAATCCCAGTTTTGATGACGAGTGCTGACATAAAGCTTAGAAAAATGCACAGAAGGACAAGAGCTGCTCACGAACTCTATGAGAAGAAAAGGAGAGACGAACACCTTCTTCTCAGGAAGAAAAAGAAGGCTCGTGAGAGGTGCGCAGTCGAGAAAATCGGGTTATCCTACTCCAGGATTGAGCTGAAAAGCAAAAACCAGAGACGAACAAGGGACGGTCGGTTATAGGTATCACGGAGATTTTTGATGTTAAGAAATGATTTAGACAAGGCGATGCGCTGCCATGCCATTTCTTCGATATTATTATAGAAACAATATGATATGGACATATTCGGAAAAGAACTGCGTTATGTCAGTAGCGCTTTAGCGAGTATTGAGACGGAAGGGTCGAAAATGGATATAGCGATCAGAAAGGGCAAGACCAAGTATATACTCGTACTATCAAGCAAAAAGGACACCCACCACTGACATCTCGTGCAGGACATCAATAATGATCCTAGTCCTACTCTATGGCGCGGAGGCATGGACATTTTCAAAAATGAATGAGGGTGCTCTTGATGGTTTCGGCTGGTTTTCAGTCCCGTATGCATGACGGTAAGTGTTGGAAAAGATATAACAACAAACGAAACATCGACTTAGCCAGAAGAGTGAAGATTCAATGACTGAGATGGCTGCGTTCTGAATGGCGGATGAACGTCAATGCTCCAGTCGGAAAAGTCTTCAATTCCACCCCTGAAAGACAGAGAAGTAGAAGATGGCTTCGACTCAGATGGCACTCGCAAATGGGAAGGTACTTCAACCAGCTTTGTGTGCGAAACTGGAGCCAACTAGGTAACAATTGCACTGGCTTGCGACGCCTATAAGTTGAGGCCCAGGTCCACACTCTATTAAAGTAAGCAAACTAATTTTACCAAGTTATGAAATTTTTCGAAATCTCATAAATTCCATGCCAAGCTGAATATTTGATTTGATTTGAACACACTGTTATAATATTAAAAACACAAAAGATACGTTTTGTGTTTATATGAAACTATTTCACAGTTAAGACGCGTTACATCTGACTTCAACTGGCGTTGTTAAAGTCATATTTTAATCAACAAATTCAATCGTTATTCTATGCATCTTTCTGTATTCTTTGATGTAACAATTTATTTGTCAAATTGGTTTTTGTTTAGACCTCATGTTACAAGTACTGGGATTTCCAAAACACCAATGCTAATTTTCTCAAAGGACATACTCGTATGACAAAATAGATTTTATTCGTAGAGACATAAATCTTCATTTTGAAATGTATGGTATGTTCCAATTAAAACGAGAACTGTACCGAGAACAGAACCAACTTGCAGTTGACTCGGGGAACGGTTATTAAAACCGGCGAAGCAGTTTTGTTCGCAAAATAGAAACTGCTAAGAAGCAATTTTATTGCAACTTCTTTAGCTGGTCGGAAGGTATGGAGCAACTTTCGAGAACTTGAGGTGGTCAGCCACAAATAAATAATTTGTTCGAGCTCCTAACTCTTATCCTCACAAAGGTGGGCGACACTGAAATAGCCAAAAGTTTTTAATCTATGAAATCAAATGCTATTGAAGTTGATGAGATTCATCCGCCTGTTGTTAAAGAAATGCTGCCACCTTTGCTGCCTTGCAACACACATTATAAATTCTATTTTATTTTTACTACTGGAATTCTTCCTTTAGAAGTCTATATATCCATTCTTCCTTTCCGCTCAAAAATATTTTAAAAGATTAAGCATTAACAGCTTAAGAATTTTTTAATTCGCAATAATTTGCTTCATCCAGTTCAGTCAGGATTTCGTGCAAACCACAGCTGTACGACTGCTTTATTGCAAGTAGTGTTAGAAGGTAGTGTGAAAATTTCTCAGATTCACCCAAGGAGGGCAGTTTTCAATTATCTTTCCTTCCTGTGGTTATGTTGGCACATCTTTCATAAACCCACACACGAAGTTTCGAGTCGATCTATCAGATAGTTTTTTTGAGCGTCCATTCAAGTCGACCAAGTCGTGAGCTGTTTTAAAAAATTGAGAAATTCAAGAACCGAAGCATGATAATATGATTATTATATATATAGGGCTATCGCCCACTGGGGTTCTTGCCAACTAGTGTTTTGGGTGATGATTAGCATTAGCGATCCATAATATTTGGATGGGCTGTGGAACAACCATGAAAGATGACCCCCGTTCACGACGCTCAAAAATGGCAGGTTTTTCAGAAATCATCGATAAAGTCCAGGATGAGCTAATGAAAGATCGCCGATTGAAAGTGTAAGAGATAGCTGAGGGTATTCTTATATCAATTGAATGAGTACTCGTATGCAAGATTTTGCATGAAGAATTGGATATGATGGACCTCTCCTTACGGATGGGTCCGCGTTTGGTCAATTCTCTCTTCGAGGTGGTTGTGTGGTGCACGGCCTTAAACAAAGCAATGAACTGCAGAAAGCTAAGTAAAGTCCAAAGAACAGCATGCCTGAGCATAAGCCCTACCCACTACTCCCTCCGTAGCTCTAGACACTCTGTTTCACCTTACACTCCTCAATGTTTATAGCAGACAAGTAGCCGCCAACGCAGCGACTTCACAGTGGGCAAATAAAGCTTTTGGCCACGCAAACATTCTTAACGTACTAGGAATCCTACCAGAAAACATCGACTACACCGCACCCAAACAATGGTTTGACAAGGACTTCCATGCAAGCATTCCCTCCAGATCCTTGTGGGAGGAAAATGTCTTACTGGATGACAGTTCAATCCACTTTTACACCGACGGTTCAAAAACTGTCAGCTGGGTTGGTGGTGGTGTTTTTTGTCGACAAGCTTAACCTTAGCCTCTCCTTCCACCTCCCTAATCACTGTAGCTTGTTCCAGGTGGAAAAATGTAATATCTGCAATGGATATCTGCATCTTTTCCGATAGTCAGGCCGCTATCAAATCTCTGGAATCATGCTCTCTAAATTCAAAAACAGTCATGGGTTGCTGATCAACTCTAATGGAGACGGCGGAGCAGTTCAATATTCACCTTTGCTGGGTGCCGGGACATAGAGACATTCCAGGGAATTGCAGGGCCGACGAACTTGCCAACATTTCTAATCATTATACCTATCACACCTGAAAAGGAAAACATAGGTATACCTATCGCTACGTACAAACAAGAAATAAATTTGGATGATAACAAAAGAATTAACCATATGGGCGGTTGGGCGATGGGCGGTTGGATCGACATGCTCAGAGACCAAAGAAATCTGGCCAAAGCTAGATCTGAGCCGCTCCATGGGTTTAATTCTTCTAAATAGAAAACATCTTAGCGCCATTGAAGGTGTCATCACCGGACATTGCCTCATAGGTAAACATGCAAGAAGGC
This sequence comes from Volucella inflata, assembly GCA_928272305.1. Lineage (NCBI taxonomy): Eukaryota > Metazoa > Arthropoda > Insecta > Diptera > Syrphidae > Volucella > Volucella inflata. The sequence continues at coordinate 112,762,979 of OV743719.1, forward strand.
TTGGCATGCTTACTAACGACTTATGCAGAAGCTGCATGGATGAAGAAGAAGAGGAGACAATCCCTCACCTCCTCTGTACATGCCCAGCTCTCTTCTAAAGAAAAAATCTCCACCTAGGAGCCTTCTTCCACAACGACTTAAGTGACTTAAACAACACACACACTAAAAGTCTCCTACGCTTTATTAAGAGCTCCAAATGGTTTCTGGAGTAGAAGGATCATAGATCCACGTGGCTTCACAATGGGCCAATAGGCCTAAGTGGATTTGTTTTTCAACAGCCACTTAAACCTAACCTAACCTTGCTCAATTCTGAATGAAAATGCGGTCGAGTCGCAAAATCAGAGGAATGTTTGGAACTGATCGGGATGGATCACGTGCATTTTATGAGTCGATTCGTGACTCTGAATGAGACATAGTCACACCAGTAGAGAAAATTCAATCGAAAGATAGGAAGAACCACTGCGAACCGGCATCGAAGAAGGCAACGACTTTTAAATCGGCCCGCAATTTGATGACTTTTCTGGGAATTCTGCCAATCGATTATTTTAAAAATTCTGCATGACAATGCGCTTCCTCATTCGTGTATTTTGGGGCCAGCTGAAGTCCCAACTCATCCAACGCCCAATGTATCCGCCAGATTTGGATACCTCGCACTTTCATTTGTCCCCAAAACTCAAAATTTTCCTCACTGCTTTAGTTATTCTATCGAAAATGACGTCGACGACGAATACTTTGAAGACCTTAAGGAAAATCACTTCCGGGAAGGGATAGCTAAGCTAGAGAATTGAAAAATAAACTGCTTTTGGAATTTTTAAAAATGATTTTCCTTGCGAATCTGAGAACTGTTCCCCGTACCTTAGTACAATTAGCATTTAAGACCAAAGTATGATATAATGGTCTCAATACCACCACGCTTAACACCTTTCCACAGGTATACCAAACACGAGTTTACAGATATTAAAATTCGTACACTTACACTCTTGTTTTATACCATTAGAAGTAGGCAATCTTTTTGAAAAAAATCAAAATTCCAGAATCTAACAGATCTAATCCAACAGGCAGTTATACTCGTATATAGCTGGCATCCGACTTCGAAACTCACTTCCATACAACTTAGTAGAATGACACACTTCAAGCCTCTATGTATTGTAAGTTGTGGTGAGACTACGTGAATGCATTTTAAAATTCTGTCAAAAGCTTCTAGAAATCCACTAACCGAGTAACTAACTCTGAACGACACCATTCTAAACAACAATAAAGTAAATTTTTTTAAGCGAATTATAAAATATTATCGACTTAGGTAAGAGTATTTATGAAGAAGAAAATCCGGCGAAAGTTTCATAGAATGACGCTAAAAGGAAATAAATAGTTGGAAAGCTGTGGGAAAACATAAAGTGAAGGATTATGCCGTCAAGGCAGGAATCATTTTTGAGAGTTTATGAGTGAAGAGGGAATATTTTAACACCCGAAGCGCTAAAATTGTTATCTTTAAATCCAGCCGGGGGGGGTGTTGCCAGCATTAGTTTTAGAAAATAAAATGCACGGGAAATTAAAAAAATATCTGAATTTTAAGTATGTTTGCCGGTTTACTTGAACTTCTAAGCCAAAATGGTTTTATTCGGTAGCAAAGTCCATACAGGCACACTGTGAAATTCTTCAGTACTTCGATAACTAGCGCATTCAGATGGCCGATGATATCAACCGTAAACTGTAAATTTAGCGAATATAACTTCGATTTTGGAAATTCGAAATCATTCTTGTGGCATCAATCTTTCCATGATAAAGTGCCAAACTAAAATAAATTAAGCTTAACAGCTCAATGTGACCGCTGCAGGAGACATGATTGAAGAAACGAAGAAAGAGTGGTGTGGTACAAATGTATCTTTGTGTCAGTTTTTTCCCTTTGATACGATACAACTATAGCCCATTTAATCAAATACTTACTCGTAGAGTCATCAAACAAGGCAAGTCTTTTAGACTTGGACAACTCGACAACATCGAGTCAAGGAAGAAACTTTCTGGCTCATGTTTTAGACCTGACCAGAATCAACTCACAACCAGCTCCTTTCGTTGAAGCTGCAAGTAAGCTGAGCTATACAATGAGCTATCATCGGCTACTGTGACGAATGATGCCATGAAACACGCAATCCCTCTTCTTGAATGATTCTACATCACCTGGCACCGATATGGCATACATTCAATTATGCTACAAAAATTATGGGTAAGCTGTGTTGCATTCATGTATGCTCAACTATTCCTTAAGACACTGCAGATTTTGACGGCATGTGCAATTCAGGCAGACCACTCTGATAAGACGAATCACAAATTTTCTGAAAGAAAGCATTACTGGTGAATAGACCCTTATTGCGGATGCTGACTTCAGTTAATATGTATCGGGAGGAGAACCAGGGTGCGCCACAACGTCAGTGGCATGTTTGTTGGATGATTCCCTCCATAATGCTCTCAATATGGGCGACATTTGGGCATATAAAGATGTTGAAAACATATTGTGCATTAGATTATGACTGGTGACTGTTGGTTCTGACTAGTCTGACTTATTCTAATGGTTATTGATATATGTATCTACCTATTTCTCTAAAGAAGCTTAATGTCCAGGTGTCATTGTGGACAACAAAATTTTTTAGCTTAACATGTGGCGTCGAAAATCACCAAGAAGCTGTTTATGCTTTTGTGGCAGAATAAACGAGATTATGTCTAGGAATGAGGTTAACCATCTGGACGGCTACGACAAGACTAATAATTGTTTATCTAATGCGACTATTATTTAGTGAACAAAGGTTTCATGAAAATAGGACAGCCATCTTCGCATCAGATGTACAGATGAATTCACCTCCTCTTGAACAAAGCAGCACTCAAAGTCATCTTTTATTCAGAAGGAAGAGGCGACGAAGGTCTTCAAATAAGTTTTGTAAAATAGCAAACCATAAAGAACTTCAAAAATGTTGTAGAGAACAGGTACTTGTTTTGGGTGATTCCTTAAGGTTATGGTTTTGTCCTTTAAAATTAGTTCAGTATACCATGGAACTCACAAATAAACAAATTCTGTTTTCCCGTAAACAAACAATTTCATCCTGCCAAAAGAGTGATCAAATCGAAAAGAAATTTTCTGTTTTCAGCGTAATGCTGGGGGTTTGAACCCGGGTTACCCAGACAGTTGTTGATAGTGTACCACGCAACGATGGCAAACGGAATATTTCATAATATTATGGTATTATGTCCCAAATAATACATTCCAAACTTGATGACCTAAATTCCTCTCTCCACGTTGAAATTGTGCTTGAGTATCTGTATCATTTTGGCTTAACTGTCAGCTGTTCATGTGAAAATTATCAGTTTAAAAACGTATCCAAAGTTTATTTTGTTTAAAATTGCTCAATTGTAAACAACACGTGAAGAAAACCACGCTTTCTTGTGCACTGGATCTACGAGATATGCCCGGGAAATAACAAACACTCTGCCTCACTAAATCAATATTTTCTGTTGACCGTACGTTGTTGGCTAGACTTTCAAAATTATTCAAAACACAATTAATAATTAACACGCGATATTTCTTCAGTATCAGCAGTTGAGCTGTTATTAAAACAAATTATTTTAATAGCTTCACTCCAACTCATTGTTGCACGAAGAACGGAATAGTTCAGTCCAGATTAAAGGAAAATAATTTTGTTTTTAGTGAAATACTTTTGTATTTTGGCAAGCTTCAATACGTATAAAAGACTGACTAATTTTCTGGGTCTTATTGTAAGGACCAACTGAGCTCTCTATTTACCATGTCGTAAATAAATTTGGTACAACATACTCGTACACTTCATATGAAGCAATTCCACCATCGCGTCATCCAGATTAAGTTTGTGTTTTACGTGAACACCGGTCGTGGAGACTTAAGTCCCGGGATGCCCTTATATTAATAGAGCCTGGCCTTCAAATACTGTGTTTCAGTAATACTAAAGTCAGAACCTGTATTACGGATACAAAGCTCCACTCTTAAATTTACTCACAACACCCAGATCAACCAACTTATTTAAGATCTTTCCTGCGACAAGCACCATGACTCTGCAAGATGAGGAACTACCCCTTCCAAAAGCCCCAACCGAAGTCCAGGGGCCTTAAAAGAATAATTCCACTATTGCTTTGCCCCCTCAACAGTCTTGTTTTTAATGTGAACTCCTATCTGTAGAGAATTCATTTCAAGCGATCCCTATAGGAATAAATATACTTTTCAACAACACTCTTTTTCATTCCATTGTGGAGGGCAGAGGTTCCATCTATGGTATGAGTAGAGACCGATCCGAAACCTCCTACCGATCCTAGGGTCACTGTTCTTATATACTCGCATATCGCATAGTGAGTTGGAAACACATGGAGAACCCTTTCTGCGTTTAAGGTTTCAACTACAGCCACTGTGATGCTTCCGCTTGGAGGCCTATATCTATTAAGTCAACCTCGGATAGAAGTCCCACACTATCGTGTTTTATGCCTTGGTGTGAGCTACCTGCCACTCAGCAGGACCTATTACAGGCAGTTTATTAGTGGTCAAATAGTAGCAATCTTCGATAGCGTCATTTTGAAGATGTTCGCGAAAAGACCAGTATTTGCTGTACCCTCACTTTTATTTGAAAAATTCATTAATGGAAGAAGCCTTGGAGCATTTGACGTGCCCATTTGCGCATCCGTTGCGACCTGTTCCGGATATAATGTTAGACGGAATAGTTCTTCCGAAAAGCACTCACATCTTTAAGTACTTAGGATCAATCGTTAACATGGAAGCGAAATGTGACGACGACATAAACCACAGAGTGAGTGTGGGATTGATGAAATGGCGGGAAAATTCGGGAATCTTTTGCGACCGAAAATTTCCACTTAAATTAAAGGGGAAACTCTACACCACGGTTGTTAGACCAGCTCTCATATACGGTTCACAGTGCTGGACAATGTACGAAGCGTTTAAAAACAAAATGACGGCAGCGGAAATGAAAATGTTAAGGATGTCTAGTGGAGTCACTAAACGCGATTGTATTAGATCTACGCGTATAAGAGGAAGTCTACATATAAAGAATTCGGTAACCGAACAGCTTGAGGCGAATAGAATAAGCTGGTATTGCCACGTTCAAGAAGTTCTGTAGAAAATCTGGTTAAAAAGGCACTATCAACTACGGTCACTCCAACTGTAAGAAAACGAGGTCGGAAAAAGAATTCCTGGATTTCTCAGATGGCTAATACGCAATAACGCCTGGGGCTAACCACTGAAGCGATCCAGGACCGAGCATTATGTAGACGCGTTCTGCGGTCTGCGACATTAGCCAACCCCGTAAGCGGCGCAGCAGCGATGCAGTTAAAATGGGAAACTCGTTACGCATAAGTTCGTATAACGAGGAAAGTGTTAATAAAAGAATAAGAAGAGGAAGAAGCCTTGATAAACCAACGAGTGTCCTGCGTACAGAAGAAGTCGTAGTTTCTGATGTAAAAGTGTAGCGAAAGATACAAAAGTGTTAATTTAATTATATATCGATAAAATCCAACTGATGCAGGAACTAAGTCCTCATAACCATTGCGAATATTGGTTTTGGGCAGTTTGAAGCCGAAACTTACTTTTATCGAAAATTGTGTTTAGTGGTAAGATTCATGTTTGGATGAAGATGAAGTTTTTGAAGTGAGCTCATGGTGACAACAACGCTTCATTTTACTGAACAATGATCAATATTATAATATATTTTAATTATATTTTTGAAATTCAGGACGACATTGATCGTCTGAGATGTGTTGTTTCAGCAGAAGGAGGCGACGTGGCTTAGGCAATATTATATCCCAAAACTAAGTAAATTGGCCACCGATTACCTTTTCTGTGACTATGTAGAGTCTTTGTGGTGAGCTGGTTAAACGCTAATCATTTTTGCCTTGAAATCAAAATTCAGCCCGCTTTTGGTGAGATTGAATCCCAAATCTTCTATGAAGTAAACCAAAATTGTAGAAAAGCGGCCAAGAAAGCTAGCACCATCCTTTTATGATGAATTACGGATAAAACTCATTAGTAGTTGCTAAAAAGATTTCTATCAATGAACTTGAAGTCTTACACATTTAAGTCCAAATTCCCATTCCCATTTTTAAGATCAGATTTCGATGTATCAGATCCATATAGTTGTAATTGCATATCTTTAATTGATAAAAGATTTCTCGGTTTCTAATTTTGCAATCAGGAGACGTGACAGAAATACATAGTTAAAGGTTGTTCCAAATAACTATAACTTAACTATATGAATGTCTTATGTTCGGCTCTATAATCTATATGACTTCTGTATACCCACACATTACAGGGTTATACAATATTAAATAAACTTTCAATGGCATGATAAAGGGTGAGGCCATCGTAAGCTAACTTTGAAGATCTGTTGTAAGATGAATACCCAGAAGACACTTAAAGTTCAAAGCGTCCTGGTAAATTTTCATAGATTTCAAAATAAATATGTAAAAATAGTTTGGTCATTGCTATAGATTTTTGGCATTTTTCCACAGCCAGTTTAATAATTTTTTTATGCTAAACATTGCTTGGACTCTTATAAAATCCACACAATATCAGATCTTTTGAAAGCATGCGCTCTGAATTTTCAAATTTCCAAACGAACAAAGTGCGTTTTACTTCGCAAAAGAAATGCTCTCGGCCTTGAATCAATTAAGTGTTTTGGGCTCTGCACTCTGACCCCTTTTGAAAATTTATCAATCGCGCAGGATAACCTCAATCCGAAAGCTGATATTATATACAAAAAAGGCGGTTTATTCATGCACGAACACTTAAAATTTGAAAAATTTCGCTAAAGCAGTAATTATTTACAGTCTCTTTTTGAAGACAAAAATGTTATAACACAAAACAAAATACTGATCCTTGTATTTGAACTTACAATTCCGAACTTTATTTAAATATATTTGAATGCAAATAAATTTATTTGTTAATATCTATTCAAATATTTTCAAAAAAGCAGTATTCAGAATTTTCGTTTTGGAATTGTTTGATTTTTTATTTTTATAAATATTCTTCTTAATTGAAAAAAATTAAATTACTCTATAGTATCTCACCAAATTTATTTCAACGTATCCTTTTAATCCGAATCGAAGTATTTGAGTTTTATATTTATTTTATTTATAATGAATATTTAAAAATGCATCTACATATCTTTAAAAGTTGTTTTCACTATAAGAAGAATTCTTGAATATTTTGTTTTTTTTACAATTTTTTTATATAGGTATCTCTTATCATTTAATTTTGTATTTTTTTTTATTTTAGTATATCGAACACTTAATTAATTTGTTTTAGGAATTAATATTATTCTTAGTTTAAACAATTAATATAATAAGCACACAATTAGATATTTAAATGCACAACCGAATATAAGGAAACCTCTTTAAATTTTAGTATAGATACGGGAACTACTCGTATATTTGAACGAAGTTAAACATCCCTTTTGCTCGAATATGAGCTGAAAACCACTTTAACGTTTACTTTTTAAATTCTTTTATTCGTTGTATGGGCTTAAGGACCTCTCGTCCCTCCGATCACGTGTGTTAACCGAGGAAAGATTGTCGAAGGACTGATACCATTTAACCAATGTCCTTCTAATAATCTTATACCTCAATGGAAGTCTGTAGAAATGAACGCGACCATTCTATGTTCTTTATCTACTGCGCTGGCGCTGGAAATTTCCTTAAATTGAATTCGTCTCTAAGTGGGGTATATTCAAGTCGATGTTGTGTTGCCTTTTCTGTTTGTCCTACTTTGGCGTAAATATAACCTTGAAATCAGATTCCTGAATGAAAGTTAGGTTCAGGGTTTTGAAGGGCCGGAGGTGAGTAAGTTTGTGGGAGGAGACCTACCAGCATACATCACATTGTAGTAAGTTGCTTTCATTTCGGGGCAATAATTCATTCATGCTTTTTCACTGGGATTTAATGTTTCGTAATAAGGACCTTCCCGATGATTTTGTCAGTGATTTTCGTTTGAAATTTCACGGGGTTAAATCGAGCCCGAGTTAATATATAATTTATTACATATCTTCAGTTTCAGTGTATAAATTAGTTTTTAAAAAACAAAAAATGTGACTGCCTATTGTTTCGAAAGTCGTCTTGAAACATAGAAAAATGCAATTGCTTAGTTCATGATTTTCCTGCTTTTCCATAAGTTCATAATGGAGTTAACCGTTGTTTTGTAGGAGTAATTCTTCCTAAAGCTAGACAGGCAATTGTGCAATTCTTCACATATTTTTATGCTGGAATTGATTGCACCGGTGTCTTCAATTTCATAAATTCACCTTCATGCGGGGATTGATTAATAATTTTAGATAATTTGGTGTCAATTGTGATGTTCTGTCCGAGATGTAATGGTTGATGCCTCTGTAGTTTGCGCAGGCATACTTTCTTCCGACCATATTTTACAGATGAGTTGCTGTATGCTCCTAACCAAGTCTCCGCCTGCCGCTATTAAGAGCTCAGCAGCCAGGCTGTCCGCTTCAGCAGCTTTTTTGGATCTTAGGTTAGATATGGCTATTTTCTAGCGTTAGTCCTTCTATGCAGCGAGGGCTTGTATCCATCTGCTTAGCTGCATGCGCCTACCGACACTCGTCGCCGCACCAGGAGTTTCGTTGTGGTGATCGGGTGAAACCAATCACATTGGAGGCTTTTTGGTTTTCGATACTTGATGCTGGCGGCAGAGGTCCGCTAGCTAGCTCTTGAAAGAGACGCGATCGAAAAGGGATTGGCCAAAATTGCTTACAGCGTTAGCTTACCCTTACGATGTTCGGGGTATCCACAACAATACAACAAGGTCATGGGCCGAGTTTATTTTGGCCTCTCAGAAAGTTCAGACGCCAGGGTACGGATGCCGATATCACGAGCACAACAGAGTCGAGTCAGACTACCCATTTTCGACGTTGAAAAGCTGCAAACGCATGAGACCGCTAAAATCATTGCCAACAATGTTGAGGGACACTCCTTCAAAATCCGGGATCCTCTATACAATCCATATAACACAAATAGGTATGCAGTAAACGAGCCATCAGGGAAGCAGCATCTGACATAATTGGTTTCAAACCGCCACCGCAAAGAAACCTCTGGTTTTATGACGATTGTATGGAGGCGAATACAGCCAAACTAGAGGCATGCAAAGCTGCTCTGCATCGCAGGACGAGAGCTGCTCGTGAGCTCTATGAACCGAAAAGACGGGAAGAATATAGACCTCTTAGAAGAAAAAAGAAAGAGCACGAAAAGCACGCAGTCGAGGAAATGGAGAGATGGTCCGGCACGAATGACGTTCTTAAATTCTATCAAGTAATTGAAGAGTTACAAAGCTAGAACGGAAGCCTGCAGGGACGAAGATGGAAACCTAGTAGCACAATCACAGTCGGTACTGAAAATATGTGAAGACCTCTTCTGCAGACTGTATAACGGCGACGACGACCACAATTTCGCTGTCAGGCAGAATAAACCATCAACACTGTATGATGAGAGCAGAGAATTCCCTCCACCTGACCTAGACGAAGTTGAGATAGCGACATCGAGAACAAGCCTTTCGGTTCAGTCGGGCTTCCAACTGAGCTATTTAAAGCAACTGGAGATGACCTGGTTAGGAACATGTACTCGCTCATCTGCAAGATATGGTAAAAGAAAGTAAGCCGAATGAATGGAATCTCAGCATCATTTGCCCAATCCAAAAATGGGAGATTCGCTTAAGACATAATCATGCGAAATTCACTGGCCTATAGAAAGGGGATGATGCAATTGCTTACCTACGCAGGTGGCATAGACAGCGAGACGCCAATTATGCACTCGTAGCTATCAAAGCGGAAACGGCTAAGACTGGTCTCACGGTATATGCTGTCATCAAAAAAAGACTCCCAACATCGACAACTCGGTCAGAGCGTCACAGTTGGCAGCTATAACTTCGAGGTAGTATTCGCAAAAACAGAGTTCTCAGAGGAGTTAAGTTCCATGAGTAGTCTAGCCTTTGTAGCTTAACGAATAGCATGAATAGCTATGCATCTGTAGCATTTCACGATATCCTAGATCTCCGTTTCCTTTCTTACAGAATCCATTGTTGTATCGTTGTTTTTACCTAAAGGAGGTCACGGCATTCTGCATATTCTTTCCTATGATAGCTACAATCATACTTGCAGTTCCGTCTCTTCTCATATGTTTTGTTTGTGAGGTTTTTCTTAGTATTGTAGGATTCCCTCCAGCGTTTTTAACAGACATGAGAAGAACCTTGATAGGTTTTCTTGATTTGAGAATGAAAACGACTTTAACTTCTCTCCAGTAGTTATGAACGTAACCCAGCTTTAGACAACAGAAACAACTTAATTATAACCCAATGAAAAACCGTGCTACATATCACACGACCGGGTTTATCTCGTTTATTTTTGCTGATTTCCGGGGATTGTACGATTTGGTCGCCCATGTTATTTTGTTGTATGTGATCAGGTTAGAGATTTTGAGTTGATGCTGTGCTACCGGTTAGTAGCTATTCACCAACATCTTTACCCCCCAGGAAGACAGTTTTCATAAGAAGATTTCGGCACAGCTATCCCAAACTGAACACCAACCCAGAACCATCAAGGAGAAGAAGAAGTCCTAATTAATTGTAAAAAAGATAAAGTTAATATTTCCGTTGAAATTACGCCCCAAGAATGAACTTAATTCTCTAACTGATTCTTGGAAAACGAAGCGAGATGGAGACGTAGAAAACCGTAAACGAGTACTATTGTATTTGTTCAGTGGAAACTGTGAATGCTGTCTGTTCCAAACACGGTTGGGTAACATCTACCGCCATTAATGAGGTATGTTTGTGTAAAATAAAGTTCGTCATCAGTAGTTATGCAGACGTTTTCTGCAACAGGATTTGCATAAATTCCGACAGCTGAAATACAACTTGCACCTCTACTTACTCGTATCACAATGAATAAAAGTTTTAACAGGAACTTTGAAAATTAATTTAGAGTGCGAACTCATGAGAGTTTCTTTCGCTTCCAAAAAGAGTGATTGGTTAGGGTGAAATTATTATTTTTTTTTTTTTAATAATTATTTTTACAAAAGCAAACAAAACCGAAAGTCAATGCAATATAAGCTGTCTTTAATTAAAAATTTATTTAGTTTGAGAACATATGCTAGCTCAAACGACGTTTTATATCGAATTCCAATGGTATCAACGTATTTCAATGGTTAGTACCAAGTAAAACTTAAATATGGGTTGAATTCAAACAACAAGGTAATAACATCAGCATTCAACATATTATGAAAGTATAAACCTTCAAATTTCTGTAGGTAGGAAACTCTTCGGAGGTGTTTGGAATATCAACATGATTGTGGAAAATTTTTCTCTGAAACACTGTTCAGAATTCTTAATTTGGTAGTCGATTGGCGTATACTCAGTTGTGTAACAAATAGTGCAATAGTCGATCATTTTCTGTGACTATTTCGTAACTAATTCTGTTGACGTCTAACGACAACACTCTCGGTAGAGTGAACTAATGAAAACGAGGCCTGTTCATACGAACGAGATTGTTCACATTACCGAGCGTGTACATTTTAAGGCATTCTAGTCAGACGAATAACATTCTGGTCCATAGGCTGAATAAGTGGAGTTTTATTTAGATGCATAAAAATTATTGTTATGCTAACATCTGAATTTCATAGCTCGCTCTCCGGGGAATGACTGGGGGCATTATTCAAAATAAGTAGAGGTTTGACTGGTAAACCAACTTTTTTAAGGAAATTTGTAACTTCGGGAACAAAAAGGTACTGAACTCGTCTTTAAAAATGGCCGCAGTCATTTGAGCTGATTTGAAGCTTCTGTATTGTACAGGTAAGGATACATTCCTGAATGGACAATAGTTTTCGCTTTGCCTTTCACTTGCGGCTTCAATTTGTGTCGACCTGTGGCATTAGTGCCAAACAAATTTTCTTTTGGTTTTATGTCTTTCGTCCAAGAGCAGTTTTCTCGGTTGATGCCACATACGTTTTCTCTAGTAGTAGTAGTGGGTGGCCGTGGCTCAAGTGGTAGTGAACTGGCTTCCAAATCGGAAGTTCTGGTTTTTGAATCTCAGCCGCGCCCTAAACACTTGCATTTTTTCAATCAACAAAAATCAAGTAAGATGTGCAGTTGACTAGAATACAAGAACAAGCCATCTCTCACTAAAAATGTATTCCCCCCATTAAATGTTGGATGTCATCCATGGAGCACTGAGCCGAATATCTTTTTTCCCCCTCTGTCCAATTTTTCCAAAAAAACTTATTACATGCTGAGGCATTATAAAAAAAAAACAAAAATATAGTCCCGACTCATTGGTGTTATAAATTTGATCTAGTTTAACATCCAGATCTTGAATTCTTTTCTTAAGTTGCCCCTTAAATTGGCACACAAGTTCTGATTGTGACGACAATTTTCCCCAGATATTTTGAGATACCGAACACTAAACCTCTTTTTATATTTTTGAACCAACCATTAACTTCATTGAAGTCTTTAGACTGAATTGAAGTCTTTTGAGTGCAAAAAAAACCTGTGCGCTTTGGGACTTTAGTAGTTTTATTTATCTCTTGAAATTTTAGAAATATAGTTTAAAATTCAAAGACTTTGGGGGTATTTTGGCTTAACTTTTTTTTATCTATTTTAAATTGAAAATATAAAACTTACAATTACATAATTGATTGATTTCAATAAAAAAAAAAGGAAAGTTACGATCAGTTTACAACGAATCGTCATCCTTTTTTATCACCAATCAAATGTAAATGATGCCTTGTTCGTAACAATGCGAACTCTGCAATTACTGATATATGAATGTAAGTATGCATGCATGCATGTATGTATGTATGTATGTAAATACATACTTGCAAAAAATTAAATTTAACGAACCTGCTTTATTATTTTGAAAAATTTACCGCAGAAAACAATGTTTGAAATCGGTTTTTCTTCGGAGTTGTCCGATAATTTAGAATAGCTTTCAATTGGCACTGACTCTAAGTTTAAAACCGAACTTGCGTGCGCTACGTTTTCGTAAAGCGACAGGAATGATGCTGACCCAAGCCTTCTGCTTTTTGTTTCAGTTGTACAGGCTTCATTCAAGTTCAGCATTATAGGATCAGCATCATAGTCATCTCACGAAAAGTCCAGTTTCAGTTCATTTTAGTTTTATTCGTTGGTATTTAGCTTTTAGTTGGTGAAATTGGAACGTTCCTAAATCTAGTGTTTACTGTGATTTCGCTTGATGATAGCTTGGTGAGTAAATTAGCTTCTTGATTGAGGTGTGGCGCAGAGGTGATTTAAATACGGGGGATGAGAAGCGTAGAATTCGTTCAATATGAATTTGGTCATACAGGTGCGATGTACTCGTATGACACGTGTTACAATCGTGATGTTTCTTGTGGTTAGCATTTAAAATAATAGCATATGTTGTTACAAATAATACTGGGCGATAGAAATGTGATTCCTTTAATTAGAATTTACGCTTAATTTTTGAGATGTCTCACGATTACTAGCAACACGTGTCTTGCTTGAAACTAGATTTGTTTTTAATTCGGTTTAATTTTAATTTTGATGAACTTATCTTTCTTTTTGTCGATATTAACGAACAATATTGCAACGAAAATTTGTGATTTTATTTTACACCAAAAAAGATATACGAGAGCGGGTCAATAAGTCCGTGACTTTTGGATTAAAACACAGATTTTTTGATAAAAAAATAATTTTATTTCTCAACGTAGTCTCCCTTGAGCTCTATACACTTTGTCCAACGCTTCTCCAATTTTTTTATCCCTTCCAAAAAAAATGATTTGTCGAGGTCCTCAAAATAGGCCTTTGTTTGCGAGATGACTTCATCATTGGAGTCAAATCTTTTTCCACCAAGCCATTTCTTCAGGTTTGGGAACAAGAAGTAGTCGCTCGGAGCCAAATCTGGAGAATAGGGTGGATGAGGGAGCAATTCAAAGCCCAATTCATGGATTTTTGCCATGGCAACTGCACATGTGTGCACCCTTGCATTGTCTTGGTGGAAAAGAACTTTTTTCTTGGCCAAATGAGGTCGTTTTTTTTTCAAATCGTCATTGAATCGGTCCAATAAGTTGGCATAATATTCCCCATTGATTGTTCTTCCCTTTTGAAGGTAGTCAATGTGGATTATCCCGCGTGCATCCCAAAAAACAGTCGCCATAACTTTATTGGCTGACAAACCCACCTTGGCCATCTTTGGCGCCGATTCACCCTTAGAAACCCACTGTTTTGACTGTTGTTTGTTCTCTGGTGTGTTGTGATGGATCCATGTTTCGTCCACGGTTACAAAACGGCGCAAAAACTCCTCCATATTGCGATTAAACAACGCCAAACCTTCCTGTGAAGTTGTTACACGATTGCGTTTGTGGTCGACTGTGAGCAAACGCGGCACCCATCTTGCGGAAAGCTTTCTCATGCCCAACACCATATCGTGAATTTTTTCGATTGTTTCGGGTGTAGAGACCTCAACTGGGCGTCCAGGACGTTCGGCATCTTCAGTGCTTGTACGGCCACAACGAAATTCAGTAAACCACTTTTTTACCATTGAAATCGATGGTGCAGAGTCCCCATAGTATTTAGCAAGCTTAACCTTGGTCTCGGTAATGGTTTTTTTTCACAAGAAATAATGCTTAATAAGCACACGAAATTAACTTTCCATTTTCTCCTCAAATTAGTGAGTAGTCTGATAAAAATAGCTGTCAAACACAAACTAACTGACGCAGCAAGTTTAAATTTTGACAGGAGTCAACTGACAGATGCCTGTTGACAGGAGCAGTATTGCTGTTTCAGTAAAGAGGTCAGAAATTCAAAAAGTCACGGACTTATTGACCCGCCCTCGTACTACTAGACTACTCCGAGCACCACGCACCTGCAAGAGAGCTATCACAAAAATGGCATTCTATTCGGCTGGTAGAAAGGCGGAAATGAAGCATGGGTACTGCTTAGCAACTGAGCGCGAATTTTGAGCGAAATATCGCTCACCAGGTTTTACAGCGGCTCATAAGGGATGTGACGTTGTCGTTGCATTTTAAGTTTGTTGTGGAGAGATTTTCGAAGATAGAGAATTAAATAGAAAATTGTGTTTTGATAAAATGCAAGGAATCGCTACAAGTTGTAAGTTTTTTATTTTCTGTTTCAACTAGATAAAAAAAAATTAAGCCAAAATACCCCTAAAGTCTTGAATTTTAAACTACGAGTATATTTCTAAAATTTCAAGAGATAAATAAAACTACTAAAGTCCCAAAGCGCACAGGTTTTTTTGCACTCAAAAGACTTCAATTCAGTCTAAAGACTTCAATGAAGTTAATAGACTTCAATGCAGTTAAACTACTTCAAAAAGACTTTAGAAGACTTCAAAAAGACTTCAAAGAATTAGGGCAATCAAATAGACTTCCACTCAATTGACTTCCAGTCTTTTGATTAGTCAAATTTATTGCTTTCATTCAAGACTTCAAAAATGAAATAATAATTCATTTTTGAAGTCGAAGCCTTTCAAGGAAGTCCTGAAATCCAAAATTCCAGCTTTGCATTCGATTGAATGAAATTCTGAAAAGAATGCATTCTTTCACAACTCTGCTATTTAGCCAACCCAGAATTCAAAACGTATGTAGAACGATTACAGATACAAAGTACGCAAAACAAACGGTAAATTTGATCCAAAGATTGTGCATTCTTTGCAGCTGGCTTATTCGTGTTTAACTGTGTTAAAAATATGGGTTCACTCTAAAGAGGTTTACCTGTTCACTCTGTAGAGTAGTCTGTATAAAATGTTGTGTGTTCACTCTATTGGATTGTTCACTCAACCGATATTCACTGTACTGACGGTGTACTGTATTCATATAATGGTTTCGCTGCGAGAAAACAGGGTGATAAATAAGAAAAGTTTCTTCTACCGTTTAGTATCGATCAGATGTTCAAATTTATAACTGAATTGTAAATGCGGGCTTTTCGATTTTGACTGCAGAAACGTTGAAAATATTACATAAGGCCTTCGATGACCAGGCAATGTTACAAAAAAACATTTATAAGTGGTACAAAAAATTCAGAAAAAACGGTTGAAGACAGAAATCGCCCTGTCAAAGAAATCAAAAATCTAGTACTCATAAATCGTCGATTGGCAACTAGAGACCTTGCTGATACTGTTTATATTTAATCTGGATCAGACCAAACCATTTCGAAAGTCGTTCTGTTCCTGAAAAAAGTCAAATCTCGTTTGGTCCCAAAAACACTTTCACACTGCATTGCTTCTTCGAGACCATTTTGCCAAAAATTCAACTCATATGAGCTGATTGAGCACAGTGTTACTTCTGGCTATTACCCCAACTCAAGACACCTCTCGATTTTTATTCCGAGTTTCAAAAAAAGCGCCTAAAAATAGTTAGATTAGTTGAAACCTACAATGCAATGAAAGCATAGGCATAAAACTACCTAAACGTCATCGCATTCTTCACAAGCATTGTGGATTTGCATCGCCATTGATCGGAAAACTATTGATTGTTCAAAACAAGGACTTAAGCCAATACCGCCGTAACTGTCAAGTTCGTGATGTTATACTTGCTTTACATCCTAGTGGTGGTTCTCTAGCAAGTACATGTATAAATCATTAAACATACAGTTTAAAACTACAAGGGCGAACGGTCTAGAATTTCTAGTTTAGATAACGTGGGATAGCACCTTGGGTTACCGAAAAATACCAACATGGTGATCGCACTGCTGACTACCATCGAAGAAGATTGGAACGCTGTAAAAAATGTTGTCACATCTGGAGCAGAAAGTATTGTTGGTAGATGACGTTCACATCATAGCACGTGGCTTATTCGTCATACCCCAGTAGTAGGGAGGAATGCTCTGGGAAAAGTGCAGCGTCGCGTATGACGGGACAAATATAATTATTTCAACGCACTGCAACAGAGGAAGTAGCGAGCAGGTGCGAAATAAAACCGTTCACAGAATCTGCAAAAACTTGACAGAGGAGAGTTTTTCAGACCTAAGCCTGCTTTAGGGCTGCCAGGTTGATTTTTGATGGCATAGCTCTTAAAGTTACTCACAAGCCAAATAACTGCTTTCCGACATCTCTAAGATGTTAGCGACTTTTTTGTTCCCCATAGGTAGAAATGATGATTGCTGCCTATGGCACGGTCTCTGTGAATGTTCGGCTTGCAATGGCTATAAGCACTTTATCACTGATTGTGAAAAGAGTGCTCTATTCCGACGGCAGGGATAGGTCAAAAAATTTAGCTAAAGTTGGAACCGGCTACTATTTCCATTTTTTGCCAATTTTATAGGTAGAACCAATAATTCTTTGGACTCTATCATGCTAGTTGGATAAGGTCAATCTAGATCCTCTTTTGTGCAATACTGAGAGGTTATACTGCAGTGGTCATTAACCCAAATCCATTTGAACAACATCAAGATTCCATATACCTTACTACGATTTTTATATCCAGTTCATTCATAACCATGAGAGCACAGAAATCGTCTTTCATACCAAGCACCAGAATTATTGTAGTCTTAAATCCTAAGCCGTTCCAGTATTCTTTTCAACATTAATTTCCTCTCAAGGGAAGGAAACAAAACTCCCACTCCAAGTATGAGGCATGAAGATAAATCCCCAAGTTATTTCTAGAGGAATGACTATTTAAAGTCATATATAGTATATATACTCATATAATATTTATCAATAATGTTGACTGTCCCTGGTGTGGACTTTTAAGTACACACTCGTTCGCACGTCCACAAATTTTTGTACATTTGTACATTTAATAGGATTAACTTTAACTATTCTGCAACCAACTAAAGACACACGCAAAAGGGATACATTATATGTTTGCCGGGGTAATTCTATCTAGTGCCAACTACGAGTAGTATGAAATGCTCTCTTCATTTATTTCAAGGCAGAAGTCTACATACAGTAATCCCCAAATTAGGATATGAGAAAGCAAAATGAGATTTCTTTATGTGAGTAGCTCTGGAGTGGTTTCCTTGCCTTTTCACAAATCAAATAAACACATATCCAACTCAAGTCAACATCCGACACAGAAAAAGGAAACATTTCCTAAACAAAGGAGCCCCTACAGATTTGCTTAAGCAATTAATATCACGCTTTATGGATAGATGTAAGCATTGTCGATGCTATGATAACATCGTCAAAGCAAATATAATTAAATCAGCCTGGATAACAATTTATGAATTGTTGTGCCCTTTAGTACACAAACAAACCGACACTCTATAGCAGTCGTGATCGAGGGAAGCCACACAAAAATTGATTCTTCAGAGCAACATCAAACAATAAACGGCAGAATGTTGCCCGTGCTACCACACACGTTGTGTTGCATTCCTCATATGAGTAATTCCATTTTTGCAAAGTAAACAGCTTGATATATGTATGTATCAAAATCGCAGAGCTGTTTAGTCTGAAGGTGGCGGATGTAATGTGAATGGAATACCAAATGAGATAATTGAAAACGAACTCCTGCGGATTACTACATATAGACGAGTATATTAAGGTCGTTCTACTTCGAAGGCGAGGTTTGAAAACCAGTCTAACCGATGTAAAAGGTAACTTCGACCATATTCTCCACACGGCTAAACTTGATGAATATTATGCAAAGGATGAAGTTGCCGTATGTCCTCAATAACACAAATAATGTTGTTTTGTCAGCGTAGACTAACGACTTTACACCATCCAGAGGTGTTAAATCGCAGACCTTAGAGGCCAATCTACAGGCGAAATTATGCATTCACCGAATGTTTCCTCTAAAATTTTGGAACCACATCTCTTCCACATTCATGCCATTTAATGTGGGTAGTGAAAAATCATTAATCATGGCTCTATAGCAAATACCCTTTTCAGTAATACTCTAAGAACTTTCATCCATTCATAGTGGATCCAATGCCAGTTGATTTTGGGTGCATTCACTGAAATTTCAACTGAAGCCATAGTCATTCAGCTCCAATTATTACTCAAATTGGATCTTGCAATTTTTCAAAACAAGATTCCGTAAAGTAGACGAAGAAAGACATGGCTGTT
The DNA here is from genome assembly GCA_928272305.1 of Volucella inflata. NCBI lineage: Eukaryota > Metazoa > Arthropoda > Insecta > Diptera > Syrphidae > Volucella > Volucella inflata. The sequence continues at coordinate 112,782,052 of OV743719.1, forward strand.
TTGAACGACGTCGAATCGATCAATTTATTAAATTCAACACTCTCCTGAACGGATACAGTATTCTCTTCGGTATGCACTTTTCCTATGCGTCTCGATACCACTTCACCTTTTTATGAAAATGCTCAAAAAAATGGTCAACAATACGGCGAATAGCGGTCTCAGGTGATCGATTATGTCAAATGTTATATAAGTTCAAGTTTGGCGCATAGAACTATAATTTTGCAACCAAATTTCTAAAATTCGATAACGTTGTAGAAGCGTGTATGTTATCACGATAAAATTGCAAAGACTACTGAAACTGAATGGAATTAATACTGACATTTTGCAATCTGAAGTTGGTAGTAGGTTATAAAATACACCCTTTCGGTAGGTACAGGGAAATATGGCTTGAGAGCCGAAATAGGCATTCTAAGAACGGCAGCAGAAATAAGGTGTTTCATTCAGCTCTTTAAAGCAAATTTTAGAATTTTATATCTAAAGTTACATACGAATCCAAAGAAGATGCAGCTAACGTAAAAACTGAAACAAAGAGACAAAGACCAGTGCGGAACGTTCTTACACCCTTATGACGGTTGTCAAAGATCGATAATTGATTCTTCTTATCCTTTTATTAACCCTTTCCTCGTTATACGAACTTATGCGTAACGAGTTTCCCATTTTTACTGCATCGCTGCTGCTCCGCTTATGGGGTTGGCTTATGTCGCAGACCGCAGAACGCGTCTACATAATGCTCGGTCCTGGATCGCTTCAGTGGTTAACCCCAGACGTTGTTGCGCATTTGCCATCTGAGAAATCCAGGAATTCTTTTTCCGACCTCGTTTTCTTACAGTTGGAGTGACCGTAGTTGATAGTGCCTTTTTAACCGGATTTTCCGCAGATCTTCTTTGAACGTGGCAGTAATAGCTTATTCTATTCGCCTCAAGCTGTTCGGTTACCGAATTCTTTATATGTAGACTTCCTCTTATACGCGTAGATCTAATGCAATCGCGTTTAGTGACTCCACTAGACATCCTTAACATTTTCATTTCCGCTGCCGTCATTTTGTTTTTAAACGCTTCGTACATTGTCCAGCACTGTAATTCGTATATAAGAGCTGGTCTAACAACCGTGGTGTAGAGTTTCCCCTTTAATTTAAGTGGAAATTTTCGGTCGCAAAAGATTCCCGCCATTTCATCCATCCCACACTCACTCTGTGGTTTACGTCGTCGTCACATTTCGCTTCCATGTTAACGATTGATCCTAAGTACTTAAAGATAGTGCTTTTCGGAAGAACTATTCCGTCTAACATTATATCCGGAACAGGTCGCAACGGATGCGCAAATGGGCACGTCAAATGCTCCGTCTTTGAACGACTTATTTTAAACCCGTTTCTCTCTAGCGCATTTCTCCATGAATCTAAGGCGTTCTGTAAATCTTCGACGTTATCGCTAAGTATAACTGCGTCGTCAGCGAAGAGAATTGGCGTTACATTTGCTTCGCGCATGCAGTCTTTTAAAAGATAATCGAATACTACGTTAAAGAGGAAAGGGCTAAGTACGCTTCCTTGATGCACTCCGACATTAACTGGAAATTCTCTCGTTAGTCCAGCAGAGCTTTTAACCGCAGTTTTCGCGTTTCCGTACATGTCTTGTATTATTCTAACATACGTTTCCGGTACGTTTTGAGACCTCAGCGCGGCCCATATGAGATCTCTAGGCACTCGATCGAATGCTTTCTCGAGGTCGATAAATACCATGTGTAAATCCTTAGACGAATCTCGGTGCTTTTCCATTATTATTCGTAGGCTTTGGATAGCGTCCACCGTCGATTGCCCTCCATCTTCAACCAAAACTCTGATGGAATGCTGTCTGGTCCCGCCGCTTTCCCCCGCTTCATTTTTCCAATTGCTATACTTATTTCTTCGATTGAAAAGTCCGAAACTTCCTCCTCGAATAGACCAGCTGTCGGCACGATATCACGTGGAAACTGTTTGTTAAGCAACTCCTTGCAGTATTCAAGCCACCGGTCACAAATTTCCATTTCATTTGTTAATAGGCGACCGTCTGCGTTTTTGATGTATTTCGGCGAGGTTATTTCCATTGAATTTTTTCTCCTCTGTGCAGCGAGCTTAAAAATATTTGGCATTTTAGTACTGTAAGACGTTTGAACTTCTTGGATAGCTTGTCTTCTATCCGCCGATCGTGAGGATATTTGTTCCAACTCCTGGTACAGGTTTTCCGCTGCTGCCGCTCGAGTTCGAGCCAGGACTTTCTTTGCGATCTTTTTAAGACGCTCGTATTCAAGAGCCAGTCGAGCTTTTTCGATATCGTCGCTCCGATCGCATTTTGTCCACGCTTGGAATGCACTCTTCTTGTCGGCCACAGCTCGTTTGGTTTCGTCATTCCACCACCAAGATCGATAATTGATAAACGATAAAATTTATCAAACGATTGAACATTTAGAACTATGATTGTCAATTGATAAATTTTTTTTTCTATTGTGAATAAAATGCATTTGTGAATGGGTATTCGATTTGACGTTTGATTTCGCACATTTTTTTTAAAATTTTGTTTTTGTCGTCAGTAGCTGTGTTTTTCTTTTAAAATTTGCGTTTAAAATGTAAGTATTTTGGATTCAAATAACAACTATCTGCACAAAACCGGCATTCAAAAACAGATGGCACGAAATCGCTATTGAACTTAACAGTTTAGGACCTCCAAACCATGATATAACTAAGTGGCAAAGAGTAAGCATTGTATTATAATGTACAAATTTATTTTAATAGTTCCTAAAAATGTAGGAACAGAACAAAATAGAAATGCTTGCAACTGGTGGTGGACCAAACAAACTTCACCAACTGGCTTATGCATTCTGACTCCTGTGTCGATCCGCCGGGACAAGAATTAGGCATCCAATTGCCAAACGAAGAAGTAGAAGAAGTCTCAATGACACCGAAGCCTACCCGCAGTTCTATTGTGGACATTTTCTATTAAATAAATTTCTTTTCACATAAAAAAAACGTATTAAATTTATTTATCAACAAGATATCATTTTTTTGACAAACATAATACCATATTTATCAATAGAACTATTCACAATGGATCTAAAATTCACTAAAAATTCACGGCTGATCAAAAATTTTGATAATCGATCACAATAATACCGAGTCAACATATTATTTGATAATTGTCAATTATCCTATTGATATTTGAGAACCGTAATAAGGGTGTTAGTTTGTGCGATGAAGCACGTGGCTCTTGTTGGAGATTTTCCGCGATGAGGTACATTTTCTCCACTTTGAGTATATCAATTTAGAAGAATGCCCGTATATGAAGAGATGATAATTTTGTAGAAAAATAAGAAAGACCATCACATACTTGGAAAAGCTGGCTTTGATGTATTAGCCATATGGTTAAAGCAAGATAGTGCCACAATCAACTTAGCGTACGATACGACAGAAGTGCTATGTGGCAGATTTGACAGACCACTTAACATTTTGCCGAGTACAGGTAGATCCTACCATCACACCACTGGGCTTTCTAATGCGTATCTCTCATTATCCCAGTGATCTTACGACACTGGAATACTTGAAAGACAACATTAGCTTTTTGTGTCTGTAAGACATTTTCGACGTATGTCGACATATTTCATCTACTAAACCCCGCCAACGTTATTCAGAGATGTTTACCTAATGCCTATTACTGGGAAATTCGTTACCAGTTACCACTGATCCAAAACATTGCTATCTCTACCGATAGCGAAGCTGAAATTAAAGCTATTTACAACAAATTAGTCAGACAGGGGTTATCTTTACTCAATTTCCATGACTCGAAATCTATCGTTATCATCGTCTGGGTCTATGATATTAAAACTCACGAAACGGCAGATGAACTAGCCTACATAGCTCTATCAAGCTATCTGCAAAAACAAAAAAACAAAACGTTGACACTCTCCGACAACTAGGTTCACGAGTCGTAGAACCAAAGCGACAGAACAAATCCTAAAATCCTCCACTACTACCTACCTACCCATCCGGGCCCCCGCTCAATTATAAAAGCTTTGCCCATCAAGGACGTATTCATAATGAACGAGTGTAGAGAAATACTGGTTTAATTGTAAACGCTTTTAGACTGACGCCATCGAAGGTTGCTACAATTTGACTAGTTACAAGCTGCCGATCATCAGAATTGTTGAGTAGCAGCATTACCGGTAGTCTACACCAGAACCATAGTAGTCAGGATATTGCAGAAAGACCTCCCACTGTGTGCCACTGCTGTTTAAACCTTAGGTCACAGGAAGGCTCCTTCAGTAAGTATTGACCCTATGTAAAGATGCAAAAAAATTCTGAGTGCAGTAACCTTAAGATCGCCTAGAGGTTTTGTGTCGGCCTTGAGTTTTTCCAAAGTTGGAACCTGTGCCCTCAACAATGGTTCCGAACTAGTATCAAGAGATCTCGTATTCCTTTACCCGAGATAACGTCAAGGTCGTCAAAGAATATTTCTATTAAGTGCAGGTAGTCATGGACCTGAATCTTAACCAAAAAGCTCTTCAGTTAGAATAATCATATAAATAAAAATATCTGAGGTCCCTTTTCACTTATATCACCTGCCTCCGGAAAGATCTTCTTTACTTTACTGAGTGGTCTCTCGGGGAAAATTTCGAAAGTTCTTTAGGTCGAAGTGATAACATTCCCACATTTCCTAGGCGCCCCAGGCGACTGATGCATATTTTTCTGACCATTTCATCGTTGTCACTGTACTACTCGTAGACTTTGGTGTAACATCAACTCAAGTTCAAATGGGCCAGGACATCTTCATAATAGTCATGCCAAAAAAAGAGCCATTCACTTGATTTCTAATGAGGTATTGGTAAAAGAATTCTTTACTTTGCACTTTGTCTGATTCGTGGATAATGTCATCAAAGCACTCGATAAGTTTAGTTCCGACCAGTTTGGTGGGGCATTCTAGAGCAATGTTAGGAAGACTTATGCCCCGTAGATGGCAGAGTTTGAAAGGCCTTTCCTTGTGTTAATTGGAAGAACGACGAATTTATTCGAATGTCGAATGGTTTCTAACAAATCTCCTTGCAAAGCTTGACCTTATCGCCCACGTTTAATTGTACTTTCTGCCTGAAAACTGAGTTTGGTTCGTTCTCACCATTTAAAAGCCTGCAGAAGTGCTGCTAACAAATCCAAAGCACCGACTGTGAATTTTGATAAATCTTTCAAATGTTTTTCTTCGAATAGCACCTCTCAATTTCACAGATAGCTCGTTTCTCATGCTCTGTCGCTTTTCTCCGAGAAGTCGATGATTCTATTTATTGCATGTTGTAAGAGGTTGAAGTGTTGTTGACAAAAGTTCTGGCAGTTTGTTGTGATTATCCTCGTTTTTCTGGCCAATCTCACCGCATTCCTGAATGTCAGTTATATCTGCTCCAAGCAATGTAGGGGATTTATCAATTATTTAAAGGTTCAAGTGGCGTAATCCTGCTCCGAATAGATTGCTTTACTTTTTGTTTTGCTTCACACAAGTAGGAGTAAAACGAAGGTGGAAAGTAAGTGACACACACACAACGTCCAAAAGGACCGCGCAATGGGGTTGGATATTCTTGAGCCCAAAATCTGCCTTGGGGTAGGTATAAGTCTCACCCACAACCATATCTTTTACAACACTCTGACCTAATTTTTTTCATAGGCATATCATGACTTTCTAGGAATATTCCTTATTTCGCAAGCAGGACATACGAGTATAAGAGGAAAACGGATAAATATCTCATTCATCTAAGACAGCTGTTCGCTTTTTTTTCCTATCGAACCGCCTTCTGTACTAGACTTGTATTACCATCTTTTACTCCTCACTACCTTCATCAATGATGCAGTAAACGGCGATCGATTGGCAAACTCGTCCTTCCCGGAACAAAATCCAATTATATGTATACATGTGCACGTATACAAAAGTATTACTCAATGCCAACGGAAGAAAGCGTCTGATAACCATGCCTGCTTTGACTTTTATCTAATTTTCCTAGAAAATCCTTTACAACATTGAACACCTTTTGAAAAACTTTTGATGACGGTTGGGCTCAGTTGCAATCATAAAACTTTCAAACCATCCAACCCATTGACAAATAACTTTCTCCAACACCACACACCAACCTCAGTTGTCCTTTATCCTTTTTCTCCAAAAAGAATCAATAACAAGACAACAACAAGAAGACGAACATAAAAGGTTTTTTCCGCTGCAGCAAGGAGGCGCTTCCATGTTCCACCCTCTATGTATGTTGGAATTCTCTGAACAACCCCATCCGATGTGGTTAACCAAAGGTCCCTTAATCCCTCGGGAAAAGGTTTGATAAACAAGTGTGAGAATGTAAAGTCTGGTATTGTAGCAAAGCCGCTCAGGGCTACCTATTTGTATATCACAAAAGAAGGGAGCAACGAATGATTAATGCCTATTAAGGCAAATCTTTATGCATATTACACACGAATTAGTACGGATTTGGGGATGTGTGAGATTTGCTGGATTTCTTGACTTCGCTTATTCCGCAAGTGTTTACGAGTGAATATTAAATTTTCGGCGCATAAATTCTAAACGATAGCTTAGCTAGGATATGCGTTGAATTGGTATGCTACAGGCATTGGCATGAGAATGGAAAATGAAAAAAAAACAAAAATGCCGAGATACAAAAAAAGGAGGAAAATAGGCAAAGCCTGAAGAAAAAGACCATTTGGAACGTGTTATTGTTCGTATGGATGGCATGAGTTCAAGGATATTTAATGGCTTTTGTGTGTGATTTAGCTCACTGAATTGGTTAGAAATAAAATGTCCCAGCCTTGCGACGTAGTATCACAGTTTGAAGTCGCTGGAAGGATTCTCATTAATTTTCTCTCACTATGTGCTTGCCTTGATGAGAATGTGTATGTATGTATGATCTCTGTGAAATTAATTTGCGTAATTTATTTTAAACTCTAAATTCGGGACGCAATTTGTTTTATATTGTGATTCAGCAATGTCTTCTAAATGAAGCTTAATCCTCGCTGTACTTGTCTCGGTCGGCAGTGATGTGAACTTAACAATCAGTTTGAAATTTTCTAGAATACTATGTAGTTGAGATTACTTAAAGTTTCATCCGATTAACAATTTCTTTTAATTTAATTTGAGGCAACGAGCAGTTATCTATTTGTCTTGTGATTGCCAAATCGACATACTTTTCCGATTCCTAAGGCTGAAATAGGAGAAACATTTAATCATAATCGGTAACGCTAAGCTAACCAGGGTGGATCTAGGTTTCAAGTGGTGGGGTCAGCGGTCTTAATGCGATAGCTTTGATATATAAATGGCTTCGCATCTTTACGTGACAATGAGCGGACAAATTGATGGAATGGAAGCCGTTTATCCAAACGTACTTCTGCGATTATTTGTAGGGTAAGTAAAGAAACCTCATCCGTAAAATTCGCAAGTCAATTGACGCCCTTTATAAGCAAACAGCTTACGAGAATATTTGCTTGACGTGCAACAACAAAGATAAATTGCGCATGGTAAGATGAAATAATTGTGATGGTTGGTTGCACTAAAAATGCGTTGGTGTAACTTTTTCGGTGACTCAGCGCACCTAGCTTTCCGTTTATTATCTAATGGAGATTTTCCCCTACCCTTCGCGGCCGGTTATATTTTATTAACCGGATATGCAGGTGGTTGGGTGCTGTAGAAGTAGGGTAGGCACTGAGAGATGCCAACCTGGCGATATCCAGTGCTGCAACTGTCTGCTACACATCAATTGTGCTTATAATATCTCCACGTGGTAACCGCCGGGTACTGGTCAATGTCTATCCGGACTAGACCTGCTAAACTTAACAAAGCGAGTGCTGACCAGCAGATAAAAATAGCAGCACTGTAAACGGCACAACGGATGAATTCCCCAGATGAAATCAATGGTGGAAAAATCCCGAAATAAATAAGACCTTATCCGGGCTACTCCGACATGCGGAAGAGCCCTTAATGGACCAACGGCAGCACTTACACCCCAGAACGGGTTATTGGCTTTCGGTCCAACCGACTCCTTGTCCTAGGGAAATCAAACAAATGGAACTGGCCCCACAGTAAGGGGTTGTGCCGCCGGGGTAACTGCCCGGCCATTTAAAAAAAACAAGAAGTTACGAAGCATCAACAAGCCTCGGATATGGATGGATCTACTGTTGACAACCCACGCAAACGATTTAAGGACAATGAGCTTCGGATATGCACGTGGAATGTTAGATCCCTTAATAGACCACGTGCAGCCGAGCAACTAGCGGAGGCCCTAGACTGCTGCAAAGCAGACATAACCGCCATCCAAGAAATGCGATGGGATGGGCCGGACAAAAAGAAGATGAAAAACTGCGACATCTACTACGGCAATTGCTATCGACGGCAAAAGCAGCGCTTATTTGGATGCGCATTTGTTGTCGGAGGCAGACTAAGACGAGAAGTCCTCAGCTTCCGGAATGTGAGCGAGCGCCTCGTAGCAATGCGCATCAAGACTAAATTCGCCAACATAAGCCTCATATGCGCGCATGCCCCCACAGAGGAGGAAGATGACGACACCAAGGATGCCTTCTACGAGCTCCTCAACAAGACCTACGAGCAATGCCCTAGCTATGACATTAAAATTGTCCTCGGTGATTTTAATGCAAAGCTAGGAAGAGAAGGTATCTTTGGTGGAACAATCGGAAAATATAGCCTGCACAACACCACCTCCGATAACGGATTCAGGCTAATCGACTTTACGGCGGGGCGAAACATTGTCGTGGCTAGCACGCGGTTCTCACATCTCGACATACACAAGGGGACTTGAAGAACTCCTGATCAATCAACAGTCAACCAGATTGATCACATTGCGATCGACGCAAGACACTCCTCCAGTATTATGGATGTCCGTACGTTCCGAGGAGCCAACATCGACTCGGGCCATTACCTTGTTGTAGCCAAGGTACGGTTGCGGATATCCCAAACTACGCAAAGACAAACTAACGCTGTTAGAAAATTCGACGTCAGACGGCTACAATCGCAAGAGATCGCCAAGTCCTTTTCCGATCGAGTGTCTCTTAATCTCTTAAGAGGTCCAATGCCGCCAGCATCAAGCATCGAAGACCATTGGAAACACTGCCAAAACGCCATCAGAGATGCCGCTTCTGATATGCCGGGTTTCACTCGTCCACCACAACGAAACCCCTGGTTCGATGATGAATGCCGGCAAGCACATGCAGCTAATCAAGATGCATATAACGCGGTGCTGCTAAGAAAGACCAGAGCTGCTCATGAGCTCTATGAGCGGAAGACGAGAGATGAGCACCGGCTTCTCAGGAGGAAAAAGAAAGAGCATGAGAAGCGCGCGATCGAGGAAATTGAGAGATGCTACTCCAGGAATGAGGTTCGGAAGTTTTACCAAAAGGTAAAAATAGCATGCCGCTGAAACAAACCCCGAACCGAAGCCTGTAGAGATGAACAAGGGAACATCGTAGTAGAATCGCAGTGGATGCTGAGGATTTGGAAAGATCATTTCTCAGACTGTATAACGGCGATGACGTACCAAATACCGCTGTCAGGCAGAATCAACCGAATCAACCTTTCAACATGGACTATGATGACCATCAATTCCGTGCACCCGACCTGGATGAAGTGAAGATAGCCATATCGAAGCTTAAGTCCAACAAAGCTGCTGGAGTGGATGGCCTGACTGCCGAGCTCTTCAAAACGGCAGGCGATGACTTGGTAAGGAGCATACACCAACTCATCTGTAAAATATGGTCGGACGAAAGTATGCCCGATGAATGGAACCTCAGCATTGTTTGTCCAATTATCAAGAAAGGAGACCCTCTGAACTGTGCGAACTACAGAGGCATCAGTCTCCTTAACATGGCATATAAGATCTTATCCGTCGTATTGTGTGAACGCCTGAAGCCGTTCGTTAACAACCTGATATGTCCATATCAGTGTGTCTTCAGGCCAGGAAAGTCCACCATCGACCAGATATTCACATTACGGCAGATCTTGGAGAAGACCCATGAGCTTCAGATCGATATCCACCACCTATTCATCGATTTTAAGGCCGCGAATGACAGCATCTATAGAGACGAGCTATACAGAGCAATGTCTAGTTTTGGCATTCCTGCCAAACTCGTCTGTCTGTGCAGGATGACGATAGAGAATACGAGACCTTTGATGTCCAGAAAGGATTTAGACAGAACGATGCGCTATCATGCGATTTTTTCAACATCGTACTTGAAAGAATAGTGCAAAACTCACTAGCAAACACAAGAGGCACTTTCTTTCAAAAGTGCGTCCAACTACTCGCACACGCCGACGATATTGACATAATCGCGCTAAGTATCGCATTGCTTCAATACATTACAATATTATTCCTATAAAAACAAAGTTAAACTTAAAAGAGTTGAGAGAACTCTTAGTGCCGTTTTTGGGGCACTGATCGCCTCAAGAAATTTTCAAATTTAATAGATTTTTAGATCGGAAACACCATATATTCGTAATTTTTTTAAAAGATACATTGTTCACTTACATTCAAAGATGGACACATACACGGATTTCGTGTTGTGGTACACTCAATGCCCCACAGTGCTTTGTATGGGAAATTTACAGAATTTCTTTAGAAAGTAAGTGGTTCAAGGGTAACACGATATTCTCTTTATTCTACAAAAAAGTTTGTGGAATAAAGTAGGTTCTAACATATGTAACGATTTTCAGGATACAAAAAGATAAAAAGCTATATAACTACTTCGTAAGATTTTAATCAAATTTATACATACTCGTAATAATATATTTGCTAACTTTTTTTTGTTGGTTCGACAGAAAAGTGGATAATTTTTTGATTTTGTTGAACTGAGCAGCACAACGAGACTTATCTTCTGAAGAACGAGAGCACCTCAAGAATGATTTTGAAAACTTTTTTGTTAGCAATGCTGCGAAACAAAGTCGTGGAAAAAAATCGTCTTCGGTGGAGGCTAAAGCTCTTTTTCATGAACCTCACATGCTTTTTTATAGAGCTGTAATATCTCTAAAAAGATTTGAGCAAATAACCAGGCTCTTATAATAAGATTTAAATATTTACGTCCCAGACCAAGTGGGCAGCAGAAAGATAAACTGGGCACTATTCGTTATACAATATTTGGAGCTTGTTCCAAAGCAATCTTACTCTATTTTTCCGACCATCTAAAGAATTGACAATTGAGCAGTTGGTTGAAACGCATGGGAGATGCAGCTTTCGCCAATATATACCCAGCTAACTTGGAAAATATGGTAGATAAATATTTTGGCTTTTAGATTCATCCTCTAATTGAAGATATATATTTGGGTACGCAGCCAGGACAGCAATGAACCAAAAATATTGCGCATGATTTGGTGCTTCGTCAATCTCAACAGTACCTTGATAGTGGCTATGACATTACAATGGATAACTTTTTTATCAGTATTCGATTAGCAAGACTACTATAATAGGCACAGTTCGGCCAAATAAACCCGAGTTGCCCCATCAGTTCGGCGATCGAAGAGAATCCCACAGTTGTTTGCTTCTCAGATTTAATGTGCGTAGTAAACTATGGCTCTGATACAAAAAAAATGGAAATGGAGAGGAGAAGGACCTACTGGACCTACTTACTAACTTTAAGTGGCGCTACAGTACGGGTTAGACCTGGGCCTCAGTCAACAAGCTTCTCCAACGAGCTCGATCCCTGGCTGGCTGCCTCCAGTTTCGCACGCTAAGTTGGCTGAGATCCTCTTCCACCTGCGTGCGCTATCTGAGTCTCGGCCTTCCTCTACTACGCTGTCCCTCGGGAGTGGATTCGAAGACTTTTCGGACCGGAGCATTGGTATCCATGCGCTCTACATGACCCAGCCATCTCAGTCTTTGGATCTTCACTCTTCTGGCTAGGTCCATGTCGCTGTACAGTCCGTACAATTCGTAATTGTATCTCCTCCTCCACTCACCGTCAATGCAGACGGGACCGAAGATCGCCCGAAGAATTTTTCTCTCGAAGCAACCAAGAACACCCTCATCCATTTTTGATAATGTCCATGCCTCTGCACCATAGAGCAGGACCGGGATAATTAAGGTCTTATAAAGGGTGACTTTTGTTGTCCGAGAGAGGGCTTTGCTACTCAATTGCCTTCTTAGCCCAAAGAAACAGCGGTTGGAAAGAGTTATTCTTCGCTTGATCTCAGCGCTGGTGTCGTTGTCTGTATTTATAGCACAGCCTAGGTAGACAAAGTCCTTAACTACCTCAAAGTTATATCTGTCGAGGGTGACGTTCTGCCCGAGACGTCGGTGTTGGTTGTCCTTTTTGCTTGACAGCAAGTACTTGGTCTTGCTCTCATTGACCGCTAAACCCATTTTCGCCGCTTCCGTCTCAATACTCGCGAAAGCGCCACTGACATCACGCTGCTTCCTCCCGATTATGTCAATATCGTTGGCGTATGCGAGTAGTTGGACGGACTTTTGAAAGATAGTGCCTCTTGTGTTTGATCGTGAGTTTTGCACTATTCTTTCAAGTACGATGTTGAAAAAATCTAAATCCTTTCTGGACATCAAAGGTCTCGCATACTCTATCGCCATCCTGCATAGACGGACGAGTTTGGCAGGGATGTCAAAACTAGACATTACTCTGTATAGCTCGTCTCTACAGATGCTGTCATACGCGGCCCTAAAATCGATGAGTAGGTGGTGGGTATCGATCTGAAGCTCATGGGTCTTCTCCAAGATCTGCCGTAATGTGAATATCTGGTCGATGGTGGACTTTCCTGGCCTGAAGCCACACTGATATGGACCTAACAGGTTGTTAACGAATACGACGGATAAGATCTTATATGCGATGTTAAGGAGACTGATGCCTCTGTAGTTCGCACAGTTCAGAGGGTCTCCTTTCTTGAGGATATCCATCACCAAAACGCTTCCAAACACGTTCGCTAGTTTAGTTATATATTTATATTGTATTTATTCCAAGATTTTAAAAACACGATTATTTTCACAAATAAAGTTACTTTGTTGTGAACTCTCATCTATTTCAAATAGAAATAGGGGGCATTAAGTAACCCTTAAAACTGTTAATACGATTTTCAACAAACATGAATTGACGGTTAAGGAGACGTTTCTTCCTCCGAAAATCCTAATCCCTGAGGATATTCTCAAAAATTTTCGTTTCACCATAAGAGTTGAACCCCTTTTGGCCTCGTAATACTGATTTTGTGGTGCGAAGGACCTTTTAACTCGTAGTGCCCAGCATTTGGCGGATCAGATCTGTGTGAAAAAATAAAATAAAACCAAGAACTTAGTCTGATTTAATGTAGGTTCAGGGCCAAATAAACTTTATTGTAACCCTTACCTAGCAAGTTTATTGACGATTTCACTTCCCGTGATCCCATTTTGACCTAAGACCCAAACAGATTCAGTAAATTAAATGAATTTATATTCATAATGACTAACAATTCTACAAATCTCCGCAAAAAATTGGCAAAGAAAGCTAATAATAACTGAACTATTCTACAAATACTAGTAACAGCATACTACCATACTACCGTTGTCAAAACTTCCAGATATTTTTAAAATGTTTGCCTTTGTTGCGGGTATTGGTAATTCTTAGTTTCTTTTCATTTAAAGAGACAAATACTCTCCTTCTTTCGTAGGTAAAAAGCACTCATTTTACTACGTTTTCCTTCTTTACAATACTAACACGTTTCCTATAAACTATTTCAAAAATGAGTTCACAACGACATAAATTTTATTGGTTAACACTAAAATTGTTCGCAACGTCTTCGGTGAAACTTTGCAGATTATATGTATAACCACATCAGGGGCGAAGGGCTATTGCCAGTAGCAATACGATGAACTATTTATGCACAAACAAACACTTAAACTATAAATTTAAAAAAATAAAAAACGAAATTCATGAAAACCAGTATCCTTGTGAAATTCAAGTCGCCAAGAGCACATTATTAAACAAAAAGTATTGCCACATTTGAAAATACTTTCTAAAAACTAGAACAAACCCCTGACAAGCGTATCCATGATATGCCCTGGTCAAAGTTTCAACATAATTTCAGAGGCAGATAACTTTGTCCTTTCACAAAAGTATTCGACGAGGACGAGTAAGCTCCTTGGAGAGTCTGTATAATATCACAAACTTTAACTTCAATCCAATATGTGGTCTAATCCCCAAGATACGCTTGAGGTCATGGTCTCGTTGTTAAATTTCGAAACTTTTTTCATTGAATTCATCAATTCGATTCTGTTTTCGATATTTGCTTTCTATTCCGAATCAAAGAAACACAAATACCTATTGATGAACTGAAAGAAAAATAAATCGATTTTCTGTTTTAGGACAGTTGCGGTGTACTTTATTCACAATTCGTTTTCAGATTGAAGAATGAGTTGAATTTGGCGCTCCCTTTTTCTTCCTATATCTATACATACGTATAAGAAGGAAGTTTACAAAGTTTGTTTTACTCGTCCATATATGTATACTCGTATTTGACACTTTGTTGACTTGGCATTGACACTTCTTCCGCAAAAATAACACCACCTACATAAATTCGATTTCAATGTAGCCAAAGTAGAACGAACTAAGACCCGAGGGCCTAAAAATAGTTGTGCTGTGAAAAATAATAAATAAAATATTCTAATTATTTATGTGCGGTAATATGAAGCAAGGAAAACTTACGAAAATAAAGAGAAAAACGGGTTGTCTCCGTAGTTTAACTAGCTTTTCAAACGGACACTTGGTAGGGCAAAATCCTATCCTCATCCTGAACTTCAGGATCCCTCGACCACAAAAATTATTCTCATGATATCTAAACAGCATTTTCGGCTCTTTCTTGGACGTTTATTAATTTTGGACAGCTACATCAGTCAAAAGCATCATTGTCTGAAATGGTTTCTTAAAAATAGTTTGACGTCAAAAACAGATAAACCTTCTAAACGAAGCGAACCACAAATAGTTAATGAGTCGCCAGACTGTGCCAATCTATGGCCCTACTACTTCCTATGCCCTAGTAAGCCTCTCCCAAGGCGTCTTACATACATAATATGCCGAAATGCTGCACGCAATATCATTTCGGAGGTCGAGAGAACTGTGGATAAAAAGAGGAAAATAGGATAAGCCAATAACACAAAATACTACCAAATTGCGAAGAGACTTCTCCAAGCGCCAGAGATAGTTGGCGAAAACCGTACCGCTTCCCTAAAGGTCCAATATCAAAAGCGCGAAAACCCCACTGGGCTTTGCAATGTCACATCTTTGAGGTCTTTTAGCGAAGCTGTATAGGACGCAATAACGATCGCGGGGATCGATGGCAATTGGTTGAGCTAAAGCTTTCGGGCAGCTTCTTGCTGATCATGTGGGAAAACACTTTCTGGTACGAAAGTTACGTCAAGCTTATCGCTTACACTGAACAAAAATCTCTTAATCTTTTTGCAAAAGCCTAGAATCCAACCAAATCCTCCTCCCCAGAAGACATCCTGGAAATCACTAGGCTCATGACTGGAAAGTCGCGAAACTGGAGGAACTTAGGGACTCTCTCCATATCTATGTCAATTGTGATCAATATGGAATCCGTTAACCCCCTAGCGCAGACCCAAGACATGATTCGGTTCAGTTTCGAGTCGATAACCCTAAGGGTCTACAAAAAGGATGCCTGATTCTGGTAATCAACCTGCTTCTCCCTTAAGAGAAATATATAAGAGGACGGTCTTCACCTTTAACACTATTTCAGAAATGGAAACAGACGACGAACGAAAAAGAGATCCTTTGCCATCAGATAAAGATGAGCTTTTGGGCTTATTTTCAAAATCAGAGGATTCAAACTGTACCGTGGTGGGGCTTCGGTAGAAGATTGCAGCAAGGATGCAACATTCCTCCACCACTCGAATAAAGTCCCTGCTGCACTCAATCTTCGTCTATCCAAAGACGTAGAAGAAATAATCCTAATTCAGAAACCATGGATTGCTGAAGGCATGGTTCGTGGATTTGGAACACCTGAGTTCGTTCCGCTCTATATAAAAGATAAAGATAAAATTTTAACATGTATATGTATTAGTGAAATATAGTCTTTACGTATTTTTACTAACTATCCTCAGCTACCCGACATAACCGTTACCAGAGTGGAGATTGCCGAAGGCACCTACTGGCTGGCATCAGCATATCTTGATAAAGATCATGCAGGCGTTTTCCCTGGTAATAATCTAGAAAATGTGGATCCCGAAGTGGGAAGACTCCAGACTGGCGCCACCATCGGATGCAATGCTAGCTCACACAGTATGGGCCAGTACCAACATTAGGAATTTGAGCAGCATTTCCAGAGCGCTGCTAAACGGGCCTGATGAAGAGTAAGTGATAGGGCAAGAAGAGAACTCTCGTACCACCACCCAGTATAGAAGAGATTAGCCAAGATAATAAAAAATTAAAAATCAACAAAGCCGCCCGCTTTAATCGTCCACCAGCGGAGGTCTTCACATACCGAGGTGGTGTTTTGGCAGAGTTCGTGCCTCAAATCTTCAACCAAATATAGGTGAGGAGATCATCCCCGATAACTGGACTATCAGCTCCATATGCCCCATATCCGAGAGAGGCGATCCTATGTCTTACAAAAACTATCGAGGCATACCCTACTTGTTGCATGTCGCATAAAAGATTGAATCCGATGTACTATGCGAACGTTTGAAGCCATTCTGCAACACACTAATCGACCAAAGACCATATTTTCAAACTGGAGCAAATCCTGGAAAAGAAAAACGAGTTCGGAACTTACCACCTTTTCATCGACTTTAAAGCCAGATGGCATTCAGAATTGGGTCAAAACTAATCTATCTCGTAAGACCAAAGAGATACTGAACCCTTTTGACAAAAAAATTTTTAAGCGGATATTTGTTCCCGTGTAGTCTTAAAAGCTAAAATTCAACAACTACATTGACTCGGCCACATCGAGCGAATGGACAATGATGCACCAGTCTTCCATTCCCAGCCTTTGGGCTCGAAACAACGAGAAGGGCCGAACCTCCGTGTTAAAGATTAAGCCCTCGCGGATCCCAGAGCCATTGGTCTGGACAACTGAAAGCAGCATGCCCGGCCGGGATCCCAGAGGATGGAAGGCTGCATTGTCTCAGACAGATACTCTTCACAGGTCGGGAGCACATTAAATAAGTAAGTTAGTTATATATTCTCTCGGTTCATGCAGTTCACACATCATCTTTATCAACCTAATAAATCAAAATATGTCCGAGCTGAATTAAATACGCGTACCGTTCAAACGACTGCTAACACACAGCTTGAGTAACTGGAGACTTCGAAGTTAAGATTGGAGTGTTCCAAGGTAGTGCACCAAGTGCATTGCTTTTCAATGTTGCGCAAGGGGTTCTACTAAAGCATCATATATTACAGTACGGATAGACATTTCATCTTTTTGCAGATAATATCTCTATCATAGTTATGATGCTTCACCCCTTCAGTCAACTCTTAATAATTTAGTAAAGATGCTAGAAAATAGGTAACTGCACTGAACAAGGAGACTCAACTCCCAACAGCTCTTTAGAATAACCAGAACGACCATCGTCATATAAACACTTGTCGTAAACCATTAATTATGATAACGATGTCGATACTGAGAGTAGGTATCGCATGAAAATTTCGCATGTTACAGACAAATGCTGCTTGAACGTATCACACAGGACAGTTGTTGCTCCAGCTTTAATCTACAAATTAAGAAATAGAGTAGATAAATTTGAGCCTGAGAAAATCAGATGGATTCTAGAAATAGTAAGTGTCGAAAAATCGGATTCAAAGAGGAACAGAGGTCCAGGTTGTAAGAGGAGATCAAAAGAAATATAATTGTATTACTCAAATGCGTAGAAATGTGCAACCATTTGCCTCAATAACAAGTGACAAGTTGATTGAAAAATAGGTTCCTTATGAGCTCGGCACTTTGTAATATATTACGATAAAGAGCTCTTTATGTTGTTATGAAAATTGGCATTACTTCTGGTTCCGTCAGTCAGAAGTAGAGGAATGCTAAATGCGATTCTTTTAAGGAAATCATAAAGAAGGGTTAAACAATAGCAATTACAACCATATTGTGGTAAAAACTAATTTACAGCCTTTAATCATATTTACCTCCTCAAAAAGAGTTCGCTGTTAATCAGTGTTTTGTGGAAAATCATTCACTTCACCCTCAGGCATATTTACGTATACGGATGTACATATAGGTATGTATCCCGCTATTCATGATAGTCGTACAAGTTTTTATTTCATCAATAACTTTATATACATATACTCGTACATATATGCATAGACGTACAATTTTAGTAATGCAATAATAACAAAACAAGATGTGGCTATATCTGCAATTCATTTCTTTAATTTTGGCCTGCAAATTGCCTTTATGATTCTTCAAAACAAAACTCAATTTCGTCGGGTATATCCTCACAGGTAGGTTAACCTGTTTATAGCTGGAACATTACTAATGATAATTAGTTACCTTTTGTAAAAATGACAAATAAAACCAGAATACTATAGGTACATCAAAGACAAATATATTAACGGTTTGTTAATAAAAGGAGCTACATCCTCACAAGTGACATTAGTGCAAAAATATCATCACAACTCTCATCATCGCCGAAATCTTAAAAACTACTCGTACATACACTATCCTATGTAGAATTCGGCAAGATGGGTTCAAACGAAAACCCTCAGAGCAAAGAAGTTCCACATTCTGTACCGTATTTGCTATTCCTCTACTTGGACGAACTACGTAACCAGCGTCGAATTGTGCAAGACGACCATTTCAAATATGAAATAAAATATTTTCTCACCGACGAGCTTGTTCATACCAACTATGGAAACGTGAAAAAATTCCGCCAGCAGGAAATATGGCATATGCAGGACAG
Source organism: Volucella inflata (assembly GCA_928272305.1). NCBI lineage: Eukaryota > Metazoa > Arthropoda > Insecta > Diptera > Syrphidae > Volucella > Volucella inflata. Next base: position 112,800,952 of record OV743719.1, read on the forward strand.
TGTTATCTATAAAAAGCGTTTAAGACTTAAGCTTGCAAAAATGCTCAAAGAACAGAGGGAAAAACATAGTTCCAAAATCAAGAACAAATAAATAAAAATTGTCAAGCTTATAATACCTTACTACTTAACATGCATTGTATTTGAAAGATAAATCTTTCAATTTATTTCACTAATGTACATAAATAATTTTTAAGTATCTTTTACTAAAAATTAAATTTAATAAAACCTTAAGCAAATTTTACGCAAACGTAATTTGTTTTTAATAAAAAATTTATTCAAATTCAATGGGAATAATTTCTTGGTCTTTTTTTTATTTTTATTAGCAGCTTTAACAAAATCATAGCCGCAAAGCAAACTGTTATCTTATCTAGAAGTCATTCTCAGTATGATCTTCATCTCCAATCTAATGTTGAATTGATGTCCAACAAAAGCCTTAAGTTGACTGGCAAGTTTTTGCAAAACAGATATCTATTGATCCTGATCATTTCGAATCACGGAATCTACAGAGAAGGCTATTTATAATGGCAAACACTAAGGCCTATGGAAGGCCTGTTGACCGTCTTAGGTACTGTTTAGGGCTGCGAGTTGATCTTGCATCTATGCTCAACCATATGCAGACGATGTAGTTGTATTTCCGGTTGGATTTTGCCTTGTGGTCGTCTGTTTCAACGCACAGACAGCCATAGCCGTGACTTAAGATTGATGCAGTAGAAGAAGTTGTAACGTTCTAGTTATCAAGGTGCTATCGGCTTTTTGGCAGTGTAAGGAGCCTTCGGGAAGACTTGGAGTTTCACATCGAGGAGGGTATTTGAATTGCTACGACTATGAAAAGATCAATTATCTATATCATATGCGTTGTTAGTTAAGCTTATACACAACTTTAAAAAACTGGCTGACTCTCGGGTGCATAAGGCTTTTCTTAGCACGTCGGGCCTATCTTTAGACCGAGCTCTAGATAAATGTTCCTCGACTTGACTTGTATGCCATAGACTGCACTCGCAAGGCCATCTTCCATTCAAAATAATGTGTTCTTTGCTTTAATGATCTGCGCGGCGACTGTATATTGCCTGTAGTCATGTGGACCTACATTGCTGAACCTATTCACAATTTCCAACCTTATTCGAAAAATCGGGTTTGCAAGACACAATGGGAATACAGGAAAAGCGATGCTAATGAACTTCCCAGAGGAGGGTTTTCAGAATCAGGGAAAGGACACTTTGCGTGATCATTTAGAGCTTCCGTCATTAGTTGGGTTTTATACGAGCATAACTGCAGGATGACAGCATCCCAAACGAATGCCCCTATCATCTTTAAGGGGTCACCGACGTTGATGCTGTCCATCACCATCGTATCAACGGTCAACGAAGTACAACAAAGCTGGCTTTATGTAAAACATCAGCATTTCAGAGCGACTGCTGTACACAGCTTTGAGCAACGACAATATTTGAACGACAAGCACTCAATCGGTGCCAAAGAATCTATAGCGGTCTCATTAATTTATTTCTTATAGGCCCCTTGCCCCATGTAGAAAATACCACAGGGAACCTTGATCCTAAAATTAACAAAGTTTTTGGATGGGAATCACCCGGGAGCAAAGGGAAAGTATACCTTACGCGATGGCTTAGAATTAGTACTAGTCCGAATGGGGTTTTGCCAGGATGAAAAACTGATCCAGAATATGGATTATTCCCCATTGAAGATCGGGGTAAGGTAATTAACGCACTTTAATCTTGAATGATAATGACTGTCTCCACTATTGAAAACCGTGTGTAGAGCACATGCCGGAGAGTTAAATATTCATCCATATCTAAACATACAATCATCGGGCTTATTAGAAGTATCTCTTCTATTCTGAAGTCATCCAGATAATATATTTTGGTTTCGGTTAAAGAGCTCGGTCCTCTTTGGGCTGCTCATTGTAAAAAAAATTATATTTTACTCGTAGTTTGAAAGATGTGTAGTGTTGCTTTAGTTCGCAGTTATGTGAGGCACGTATTGCTAGAGAACGCCTTCCCATTTTTGAGTAGTTAGGAAGTCCTGCCTGTTTATTAGACCTTAAATAGATTCCGTTCAAGTCGTAGTCAATAATTTAATTGTTTAATATGAGCATTGATTATAAGGGCTTTCGCTTCGAGCTCCTGATGGCATACCTCAACTAAGACCTATACACTATTGTGGTAATGGTAATTTCCAGTTGTCAGGAGACTGATATGTTCTTTTTAAACATACCAATGTTGGCATACAGCTCTTCAAAACCCTTCTGTAGAAGTCGTTCCAAAGAACGACTAACAGAGATTGAAAATTGCCAATCTGTTGTTTTTTTTTTTTCTTAAAGTTTTTGATACGTCTCTTTGCTGCGAACCACTAATGTGGTTTTTCTTTGATTGTCTACTCCAAGAGCCACATCGTTTCTTCTAAAAAGTTTCGATTTATCTTTCAAAATTCAAATATTCAATTTCGATTTGGACACGAGAAAATTTGTGAACGACGAAGGGCTAGGGCACAACTCATTTAAACTGGCTAATGTTGAAATTACCATCATAGTTATCTCCTCTCTTGTCTAGCGAAAGCTCCAAGATTACGTAATGCGTTTTCTTCCACTTGTGCTGCACTCCAAGATGTTTGAATTCTCATTTGACTTGCGTGCGTCATCTGAGATGTGATCGACCTCTACTATACCGTCACTCGAGGCTAGAATTGAGGACTTATTTGGCTGGAGTTGTGGCATTTATGATCCGGATATAGCCCCATCTATCTCAGACATTCGATCTGAAGAGACTCTTTACCAGACCAAAATAGTTCTACATCCTATATAGTTCAATGATTGGAAGACAACCTCCATTACCAGCCAGTGCAAACATTCGCTTTCGACCAGATTCGAACCATTGCTCTGGAGACCAAAACCGCGATTATAACATCATTTGTTAAGCTAGTTAAGTCTCATGGAGAGGGTCAGTTACTCAATTGCCTCCTGAGTTCAAAAAAATAGCGATAAGAAAGAGTGATTCCGCGCTGATGCTGCTGCTGTTAGTAATCATCGAGCCAAGGCAGACAAGGTCTTTATTTACCTAAAAGTTATAACTGTCAATGTTACTCGTATGTTCTGGCCAAGCTCTCGATGGTGTTTATTATTTTCTTGTCCTCGTATACCATTACAGCCATTTTGACTGCCTCCGCTACAATACACCAAATCAGAGAGGGCTTTTTTCGGCCACGTTAATGTCATCCACGTATGCAAGTAATAGTGTATCTTTTGTTTAACAGTGAGTTTTGCATGAGTAATTTCAGAAAATACACATCACAACAAGTCGCCTTTTTTGACACTGAAGGCTTCGGTCAATCCATTACCGATCTTTATTGAACGGTGTTAGCAATACGGGAAGTTTTACAGAAAAAATGGATGCCGTCATGTCTATTTGCAACTTAATAAAAACGATAGGTGGTGACTATCGATCTAAAATTCAAAGGTCTATCCGAAGATCTGTCGTTTTATGAATATGGTGGACTTTGATAGACTGAAAGATTGATAGACAGCCCAAAAGGTGTTCTGATCTAAAGTTGGCACAGTGAAAGAATTTCCTTTCTTGCGCACCGGATATATGATACTGAGATTCCATTCATCGCGCATCCTCTGTTCATAAAGGACAGAGGACTGGTTTTAAAATAGTTACCTTATCTTCATTTAGGTCAAGGGAGTCTAATTCTCTCTTGTGTCTTCGCCAAGGGTAAACGATTCATTTTGCCTAACAGCGCAATTTCGACCATCGTTGCTCTTATACAGTCTGCAGAAGTAGTCTCAATATTGTCAGCTATTACCGCAATATGTTGTTGCTCATTTCTACCTTTGTAACCTTCGACTTTGAGTAAAGAGTATTAACGTTGCAACCTGAAAAAGTTATGCTTCTGCAGTTGTGCTGATATAGGTATGGAACCCAACTATGAATGAAAACCTTGCATTGCCTGGTAAATTCAGACAAGACTCAAGTCTTCATGTCCTCAACCAATTGTTAACGAAATAGTTCGTCCAATCAATATTGGGTATATCTTCATTTCTAAGACAGACAAAAAGTGATAGTTGTCGTTCTCCAAGAATACACCAGTGCCGCTTCCTACATCAGTTTTACAGCCATCCTTGAAAACCCAACTAAATTCCTTTCTTGGATCAGATTAAGGCATAAGCTATTCTCAAACACAATCGGAGTAGCAGTTGAGGAGCGGCATTCTATCAGACGGCCTGTCCATAAGACCATTGTCAAAAGACATTCGTAAGATCTTCAAAGCTACAGTGCGTGTTATACCAAGAACACTTTCCTTTAAACGGAAGATGGATTTGATAAGAATATTGTGGAGATGCAGACAAAAATTGGCCTTGTCAGAGCAGCGTAGGCTTTTAGGACCCTTCTTAGTGGCAAGGCCCATGTTTTGCCGGCAGCTTCTTTTCTCTCCTAGAGGGCCGGGAGCACCTTTAAGGCATTCGACATAATATGTTTAGTTTAGTAAAGTTTGTCATTTAAGGTGATACCGAATACTTAGCTTCTTTTGAGAGTTTCTAGACATACTAGTACATTAAGGTACTTTTTTGGATACCAGAGCCTGACAGTAGATTTCGGCATAATTCGGAATATGAGATGTGTGCTCATTTCTATAGGTCTCTGTTTGGGCCTTGGTTTTTTTTTTTAATTTACCTTGTAGACAAGAAGTTTTGCTTAAACTACCTTCCTAAACTATTCATCAAAATAGGGAATTCATGCGGTTGATACCTTGAATATCCTTTGCTGTATTTGTGGCGGCTTTTTTGCCTCGGTTGAATTGATCCTCAAAATTTGATGCAAGTCGCAAAGAGCTTGTCTTGAGTTTAAGGAATACGCTATCGCTTATTTGTTGTGAATACAGCTTTAAATTCGTACAAGCTAGTGTCTTGAGTTTAAGGAATAAGCTATCGCTTATTTGTTGTGAATACAGCTTTAAATTCGTACAAGCTAGTGTCGTCTGAGGGTTGGTTTCTGGTAAGTATTCTTATCCGAACAAACCTTTTTTTGTCTGTCATCAATCAAGTTCAATGCTACATCGATTGATATTGAAGTATTGGTCGTGTTCCCTGCTAAACAGTGTACATGAGTAGTCCTTTTCAACACCGACTGCCCTTCTACTTTTACATGCCCAACCTTACCTCTGCAAACTTATTTTCGAAATCTAAATCCTTGGCGTGTTCTTTTTAATTTTGACTGCTTCTCTGCTTCTTTCCTTTTCTATTTGAGAAACAGGTTTCCTCCCATTTTTTTGACTCATATACAATAGTTCGTGAGCAGCCCTCATCCTTCTTTGTATCTGTGCTTTGCATGCATCCTAATACGATGCGTCTGCTCACTGACATAAAAAAACAAAAAAAAAAAAAAAAAACACTGTGGCGCTGGCAGCCCGGTATAGGCCATAGCCTAGCTTCCTGACACTCATTTGTGTTGCTCATGTTGTCATTTTTGTCACATCTGAGCGGGGCCTACGGTTTATCGCCGAGTCCAAACGGAACTCCTTAGAATTTTACTTTCGGGAGTTTGCCATTGCCCGCCGAAAGGGTGATGGCGATTTGAAAAATTGTTGGCGACCCAGCCAGGAATCGAACCCAGACTCACACTCACTGCGTGATAGTCCAATTAGCTAACTATCGCGCCATCGCCATCGCTCACTCACAGTCTTCAATAAACCAGGGGTTTGATTTTGAGGGACTCGATTAGAAAAACCCATAGCAGTCTTTAGCGATTGCAGCTTCTCGACCTTAAATTTTCTTGCAGTAATACCTTGGTGCTTTTCGTCCGGGTTATCTGCATTCACACATAAGCTTGGAAATGGTCCGAGTCGATGTTAGCTCCCCGGTGCGTTCGGATATCCAAATATTGGCATTGTGTTGTATGTCGATCGCAACAAGATCAATCTGGCTAACGAATTTAAAACAGGAGACTGTCAAGTTCGTTTGTGAATGTTTAAGTATAAAGAACGAGTCCTAGAGTCGTCTATGGTGGTCCAGCTATTGTGGAATTTCCTTACATAGTCGCTGGAATTCTGAGCTCCTTAAGCATCTTTAGTTGGGTTATTTGGCATTCCCCTCTTCAACATTTTCTGAATCTGACTTGTTTTTTTGGTTTAACATGAAACCCTCCGACAGTACTTTCTATGAAATAATCTCTATAGCGTACCTGCTTGGTGTAAACATCACGGTATGTGATGAGACCAGTTACTGCAAAGGGCTTTATTACCGAAAACAAACTGACGCAAGGTCGAATTCCTAGCCTTTTCAGTTCGTTTCGTAGTTTATGTCTGCAGCAACTACATGTTGGTTGTGAAGTTAAGGTAAATACGAGGGCGGGTCAATAAGTCCGTGACTTTTTGAATTTCTGACCTCTTTACTGAAACAGCAACACTGCTCCTGTCAACAGGCATCTGTAAGTTGACTCCTGTCAAAATTTAAACTTGCTGCGTCAGTTAGTTTGTGTTTGACAGCTATTTTTATCAGACTACTCACTAATTTGAGGAGAAAATGGAAAAAAGTGAATTTCGTGTGCTTATTAAGCATTATTTCTTGCGAAAAAAAACCATTACCGAGACCAAGGCTAAGCTTGATAAATACTATGGGGACTCTGCACCATCGATTTCAATGGTAAAAAAGTGGTTCACTGAATTTCGTTGTGGCCGTACAAGCACTGAAGATGCCGAACGTCCTGGACGCCCAGTTGAGGTCTCTACACCCGAAACAATCGAAAAAATTCACGATATGGTGTTGGCCGACCGAAGATTGAAAGTGCGAGAGATTGTGGAAGCCGTAGGGATCTCGCATGGCTCAGTGGTTTCAATTTTGAATGATCACTTGGGCATGATAAAGCTTTCCGCAAGATGGGTGCCGCGTTTGCTCACAGTCGACCACAAACGCAATCGTGTAACAACTTCACAGGAAGGTTTGGCGTTGTTTAATCGCAATATGGAGAAGTTTTTGCGCCGTTTTGTAACCGTGGACGAAACATGGATCCATCACAACACACCAGAGAACAAACAACAGTCAAAACAGTGGGTTTCTAAGGGTGAATCGGCGCCAAAGAAGGCCAAGGTGGGTTTGTCAGCCAATAAAGTTATGGCGACTGTTTTTTGGGATGCACGCGGGATAATCTACATTGACTACCTTCAAAAGGGAAGAACAATCAATGGGGAATATTATGCCAACCTATTGGAACAATTCAATGACGATTTGAAAAAAAAAACGACCTCATTTGGCCAAGAAAAAAGTTCTTTTCCACCAAGACAATGCAAGGGTGCACATATGTGCAGTTGCCATGGCAAAAATCCATGAATTGGGCTATGAATTGCTCCCTCATCCACCCTATTCTCCAGATTTGGCTCCGAGCGACTACTTCTTGTTCCCAAACCTGAAGAAATGGTTTGGTGGAAAAAGATTTGACTCCAATGATGAAGTCATCTCGCAAACAAAGGCCTATTTTGAGGACCTCGACAAATCATTTTTTTTGGAAGGGATAAAAAAATTGGAGAAGCGTTGGACAAAGTGTATAGAGCTCAAGGGAGACTACGTTGAAAAATAAAATTATTTTTTTATCAAAAAATCTGTGTTTTAATCCAAAAGTCACGGACTTATTGACCCGCCCTCGTATAGTGATTTTGATATAAAAAGGCAAGTTCCGATCGTTCGTTATGATGTGGTTTGGAGCCCTTAAATATCTAAGACTCCAGATGCACTTATTCTACACCCATTGTTCCCTAATGATTATTATATTATTATGTGAGTTTTGTGCTCAATATAGAAAGTCTCTTACATAGATAGGCAGTAGCGATTTGAAAATAAAGGAAAATGACCCCTTTCAAGATGCAAGACCTAAGTTATAACTAGATTTAATTGTCCTGATTAAAACTTAACACATCCTCTGTCTATCTGAGTTGTTTCAATAAAAATGTCTCAATAACTTTCAATAAGATACTCACCTACTTAGATCTTTGTATAGGTATACCACTAGGTTAGAGTTTGCCTTATACAATATCGTTGGCTTACAAATCGGCTTGAATAATGTAAATTAAGTTTGCTTTGACTTATTACGGACCTACAAATTCTCATCTTTGTAGGAGCTATTCTACGAGATAGTACTGAGCAAATTATGCAAATTTTTGAAATTGCAATTATGATTCTCAAAGACAATGACTCTGAGTAGTTTTCTTATCTTGTAGCCCGTGTGTAATAAGAGGAAGAGTACAAGCTATCTGTTCTTCGTGGAACTAGCAAATATAATTGCAAAGATTTTCTTTTTAAATCCTTTATAGATGGCTTGTTTCACTATTCTCTGCTCTTTTATTTTATTTTATTTCCAACGAAAAGATAAGGACAAGCAGCTGAAGAAAATTAAATGATAATTACTTTTTCCCATCAATCGACGAAGAGATTTGCAGAGATTATGGTGGTTGTCCGCATGACAAATTCTGTAAATCATGTTCTTGGGTACGTTTTTCGACACGACCTAACTTAGTTGCTGTATCTATTCCTTTATTTCGTAAATCACTTCCTTATCCTTTGTATCGATTTTGTTGATGTCTCTATCCAAAGATTTTACATTGGGGCTAGCCATCATTTACATTGCTCCTCAACTCCCACTGCTGTAGAGTGTTTTAGCTGCAGGAAGTCCTTTAACACAATCGTACAAGTATCCTACTCGTATTCTTGCCTATATTATGAATTAGCTCAGTCAACGACAATTTGATTTTGCCGTATGGTGTTACTGACATTAGATATTCCGAAAGACTAGATACATTAAGGTTTTGTCTTATGTGTGGCAAAACACTTGACGTAGTTTGCTGCACATTGATTCAACACCTGATGTAGGCGGTAAAGTTTATTAATAGATTTCATAATAATTTCATAGATCAAGGACTGTTGTATTGAATAGAGATAATCAAATGTTAGGTTGACAGTTACTCAATATCCTGTTTTGTATTAATTTCTTCTATCTGATGGCATAAGATAAATATTTAATCATATTTAGTTTCAATTTACGCATGTATGCATAACTAATAAGAAAATAGTATTTCGAAAGGAGAAGAGTTTACATCAAGATGAGTTCATTTGTAGTCAGTATTTGTATCTACGTTAATTTGAAATTGTCGATAGATCCATGCTTGTTCTATCTATCAAAAGTGACATAAGTTAATCACCAGTCTTTGAATTAAATTAAGAGGAGAGGGAATATAATTAAATGTAACACACTGCTGTCAAAAACGTAGATCTCTGACTGGAGATCTCTGGTAGTTAAATGTTTTTTTTTTTTTGAAAAACCTTTCCTCTCTTAGATAATTCCTCGTATAAAATCAAAGTCGTGCCCAGCCCACAAGAGTGTTTAAATAAACCTTAGTGGCCCGTGTCAGTTAGCATTCTAAAACTCGCCGCAATACTTAGATACATTTGAAATAATTCAATTTGTAGCTTATCTGCAGTTAAACTCATAACCGAAGAAGCATGCTGTCTGCACGTAAGTTTGGGTACTGGAAAATCTATCTCTGAAACTGGTCTAGACATTGCATAATCGATTTCATTTCCCATACTCCAATTACGACCCAAGCAAGACTCTGCCAATTCAGCCTTTTGACCGCGCTTAGACAATTGTAGTTCATAAGAGGGTCCAGCAAGACTAAATCGCAGCTTGGTCCTCGATACAGACGCGGGTGGTTACTACCCCCCACCGATTCCTTTACAGTAGTTCAATTCAGTTTAGTATTTCATATACTATACTATACGAGTATGTATGTGTATACATATAGTGTCATATCAGCTAAATTCTCTAACATGAACTACACAATTAGAGAAAAAATTCCTAAAAGAACAGTATGGCAATACGAGAAAGCCAATTGGAGCGGACTTAACACCTGCCTTAGGAATTTTAACTGCTCGTTATGTTTCCTCGATAACAACGTGGATGCAGCTGCTGATATGATCACAGACACTATTCTCTTTGGAATGAGATCCTTCATCCCTCACCGGATAAAGAGTATCAGACCAAAGGAAAAGGCGTGGTACGACTCGAGCTGTAGGCTGCCAGGTTGAGAGAAATGTTAGGAATGCCTGCAACGCCTTTCTTAAGCCAGTGAAATTTCTATACGACCAAAAACTGAGGCAAGATATACTATAATGTCCCAAAGGTAGTAAAAATTGTTGGTCGTTCGTTAAAAACATTAGAAATCCTGCCTCATCCTCCATCCCAACGCTCATTCACAATGACATTCCAGCTGTCAGCTCTTTGGACAAAGTCAATCTGCTTGCTGCACACTTTGAAGCCAGCTCAACGCTTCCGGATTGTGCTTTGTCTCCGCCTACACTTGAGTGCGTCGAATCTTCATTGTGTCGAATCCGCTTTTGCACTTGTGTAGTAGCAGGAGTACTTAAAGATCTTAACATCCACAAATCCGCCAGTCCAGATGGTATATCTCCCCTTCTTCTGAAGAGGTGTTCTTCTACGCTGGCAAAACCCCCGCGTAAGCTTTTCCATCAATCCTACTCTTTAGGACTCTTTCCGAGCAGATGGAAAACAGCATTTGTCCAGCCCGTCCCTATAAAATGCAAATCTTCTTCTCTATCCTCTTACAGACCCATTGCACTAACATACGTCCCTTCTTTCCAAGGTCATGGAATATCATAAAATATCTCGAAACACGGAAACTTCTTAATAACCGGCAGTACGGTTTTCGTAGCAACAGGTTCACTGGTGATTTGATGGCATGCCTCACCGAAAAGTGGAACCAAAGTCAACATCAATCTGGCGAAAGCAAGATAGTTACACTTGATATTTCTAAGGCATTTGACAAAGTTTGGCATCAGGCTCTTTTGTCGAAAGTGCGTGCATTTGGGATCGATGACTCTTTTCTTCAATGAATTAGAAATTACCTTTCGGAATGTTCAATTCAAGTTATTTATATATATGTATCAGATGGTTTCAAATCTGATATTCACAAAATAAATGCTGGTGTGCCCCAGGGCTCCGTTCTGTCTCCGACATTTTTTTTAATTTTCATCAATGATCTCTTGCCTGCTACTTCTAATTCAATTTATTCCTATGCTGATGACAGTACTCTCTGCTTTTCATATTCATATTTGTTCCTGGACTCCCGTTCCTGGTTCTTCGACTGTAGAACGGGAACGACAGCGTACGTTACGCTCATTAAATTCCGATATAAACAGCATAACCAATTGGGGAACTATCAACAGAGTGGAATTTAATGCTTCCAAAACACAATGTTGTCTGCTGTCGCTTAAGCGAAATTCAAGTACCCAGCCATTATCCATGAATGGCACTTGCATCGTCGAAACCAAAAAACTTTCCATTCTCGGTATGTGTGTCAATGACAACTCACGTTGGAATGACCACATATTCGAAGTCGCCAAAAATGCTGCGAAATGTCAAGGTTTCCTCAAGCGATGTAAGAAACATTTAACCCCCTCTGATCTGGCTTCAATATATAAGGCTTTCATTCGCCCAAAATTGGAGTACAATGCTCACATCTGGTCAGGTGTCCCCAAGAAATCTTTGCGCCAACAAGATAGGATTCAAAACCGTGCGATAAAACTAATGGGTGATGCTTATATTACACAGTCGATTGACACCCTCGACCACCGACGTAAAGTCTCCTGCCTCACGTTGTTCTAGCGCTATTTTCACCACCAGTGCTCCGCTGAAATTGCCAGTAGCGTTCCGTCCCTTCAAAACTCTCACCGTAACAACCGCCTCGCTATGAATACTCATCAGTACACCTTCAAGCCCACTTTCGGACGTACCCTGAAATATCATGATTCTTTCTTAAGCCGAACAACTCGCTTATGGAATGCCCTGCCGAGCTCTTCATTCCCTAGTCATTATAACCTCCAAGCATTCAAGACCAACGTACATCGGTACCTCTCTTTCTTTCCTCCCTAACTTTCCATCGCCGGCGCTGTGTGCAATCATTTTAAGGATTCTAACAAAAAAAAAATACGCTTAAAAAACAGACAGAAACGCTACTAAATTGGTTTCTTGGCTCAAAATGTGGCCAAAAACTGTCCGGTTTAGCATAGGAAAAGTGTTTTTTGTAATTGTTAAGCAGTAGGAGTTCCTAAACATAAACTTGCATATGTATATGGTACGTTAGGTATGAATAAGTTTACTGGTAGCTGAAACGTGTTTCGGAATTCTTCAACTCATGTGCAGAAATCTTGTAGCCTCTGACAGTGGTTACACTGCTACTTCCTCATTTCGCGTTCCTATCTTAATAAGAGCTGTTCATTTGGTGTGTCATGTACATTGACATTGAGAATCGATTAAATTTTTTTGAGAAATCTGCAATACAGTGTAAGTTTTCAATTGCCCATGTCTTATGAAGCAGAAAGAGGGAAGCTAGGCAACTTCTACTACGAAATCGTCAGAGCTCTTAAAGAACACCCTCTTCCATGCCTGTAGTTATACTGTAGCACAAATAGGTTCCCTTTTTAAGAAGGGAAAACCATACTCGCCGGGAGAGTGACCTTTCTATCATTACGAATGAGAGAAACTCTTGTTCCGCCTTCAGCTTCTTGTCCATTTATTGATGCTTTTCGACCATTATATTACAAAAATTGCTAGCTATAGCAATTGCATGGCTGGCGGTTATATTCACTAAACTACGTGGCATAGAGATTGGTTAGAGAGGTTTTAGGTCCCAAAAGTGGGTCGGCTATCGCATGAGTTCCCGATGGACTTTGGGCCTAACAGCATTAGTCTTTGTACTCGTACTTAGGACACTAGAATGCACTCCTTAGGTCTACATCCAAATCTCAACACGTCCATCTTAATCATTAATACACAAATATGGCTCTATTCGAAGTTGGGCGGCTGAAAGTTTCCTTCTTTAAACTCATGCATAGAATGGGGGCTTAGAAGTTTTTACAACTGAAATTATGCTTTTACTACAAAAACCAAGCCACAAAATTTCGTTTTCCCGAATTAAACAATTAAGCACTGTGTTTTTGTAACAGAGCCAAAAACCTTGGCACAGTCCTTGATTTCACGCTTAACTGGAAGTTAAATAATGAAACATTTGATTACAAATTTGGTCTTAAAAGAACTATCACCTTCTGTATGTACAGAGCCGTCATACACATGACTCTTATCTCAATCGCCATCACTTGGAGGCCAGCCTAATATCGATTGCTTAGAAAAGAAATGATCAAAGAGCTGCTTATGTAAGTATTAACGGGGCTATCGGGATACTCCCGCCCGTATGATGTCATAAAATTTACTCTACATCTGACGGATACTGATTTATTGATAAAAAAGATATACGAGTATAGCAGTGGGTAGTGCAACTTGGCTCCGAGAATCGGACGCAGTAAGATCATGGACACATCAGCAAGAAAATGAGTGGCTTTTCTCAATGCCTGCAACACACCCTCATCGAACTTCAATTGGAAAATCTCAACAACGCAAAAATTATTAAGAATTTCGAGTTACCAATTTTTACCGATGGCTTAAAAATGAACTGCGGTCCCAACGCATTTGTTGCGAGTTTCCATGTAATTTTATATATCAGACTATGCCAGCGTCTTCCTAGCGTAGCTTTGCGCGAATAAAGAACCTTGTCATCCAATGAGAAGATACTACATAGGAAATCTGCAATCGCAAGGGACCGCCAGAATTATTGCTCAAAGCGTTTTCAAAATGTCTCAACGACTCCTATGCCACAGCAGATGCCGCAATTGATGTGCTGTATCTCAAGGAATGCCAGCAAGCACTTGTAGCTAAACATCGGATACAAGGTCTTATTTGACATATTGTGTGAACGTCTGAACTCCCTTGTCAACAACCGCTGTCAGTGCGGTTTCAGATCAAGAAAATCCACTATCGGCCAAATCTTTACACTCTGGCAGATTCTGAGAAAAACTCAAGCAGTTAGAATCGGTTTTAAGAACTATAAAAGGACTTTGTTGTCAATGAGGATTTTAGACAAGATGACGCCCTTCCAAGTGAGCTCTTTAGCATTATACTTCAAACAATTATGCAGAGAACACAGTGGGATGTCACCAGTGTGGATTAAACTGAGTACATACTGTCAACAAGAAGGATTGAGCAACAGGAACAAATTGAACAGATTATTAAGTGGTGGCATATTCGTTCCAAACATCAATGAACAGGATGGTGAATGAAACAGGTCCTCAGGAACCTCACTAATAAGAATATTACATTTTAAGTCCCTGTAATAGATAAAGTATAGATATTAGAAGACTGCTTCTTCAATAGTTGGCACAGCTGACAGGATGTCCTTTCGAGAAGGAAACAACGACGAGGTTCTATTCACGGGGTGTGCTTTCATATAACCATACACATATCTTATCGATGAGTTGGTGTTTTCTCCTTACCAGGACCTTCAAGTAATTCGTCTACTCATACTGCTTAATTTTTCTTAAAAAATTTTGTTAGTTTGCAAATGTCGATAGTCGTCGACATAAGATATTTTATTCTGGCTGATGTAGATAAGTGTATTATATTTGAAGGCTAGCAATTACTAGGATATGTGGCTAGACGCAGCAACTCGTTATCAATTAAACGCGTAGAAGTCTGTCCAAAACCTTAAGCGAAACAGTGTCGAAACAAGTCTACTAGAAAAAAAAGACTTAACTTAACTCCCATTTCCTTTCTACATGCTTAAGTATCTGGGATATCCGTTGTTATACTTAAGCTATTGGTCGGGGTCAATATTGGCTTCTCGATGGTCTATTTCGAAAGACGTTGCCATGTACACCATGGCCTCCAACTGTACCAACAAAGGTGCATTCCTTTGCCCCTTCCTTTTATCTTTCAATCAAGGCCAAGCATCAATATCCTTCTTAGTTTTAATCACGTGCAGCATAAATAAAAATAAATAAATTTACAGTGTCAGAAAAATCTTCTGATGATTTTGTTAATAGTCTCAAGAGGTAATTAAATACCGTTATCATAATCCCACCTAACCACACAGAATACTAATTAATTTCTCTTTTACGTCTTATTAAAAATTTCACTGATTTATGGGATATAGGAAAAAAAAAACAAATTTAGTACACAAATCCTTAGAATGTTGTTTAATTTACTCCCGAGTAAAGAATTAAAAAATCTTTTCGGTTTAAATCCTTTTTACAACTGTGCAAATACGGGTCCTAATCAATTTTTCGGATTGTCCTTCAACTCGGCTGCAATCATCAAGTTTTGTGGTGGCGCCCGGACTACAGAAAGCAACAAAAATGCTAAACGAAAATGTAAATTTCATTAAAAAATAATTTTCTGTTTACTTTCATTTGCCGCCAAGAAATCGGAGGGACCAAAAGGATTCTTCTCCGAATGATAGAACAACCAAGGGAATATTAAAAAAATATTCCTGGCAGAATTTATATTTCACTCCCCCATTTATTTTACGGCTGACATCCGTCAGCCCAAGACTCAAACTTAAACCCCAACCTTTCTTCATGTTTTTTTCCTTTTAACTGGACAAGCAAACAACTGACACGCGCTTGGGTTTAAGAGTGTAAATATTTGTGGCAACAACGTGTTCCGAGATACGCAATGTGCCAAGATGGAGGCATAAGCGCCCAATTCAGGTGTGCTCTGTAGTATTGAATTAACTGCGTTTGAATGTAAATGCGCGAGGCTAAGTGATTCTTTTAAGATGTTGACAAACCCTTCACTGGAATACTCAGTTCAAAGAAAACATAAACTTCCTGGCCTATTTAACTGTGAGGGAGCCGGAAGCTGACACTCATTTCATTTTATTTGAGGACATTACCTTAACGTCGGCCATTACTACGACACATTTCTGTTTTTGTGTGTACCCCCCCTTGTTGAAGGTATTATTCAAACACACATTTAAGGCTAGAAGACATCCTTGTTCTTTGTAACTAACTGTTCCACGTGTTAACATTGCGAATACTTGAGGGGTCAATTCTCACTTCCCGAGTTCATTGAATTCACTGCATTCATTGTTTATACTACACGACCGGAAGCTCAACTTCCACACAAGACACATGTATCTTCCTTGGGTTGCCACCATCATCAGCTGGATGTATTCCTACGATGTTGAAGGAAGTTCAAGGTTATTGTATTTTTCTTTCCAACGACTTGAATAATGAACGTAGTAGTCTTCACCATTCCATGGATGTCTGGATGGAAAAATAAATAATAACGCTGGTGTACCATTTGTTAAAGTAATTTATAGCCAAGGCAATAATTGGAAGCGAAATAAAAACAAAATTATTTACGAGCAAAATTTAAAAAGCAACAGGACTTTTTAATTGAAAGTTAAAAAAAAAAAATAAAAGCGTTGAATGTGTTTTTAAATCGCTTTCCTGAAGCTATCACAGCAAGTGGTCCTTTCGAGTGGTATACAATTACAAACACTGACACGACTGACATGAAACGAGCGGAAATTCTTTTTAGCAAGAAAATGTTGGACTATTTAAATTAATGCAACATGGCATGATGTTGATCTAAACTTCGGAAATTGTTTCAAAACCGCAAAAAATTCGCCCTCATTTAATTGGATACTACGAAGAACATTGTGTTTGATGGCCAATCTGGGCTTTTGACATATCGTGCGATTAAAGAAGATCTGTTTATTGTAAATTCATCTCTACCTTCAGCACTCATATTGGAAAAAATTGGAAAAAAGGCTGTTACACTCCAGTATGGCAACCACAAGCCCCTTCTTTCTGGCTCAATCACATTGTTTTCGCATAATGAATTATAAAATTAAAAGAACACCAACCAGGTGCTTTGCTTCTTTGGGAAAAAGTGCCCTGGAATAATTTTATTGGAAATTAGCTGAAGTTCCTTTAACTTTCTTTAAATGGCACAGCAGTCCGAGATAGACATGGGCTCTAAGCAGTAACTTGTTCATCGAAGCAATCCAAGCGAGGCTTAGAAAAAATCACTTAACAGCAGAACATTATTGTATACTCATGCTTAAGAGCATTGCAAAAATCTACAAGATGAACACCAAAAAGCTATACGCATTCTACGTTGCAGCAGCATTTTATTTGGTGTCCCGAGAAATATTTTTCTAGAAACCAATACAGTTACTTGTCGGTGCTCATCACTCGTTTTCGATCATCCCCTGGGCTTCAGCCTACATGTGACTCCAGCCAGCTAGATAACTTGCTGGCTCCAGTTTCGCACGTTTAGTGGCTGAAGTCTCCTTCAACTTATGTGTACCGGATGAGTGTAAGTCTTCTTCTGCTACGCTGTCTCTCGGGATTAAATTAGATGACCTAGCAATCTCATTCGTCAGTCGAGTTCGCTGAATAACTCGTGCAATCTCCTCCTCCACTAGCGGTCTATGAACACCTGACCGAAAATCACTCGAAGAATTCTCCTCTCAGAGCAGCCAAGATCGCCATAGAGCAGGACTGGGATTATTAAAGTCTTGTATCGATTGCCTTCTTAGCCCAAAGAAGCACTGATTAGCACAAGTTGTTCATCGTTTGATCGCATTGCTGGTGTTGCTGTCTGAATTTATAGCAGAGTCTAGGTAGACAAAGTCCTTAACGACCTCAAAGTTATGTCTCTCGGATGTGACGTTCTGTCCGAGACGTCGGTGCTGAGTGTCGTTGACAGCATATACTTGGTCCATTTTGATGGAGCACCGTGCATTCTCCATCGTCATCCTACACAGACGGACGAGCTTGGCAGGGATGCTAAAACTAGACATTGCTCTGTATAACTCGTCTTTATAGATGCTGTCACAAGCTGTTAAAATTGATGGAAATATCGATTCTGATTTGCTGTGGTTAAATTATTTGGTCCTGGCCTGCAGTCGCACTTCTTCTTTTTATCCTTTTATTAACCCTTTCCTCGTTATACGAACTTATGCGTAACGAGTTTCCCATTTTTGCTGCATCGCTGCTGCTCCGCTTATGGGGTTGGCTAATGTCGCAGACCGCAGAACGCGTCTACATAATGCTCGGTCCTGGATCGCTTCAGTGGTTAACCCCAGACGTTGTTGCGCATTTGCCATCTGAGAAATCCAGGAATTCTTTTTCCGACCTCGTTTTCTTACAGTTGGAGTGACCGTAGTTGATAGTGCCTTTTTAACCGGATTTTCCGCAGATATTCCTTGAACGTGGCAATACCAACTTATTCTATTCGCCTCAAGCTGTCCGGTTACCGAGTTCTTTATATTTAGACTTCCTCTTATACGCGTAGATCTAATGCAATCGCGTTTAGTGACTCCACTAGACATCCTTAACATTTTCATTTCCGCTGCCGTCATTTTGTTTTTAAACGCTTCGTACATTGTCCAGCACTGTGAACCGTATATAAGAGCTGGTCTAACAACCGTGGTGTAGAGTTTCCCCTTTAATTTAAGTGGAAATTTTCGGTCGCAAAAGATTCCCGAATTTTCCCGCCATTTCATCCATCCCACACTCACTCTGTGGCTTACGTCGTCGTCACATTTCGCTTCCATGTTAACGATTGATCCTAAGTCCTTAAAGAAAGTGCTTTTCTGAGGAACTATTCTGTTTAACATTATATCCGGAACAGGTCGCAACGGATGCGCAAATGGGCACATCAAATGCTCCGACTTTGAATCTAAGGCGTTCGCAAATCTTCGACATTATCGCTAAGTATAACTGCGTCTACAGCGAAGAGAATTGGAGTTACATTTGCGTCGCGCATGCAGTCTTTTGAAAGATAGTCGAATACTACGTTAAAGAGGAAAGGGCTAAGTACACTTCCTTGATGCACTCCGACATTAACTGGAAATTCTCTCGTTAGTCCAGCAGAGCTTTTAACCGCAGTTTTCACGTTTCCGTATATGTCTTGTATTATTCTAATATATGTTTCCGGTACCTTTTGAGACCTCAGCGCGGCCCATATGAGATCCCTAGGCACTCGATCGAATGCTTTCTCGAGGTCGATAAATACCATGTGTAAATCTTTAGACGAGTCTCGGTGCTTTTCCATTAATATTCGTAGGTTTTGGATAGCGTCCACCGTCGATCTTCCTTCAACAAATCCACACTGGCTATTATCGAGCTTTATTATATGCCGAAGACGTTCGTTTAAGACTGTTTCGACGATTTTCATTGTGTGTGACATAAGTTTGATTGAACGGTAGTTGTTGCATTCTCGAGTGTCGCCTTTTCCTTTGTATAATGGAACCAAGAAGCTACTTCTCCATTGATTCGGCATAGGTTGTCCACATTTTAATTTATTTAAAAGTTTCGATAGCCAAATGCTGCCGATCCCCTCCATCTTCGACCAAAACTCTGATGGAATGCTGTCTGGTCCCACCGCTTTCCCCCGCTTCATTTTTCCAATTGCTATACTCCCACCTCGAATAGACCAGCTGTCGGCACGATATCACGTGGAAACTGTTTGTTAAGCAACTCCTTGCAGTATTCAAGACACCGGTCACAAATTTCCTTTTCATTTGTTAATAAGCGACCGTCTGCGTTTTTGATGCCTGCAGTCGCACTATTATGAATAAATCAAATTGTTGACGAATGGCTTTAGGCATTCACACAATACGGTAGATAAGATCTTTTAAGCTAAAATATGTTAAGATGACTGATACCTCTGTTGATTAAGAAGGTCACCTGTTTGAGGATCAGACAAACAATGCTGATGTTACATTCTGAACATGATTTATAGACGAGCTGACGTTTGCTTCTTACCAAGTCATCGACTGCCACTATGAAGAGCTCAGCAGGCCTGACTGCTTCAGCATTTTTGTTTGACTTAAGCTTTGGTAAAGGTATCTTCACTTCATTCAGATCGGGTGGAAGAAGTTGTTGGTGTTCATCGTCCAGGTTAAAAGATTCGTTCTGTTTGATAGCGGTATTTGATTAGTACTCGCCATTATACAGTCTGCAGAAATGCTCTTTCCAAATCATCAGTACGGGGCTTGTATCTGCAGCATGTTTTGTACCTATCGATGAAACTTCCTAATCTCATACCTGGATTAGCATCTGTCAATTTCATCGACCACACGCTTCTCATGCTCTTCCTTGTTCTTATTGAGAAGGCGGCGTTAGACTCTCCTCTTCTGTTCGTGGAGCTTGTGGATAGCTCCCGTCCATCTATGCAGCACTGCTTTGAATGCATCTTATATGTGGTTCTCGCCACGCGCTGTCAAACCAGGGGTTTCATTGTGGTGGACGAGTGAAATCCAGAATATTAGGGGCGGCATCTCTTATGGCTTTTTAGTAGTGCCAGCATTGACTTCTATCCCTATGTTCGCAGCAAAGGAATTCTAAACGAAGTAA
The DNA here is from genome assembly GCA_928272305.1 of Volucella inflata. Taxonomy (NCBI): domain Eukaryota; kingdom Metazoa; phylum Arthropoda; class Insecta; order Diptera; family Syrphidae; genus Volucella; species Volucella inflata. The sequence goes on from OV743719.1 coordinate 112,821,233, forward strand.
GAAGACTCGACTGGAAGAGGATTTGGCGATCTCTATACGTCCGACATCCATAATACTGGAGGAGTCTCGTACGGCGATATAATGTATTCAATCTGGTTGACGATTGGCGCATATAAGGCCTATATTGACCTTAATGTAGAGAGACGCCCGTCCACATGCTAAAACTTAAGACTTTTTGCCCAATTCTGCCTTCAACAACAACGCCACATACAAATGAGCACTGCTTTGACATCAACAACAATCGCGGTAGCAGATGTCGCAGTTTTCCATCCTCTTTTTGTTCATCCTGCTAATATCTACTAATATCTCTCTTGTCTAGGACCTGCACTTGGCCTCTTAATGGACTGTGAATTCCACGTGGAAATGCGAAGTCCGTGTTTCGTTTGCAAAGATTTTCATCCGTAGATTCGTCCGTATTAGAGTCTTGTTGCTGGTTCGTAATTTTCGTCTTTTTTTCCATTCCGAGCAGTAAATCCGGCAGCACAAACCCCAACCTGTAGTGCCAGGCCAGTTCCCTTCAAATACCCCTAGGACGAGAGGTTGGTCAGGTCGAAGGCAGTAGCCCTTTCGTATTTGTGAGCGCCCATCCGCTACCATCCGCTATCACTAAGTCTCGGACATCCCTACAGTGCTGAGTTTCAAACATGTCGGAGTAGCCCGGATAAGGTATCATTTGTTCCCGGTATTTTTATCTTTTTTATCTATAGTGCTGCTATTTTTATCCGCTGGCCAGACATCACTTACTTATTTTGCTTGGACAGTAGCACGCTATACGAGTATTTAAAATTAAACTACACCAATTGCGTTCCTTATTTTATTCTTATTCCCTCAAGTCTTATTTTAAATGGTTAATTTACGGACAGTTTATCGCTGCTACGGAGAATCACCAATTTTAAAAATCCATTCTATCCCAATGATTTTTAACAGACACATTTAAGCTGACTATTTTGTGGCTATTCATTGCTTTTGTAGCCATTATTTCCATATTTTATTGACGTTTCACAGCGAACATAAGAGAACAGGATATTCCTTTCCACAAACTTTATTTCTAACATTCCTTACAATTTATTAAAACTTTTGGGAACAGTTCGAAAACAGTTGTCCATAAATTGTTACAAAATACGATTTCTTTGTTTAAATATCCGGAAAACTTTTCTCTGTGTGTTTTCAACTTACGACTATGTTTCTATTTTGATAATCATCACCACCTCTTTGTTATTTAGCAACATACTTTCAAAGTACTGCATTACTTGACACTTTCTTAAACTGAAAAGTTAAGTTTGAAGAAAGAGAAGAAAGTTTCCATCCCAAAGGACCATCACTGAGTTTAATTAACAAATTAGTTCTAACTACGCAATAAAACCACTTGGGTCTAGGATATCCCACAGTGCCTTTGTTGTTTAGGGATCCTTATGAAATGAAGGTAAAGTTGGGTTTCATAAAAAAAAGTGCAGTACCCATCTAAAAGCTAACGACAAAGTAAAAAGTAAATTATTGACTTAATTGAGGCAAAAATACGAGTATCAATCAACTGGAAAATGAGGTAAAAACTGAAGGAAAAAGGTAAAAACAAAATAAAACTTAAGAACCGTTTATCTCAGTGTTTTTTTATAAACCACGATTCCAGTTATTTAATTAATAAATATGAAATAATAATAATTTAATAATATTTTTTTTTTTTTTTTTTTTTTTTTTTTTTTACGGCGAGGGCAGGTGAAAATCTTCCATCAGACACTATGAGGATCAGAAGCGCGTGCTCATAGTAGTGTGAGATTCTTACTCACTAAAAACACCTCCCTTCATTGTTGATTTTAATACCGCAACTAAGTAGAACTTATCAAGCAGTTTTTATTTCATAAGTTAGTCACGATTGGTAGGACACTTTCCAATGGAAGACCCTACATATTCCGCTTTCTTAATGCGGTTTCAATTTATCGCGCAAGGTCCAACGGTTTAGTTCGTTGAAGACTGCGTAGTATGTTTCGTTCGTCCAAGACTTCTAGGACTGTATTGTTGATATGGCCGCTTAACCGGACTTTATGTTTTCGTGCGCAGTTCCTGACTTCATCTTCCACGAAAGGAACTCCGAGGTCTCGATGCAGGTCATTATTTCTTATAAACCATGGGGCACGCACAGATTGTCGTAGCACTTTATTTTCAAAAGTTTGTATTATATTTACATTTGATTTCTTAGTACAACCCCAGAGTTGTATACCATAGGTCCACACCGGCTTTAGCACTTGCTTATAAAGAAGCAGCTTGTTTTCTAAGCTTAGCTTGGAATGTTTACCAAGTAGCCAGTACATTTCTCTGTATTTGGCCTCTAGTTCTTTTCGTTTCTTTCTAACATGCGTTTTCCATTTAAGCTTCGCGTCAAGTGTCATTCCCAAATACTTAGCCTCGTTTGCAAAGGGGATACACACCGAGTTTATAGAAATGGGCAAGTGATTTATCTTTCTGTAGGTGAAGTCAACATGTACAGATTTTGTCTCATTAAGGGTAATTCGCCAGATCTTTGTCCACTCGTAGACTTTATTTAAAGCAGTCTGGAGTTTCGCCGTTGAGTCTTCTATTGATTCTCCAACCGCTAAGATAGCGGTGTCGTCAGCAAAAGTAGCGAGAACAGTATCCTCGACGTGTGGTATATCTCTTGTATATAAAAGGTACAAAAGTGGGCCCAGTACGCTTCCCTGCGGTACTCCGGCTAGGATATCTTTAAATTTCGAAACATCATTTCCGTATCGAACGCGAAAAATTCTATTTTCAAAATAGCTTGTCAATATATTATAAAGCTTTAATGGCAAAATTCGTCGCAGTTTGAAATTCAAACCTTCATGCCATACTTTGTCAAAAGCTTGTGAGACGTCAAGAAATACGCTCGAACAAATCTTTTTTTCTTCCAGGGATCTTTCAATTACATCAGTAATTCTATGCACCTGATCAATTGTTGAATGCTTAGTCCGAAATCCAAATTGATGGCTGGGAATAAGATTTTGGTTTTCGATAATTGGGAGAAGACGTTTAAGCAAAATCCTCTCAAAGATTTTCGACAGGATCGGTAGAAGAGAAATGGGTCTGTATGATTTTTTTATCGTTTGGAGGTTTTCCTGGTTTTAGTACCATAATGACTTCTGCAACTTTCCACTGGCTTGGCACGTATTCAAGCCTCAGAGCCGCGTTAATAATGTGTAAGAGCTTTATAAGTGCTTTTTGGGGTAGCATTTTCAGAACTTCTCCGGTAATAAGGTCATACCCCGGAGCCTTCTTTGGTTTTAATTTCCTTATTACAGTTTTAATTTCAGCAAGAGTTGCATTTGTCATTACAAAATTACTATATGCTATTTCTAAAGAATTGGTGCCGGGTGCCAGTGTCGGGCCGTCGGGGGGCTTGAAAATTTCTTCAAGATAGTCGGCAAAAACCTCCGCTTTTTCCTTATCCCCCTTAGCCCATTCGTTATTGCCGAATTTAATAATATAAAGTAAGAAAAAAACCGAAAAAGCATATTTTGTCCAGTTGGGCCTAATTGACTAAAATATTGATGTCCATGGTTAAAATATGATAACAGTGTTCGTTGGGTTGAATGTCCCAAACTGCAGGGAATCCCAATTTCGTTGGGATTAATACTTTCCTGGCATTTTGAAATTTTACCATTTATGTGCAGATTATGTACATGTACAATCTGTCCATGTAAGGCCATAAATTTGATGTAGAGAGCCGTCACAAGTTCACAATTTTACGATACCGGGGTCGTCGTTTTTGTCGAAAAATGAGAATTTGTTCATTGACCCAAAAACGGTGCTATCTTGTTAACTTACCGAAAGCTTTTACATTATAGGGTAGAGCCAATTAGTAAAGATTAATTATGGTGAATGAAACCGATGTTTACTTTTGATATATCGCACATCCCTGCATATCGAAACTACATTAATCTCAACAATCTAGTAAGAACATTAGCCATAAGTACGTACCATTGGTTAAGTTTTGTTTTATTTTCTTACGAAATTGTAGCGATTTAGCATAAAAATGGATTGAGGGTCGTTAGAGGTTCGAGCTTAGCTAAAACCTACTTCGATACCCGATACACAAAGTCGGAACTACGAATAGTTTAGACTCGCTGAATATTCAAAGTAACAAAATCAGTCTGCATCGTTAGCAGTTAAACAGTTTACTTTGATGTGGATGTATTTTTCGTGTACCGATTAATTTAACCCTTTATCTGTTTTTGCGGCTGGTATGAAATTTATCGAAACTTTCCTTCGTGTTCTCGGTTAAAAGTGATGTGTGCGTAATATGAACCATTCCTACTTCATGTATAGGTATATACCTGTGAATTATTACACAAATAATACAATTATTACGCCTCATTATTATCCTAAGCGCGCTGT